>CM053417.1:84798099-84817421 GCA_028644305.1 Xerus rutilus | reverse complement strand
ATGGAGACAGTAAAGGTGGTGGAATATGATGGTCATCATAGCCCTAACTTTATGTATGACTGCATGTCTGTTGTGATTCTATATCACTTACAACCAGAGAAATGAAATGTTATCCTCTGTGTACAATGAATCAAATTGCACTCTGTTATGTAAGCCTAAACAGAACAAATAAATAAGTTAAATATGAAAAAATAAATAAATAAAGATCTGTTGACAACTAAAAATATTTTTTTAAAAAACAGCTAAACTGTGGAACCAACCTAGATACCTTTCAATAGATGAATGGATAAAGAAATTGTGGTATATACACAGTGGAATATTATTAAACATTAAGAGAATAAAATTATGGCATTTGCAGGCAAATGGATGGATTCGGAGAATATCATGCTAAACGACATAAGCCAATCCTAAAAACACAAAGGCCAAATTTTCTTTCTGATATGTGGATGCTGATCCATAATGGGGGCCAGCAAGGGAAGAATGGAGGAACTTTGGCTTGAGCAGAGGGAAGTGAGGGGAGGGAAGGGGGCATGGGGCAGGGAAAGATGGTGGAATGAGATGGACATCATTACCCTAGGTACATGTGTGTTTGCATGAATGGTGGGACTCTACATCATGTACAACCAGAGAAATGAAAAGTTGTGCTCCATTTGTGTACAATGAAATGTGTTCTGCTGTCATGTATAACAAATTAGAACAAATAAAAATATTTAAGAAAAGCACGAGATGTAATTCAATGTATTAGAAAAAAATGTAGATTCCAAGGTTGTACCCATTTAGCCTACCGTTCCCAGTGACTATGATTGAAAACCAAGGCCCAAGTTTTTCCAGACTCCCAGGCTGGGTATGAATCCCTCAGGGAGCAAATTGAATTGAGTCCTATCCCTATGAAGTGATTACTCTGAATCAGTTGCTGATGGGCCTCACTATCACCTTATTTTTTCCAAAATTAGCAGTCAAGAGCACTGTGTATCTGGTTCTTTTTTCCTTTTTCAGTTCTGGAGGTGGAACCCAGGACTTTGTAAGCACTCTACCACTGAACTACATCCCCAGCCCCTCTGATTTCTTTTCATTCTAATTCTAGCTCAAATTTATTTCTCATTCCTCCATCCATCTCAGTAACACTAACCAAACTTTTGTTCTATTTATAGTAAGTACTAGTGTCTCAAATTATTTTTATTGTTTTATCTTGACAGCTAGAATGGCACTCTGTGAGAGCAGGGACCATTTGATATGAGTTATTGCTGTTTCCCTAGTGCCTGGCACCCAGAAGGAGCTGAAGAAATACTTCCTGGAAGGCTGGCTTGCTATTTGTTGCTTGGGGTGACAAGTTGCTCAAATGGTCTGTTAAGGCTTTTCCCAACTGGAGGAATCTTGTTTCTGATTGAGGCCATACAACATTGTCAGTCATGAAGACAGTAGAGGTTGTGAGAACTTTGGCTTGAGAGGCAGACATTTTCCCATCAGGAAATGGTGAAATTCAAGTTATGACCTCATACCCTAACCCCTTCTTGCCCCATTTAGGAAGAAACTTCAGGGATGAGATGAACAAATGAAGATTGGCTGTCTGCACTCCAGTTGCACCTCAGCATCATGGCTTCTCCATTTCACTATGTGGCCTTGATTTTCAGTATACCCTTTGTCACCCCAAGCCACCTAGGCTTCCCCTCAAATTATGTTGTACTTTGTCTCTAGGCCCAACTTCAGATTTCTTTTCAACTTGTCATAGTCATGAATAGCAGACAAGTGTGGTCCAGTGCTTTTCTTTGTCTTTTTTTTGGGGGGAGGGATTGAACTCAGGGGCACTCGACCACTGAGCCACATCTCCAGCCCTATTTTGTGTTTTATTTAGAGACAGGGTCTCACTGAGTTACTTAGTATCTCACTTTTGCTGAGGCTGGCTGTAAACTTGCAGTCCTCCTGTCTTCAGCCTCCTGAGCTGCTGGGATTACAGGCGTAAGCCAATGCGCCTGGCTCTCGGCTCTTTATTTATTTTTTAATTTTGAGACAGTCTCACTATGGCCTTGAACTTGCGATCCTTCTGCCTCAGCCTCCCAAGATACTGAGATTATGGGTGTACACCACAATGCCTGCCTTCAGAATTTATATTTTAATCTAATGAGAACATTTACATGATTTAAAAATTGAAAACTGCAGAATACCTAACATGCAAGAGGTGATTATGGTCATTTTAATTTACAGGAACTGTCTCTGGCAAGTAGATTTCTTATTGGGAAAAAATTTTTACAACAAGTTCACATGTAGTGGGTATTTTCTCAGTTCTAGATGCTAGTCGAAGCTTTGCAAGCATTAGCTAGATATCTCAATAACCCTGAGACAGGTGAAGAGACTTGAGTCACAGGTTATGTGACTTGTCTGAGACCACATAGCTCATAACTGGCAGCGCCTCTTCCAGTGGTCAAGTTACACTGTCTTATGAAATGATAGTACTGCTTCTCAAAGTAATAGCAAATGTTCACACAACAGGTTGTACACTAATGTACGTGAATGACTCATACTTTAAACATGGAAGACAAGTCTATCATCTCCCCTAAACTACATTCTCTAAATTACATTCCCTGCCATTTTAAAAAAATTTTTCTTGTGTTGGGTATTGAACCCAGGGGTACTTAAGCATGGAGCCACACCCCCAGCCCTTTTTATATTTTAATAAGTTGCTGAGGCTGGCTTTGAACTCTCGATCCTCCTGTCTCAGCCTCCCAAGTAGCTGGGATTGCAGCTCATATCATTTTTCTTTGGAACAGAGTGGTGGGATGAAGAAGGGTTGGGGCTGTGCCCAGGGAAGGCAGACGTGAGTGGGAAAAGCATTGCTCACACTACACTTTATGCCAAAAAAGAAAACATGAAAGCAAACTCAGTGCTGGTCAAAAATAGGGGACCATTCAAATAAAATGTTGCCCTTGCCAGGCACTGTGGCGCATGCCTGTAATCCCAGCACTTTAGGAGGCTGACACAGCAGAATAGCGAATTCAAAGCCAGCCTCAGCAATGGCGAGGTGCTAAGCAACTCGGTGAGACCCTGTCTCTACATAAAACACAAAATAGGGCTGGGACACTGAGCCATGTCCCCAGGTCTCCATTTATTTTAATTTTGAGACAGGGTTTTGCTAAGTTTCTGAGGCTGCCTTAGATCTCTATGCTCCTGCTTCAGCCTTCTGAGTCACTCCTAAGAACTGCTGGGGGCGGTGATGCATGCCTGTAATCACAGCTTGGGAGGCTGAGGCAGGAAGTCAGCCTCAGCAATTTAGTGAGACCTTGTGTCTAAATGAGGTATAAAAAGGGGCTGGGGCCGGGCGCGGTGGCACACGCCTGTAATCCCAGCACTTAGGGACGCTGAGACAGGAGAATCGCCGAGTACAAAGTCAGCCTCAGCAATGGCGAGGCGCTAAGCAACTCAGTGAGACCCTGTCTGTAAATAAAACACAAGAATAGGGCTGGGGATGTGGCTCAGTGGTCTAATACCCCTGAGTTTAATCCCCGGTACCAAAAAAAAGGGAGGCGAGCTGGGGATGTGGCTCGGTAGTTAAGTACTCCTGGGTTCAATCACCTGTACAAAATGAAGAAAAAAACCCCTAAAGAACCTAGTAAAGGGGCTGGGGTGGTGGTTCAGTGGTAGAGCGCTTGCCTAGCATGTGTGACGCACTGGGTTCGATTCTCAGCACTACATGTAAGTAAATAAAATAAAGTCCACTGACAACTAAGAAAAATTTTTAAAAAGAACCTACTAAAGGTTTCTGCATGTGTGGTTGTATTTTATTCTACTATTCAAGATTTGCTAAGATTGTGCTACTAAAAAGTAGCCTCCACCACCCTCATAAAAACTTGTACTTTAGCCGGGCGCAGTGGCGCAAACCTGTAATCCCAGCACTTAGGGAGGCTGAGACAGGAGAATCACGAGTTCAAAGCCAGCCTCAGCAATGGCGAGGTGCTAAGCAACTCAGTGAGACCCTGTCTCTACATAAAACACAAAATAGGGCTGGGGATGTGGCTCAGTGGTCGAGTGCCCCTGAGTTCAATCCCTGGTATCAAAAAAAAAAAAACAAAAAAAACTTGTACTGATTTCTAGTGATTCGCATACTTATCACTCTGCCATTCCTGGGACCCCTGGATATTATCCCTGTGTATATTATGATGCCAAAAAGGAGTGGTTAGAACTCAAAGGGTGGAGCCTCCGTCCTTGTACCGGAAACTATTGTCCCTCAGTGCGCCTGCGAGACTCCCACGCCCTGCTAAGTGTTCCCATCGATTCGCTCTGTGCTCAGCAGCTCTTTCTGTTAGCAGGCGGCCATCTTGCCTAGAACCTGAGAAAGGGAGAAGAGAGACAGAAGGAACGGGTGACAGTGATTCCAGGGCCGCCCCGGGGGCCTCAAAAGCCGGAGGCAGCCCCGGAGGTGGTCCTCGATCCTGGGCTATGCTCTTGGATCGGAGAAGGGAAGGCGGAGGGCGGCGGGGTCAAGATGGGTGGGGAATGTCAAGCAAGGATTGCTAGGCGGGGGAGGGACGTTGCTATGGCGACCGGGGAGGGGCGGGGTCAGGTCTGAATTGTTGCTGTGAGTCACCCTGGCGCTGCTCAGGAAGGGCAGGGCTGGGGTGATGACCATGGTAACAGCCCAGTGGGATTTCGCGACGTCCCCAGCGTGGAGGGAGTCCGTGTCTATGGCAACGGCCACCTGGCTGAAGGGGTGGAACTAGATCCCTTCGCTTGGGACGCTGACATTCCAAGCCCTTATCCTGCAGGCTCCCGCGGGCGGACAAGCCAGAGGAGGAGGCCGGGGAATGGCCGCGGTGTGGCAGCAAGTCTTAGCAGTGGACGCGAGGTGAGGCGTGGGGTCGAAGCCCTTGGGAGCGGAACTTACTATGGTGCATGCGCAAAGGCGATAAGTGAGGCTGGGTGGAGAACTTGCCTTATGCGGCTGCGTGGGCTTGCCGGAGGTGAGCATGCGCAGTAGCAGGGGCTAGGGGCGCTCCAGAAGTGAGATGACCCGGCCGCCAGAGAGGGTTCTGAAGAGCATGCAGGGAAAATGTGGTCAGATACGGGCATGTGCAAAGAGGCTACGGTGGGACGGGGGCGGTGGAGCCTAGGTTGGCGACTTTCTAGCCACTACCATTGCCCCCTCCACCTCGTTGACTTTTTCAGGATCACTGAATGTGACCTCATCACCACACCACACTACCCCCACCATTGCCTTAAACTAATCAGTTATGCCAGTCTGACTTCTGTCACCATGCTAAACTGATCCCTTTTACTGTTTGCCTGACTTCATCCACCCCATACCACCTCAACAGAGCTGCAGAATGTGTTGTCCCCACAATGACCTCATCACCCTGCCAGTCTTTACTGGAGAACCACCCCTATTACAGACCAGAAGGAAACCCCCCATCACTACCATTGATCACTTTTGCCACCCTGACCTCAATCACTGCCACAAACCTCATTCACGACCCTATGCCCCAAGCTGATTGATTCCCTTTGTCCTGTGCCTGCTGCCTGCCCGCGTCCTGACCCCGCAGGTACAACGCGTACCGCACACCAACGTTTCCACAGTTTCGGACACAATATATCCGTCGGCGCAGCCAGCTGCTGCGGGAGAATGCCAAGGCTGGGCACCCCCCAGCACTGCGTCGGCAGTACCTGAGGCTGCGGGGCCAGCTCTTGGGCCAGCGTTACGGGCCCCTCTCTGAGCCAGGCAGTGCACGTGCCTATAGCAACAGCATCGTCCGCAGCAGCCGCACAACCCTTGACCGCATGGAGGTGAGCCGGGGGCATACTACTTATCATCTCGCTTGCCTCCAATACATTCACCACGGACACTTGTCAAGCACTGATATGTGGACGGCACTCTTCCAGAGTCAGGGTCAGCAGAGGATAAAAAGAGATAATATACCAACTAAGCCAATAAATAGACAATAAACCCAATAAACATGCAATAAACAAGATAAACATGTCAGTAAACATAGCAAGCCAGAGCCGGGCGCGGTGGCTCAAGCCTGTAATCCCAGCACTTAGGGAGGCTGAGACAGGAGAATTGCGAGTTCAAAGCCAGCCTCAGCAATGGCGAGGCGCTAAGCAACTCAGTGAGACCCTGTCTCTACATAAAACACAAAATAGGGCTGGGGATGTGGCTCAGTGGTCGAGCACCCCTGAGTTCAATCCCCAGTACCAAAAAAAAAAACCATATAGCAAGCCAGATAAGTCAATAATGACCATGGTGAGAGTAAGAAGTGCTAAGATGGAAAAACTAAAACATTCTTAAGGGATTAAAAAAGGACTACTGTGGGGTGGGGTGTAGCTCAGTGGTAGAGCACATGCATGAGGCCCTGGGGTCAGTCCCCAGCACGGCAAAAAAGGGGACTTGGATGGGGAACAAAGGGAAGCTGTGTTTGATGGGGGTGATCAGGGAAGCCTGCTTTGCTTCAAAAACATGACAACTGAGACCTGAATGAAGTGAGAGACCAAGCCAACAGGTTTTCCTGGGAAAGGGTACTCATTTTTGTGCAAAGAACATGTATTGAATATGTGCTGAACAGAGCAAGGCAGAAACAGGAACAAATGACCAAGCCAGGCAAATAAGCTCTGATGGTGTCAGGGATGTGTGTGATGAGAAGAGGTCAGGTTCTGGATATATTTTGAAGGCTGCAGACCTCAGAGGTTCTCAAGGGCTATTTTTAAGATATATCCACCATGACCTTCTCTGCCTGCAGGACTTTGAGGACGATCCTCGAGCCCTGGGGGCCCGAGGCCACCGCCGTTCTGTCAGCCGTGGCTCCTACCAGCTGCAGGCACAGATGAACCGTGCTGTCTATGAGGACAGGTATGTACCAGGAGCAGCTTAAGGATGGGCATCCTTTTTTTTTTTTTGGTACCAAGGATTGAACCCAAGGGAGCTTAAACACTGAGCCATATCCCCAGGCCTTTTTATATTTTTATTTTGAGACAAGGCCTAAGTTTCTTAGGGCCTTGCTAAATTGCTGAAGCTGGCTTTGAACTTGAGGTCCTCCTGACTTAGCCTCCCAAGTTGCTAGGATTACAGGTGTGTGCCACTGTGCCTGGCTGGGATGGGCATTCTTGAAGAGGAGAGGGGCCCTGGGGCATGGCAAGTTGAACACCCACACCTATCTCCTGTCACCCTCCTCCCCATTTCCTTTTGGGGCTAAGGCCTCCTGGCAGTGTGGTGCCCACATCAGCAGCAGAGGCAAGTCGGGCCATGGCTGGGGACACATCGCTGAGCGAGAACTATGCCTTCGCAGGCATGTACCATGTTTTTGACCAGCACGTGGATGAGGCAGGTGAGTCAGTGTATGGCGAGTCCCGTCACCAATTTTGGTCCAGTAATCCACCCAAGGTATCCTTTTCCAGAATGCAAGGCTTCTGACATGCCTCTCAAGGAGGAATTACCATCCATAAAGCCTTTGACAAACTCAAAAGCCCTCTCCAAAGTGGTCTGCAAAGTCTTGGGGCCTCAGAAACTCAAGTGAGCACTCTGCAGGAGGCTGCCTGGGTTCATGAGTCCCTGGGAAGAGTTCAAAGCCTTTGCTGATGATGAATTCCCTTGCAGAGAGCAGAATGGGCTACACAGTGTCAGGTTTTGCCAACTGTAGAAACTTGGATGATTGTAAAGTGCTCACTAAGATAGTAGGTTTTTCACATTGCAGAAGGCTTGAAATCTGTAAAGTACCTACTGAAATTTATGGAGCATTTTGGCAGAGGTTACAACTGCCTTTGTCATCCAAGGAAAGGCCTTTGCTGAGGCCACTATTCCTTGTGCAATGGGGTCCCAGCCCCCTGTACACATGTCAGAGCCTTTTATAAACAAAAGTGCCCAGCAAGTGTGCTGACTCCCACAAATGGCTCCTTGGCATTGCAGTCCCAAGGGTGCGCTTCGCCAATGACGACCGGCACCGCCTGGCCTGCTGCTCACTCGACGGCAGCATCTCCCTGTGCCAGCTGGTGCCTGCCCCACCTACCGTGCTCCGTGTGCTGCGGGGCCACACCCGTGGCGTCTCCGACTTCGCCTGGTCCCTCTCCAATGACATCCTCGTGTCCACCTCACTTGATGCCACCATGCGCATCTGGGCCTCTGAGGACGGCCGCTGCATTCGGGAGATCCCTGATCCTGATGGCGCCGAACTGCTCTGCTGCACCTTCCAGCCAGTCAACAACAACCTCACTGTGGTCAGGCTCCAGGGCACCTGCTCACAAAGGGCGGGCATGCCGGGTCCAAGGGCTGTCCATGGGCATCAGAATATATGGTCTAGGATTCCTCCCTAGTCCTGTCACAGCATCCCTACTGTGATCAGACTTAAAGGGAAACCTGCCAGAGAATGGAAAGAGCAATTCTTAGTCTGAGATGGCCTTGCTGCGGTAGACTCCAGGGGGTGGGGCTGGAGGTGTAGTCATGATTCTGGGACCCCTTTGGTCCCATTGGTCAAAGTCCTAGTTTTCCAACTGCATGGAGCTCTGGAGAAAAGGGTAATGAGGCTGAAACTTTGTATGGTCTATCAGTGGTGGCCCCACTGTGGTCAGACTCCAGAAGAGATTGGTCAGGGGGTAGGGAAGTACATGAAAAGTCTGGTATGGCCTGGGGGTGGGGGTGTAATGTACAGGGAACTGTCCAAGAGTGAGCTGGGGTTCAGGGATCATCCTTGTTTCAGCAGGAGCAGCCTCTTGGTCTCTAGGAAGGAGTGGTCAGGACACAGGGGAAAGCTGTTATGTTATTATAGGCCTGGAAAGCCCTGTGGTTTTCAGACTGGCCAAAGGGTCAGCATTATGGCTTTGACCCCTTTAGTACCATGAGCAGCTGTTCTACTCTGGGCAGATTGCAGGAGGGACTAGCAAGGGAGGAAAGGAACATGACTGAGTCACCTTCTGCTCTACCCACTGCAGCCCCACTCTGGTCAGACTCAAGAAGAGACTGTTGGGGCACAGGATGATGTGTTCCTTCTACCCACAGGTAGGGAATGCCAAGCACAATGTGCATGTCATGAACATCTCCACTGGCAAGAAAGTGAAAGGTGGCTCCAGCAAGCTGACAGGCCGTGTCCTTGCTCTGTCCTTTGATGCCCCTGGCAGGCTGCTCTGGGCAGGTGATGACCGTGGCAGTGTCTTCTCCTTCCTCTTTGACATGGCCACAGGTAGGCAGGCCATAAACCTGCATCCAGGTGCTGTCCCTCTTATCCTTATAGGGCTCAGCCTTCATCCTCACCTTTGCCTCCCCTGTCTCTACTGCTGTAGGAAAGCTGACCAAAGCCAAACGGCTGGTGGTGCATGAGGGTAGCCCCGTGACCAGCATCTCTGCCCGTTCTTGGGTCAGCCGTGAGGCCCGGGACCCCTCGCTGCTCATCAATGCTTGCCTCAACAAGCTGCTGCTCTACAGGTGGGTCCCTACCCCATCAGGTTCACCTCAGGGGCGGGCAGGGCAGGAAGGCCTTCCTCCTCCATCAGACTGGGAGAGGAGCCTATCTCCCTCATCAGATTAATTTCACTGAGGGTGGAGTTCTGCCTTCATAATATGACAGGCCTTGTGGTGTAGCTCCGTGGTAGAGCGCTTGTCTAGCATGTTTGATTTCCAGCACCACAAAAAAAAAAAAAATTGGGGCTGGGGTTATGGCGCGGTGGTAGGTGCTCGCCTAGCATGTGTGAGGCACTGGGTTCAATCCTCAGCACCACATTAAAAAAAATAAAGATATTCTGTCCACCTACAACTAAAAAATAAATATTAAGAAAAATTGACCTTGGCTGTAATTGTAGCTCAGTGGCAGAGTGCTTGCCTAGCATGTGTGAGATACTGGGTTTGATCCTCTGCACCACATAAAAAATAAATAAAGGTATTCTGTCCATCTAAAGCTAAAAAAATTTTTTAAAATATTTTTAAAATTAACACAATTGTGCTGGGTGCAGTGGCACATGCCTGTAATCCCAGCACTTAGGGAGGCTGAGACAGGAGAAACACAAGTTCAAAGCCAGCCTCAGCAATGGCGAGGCGCTAAGCAACTCAGTGAGACCCTGTCTCTACATAAAACACAGAATAGGGCTGGGGATGTGGCTCAGTGGTTGAGTGCCCCTGAGTTCTATCCCCAGTACTAAAAAAAAAATTAACACAATTATGATGATAATAACAATAATGTCAGTAACAGCAGTGGTAGTAGTGAGCATCTATATGGCAACTGCTATGGCCAGGCCTGTTCAAACTGCTTTCTGTGTATCACATTTAATCCTCATACCAGCCTGTGAGATAGGTCCTGTTACTGTCTCTATTTTATGGTTGAATACACTGAGGTATAACAGATCAAGGTCATGGGTTGGGGGTATAGCTAAGTGGTAGATGCTTGCCTAACTTGAGGCCCTGGGTACCATCCCCAGTACTGCAAAAGAAAAGAAAAAAGTAAGAAGAAAATAAAGAAAAAGACCAGAGTCCTTTAGAGCTGAGGCCTGTTTTCCTCCCTTCCTTTTATTTATTGTATTTACTTATTTTGTGGTGCTAGGGATAGAATCCAGGGCCTCACACATGCTAAGTCCATGCACTGCTTCTAAGCTACACTCCCAGCCCTATCATTATTTGCATTTCTACTGGGGAGAATTCCCTTTCCCCACTCACCTCTGTCATGTTACCCAGATGGGGCTCTCAGTCTGGGCTGTGCGCTGGAATGACTTAAACCGCTTAGGGCATAGTGACGCATATCTGTAATTTCAGCAACTTGGGAGGCTGAGACAGGAGGATTGGAAGTTGGAGGCTGGCTGGAGCAACTTATTGAGACCTTGTCTCAGAAAATAAAAGGGCTAGAGGATGTGGTTCAGTGTTAGGGCACCCATGAGTTGACTCCCCAGGACCATACACACAAAACCACACAAAACCTGCTCAGGCCCTATTCCAGTCCAACAGTTTCAGAAGTGCTGGGTGGGCCTGGGTTTGGTATACTGAAAGTCTCCAAGCAATGTCTGGCCTGGCCTACCCTGGCCTGAAAACCACTGCCCAACAGGATGTCGGTTCTGGAGATTGAACCAAGGACCTCATACATGCTAAGCAAACACTCTATCACCAGGCATATCCCCAGCCCTGTTTAATTTTGTTTTAATTTTGAGACAGGGTCTTGCTAAGTTGCCCAGGCTGGCCTTGAACTTGGCAATTCTTCCTGTCCCAAGCCTTCTGAGTAGATTATAGATGTCTGCCACCATGCCCCCAAACAGAATGCTTTTTAATTGTACTATTTATCTTCAAGAAATTTTGTATATATATACAATTATATTTTGTATATATATATTTTTGTATATATATACTTTACTTCTAGTATATTGTTAGTTTTTTGTCCACTTCCCCCATCCTCTGCCTTCCCTCCTCCTGCCACCTAAGCCCTCCCATTGCCACAGCAAGGATGGTGACAATAGACATCTTTCCACATGTATCCCCTGCCCTCAAGTCCTTGGTGTGTACACACACTCACATGTTGAGGGAGGATCATTGTTTTACAGAAATGCCCCTCCATCTTGTCTGCATCTCAAGTTTATCCCCAGAAGATATTTCATGGACCCCACCACAGGCTACCCATAGTAGCTGTACCTCATTCTCTTTAGTAACTTCAGTTTTCCACAGGGTGGACAGACCATGATTTGTACAGTCACTTCCTCTTTCTGTGCCTGTCTTGACACCAGATCTTTTAGAGATCCTTAAAATGAAAAACTAGTTAATGAAACCCTAGAGGCTCCTGTTTGTGTCTACTGATACAGTTTCTGAACCCTGATGAACACACAAAGCTGTACTTACAGGTGTATGCTATCCTCAACACTGGATTTCATGCCAGGCATAGTGGTACATGCCTGTCATGGCAACTATTCAGGAGATTGAGGCAAGAGGTTGAGCCTAGGAGTTGAGTGCCAGCCTGGGCAACATAGTGAGACTTCTAAAAAAAAATGGATTTCATGAACCTTGAAAAGAACTCAGGCACAGGGGTGGGGACACAAGAATGGCCCACTGCTGGCCCCCTCCTGGAGCAGAGGCTGTGCCCTGACCCACTCTGTCATCCTCTCCTCAGGGTGGTGGACAACGAGGGGACCCTGCAGCTAAAAAGAAGCTTTCCCATTGAGCAGAGCTCACACCCTGTGCGCAGCATCTTCTGTCCCCTCATGTCCTTCCGCCAGGGGGCCTGTGTGGGTAAGTCCCAGAGGGGCAGGGGGCCTGAGTGGCTGAGGAGGAATAGACACCATGTCTGCTACTGTCCTGGCTCAGATATCACAACACCCTAATGTCATGACTTCCTGGTCTTCATGTCCTCTTCTGCCCTGTCAGCCTCACACAGGAACTCACAGCTCCAAAAATTTTGAACACAGAACCCCAAATAGCCCAGAAGCTTCCCAGCCTGAGACACAGGCTCCCAAACAGCCCAGAAATCTCACCTTCTATACATAGAATCCAAATTGTCAGATGACTTTCCATCTAGGGATGGTCGCCCTTTTCAAACCTCCATAAGCTATGCTGGGTCTTCACACCTCAGATATTTCAGGGCCTTCATACCCATAGCACCCCAGTCATCCTGATGGCCTCTCCCTCTCACCCGGACAGTGACAGGCAGTGAGGACATGTGCGTACACTTCTTTGATGTGGAGCGGGCAGCCAAGGCTGCCGTCAACAAACTGCAGGGCCACAGCGCGCCCGTGCTTGACGTCAGCTTCAACTGCGACGAGAGCCTGCTGGCCTCCAGTGACGCCAGTGGCATGGTCATCGTCTGGAGACGGGAGCAAAAGTAGGGTCCTGCAAGCCCTGTGCTGTCCATCACCCCCCACCTCCTACCCTGGCCTTGCATTGTAAATAAAGTTTCTGTGGTTGTGCTGAGGGCCAGCTCCCAGGTCTGCCAGGGGGCGGCATGGGGGAGTGGGTAGCTCTGGGACCCATTGTGGAAGGGGGTCCGCTTACCCATGCAGTGTTGTGTTCATTCATTCAACAAGCACTTACTGAATGTCTGCTGTATCAGCCTTTTACAGTCGTGCATTCAACAGTGTTGAGCACTAGCTGTGTGCTAGAAACTGGTCTAGCCTGTGGGGATACAGCTATGACCTAAACTGACAGAAATCCCTGTCCTCATGGGCTTGTATCCTAATGGAGGCAAGCACACAATAGACAAAAGCACGGCCAGTCCCCAACTTATGATGATGCAACTTACAATCTTTCCACTTTACTACTTCTAAACTCTATGATGGTATGAAGGCATACCCATACAACCAGTCTGTTTTTTTCACTCTCAGTACAGTGTTCAGTAAGTTACATAAGTAGTCAGTATTTTATTATAATATGGGCTTCGTGTTTGATGAGTTTGCTCAACTGTAGGCTAATATATGTGTTCTGAGCACCTTTAAGGTAGGCTAGGCTAAGGTAGGATATGTGGTAGGTTAGGTGTATTAAATGTATTTTCAACTTATGAAATATTTATCAGGACGTAACCCTGTCATAAATCAGGAAGCATCTAAAGATAAGTCGTGTAAAGAAAAATAAAGCAAGGAAGGGAGATAGTGTAGGAGTTGGAGTTGGAGTCTTTTTGGTGATGTCATTAGGGAAGACATTTTTGATGGTATCATTTGGACAAAGTCCTGAATGAAATGACAGGGAGCCATAGTGTAGGAGAGAACATTCTCAACAAAGAACAAAGCACAAGCGCACTGGAGGCTAGAGTGTGCCTGAAAGATCATTGTATAGGCCAGAGTGTGATAGTAGATGAGGTCAAACAGGCCAGGTGCTATAGGGGTTCATGGGCCATGGTAAGGACTTTGGCCTTTTTTCTGAGTGAAGAAGTCACCAGTTTTAGTCACCAGAGGAAGAACATGATCTGGTGACAGTAAAGGAGTTGGGTAGAGAATGCGAGGTTCTATCCCAGGGTGTTCATATTAGGCTGTAGGACTCTGCCAGGTCCTCCAGGGGGCTGAGACTCTGCAGACCTTCCAACATGGTAGCCCCTGCCTGAGTGGGCACATACTTTTGCACTGGGCTGTTTCCCACAAGCAGGGAGTAGAGACGTTGACTTCTTGGAGCACCCAGCTGGTGCAGAGATAACCATGGATGCTGAGACAGCTTGGGGCTCCCACTGTGGGGTGGAGGCAATGGGAAATCTCCCAGACCACTCCTTTCTCCTCCCATGCCCACTCAAGCCCACATCAAATCCTAGAACAGCTCAGAGACCAAAAAGTGGTGTTCCATAAGGAACCCTGAACAAGGAGAGATCACTTGGATTTTGACAGGGGAATAAATAACCTAAATCCCTTGTTAATGATCAGAGTGACCAGGAAATGTCAAAGAGGCTCTTGCTCCAGGTATTTCCTTCCATCTGGCTCTGTATGTTGCCACATATATGTCAATTTGAACTGTGGTTAATATCTTGGGACCTCAGGATCAGTCAACATAGAGACTTCAACCTGGTGGCCCAACATTGCTGAGCTCCAGAACTAATGCCAGCAATCTGGTTGAGGGAGGAAATAATCTGTTCAATCTACTGATATTTGACAAAAAGATTTCTGATACTTCCATCTGACAGACCTTAGGTGAACGGTGATAAGGTAGGGATATCAGGGAGCTGGGTTATTTATGTACATATGTATATCATTGTCCCTAATTCCAGCTACAGGCTCAGTAATATGCTAGGAGGACTCATAAGACCCAGCATACAATTGTATTCATGAATACTATTTATTACAGCAGAAAATACAGGGTAACATTAGCAAAGGGAAATGGTACATGGGCCAAGTTGTGGGGAGACTAGGCACAAGTTTCCAAGGGTGCTCTCCCAATAGGAGAGACTCATATAGGATGTGCTCCCTTCTCCTATTAATAGGGTTGGGACAGCATGTGAAATGTTGTCAACCAGGGAAGCTCATTTGGAGACACATGGGCCAGAGTTTTATTGGGGGCTGTTCACAGAAACACCCCCTGCCCAGCACACTGGCCCTTATCCAAATTCCAGACTCCCAGAAGGAAAGCAGGTGTTCAGCATTAACCACATTCCTTGTGCAAATAGTTGAGGCATAGTGAGCCATCCTTACCTTTTAGGGTGTGGTAGGAACACTTCTGAAATGTAAATTCCAGACAGCAGTCAGAACCAACCTTGAAGCAGGCCTTTCCAAGGATAGCGGTTCAGATCTGCCACATTAACTCTTTTCTGCACTGTATGCAACACTAAATAGATGGTCAGTTTTAGCCAAGGTCTCTGGGTGGCGAGATAATTGTGGAGAACCTCGGTTTTCTTAACTTCTTTTTCTCACACTCTTCATGTTTTATTGAGTCTGGATTCAGGATGATTGGTCATGATTGTTGTGCATGATTTTGGGGGTTTCCTCCTTGTGAAATTTTTGAGGTGGCACAGTTGAAATTTCTACTTTAAATTCATCTTGTTGATACTTTTCTTGACTGAAAATCTAAGGGGAAATAAATGCTGGACAAATAATAAAGAATAAAAAATAATATTATTGGTCAAACTTGGGCCTCTGTTAACTTGTCCATCATCACTGTACCTCTGATTTGGCATCAGATCTGGAGCTCTGTTAACCATTCCACCGTCAATGCCACTCTCCCATTCCCTTATAGCCAGGGCTCCATTAACTTGTCCATGCCCTTTGTCTGACTTTGAACTGATGTGTTTAACTACTTAACCATCAAGAGCCTCTCTGGCATGAGCCTGAAGGTGGGCCTTTATTAATTATTACCCTGCCAGTCAGTTACCATTGGTCAAGTCTCAAACCAGGGCTTCTGTGTGATATTCCATCAGCAACTGTCCTCTGAACTGACCTTGAACTTAGGCTTCTGTTAGTTATTTTATGAGCAATGTGCTTTTGCTCTGAGGATCCTCAATCATGACCTTGAATCTGAGCCTCTATTAGTTATTTCACTGTCAGTCCTCTTATGGTGTCAATTCTAATCAACACCTCTATATTAACACTTGGACCATTAATACTCGTGTCCTCCATAATTAAGCCCAGGCCTCTTGACTATTCTCATATCACTCTTTGTCCTAAAATCTGGGCATTTGTGTTTGTAGTGCTGGAGCATCAAACCTTGAACATTGTACATCACATGCTAAGAAAGCTCTCTACTACTGAGTTACATCCCCAGCCTCCTCTGTGCATTTCTTTATTTTTTCCTTCCTTCCTTCCTTCCTTCCTTCCTTCCTTCCTTCCTTCCTTCCTTCCTTCCTTCCTTCCTTCCTTCCTTCCTTTTATTCCCCTCCCTTCCTCCCTCCCTTCTTCCTTCCTTCTTTTTTTTTTTTTTTTTTTGGTAGTGGAGATTGAACTCAGGGGCACTTGACCACTGAGCCACATCCCCAGCCCTATTTTGTGTTTTATGTAGAGACAGGGTCTCACTGAGTTGCTTAGCACCTCGCCATTGCTGAGGCTGGCTTTGAACTCGTGATTCTCCTGTCTCAGCCTCCCTAAGTGCTGGGATTATAGGCTTGAGCCACCGCACCCAGCTTCTTCCTTCCTTTTTTACTTCCTTCCCTCCTTTTCTTTCTTTCTTGCTTTTTGTTGTTTTCTTTCTTTCTTTCTGTACCAGGAATTGAACACAGGGATGCTTAACCACTGAGCCACATCCCTAGCCCTTTTCATTTTATTTATTTATTTTGGTGATGTTTTGTTTGTTTGTTTGTACTAGGGATTGAATCCAGGGGTATTTAAACACTGAGCAACATACCCTTTGTGCTTTATTTTGAGACAGGTTCTCACTAAGTTTCTTAGAGCCTCACTAAGTTGCTGAGGCTGGCTTTGAACTTGAGATCCTCCTGCCTTAGTCTCCAGAGCTGCTGATGTTACAGGCATGCACCACCACACCAGATTTCTGGGCATATCTTAATGTTTCTTCAACTGATACCTATCTAGTATGACCTCAAACCCAAGTATTCTAAAGACTACCACCATGAGTGTCCATCTGGCCTATGTTTAAACCTGGACCTCTATTAATGCTCCCACCATCTTTTATTTTATGGCACTGGGGATTGAGCCCAGGAATCCTTTTCCACTGAGTGACTTCCCTGCCTTTTTTTATTTTGTGAAAGTCTAAGTTGCTGAGAATGACCTTGAACTTGTGATCCTCCTGCCTCAGCCTCCTGAGTTGCTGAGATTACAGGCCTGTGCCACTATGCTTGGCAATGCTTCCAGCATCAAGACCCCTAATTTTACTTTGAACCTGTGTTTTTTAACTCTCCTGTCAATGTCATGGTGCTCTAAACTCCAGCACCCTGACACTGACAGGAGAGTTATTCCACCATCAATAACTCTTTGCCATCCAGGCATGGTGATGCATGCTTTGCAATCCCAGTTACTCAGGAGACTGAGGCAGGAGGATCTCAAGTTCAAGGTCAGCCTGGGCAACTTAGCAAGATCCTGTCTCAAAATAAATAGGGCTAAGGTGTAGCCCAGTGGTAGAGAACCCCTGGCTTTCATTGCCAGTGTGGGGGCCTCTTTGCCAGATCCTTGAATCCAGGCCTCAGTGAATTCATGGTCAGTGCTCCTCAAGTCTGATACCTGAATTTTTTTTTTTTTTTGGTACTGGGGATTGAACTCAGGGGCACTCGAACACTCAGCCACATCCCCAGCCCTATTTTGTGTTTTATGTAGAGACAGGGTCTCACCGAGTTGCTTAGCACCTCGCTGTTGCTGAGGCTGATTTTGAACTCGCAATTCTCCTGTGTCAGCCTCCCTAAGTGCTGGGATTACAGGCTTGAGCCACCGCGCCCGGCTTGATACCTGAATTTGAGCCTCTGTTAACTTTTCCACATTCAGGCTTGGAATGTAGCTCAGTGGTCAAGGGCTTGCCTAGCAGGTGCTAAGTCCCAAATGCAATCCCCAGCACTGCAAAAAAAAAAAAAAAAAGAAAGAAAAAGAAAAAAAAACCTTTTCCACACTCAATGCTTTTCTGGCCTTGACCTCAGTAAACTAGTCAACTATTTATACCCTCTGATCTTGCCTTAAACCCTGGCCTTTATTTACTATTCCTCTATAACTGCTGCTTTCATCTGATCTTGAACCTTGGCCACTGGTCAAACTGGCAGTATCAATTCTCTATGGGCAGGCCTCAGACCTGTGTGCTTATTAACTATTGCATGGTTGTTTCCCCCTGTTCTGACCTTGAACCTGAACTTCTGCAAACTACTCCACCATCAAAACCCCTCTGGTCTCCTTTGAAACTGAAATTCTGGCTGACAATTCTTTTTTCTGACCTTCACTCTGGGCCTCTGGTTAATATCCTATCACCACTGGCCCTCTGCTTTAGCTGGACCTTTCTGAACTCTAAAACCATCAAGGCATCTCTGGTCTGACCTTGAATCTAGAATCTATTAACTTTGTCTCTATCAAGACTCCCTTTGATCTGAATTTTCACATGGACATCTCTTAACCAGCATGAAAGGTCTCTCATCCAACCAAAACCCAGAGCTTTGGTTTGCTATTCCACTCCTGGTACCCTCTTCCCCGACTTCAAACCTGGGTCTCTGTAAACTATTCCACCATTATTGACCCTCTGGTCTGACCCTGAATTGCGACTTCTCTTAACTTCTAACATCAGGTCTTCTTATCTGATTTTGAATTATCCCCACCTCTCTGTTTTGACCTCTTCTGTTACCAAATCCACCATCAGTATCCTAGTCTACCTTAAAAAACAAATGTCTCTGGGGCTGGGGTTATGGCTCAGTGACAGAGCGCTTGGCTCTCACATGTGAGGCACTGGGTTCTATCCTCAGCACCACATAAAAATAAACAAAATAAAGATAATGCATCCATATATAACTAAAAAATATTTAAAAAAATTTTTTTAAAATGTTCTCTGTTGGGGCTGGGGTTGTAGCTCAGTGGTAGAGCGCTTGCCTCGCGTGCGTGAGTCACCGGGTTCGATCCTCAGCACCACATAAAAATAAATAAATAAAATATATTGCGTCCATCTACAACTAAAAAAAAATTAAAAAATAAATAAATAAATAAAATGTTTTCTGTTTACCATTAAACCATCCCTGCCCTTCTGGCATGGCCTGGAAATCAGGCCTTCATTTGATAATCTAGCTTAAAGGCCCTTTTGGTCTCAAATCAAACCCCGACCTCTATTAATTTTTCATCCAAGAATACCACACTGATCACATGTGGGCTTCTTGTAAACTATTCAGCCTTTTGTCCCCTCTAGTCTTACTTTGAATGGGCCATTTTAACTGTTACACCATCAGTGCTCCATTGGTCTGACCTCAAGTCTGGTTCACTATTAACCACTACAGCACCAATAACCTTCTTGCCTGTTCTCAAGCTGAGATACTCCTTCAAAGTTATTTCACATTCAATGTCATCCTGGT
>CM053417.1:84765991-84797999 GCA_028644305.1 Xerus rutilus | reverse complement strand
ACCGGGGATTGAACTCACGGGGACTCGACCCCTGAGCCACATCCCCAGCCCTATTTTTTTGTGTTTTATGTAGAGACAGGGTCTCACTGAGTTGCTTAGTGCCTCGCCATTGCTGAGGCTGGCTTTGAACTCGCGATTCTCCTGTCTCAGCCTCCCTAAGTGCTGGGATTACAAGCGTGAGCCACCGCGCCCGGCTTCATCCTGGTTCTTAATGATAGCTATTCCACTGTCCTTAATCTCTGGTCTGATTCTTTTTCTTTTTTTATTTTACATTTAAAAAATTTTGTGGTTCTGGGAATTTAGTTCAGGGGTTCTCTGACACTAAACAACATCACAAGCCCTTTTTAATTTTCTTTTAAATTTTGAGACAGGGTCTCACTAAGTTGCTTAGGCTGGCCTCTTGACTTGAAATTCTACTACCCCAGCCTCCTGACTTGCTGGAATTACAGGCATGAGCCAGCATGCCTGGTTTAGTCTGTCTGATTTTTAGCCAGGACTTAAATGCTTACTCTTCCATAATCAAAGATATTCTTGTCTAGTTTACGAACTCAGCCAATTAACTCTTGCAAAATCTTTCCACTCCAGGCCTGTCCTCAAACCTAGTCCTTTGTTAAATATACCACCATATACCCTCTGGGTTAGCCTTGAACTGAATCCTCTGATGCTCCATCTCCGGTACTATGAGGTCTGTTGTTGAACATGCAGTTGTTACTGCTTCTAACATCAGTGCCCCTAGAGTCTGAACTTCCCCAGGTTCTGTTAAATATTCCAGAATCTGTTCCCCTCTTGACTGACCTCAATCCCAGATGTTCATTTAGTTGTCCCCATCTCTTTTTCTTTGGTCTCACCTTAAACTAGGACCTCCATTAATACTACACCACAAATATCCCTCTAGTCTGAATTCAAGGATTTGTTGACTATTATATCAACACTCACACCTCCATCTAGATATCCAAACAATAATTATTACTAGTTAAAAATATCGGCTCCTCTTATCTGACCTCAAATCTGGCCCTCTGTATTCCATGATCAGTGATTTTCTGGACTCTTATTGAACTGTAATAAGTTCAATAAGTGTGTGTATTAACTCTTCTGTCATTAATACCCCTCTTATCTGAATTGTAACCATGATCTCTGTTCATTTTTTCGCTATCAACTCTTCCCTGACAATGTTGCCTCAACCCAGGCCTCTCTTAAGGCCACCACTGTTAATTCCCCTCTGGCCTGAGCTTAAACAAGAGCTCTGGCTAGTGACGTTGCTATCAATACCTTTCTGTTTTAGAGCACTCGCCCACTCACCCTGGCATAGGTTAACTAGTTCATCATCCATGCCCTATTTCTTTTTTGTTCTTTTTAGATATACATGACAGTAGAGTGTGTGTAGACATATACATATGTGGAGTATAATTTCCCATTCTTGTGGTTGTACATGATGTGGAGTTTCACTGGTAGTGTATTCATATATGAACATAGGACAGTTATGTCCCATTCATTCTACTTTCTTTCCTATTCCCATCCTGTACCTTCCCTTCATTCCCCTTTGTCTAATTCAGTGAACTTCTATTTTTCCCTCCCCCCACACCTTATTGTGTGTTAGCATCCGCATATCAGAGAGAACATTTGGCCTTTGGTTTTGGGGGATTGGCTTATGTCACTTAGCATGATAGTCTCTAGTTCCATCCATTTACTGGCAAATGCCATAATTTCATTCTTCTTTATGGCTGAGTAATATTCCATTGTGTATATATACCACATTTTCTTTATCCGCCATGCCTTATTTTCTGATCATAAATGTGGGCCACTGTTAAGTCTTTAAGTATCCATGCCTCTTTGATAAGATTTCAAACCTGAGCTTATGGTAAATATTCTAGTGTTAGTAGCATTCTGTTCTGAATTTAAATACAGGAAATGAAAACTATTGAACTTGTAAGGACTTCAAAGTGGCCACTCCTAGGGAAATATACTACCGTCAGGATATGATGGGGTATTCTCAAATAAATGTGGATTCTAGTGGAGACAGAGGCTAGGATGTGGATATGGATACCCCTATAATCTATACCTGAGTCTGGGTGACCCAGGAGTTTCCACTCTCTGGTCTGTGTGACCCCAGGAGTGATCATATCCTGGTGTGTATGACCCAGAAAGGTTTGTACCCCAGTGCATATGTAACCAGGAGTGTCCACATTCCAGTCTTGGTTACCGGACGACTGTTAACTCCCTACTCTGTGTGGTTCTATAAGTGTCCATGCTTCAGATTGTGGGACCACAGAAGTGTTCATATTACTGTCAGTATGACATCAGGAGTACCTACACCCAGTCTGTCTGACCCCTGCATTTCCAAACTGCAGGCTGTGTGACTCATGAGGGTCCACTTCCCAGTCTGTTACTTTAAGTGTGACTCTCATAGTGTGATCTCAAGGGAGTTCACACTCCATTCCCAAAGGAGAGAAGTAATGGATAGATATTCTTTAATTTCTGCTGCTGGTAATTAATTACATAAATGTAGGTAGGTTCAAATTTTTTTTTAAACACCTTAGGGTGAGGGCTGGGGCAAAGCTCAGCAGTAGAGTACTTGCCTAGCATGTGTGAAGCCCCAGATGTGATATCCAGCACTGTAGAACAAAAAGGCCTAAAGGTGGCCTGGGGATGTAACTCAGGGGAAGAGCACTTACCTAGCATGTGCAAAGCCCTTGGTTTAATCCTCAGAACTTCAAAACAAAACAAAACAAAACCCTAAAGGTAACCATAAATTGAATTAAAAGCAAAGATAGAAGCCAGACCTTGGTGGCATACACCTGTAATCCCACCTACTTGGGAGGCTGAGGCAGGAGGAAGCTTGAGGCTAGCTTGGGCAACTTAGCAAGGCCTGTCTCACAATAAAATAAAAAGGAATTGAGATGTAGCTCAGTGGTAGAGTGCTTACCTAGCATATGTGAGGCCCTGGGTTCACTCCCCAGTACCATGAAAAACAGACACACAAAAAGCAGGAGTAGAATTTCCAAATCACTTGAAAAAGAATGAGAAATAATTCCATAACAAAAGGTGAAATACTAAGGAAACATCAAGGAAGTATTTAAAATACTGAAAACATCAAACAAAACATAATTTAAATTCTGACAATAATTTTTGTGTGTGTGTGTATGGTACTGAGTACTCAGTGCTTTACCACTGAGTTACATCCCCAGCCCTTTTTATTTTATTTTTATTTTGAGACAGGGTCTTGCTGAGTTGCCAAGGCTTGCCTCCTACTTGCAATCGTCCTGCCTCAGCCTCCCAAGGAGCTAAGATTACAGGTGTGTGCCACTGCCCTGGCCCAGAAGTATTCGGAATAAAGCCAGTCCTGGGTTTTCTTGATCTGTCTTACTTGCCTGGTTGTGCTGGGCTTAACTTTAGAGAAGGAAAAGTTTATTTTGTGGCTCATGGTTTCAGAGGTCTTAGTCCATAGATGGCTGACTCCATTCTTTGGGACCTGAGATGAGGATGAATATCATGGTGGAAGACTGTGGCAGAGGAAAGCAGCTGGGAACAGAGCACCAGGAAGCAGAGAAGCAGAGCTGGGCTCAGCTTTGTAGAACCCAGTGCCAGAGACATTCCCTATGGTCAATCCCTGCACCTTTTATTTCCTGCTACACCCATCCAATTTTCTCAGGTAAGTTTTATTGACTCAACTACTCTAATATTGAGCTGAGAAGCAAGGTAGCCATTCCACTACTCTGCTTGCCTCAAACTGGTATCGTTCTTGGTGAATGCAATGGTAGGTCCAATATTTCACTGGGGCACTTTGTTGGGACTTTGCTGGATAGCCAATGTCATTGGATAGGTTTTCTGGAAGTAGAATTTGAGATGGAGTTTGGAATACAAGTTTATTCAGGATCAATTCCTGCAAAGGAAAGCAGGAGGAGGCAGGATTGGACAGAGGGAAAGCCGAAGGGCAATACAGGCCACACAAACACTTGACCAACCCAGTGGAGATCTCTGGAGCAGGGATGGCCCAGCAGATGCTCCCTGATTGAAGGAGACTATATTCCCAGGAAGGGCTCAATCATGGAAGGGGGGTGCTTGACTCTCTGCAGCTGGGGAAGACCTTGATGGCACTGACAGCTGAAGGCTGCCTGCCTACTATATTCCCCACAGCTGTGCAATGGGTCCTTCCTTGAAAGGAGGTCAGGGTAGTGTGTCCTTCTCTATCACTACCAGGAAAGGCATGGGGAAAGTGTATGTGAAAAGAAATGGATAGCCACTGGGTACTTAATGGGGAGCCAGGTAAAATCTCTGTTTTCTCATTACTACACCACATGGTCCTGGACTAGTCACTTCACTACTCTAAGCCTCAGTGTCCTTAAGACTCATTTGAGTGTTGGGAAATAAATTCATTCATTTTTCTGATATAAGTTGACTGCATTGCTACATGTGCCAGGCACTGTGCCAGGGTATAAAAATGGACAAAATAGATAAAATCACTGCCCATGGGGAGTTGATGTTCCCAATGACCTTCTAACATCTACCTAGTGACACAGACTAAGAGTAGCAGTAACCCTTGGCCTTGCTTGTCATGAATGTGACACACAGTGAACACCTTGGCCTCAATACATATGCAGATAGATGACATCTTGGTGTGGAAGCTGAATGATCACCTGGATTCACACGATAACTGGAAGGAGGGAGCCACAGTGGGTTCTTGAACAGGAATACAGAAATAAATTTGGAGATTTAGAAGGATTATGCTGGCGGCAGTCAAGAGAAAAAGGAATTTTTACTGCATATCTCCCTGCTCCTCACTTGAGTCAAATAAGGTCAGATAAACAGCTAAAGCCAGGCCAGTCTATCCCTCTGTAATATTTTTATTTTTGATGTGTTTATAGGCAAGGTATTGATTTTTTTTTTTGGACTGGGGATTAAATGTAGAGTGCTTAACCACCAAGCCACATGCCCAGCCCTTTTATTTATTTTATTTTATTTGTTTTGTTTTGGTACCAGGGATTGAACTCAGGGATACTCGACCACTGAGCCACATCCCCAGCCCCTTTTTGTGTTTTCTTTAGAGACAGGGTCTTATTGAGTTGCTTAGCGCCTCGCCGTTGCTGAGGCTGGCTTTGAACTTGCGATTCTCCTGTCTCAGTCTCCCAAAGTGCTGGGATTACAGGCGTGCACCACTGCACCTGGCTTATTTATTTTTTATTGTAAGACAAGGTCTCACTAAGTTGCCCAGAGCCTTGCTAAATTGTTGAGGTTGGCTTTGAACTCGTAATCCTCCTGCCTTAGCTTCCCAAGCTGCTAGAATTACAGGTGTGTGCCACTATGCCGTGCCACGGATTTGGTTTTCTGATCTGATCTTTTGGTGACTTCTGTGAATAAATGAATGGATGGATAGATGGATGGATGGATGGATCCTGGGGGGGTGGGGATGATGGAACCTGGTATGTTAGCCTATGCCTTTTGAATCTCTTATTTTATTATTTTATTTATTTTTAAAATCTCATTAACTGTTGTCTGGGGCTAACAGCATGGAACTGAAGCATTAAGCTTACTCTGTGTCTGTGTGTCTGTAATCAAACTTCTTGAGTGAGTGTGTAATGTTTTCCTATCTTTTTTTTTTTTTTGGTACCAGGAATTGAACCCAGGAGTGCTTAACCACTGAGCAACATCCCCAGCCTTTTTTTTTTTTTTGCATTTTATGTAGAAATAGGGTCTCGCTGAGTTGCTTAGGCCCTCGCTAAGTTGCTGAGGTTGGCTTTGAATTCACACTCCTCCTGCCTCAGTGTCCTGAGCCACTGGGTTTACAGGTGTGTGCTACCACCCCCAGCCACATTTTCCTATCTTTGGAGGGCATCCACAAATTATTTTGTAATGATTATTAAATGAAAGGATATCTTTATGATTATTATTATTATTTTTTGGTGCCAGGGATTGAACTCAGGGGCACTCGACCACTGAGCCACATTCCCAGCCCTATTTTGTGGTTTTTTTTTTTTTTTTTTTTTTTTTGGTACCGGGGATTGAACTCAGGGGCACTCGACCACTGAGCCACATCCCCAGCCCTATTTTGTGTTTTATGTAGAGACAGGGTCTCACCGAATTGCTTAGCGCCTCGCTGTTGCTGAGGCTGGCGATTCTTCTGTCTCAGCCTCCCTAAGTGCTGGGATCTTTATGATTATTAATAAAGATTGATAAGCACTGTGGGGCATGGTGGTGCAAGCCTATAATCCCAGCTACTCAGGAGGCTGAGGCAGGAGGATTACAAATTGGGGCCAGCTTGAGGAACGAAGAGACTCTGTCTCAAAATAAAATAAAAAAGCTGGGGATACAGCTCAGTTATAGAGCACTCTGGATTTAATATCCAGTATCAAGGAACAAAAATCTAGGGAGGCTGAGACAGGAGAATTGCAAGTTCAAAGCCAGCCTCAGCAAGGGCGAGGCGCTAAGCAACTCAGTGAGACCCTGTCTCTACATAAAACACAAAATAGGGCTGGGGATGTGGCTCAGTAGTCGAGTGCCCCTGAGTTCAATCCCCAGTACCAAAAAAAAAAAAAAAAAAAAAAAGGAACAAAAATCATCCCAAATAACTAAGACTATAGGTACACACTAGCACACCTGGCTTAGTTGGGAATTCCTATGAAATTAGCTCTGGTCTTATGTGTCCCTGACATCTATTCTTAAGTAAAGTGTCAGTCCATTCTAGAGTATGAAAAAGAACAGTGAAAGACAAAGCTTTGAGAAGTGAATTTTATTTGCCTTGGTTTGTAATGCCAGAGGCTTGGAGGAGCCTACACAATATGTTCACATTTTAGAGAGGTTTACTCAATTTTAATGGACCTATTTGCTCATCTTCTTGGTTTACTGTTATTGTCTTTGCTTAAATCATGAATGGTTAGCTAGATGCAGTGGTGCAAGCCTGTACCCCAGCAACTCATGAGGCTGAGGCAGAAGGATTACAAGTTCAAGGCCAGCTTTGGCAATTTAGTGAGACCTTGCCTCAAAATTAAAAATGGAGCTGGATGGGGTGGTGCATGCTTATAATCCCAGCAATTTGGAAGGATGAGATAGGAGGATCACAAGTTAGAGGCCAGCCTCATTAACTTAGCAAGGCCCTCAGCAATTTGGTGACAACCTGTATAAAGCAGATATAGCAGGGCTGGGATTGTGGCTCAGTGGTAGAGCACTTGCCTTGCATGCATGAGGCACTGGGTTCAATCCTCAGCACCACATAAAAATAAATAAAATAAAGATGTGTCCATCTACAACTAAAAAAAAAATTAAAGGGGATATAGCTCAGTGGTAAGGCACCACTAGGTTAAATCCCCAGTACCAATACATAAATAAAATAAAATAATAAATAAAAAGGACTGAGGATGTAGCTCCATGGCAAATCACCCCTGGGCTCAATCCCCAGTACCCCTCACCAAATGAATAAAAACATGAATGTTTATTACTTACTTTCTGTTTAATCTGCCTAGACAGCAAAGGCTCTGTGACTTACTGGATTAGTTTTCTGTGCTTTGTCATTATTTCTGGTGTTGGGGATCAAACCCTCATACGTGCTAAGCATGTACTCTACCACTTAGCTGTACCAACCCCCATTTTGTGCTTTATATTAAGGGCTTTATTATGCCCTTAATTTTGGAGAAAAAATATGAAGAACACAATTTTCTCGAGGATTTTAGAATTATGTTGCTTTTATTTTGTTTTCTCTGTGTGTGTGTGTGTGCATGCACATGCATGCATGCTACAGATGAAAACCAAAGCTTTGCACATGCTAGGCAAGTACTCTACAGCCACACTCCCAGTCCCAATCATGTTACTTTCTATGTTTATTTTTATATGTTTTATTGTAATTTGGTTAAATAGGTTACTATGTCTCAGGAACCTATGATTCTATTTTAATGAATTGTCCAAATCTCCTGGGATAAAGTTTTTGATTTTTGCCTTACCTAAATCACACCTAAATACAGAAAAAATATTAAATTAGATTGAAGTTTTAGGATCTCTTCTGTGCCTAGAACTCTCTGAGATTTCACTAGGACACCTAGAAAATCATGCTGGGTAAGTACTCTACCACTGATTCACACCCCAGCCCAATCAATATTCTTGGCATATTATGTGTACTATGTCTCAGGGTTATTATATATTATATATCAAGATTTTTCCTTTATAAAAATTTTGTTTATCCACTTTTATAAATCAGAGGTGGCATTCACTGGCTTCTTTGAAAATAAGCTTGATCATTATCCTTTGAGATATTTTGACTAAAAAGTTTTTGAATCACTTAAAACCAGAAACATTATTGTCTTACTCTCTTTTTTTCTTTAACTCTTTCTTTTGATCTGGAATCTACGTGCAACTTTGGCTCAGGGTCTCTCATTAGGTTGCATCGGGGGCTGCAGTCATTTGAAAGCTTGACTGGGGCTAGAAGATTCTGCTTCCAAGAAGGCCCACTCACAGCCAGGCATGGTGATGCATGCCTGTAATCCTAGCACTTAGGGAGGCTGAGACAGGAGAATCGTGAGTTCAAAGGCAGCCTCAGCAAGGGCGAGGTACTAAGCAACTCCGTGAGACCCTGTGTCTACATAAAACACAAAATAGGGCTGGGGATGTGGCTCTGTGGTCGAGTGCCCCTGAGTTCAATCCTTGATACCAAAAAAAAAAAGGCCCACTCACATGGGTGGTTGGTGTTGGCTGTTGGTAGGAGCACTTTAGTTCTCCATGTGGCTGTCAGCTTCTGGGGACTCTCTTTTTCTTTTCTTTTCTTTGAAATATTTTTTAGTTGTCAATGGACCTTTATTTTATTTATTTATATGTGGTGCTGCGAATCAAACCCAGGACCTCACACATGCTGGGCAAGTAAGTGCTCTACCAGTGAGCCACAACCCCAGCCCCCTTTCTTTTTTTTGATATTTTTTTAGTTGTCAATGGACCTTTATTCTTATTTACTTATTGATATGTGGTGCTGAGAGTTGAACCCAGTGCCTCACACATGCTAGGCAAGTGCTCTACCACTCAGCCATAACCCCATCCCCCATGGACCATCTTAGAGGCTGCGTACCACACTGCCTCTAAAGTGTGTGGGGCCTCAGATGAATATTTCTTGCAGGGCCTCCATCCATATAAACAATTAAAATATACTATAATATCATAGGTTCATGTTAGATATTATGATGTATTGATGAACATTTAGATCAGTGTGTAGAGAAGAAGTATTTGTTTATCATCTACTTTATCCACATGAAGAACCTGCATAGCCTCCAAGCTCCATCTCTTTTCAGGTCCAGGAAAACCATTTTTCATGTGCTTTTTTCCCTCTTTTCTTCCTTCCTTCCTTTTTTTCTTTTTTTTCCTTCTCCTTTTTTGGGGGTTACAGGGAAACCAGAGCCTCACACACACTAGGCAAGTGCTCTACCACTGAGCTCCATCTCCAACCATTTTTATATTTTATTTTGTTTTGAGAGAGGGTCTCTCTGAGTTGCCCAGGCTGGCTTCAAATGTGTGAACCTCCTGCTTCAGCCTCCAAGTAGCTGGGATTACATGTGTGAGCCATTAAGCTCAGCTCCATCTTCTTTATTTATGTTCTGTATTGTCAAATATGGTATTCCTGGGGCTGGGATTGTAGCTCAGTTGTAGAGCACTTGCCTAGCACATGTGAGGCTGTGGGTTCGATTCTCAACACCACATAAATAAATAAATAAAATAAAGGTATTGTGTCCATCTACAACTACAAAAAATATTTTTTAAAAATATGCCATCCCTTGCTAACTTCATATCTCCTATCACAGGGAGGTAGTAACATTGTTGCTTCTCACAATGTTTGTATTGGAGAAATAGAGATCATCTTGCCTCTGCAGGTTTGAATACCATTTATTCAAATTATTTTTACTTTTTTTGAGATACTGGGAATTGGACATAGTGCCTTTCACATGCTACGCAAGCACTTTACCACTTAGCTACATCCCAGCCCCCTCAAATTATTTACTGCTGATTACATTATTATGCATGACTCAGCATCCATTGGGTTGCCATGGATATGGCCACCAGTGATTCCTAAAGTGTTACTGTGCTTCATTAATAAAGACCACAGAAACTTTAGAGTATGCAGAAAAATATGAACACTACTTCATTCTCTGGTTGTGTTAAATTTACCTTCTGAAATTTTATAGCAAAAATATTGAACAACACATCTTCTAACCATGTCTTCTCTTGAACTCTTTAAACAGTAATTGCTGCATTCCTACAATGAAATTTCTTTCAAGATTGACTGTTCAACTGCCTTGCACATAGCACCACCAGTGGGGAGGATTGGCAAGGGGCTCATGGTCCCCACTTTGTACAAAGATTATTCATTTCTTATCTGGCATGGCTTCAGCCTGACCTGGGGGATCCCGATATCATTACACTGATGGGAGTTGAGAGAGGACATTGGTTCTAAGGAGTATGGAGCAATAGTCTTGAAAGTTGTTGGAGAACATAGGTATGGCCCAGAGGACTGCCTGACACCATATGTGGAACCTCTGGAGGGAATGACTGACTTGGATACCAGTGGCAGAGGCACACACAGGTAAAAGGCATCTGTCACTACCCCTAACACCTTTGGATGCTCTACACTGGAGATGGCTCTTCAATTGGAATACTGATGGATGAGAGCTGATACATGGGCCTACACAAGCAACTCAAGCTCAAGGGTTCACAGTGATTATTGGTAGCTTAGAGTTCTGAACTTGTCCTGTAGATGACTTAAATAAGAGTCCCCCACAATCAGCATGTCAGTACCACTCTGAGGTCCAATCGTATGGGATCTAGTGAAAGAAATGCCACACCAGTCAGCAGGAGTGATTGATCTACTTGCCAAGTCACTCTTCCACTACTGGCCATGGAGCTTTGGAAAACCTAAAAAGGATAAATAGAAGAGCTTCCAAGGCTTCCATCTGACCTACACATAGGGTAAAGGGCAAGACCACCTCCAGAAAGAAGAAATGGAGCTCAGGGACAAATGGGTCCCAGTTCAGATTCAGAGCATCTACTCTTGTGGCTCCAGCCAGTCAGTCATCAAAGGGGATTTTAGACAATTTTGAAGAAGGTACTCTAAAGCATGTGTTATTCTGAGGTTTAGGACCTAGAGCAGAGGTCCAATTTGAACTGCTTGTGCCTTATGTATAAATCATACTGGGGAGCTGGTAGGGATGCTGTGGCTTACTGGTAAAGCACCCACCTACATGTGCAAAGACCTAAGTTCCAATGGAAAAAAAACATATTTAGTTCTCTATCATCTTTCATTAAGAAAATATGAAAATTAACCTGTAATATATCAGTGTGATTTTTTGTTTATTTGGTACTGGGTATTGAACTCAGGGGCACTTGACCCCTGAGCCACATCCCCAGCCCTATTTTGTATTTTATTTAGAGACAGGGTTTCACTGAGTTGCTTAGTGCCCCACTTTTTTTTTTTTTTTTTTTTTTTTTGGTACTGGGGATTGAACTCAGGGGCACTCGACCACTGAGCCACATCCCCAGCCCTATTTTGTGTTTTATGTAGAGACAGGGTCTCACTGAGTTGCTTAGCGCCTCGCCGTTGCTGAGGCTGGCTTTGAACTCTCAATTCTCCTGTCTCAGCCTCCCTAAGTGCTAGGATTACAAGCGTGAGCCACCGCGCCCGGCTAGTGCCCCACTTTTGCTGAGGCTGATTTGAACTCATGATCCTCCTGCTTCAGCCTCCTAAGCCACTGGGATTATAGGTGTGCACCATTGCACCAGGCTTTACCATGAACGTTTTATAATACATCTGCAAATTCTTTGATATTCCTTTATTTTAGTCAGCTCTCCATTACCATAACAAATACCTAAGGTAATTAGCCTTTAAACTGAAAAGGTTGATTTGGGCTCACAGTGTGGAGATTTTAGTCTATGATTGATTGGTTCTGTTCCTTTTGGGCCTGTGGCAACATGTCATGGCAGCGGTGTGTGGCAAAACCATAAATCATTCACCTCATGGCTGGGACAAGAGAGAGACAGACAAATAGAAAAGAGAAGGGAAGGTGCAGGGTCCCACTATCCTTCAAGGGCATGCCCCCAATGATCAGAAGACCTCCCACTAGACACCCTTCTTTTATTGGTACTGGGGGTTGAAGCCAGGGATACTCTGTCACTGAGCTACATTCCCCAGCCTTTTTCTTTCCTTTTTTTTTGGTACTGGGGATTGAACTCAGGGGCACTCGACCACTGAGCCACATCCTCAGCCCTATTTTGTGTTTTATGTAGAGACAGGGTCTCACTGAGTTGCTTAGAGCCTCGCTTTTACTGAGTGTGGCTTTGAACTCGCGATTCTCCTGTCTCAGCCTCCCTAAGTGCTGGAATTATAGGCGTGTGCCACCGTGCCCGGCTTTCATTTTTTATATGGAACAGGGTCTCACTAAGTTGCTGAGGGTCTCACAAAGTTGCTGATGCTTGCATTGAACTTGTGATTCTCCTGTCTCAGTCTCCTAAATTGCTGGGATTATATATGTGTGTCATGGTGTCTGGATTAGGACCCACCCCCAACCCTTAAAGTTTCTACCACCTTCCAAAAGCACCAAGCTAAGGACCAAGCCTTTAACACATGAAAATTTGAGGGACTTTCCAGATCCAAACTATAGCATCTTTCATTCATAAGATGATGCTTCATTTCCTTTCCCTTGAGAGTTAGCTAGACTTAGTAACTCAATTCTCTTTTCAAAAGTAACTCAATTCTTTTTAAAAATATTTAAGAATATTTTTAGTTGTAGATGGACACACTAGCTTTATTTGTTTTTTATGTGGTGCTGAGGATCGAACCCAGTGCCTCACACATGCAAGGCAAGCGCTCTATCACGAAGCCATAACCCCAGTCCCTTAGTAACTCAATTCTAATAACTAGAATTTCATGAAGAAACAGTGTGCAAACTTACAAGACAACTTGATAAAAAGCATTGTCATTTCTTTCTTGCTCATTCTCAGATCACCTACCCTGGGGGAAGCAAAATGCAGTGTTATGAGACACTTCAAGAAACCCTATGGATGAGCCCAGGTGGTGAGGAACCCAAGCTTCCTGCTAACAGTCATGTTGGCAGATCCTCCTGCCCAAATCAGCCTTCAGATGAGTCCACAGTCCCAGCCACATCCTGACTGCCAACTTACTGAGAACTAGCACCAGAAACAGCCAGATAACAACACTCCTGGCCCTCAGAAAATGTGCCAGAGGTCTTCAATCACTGAATTTTGGGAATCATTTGTTGCATAGCAATAGATAAACTTGTACAAACACTATTGGTTAAAATCGTTCAATAAAACTTGATAAATTCAGGATTCCAGTCCATGAGTGCCATAAAATAGTCAATAGAGAGGGGGATATATTTGGCTTTCTGTAGTGGAAAAATCTTCACTTATATTTAAGTTTGTGAACAGCTGTTATTTGTACAGTAGTTTCCTTTATCTATGGAGGATATATTCCAAGATCCCCATTGGATGCCTAAAACCTCAATAGTAAGAACTCTATAGGTACTATGTTTTTTCCTATGTGTATGTACTTATGATAAAGTTCAGCTTATGAATTAGGCTCATAAGAGATGAACAGTAATTAATAATAAAACAATATATGATAGTTGTGTAAAACTTATGAATTATTTATTGTTGGAATTTTCCACTTAATATTTTCAGACCATGGTTGGTCACGGGTAACTGAAACCACAAAAAATGAAACTGCAAATAAGGGGAGACTACTGTATATTATAAATTTTGCTAATCAAAAGAGTGTATCTTTTTTTTTTTGATACAGGGGATTGAACTCAGACACACTTTACCAATGAGCCACATCCTCCCCAGCCCTTTTTACTTTAAGTTTTGAGACAGGGTCTCGCTGAATTGCTTAAAGCCTTGCTAAGTTTCTGAGGCTGATCTTGAACTTGTGATCATCCTGCCTCAGCCTCCCCCAGTCACTGGAATTACAGGTATGCACCACCACGCCCAGCTAAGTGTGTATCATTTAAAGACCCCCCCAACTGCTGCTAAATAATTCTTATTATCCATGCGTTACTGGGTATATTTTAAAATATAAAACTCTGTTTCACCAAGCAAGGTGGTGCACACCCATAATCCCAGCAATTTGGGAGGCTGAGGCAGGAGAATTGCAAGTTCAAGACCAGTCTCAGCAATTTAGTGAGGCCCTGAGCGAATTTTTGACTCTGTCTCAAAATAAAAAATAAAAAGGGCCGAGAATGTGGTTCAGTGGTTAAGCACTCCTGGGTTTAATCCCCAGTACCAAGAGAAAAAAATTAAAAATTATAATTAAATTTAAAAATTATAATTAAATTTGCAAACAAGTTATACTTGCTATTCTTCCAGCTAATCTGGTTAGGTGTTTATTGGTACACAGACTGCTTCCCATTGACACATTAAAAGACTGAGCAAGCATTTACCGGGAGCCTACACAGTCTCAGGCCCTGGGGACACAATGGTGACTAAAATAGGACCCTGCTCTAAAGGAGCTGGCAGCAATACAGGCAATAATATGATTCCTGGAGGGGCTCTGAGAATGAGTTGCATGGTACTATATAGAAAAGACTCAGCTTTGGAGTTCCCCAAGACCATGCTTAGGTTTGATGATTCTCTATCAGGACTCAGGACTCAGCATATAGTGGTACTCAAAGCTAGAATTTTTGTTGTTGTTGTTGTTGGGGTTGAACCCAGGGGCATTCTACCCAGTCCTTTTTATTTTTTTTAATTTTAAGACAGGGTCTCATTAAGTTTCCAAGGCTGGCCTTAAATTTGAGATACTCCTGCCTTAGACCTCTGAGTCACTAGGACTACAGGCATGCACCATTGCACAGGGCTGATAGCTGCCTTTTTGTATGCTGACATGGCCTTTGCTTTGTGTGTGCAACAGTAGGGAGAGACCTCTCTGATTTCTCTTCCTCTTCTTTTTCTAAAATTATTTTTAGTCGTCAATAGACCTTTATTTTATTTACTTACACGCAGTGCTGAGAATCAAACTCAGTGCCTCACACATACTAGACAAGCCCTCTTCCACTGAGCCACAACCCCAGCTCTTCTTCCTCTTCTTTTTTTTTTAAATATTTTTTTAGTTGTTGATGGACACAATCAACAACTTTATTTTATTTAGTCTTTATTTTATTGCTTTGTATGTGGTGCCGAGGATTGAACCCAGGGCCTCACGCATGCAAGGAAAGCGCTCTACCGCTGAGCTACAATCCCAGCCCTTCTTCCTCTTCTTATAAGGACACTAGGCCCATCCACTGAGAATCCCACCCTTCTGATCTCATTTAATCTTAGTTACTTCCTTAAAGGCTCTGTCTCCAAATCTAGTCACACGGGAGGTTAGGGCTTCAACATCTGAATTGTGGGAGGCAGCAATCCATAACACTGCCAAGGGCTAATCTTTGTAAACAGGTCTTTTTATGAATAGCAGTCTTGGGCCTGCTATTGTAATGGTTTCCTGCACAGTCTCTAATAACAGAGTCTGGAAGCCTTGAAATGGTTGCCAAGTACATTTCACCCTGAGAGAAAGGAAGCCCCATTGAGTTCTTTGTGATCAAGATTGCCAAGGCTCTTCCCTATAGATTGAGAACCTTCCTGAGCTGGGGGAATAATTGTGACAGAACACTTGCCTAGCATGCAAAAGGCCCTGTGTTTTATCCCCAGAACCAAAAAAAGAAAACAGAAAAAGAAACTGAGCCAGGCATGGTGGTGCCTGCATTTTCTTCCAGCATTCCCAGCACTCTGGAGGCTGAGGTGTATGGGTCTCTTGAGGTGAGGATTTCGAGACCATCCTGGGTAACACAGTAAGATCTCATCTCAAAAAACAATCAGGAGCAGGCATGATGGCATATTCCTGTAATCCCAGTGATTCAGGAGGTTTAGGCACCAGGATTACAATTTTGAGTCCAACTTCAGTAAGTTAGTGAGGCCCTACACAATTTAGTGAGACCCTGTCTCAAAATAAAAAGGGCTGGGGATGTGACTCAATGTTTAAGTGCCCCTAGGCTCAATGCCTGGTACCAAAATAAACAAACATAAAAACAATAATAAAACTCCAAAAAAAACAAGCAAGATTTTGCTAACAATTGCTGGCCAAACATGGATTGTAGAACCACCCTGGGGTTCTATGTCATTTCTGAGAAAATGGCAAAAAGCTACTTAAGCCAGAAGCAAGCATATATGTTCAAAATACTTTCCACATTATTCATGAATCCTCACAACCACTCATTAAGTAAGTAAAGTACTAATATCCCCATTTTACAGATGAAGAAACTGAGGCACAGGCAGCTTTGGTAACACGTCAAGTCACACAGTGAATAAATGGCAAAAATGGGATGTAAACTTAGCTGGGTTCATAAGTCAACTTATCCCACCTTTTTTTGTACTTGTAGAGGGTTGGGTACTGGGGATTGAACTCAGAGGCACTCGACCAGTGAGTCACATCCTCAGCCCTATTTTGTATTTTATTTAGAGACAGGGTTTCACTGAGTTGCTTTTTGAACTCATGATCCTCCTGTCTCAGCCTCCCAAGCTGCTGGGATTACAGACTTGCACCACCACACTCTCAACTTATCCCATCTTTGATCAGTGGGATCATCATCACATTGGCTTCTGGATCTTTCTTCATGGCTTCTAGAATTGCTACTAAAAGGCATTCTTTTCTAATATTGTAGGCTCCTCTTATTTTGACCCTATGGCTTGAAACTTTCTCACAGATTCCTTTTTTTTTTTGTACTGGGGATTGAACTCAGAGGTGCTCAACCACTGAGCCACATCCCCAGCCATTCATTTATTGTTTTATTTTTTTTAATTTTTGAGACAGGTTTTTCCTGTTGCCCAAGGCCTTACTAAATTGCTGAGGCTGGCTTTGAACTTGTGATCCTCCAGCTTCAACCTTCCCAGTTTCTGGGATTACTCTCACAGATTCCTCTTGATGGCAGTGTTGCTCCAGAAATACCAAAAAGGCCGCCCATCCCTCACCCAACCCCAAGTATATGTGCTCCCCTCCCGCCCTTTGGATCTGAAAAAAATATATCACAGAACCAGGAGGGCTGAAAAACACAATGCAGGTCCTCTGCTCTGCGGGGGAGCTGCTCCTGAATGCAGCAGCTTTGCTTCTTTGAATTTGGAATCTTTCTGAAGTCTAAACTGCTATCTATTGTCAGACATCATTTCCAGAATTTTATTTCTGCTCTACTTATACTTTGTGAATCCTCATTCGATCACTCCATGTTAGATCCCAGCGACTGTCCTGTGTAGTCAGTTTGTAGGTTTGAGGAGCCCAGTCTCAGGAGCAGACAACCAGTGCTGGAACCTAAAGGCCTAAAGGAAGGCATTTCCCACCACCTAGCTACAAGTTCCAGGGCTTTGCTCACTTGGGCTGTCCTCCTCCTTTTACACTAAGTCAGTAGTTCACAAAGTGGTGTCTCCGAACCCGCTGCAGCTGGATTCATGGGGAACGTGTTAGAACTGCATATTCTCGAACCCCAGCCCAGAGCCACCAAATTGGAAACTATATGGCTGGGGCCCTGCAGTCTGTTATCAGAAGACTCCAGGAAAATTTTTTGGTGCGCTTAATAGGACATGGCTACTTGGTTCAGATTCTCACAGGACCTACCGGACGATTCATCAGTGTGAACTATACAATCTCACATAAAGGGACACATGACCATAGGAGTGTGCGTGTGTACATCTATATGGGAATGCGCGCCTGCATGCATGTGTTGGTGTATGTATGCATGCTTGTATGTGTGTGTGTGAGTCCCACTCAGAGGGAGCGACGGTTTTGCCTCCTGCCATTGGAAAAAAAGCCCTTTCTGCCACCATTAAATAACTTTCCATTGTTTCCTTTCTTCTGCCTCCACCCCTTTCTTTGAGAAAGAGTGTTTTCTCTTCTCCTTAGAAAAGTCATCCTTGTGCTAATTCACAATGGAGTGGGGGAGAATAGAGGCAATTTGGACTAGACAAAGGGGAGTGAAGGGAGCAGAGGGGGCATGGGGGTAGGAAGGATAGTAGAATGAACTGGACATTATGACCCTATGTGCATATATGATTACATGACCTGTGTAACTCTACATCATGTACATCAGACGAATGAGAAGTTATACTGCATTTATGTCTGATGTGTCAAAATGCATTCTGTCATGTACAACTAATTAGAACAAAGTCATCCTTGGCCATGTGGTGGTGCTCTCCTGTATCTCAGCTACTCAGGGAGATTGAGCCAGGAGGATCACAAACCTCTCAAAGGTTGAGACCCTGTGTCAAAATTTTTTTTTAAATATTTATTTTTTAGTTGTAGGTGGACACAATATCTTTATTTTTTTTAAAATTTTTTTTAGTTGTAGATGGACACAATGTCTTTATTTTATTGCTTTGTATGTGGTGCCGAGGATTGAACCCAGGGCCTCACGCATGCGAGGCAAGCGTTCTACCACTGAGCTACAACCCCAGCCCCAATTTTATTTTTTTTTTTATGTGGTGCTGAGGATCGAACCCAGTGCCTCCCGCGTGCTAGGCGAGCACGCTACCACTGCGCCATAACTCCAGCCCCCTGTGTCAAAATTTAAAAGAGGTCTGAGAGTGGAGTTCATTGGTATAGCACTTGCCTAACATGCTTAAAGCCCTGGGTTTTATTCGGGGTAGAGGAAAATCAAACAAATAAAAATGGTCCTGGAAGCCGGGTGTGGTGGTGCACACCTGTAATCCCAGCACTTTGGGAGGCTGAGACAAGAGAATCATAAGTTCAAAGCCAGCCTCAGCAACAGCGAGAGGCTAAGCAACTCAGTGAGACTCTGTCTCTAAGTAAAACACATTGACCATAGTGGCTCAATGGTCAAGTACCCCTGAGTTCAATCTCTGGTACCAAAAAAAAAAAAAAAAAAAGATCCTGGAGCCTCCTGTGATCCCAGCTACTCTGGGGGCTGAGGCAGGAGGATTCCAAGGCCAGCCTGGGAAATTTAGTGAAACCTTGTCTCAAAATTTAGTGAAACCTTGTCATCAAAAGGGCAAGAGATGAGCCGGGCGTGGTGGCTCACGCTTGTAATCCCAGCACTTAGGGAGGCTGAGACAGGAGAATCGCGAGTTCAAAGCCAGCCTCAGCAATGGTGAGGTGCTAAGCAACTCAGTGAGACCCTGTCTCTACATAAAACATAAAATAGGGCTAGGGATGTGGCTCAGTGGTTGAGTGCCCCTGAGTTCAATCCCCAGTACCAAAAAAAAAAAAAAAAAAAAAGGGCAAGAGATGTAGCTTACTGGTAGATTGCCCCTGGGTTCAATCCCCAGTCCCTCTCACCCACCCTTTCTCTCTCTCTCTCTCATACACACACACACACACACACACATGCACACACACACACACACACACACATACATCATACATGCCACTTGAAAGTTTTTCAGAAACAGAACGAACTTGGATTGTGGGTATAGCTCACTGGTACAGTGAGGCTCTGGGTTGGGTCCTCAGAACTAAAGAAAAAAGGAACTATGTTATAGAAATAAATGGCACACATAACCAGCATCTTCCTAAGAATAATTTCTCATTTCTATAAAACTGGATTTACTTGTACATATTATTTTGGTTTATAATTTTTCTCTTTTTCTTTCTCTTTTTCTATACTTACATCTAATATTCAATTTTTCAATCACTTGTGAATGCATATTTTGCAATTTTCAAATTGTACATCAGTTTTACTTGCTTGTTTTTGCAGTGTTGAGGATGGAACCCAGGCCCACATATATGCTTGGCCACATTAATATATAATTTTTACACTTTTGACAACAAGCTGGAAATTAAACTACCAAAAATATTAACATGAGTTATGAGATAGTGTGTCCAATGATGCAGATGAACCTGTTCTTATTAAAATGATATGTATGATCTGGCACTTTAAAAGCAGACAATAGGGGTCTGGGGTTGTAGCTCAGTGGTAGAATACTTGCCTCGAAACTGAGGCACTGTGTTTGATCTTCAGCACTGCATAAAATAAATAAATAAAGGTATTTTGTCCATCTACAACTAATAATTTTTAAAAAGCAGACAATAGGGCTGGAGTTGTGGCTCAGCGGTAGAGTTCGCGTAGCGCAGATGAGGCACTGGGTTTGATCCTCAGCACCACATACAAATTAATAAATAAAAAAATAAAGTTATCATAAGAAAAAAGTCAACCTTTAAAAAAAGCAGACAATAGGGGCTGGGGCTGTAGCTCAGTGGTAGAGCGCTTGCCTAGCATGCGTGAGGCACTGGGTTCAATCCTCAGCACCACATATAAATAATAAATGAATAAAAAATAAAAGATCCATCAACAACTAAAAAAAATTTTAAAAAAAGCAGACAATAGATTTATGACTAAGTGACTTTAGTTATTGGTAAAAAAAAAAGAGTTTAGGTTTCTATTAAGAATCCTGTATAAATGTTAAAGTAACAGGAATATGAAATATAACGTCGAAGACACTGAGGGAAAGGAATAAAAGTCCCTAAATCAATTCAAGAAACTTTGACTTTTTAATTTTGATCTTTTCCCTTCCCAGGATAGTTATTTGCAGTCCAATCCTCTCTGGAAATGCTGTGCAGTAAGCTGCAGCTCCCAGTCTGCCACACCACCACCAGGGGGAACAAGGAACGCCCACCACTGTACTGATTCAATCCAGGTTGCATGGATTAAATATATTTTCAATTTAAAATCTTTTCAACATACAATGGGATTATCAAGATATAATTCCATCCACTGTAACCTGAGGAACATCTGTACCCATATTCTACACCAGTTTCTTTTTCTTTTCTTTCTACCCCCCTGGGCGCTTAACCACTTAGCCACATCCTCAGCCCTTTTAAAAATATTTTAGAGACTTGAGTTGCTCAGGGCCTCGCTAAATTGCTGAGGCTTTGCTCTTGGAATCCTCCTGACTCAGCCTCCCGATCCACCGGGATTACAGGCGAGTGCCACCACCCCCGGCCTCTATATCAGTTTCTTTGCTTACTTTTGACCCTTGCATCCCACTACTTCATTCTGTTTTTTCCCCCTGTTAACTGGAGTACATTCTCTGGGACATAAGACCTCTGAGTAGTAATCATGGAGTCCTTACTGTCCCATGGTAATTATATATTTTTTTTTCTTTTTTTTTTTTTTTGTGGTACTGGGGGATTGAACCCAGAACTTCCAACATGCTAGGCAAGTACTCTACCAGTAGAGCTATGTTCCTATCCCCCATGGTAACTATATCTTGTCCTCACTCTTGCAAGTTCACTGGTCAGTGATGAAGACCTGAAAGTTCCAAGCTAGTTTTACAAGGATGTGGAGAAAATGGAACACTTGTACACTGTTGAAGGGAATGTAAATTAGTAAAGCCATGTTGGAAAACAGTATGGTGGTTCCTCAAAAAAAAATTTTAAAAATAGAGCCGGGTGCGGTGGTGCACGCCTGTAATCCCAGCACTTATGGAGGCTGAGACAGGAGAATCGTGAGTTCAAAGCCAGCCTCAGCAATGGCGAGGCGCTAAGCAACTCAGTGAGACCCTGTCTCTACATAAAACACAAAATAGGGCTGGGGATGTGGCTCAGTGGTCGAGTGCCCCTGAGTTCAATCTCCAGTACCAAAAATAAAAAATAAAAAATACAACTACCTTATGATCCAACCATCCCACTAATGGGTATATATAAAAAGGAATGAAATCAGTATGTGCAAGAGGCATCTGCACTGCCATATTGATTGCAGCATTATTCACAGTAGCCAAGAAATGGACACAACCTGTGTCCATCAATGGATGAATGGATGAGGGAAATGTGGTACAAATACATCAAGAAATACTCTTCAGCCATAAAAAAGGAATGGAATCTTATTATTTATTTATTTATTTTTAAATTTTTTTTGGTTTTGATTGACCTTTATTTATTCATTTATTTATATGAGGTGCTGAGGATCGAACCCAGTGCCTCCCACATGCGAGGCAAGTGCTCTACCACTGAGCCACAACCCCAGCTCCTGAAATCTTATTATTTATGACAACATGGATGAAGCTGGAGATTATTATGGTAAGTGAAATAACTAGGCACAGAAAGACAAATATCACATAATCTCATTCATATGTGAAACTTTAAAAAGTTGATCTCAACCTAGGGGTATAGATCAGTGTAGAACACTTGCCTAGCATTCATGAGGCTATGGGTTCCATCTCTAACACTGACAAAATAAAAAGTTTATTTCATAGAAGTTGAAAGTGGAATGGCGATTATCAGAGGCCAGGGACAGTAGGGTGGAGAAAGAGATGAGGAAAGTTGATCAATAGGTACTAAGTTACAGTTCAATAACAGGAAGAAATCCTAGTGTGTGACTGTACATTGGGGTGACTGTAAAGAACAATAATATACTCTAAAATTTTAAAAGCCAGTAAAAAGAATTTTGAAAGTTTTCACTATAAAGAAATGAAAAACATTTAAGGAGTTTGGTATGTTTAACCTGATTTGAACATTACATAATGTGTACATGTACCAAAACATTACATGGTACCCAATTAATATTTTATTGGTTATATACTGGGGATTGAACCCAGTTGTGATGTACCACTGAGCTACATTTCCAGTCCTTTTTATTTTTTGTTTAAAGACAGTCTTGCTAATTTGCTGAGCCTGACCTTGATCTTGCAATCCTCCTCATTCACCACCATGCCTAACTGTATGTTTTTATGTATCTGTTTAAAGTATCATTTAAAATGCTAGTTTCAAAGACACTGCTCCTCTAATCAGCCATTACAAGTAGATACTAAGTGTCCACTATGTGCCTGAGGCTTGGACACATCAGGGGAAAAACAATGAACAAACAGTTCTTATTTTCTCTTCCAATCTAATGAATAAAGACCTTTTGATTCTTTTTTTGTAAAGTTTTTTTTTGTACTTGTAGATGGACAGCATGTCTTTATTTTATTTGTTTATTTTTATGTGCTGCTAAGGATCAAACCTAGGCAAGCGCTCTACCACTGAGCCACAAACCCAGCCCCCTTTGATTATTATTCTTCCAAATTTAGGCTGTTTTTTCTCTTAGCCTTTTAAGAATTTTTATAAATTCTTACACTATTGAAGTTTTAATACTATTTGTCCAAATGGAAATTTTAAAATATTTAACTCAAGCCATATTAAGGAAACTAGAAATGGTAGGTGACGGGACTTAAAGGCTCAAAGAAGTAGGCATGTAGGAGCAGAGAGATTATGAAAAACTGGGAAAATGTGCTGGATGACTACGTTCCATGGAGGTCCAGCAGATTCTCAGTTTACCAAAGTGATAAGCAATACCCTGGTAAGGGGGCCAGAATCACTAAGAGGATTGGGCGGGGGGAGGCACTCTGTTAGCCACTGTTAGCAGGAGCTGTTCGGGAAATTGTGGAGTGGGATGTGGGTGTACCATGGCCTGTATGTGTCCCCTAACATATGTTGAAACTTAATCATCAGCATGATAGTATCAAGAGATGAAGCCTTTAGGAGTGATGAAGGCATAAAGACAGAGTCTCCACGGATGGGATTAGTGACCTTATAAAGGGGGTGAGAGGGAGCTGTTCATTATTTCTGCCATTTCAGGTAGCAAGAGACACCATTTATGAAGCTCAAAGCAAGACTTCACCATACATTGAATCTGCCAGTGTCTTCATCTTAAAGTTCTCAATTTCCAGAACTGTGAGAAAGAAATTTCTATTCTTTATAAACTGCCTAATCCAGGGAATTTTATTATAGTAACCCAAACAGGAACACGGGACGAGTGAGGTGAATAAGAAAGGCCTTGTGTTCAGCCTGACGCGCCTCACTCATCCTTCAGGTCACCAACATGACACTCTGGAGGGATTCAAGGTCAACAAAATACATATTTTTTGTGTTTCTCCAAAATAAAATTGGGAACCTGGCATGGTGGCACATGCCTGTAATCCCAGTGGCTTGGGAGCCTGAGGCAGGAGGATTGCAATTTAAAAGCCAGCCTCAGCACCTTAGTGAGATCCTGTCTCAAAATAAAAATAAACAAATAAAAGGGCTGGGGATGTGGCTCAGGGTTGCGCACCCCTGGATTCAATCCCTAGTACCAATAAAATAAAATAAAATAAAGTCATCAGTTAGAGCTGTGGCTCAGTGGTAGTGCACTTCCCACCATGCATGAGGCTCTAGGTTGGATCCTTAGCGCTTCAAAAATAAAATTAAAAAGGCTGGGGGTATAGTTTTATGGTACAGAGCACTTGCTAGCCATGAGCCAGTCTCTTGAGTTTGGTTCCACAGAACTGCCAAAAATATATAAATAAATAAATAAAATAAAATTGTTTTCAATCATAACATTTACAACACAAAAAATAAAAGGAGCCAGGTATGGTGGTGCATGCCTGTAATCCCAGCACTGAGGGAGGCTGAGACAGGAGAATCACGAGTTCAAGGCCAGCCTCAGCAAAGGCGAGGTGCTAAGCAACTCAGTGAGACCCTGTCTCTACATAAAACACAAAATAGGGTTGGGGATGTGGCTCAGTGGTCGAGTGCCCCTGAGTTCAATTCCAGGTACAAATAAATAAATAAAAGGGAAATAACTGGAAACTTATGTGGAAATAAATTAAAAAGTATGAATATCTTTTTAAAAAATTTTAAGTTGTTAATTGACCTTTATTTATTCATTTATTTATATGTGGTGCTGAGGATAGAACCCAGTGCCTCCCACATGTGAGGCAAGCGCTCTACCACTGAGCCACAATCCTAGCCCAAAAAGTATGAATATCTTTAAACATTCTTACAAATGTAAAAAATTATGCTCAAATCCTTTAAATGGGCAAAGGACAAATTGTTTTATTAAAACATCACAAGTAGCCAAAAGAAACATGAAAATAGACTTAATAGTTGACAAATAATCAAATGGTATTTCTTTGTGATCCTTTCTTCATCCCCCTCCACCCAGAGTGTCAATCTACTTCTTTCTCAAAACACTCCACACATAGCAAGTTTGAAAGAATATTTGTATATCTCCAGCTCTCTACTGATATATGTCCTCCTCCAGTGTAGTGGTCATGACATTCTTTCTTTTTTTGGTACAGGGATTGAACTCAGGGGTGCTTAACCACCTAGCCACATTCCTGGCCCTTTTTTATATTTATATTATGTTGCTGAGGCTGGCCTTGAACTTATTATGATCCTTCTGCCTCAGCCTCCTAAACCACTGGGATTACAGGCAAGTGCCACTGCACCCGGCTCATTTTGTTTTAATAATCATACTACAGAGGTGACTTTTTCCCTTTTATTGTATAGTTCTATAAACATTACCATTGATCTGTTTATATATTTATTCACATGAGCACCACCATAACCAGGACACAGAACAGTTCCTTCACACACGTAACACTTCTTCATACTATCACTACATAGATATACCCAAACACAAACCTATCCACCAACAACTAATCATCTTTTTTACATCACTTTATTTTCCTCTTTCAAGAATGTCACATAAGCCTGGCAGGGTAACACATGCAGCTCTGAGGCTGAGGCAAGAGAATTTGAGTTCAAAGCCAGCCTCAGCAATTTTGGGGGCGGCTACTTGGGATTGAACTCAGGAACACTTGATCATTGAGCCACATCCCAGCCCTGTTTTGTATTTTATTTAGAGGCAGGGTCTCACTGAGTTGCTTAGCTCCTTGCTGTTGCTGAGGCTGGTTTTGAACCCGTGATCCTCTTGTCTCAGCCTCCCAAGCCAGTGGGATTACAGGCGTGCACCACCACACCTGGCTCAGCCTCAGCAATTTAGTGAGGCCCTCACCAACTTAGTGAGACCCTGTCTTAAAATAAAAAATAAAAAAGGACTGGGGATGTGGATCAGTGGTGAAGTCCCTCTGTGTTCAATTCCCAGTTCCAAAAACAAAATAAAACAAAACAAAAAAAAGAGGCTGAGGCAGGAGGATCACAAATTCAAGGTCAGCCTCACCAACTTTGCAGACCCTCAGCAAATTATTGAAACCCTGTCTCAAAATTTAAAAAAAATAAAAGGGTGATGTGATTCACTGGTTGAGTGCCTCTGGGTTAAATCCCTGATACCAAAAAATAAAATAAAATTAGGGGTTGGGGATGTGGCTCAGTGTTAGTGCACTTGCCTAGCATGCATGAGACCCTAGGTTGGATCCCCAGAACTGCAAAGGTAAAATAGGGCTGAGGGGGCTGGGGCTGTAGCTCAGTGGTAGAGCGCTTGCCTAGCATGCGTGAGGTAATGGGTTAGATTCTCAGCACCACATAAATACAAACGAATAAAATAAAGGTATAAAAAATACAATAACATAAAAAATAGGGCTGGGAGTATAGTTTAGTGGTACAGAGCATTTGCATGAGCCACGCCCTGAGTTCAGTTCCACAGCACTGCCAATCACTTTGACCCTGTGTCAGAATAAAAAATGAAAAGGCTGGGGCTGAGGTTGTGGCTCAGTGGTAGAGCGCTTGCCTAGCATGTGTGAGGCACTGGGTTCGATTCTCAGCACTGCATATAAACAAATAAAATAAAGGTCCATTGACAACTAAAACATATTTAAAAAATAAAATAAAAAATAAAAAATAAATGAAAAGGCTGCAGATGTAGCTCAGTGGCAAAGCACTATGTTCAATTACTAGCATCCAAAAAAAAAAAAAGAACAGCACAGAACCACACAGAAATACAATCATAGATGCATTTCATAGATTCCATTTCCATATAAGCTTCTTTCACTCTACATAATGACACTTGAGATTCATCCGAATTGTGCTGTGTATAAATACCTTGCTTCTGTTAATACACAGCACTATTCCATTGTCTGACTATACCACAGTTTGTTTATCTATATACATATGGATAGATATTTGGATTGTTTCCAGTTTGGGGCAATGACGAACAGAGCTGATATAAACATTCATGCTGTGGTTGTGACTCAGTGGTGCAGCACTTTCCTCTCAAGTGTCAGGCACTGGGTTTGACCTCAGCACCACATAAAATAAATAAAGCTATTGTTTTTATCTATAACTAAAATGTATTCAAAAATAGAGTCATGCATAGTTTTTGTGTGAATATAAGCTTCTGTTTCTCAAGGGTAAATATCAAGATATAAAACTGCTGGGTCACAAGGAAAGTACATGTAGAGTCAAGAAACTACAAATTATTTGGAGAGTGGTTATACCATTTACTTTCTCAACATAAAAGTATATGTGACGGGCTGGGGTTGTAGCTCAGTGGTACAGCGCTTGCCTAGCATGTGTGAGGCACTGGGCTCAATCCTCAGCACCACATATAAATAATAAATGAATAAAATAAAGATCCATCAACAACTAAAAAAATTTTAAAAAAAAGTACATGTGACACTTTGGGAGGCTGAGACAGGAGAATTGCGAGTTCAAAGCCAGCCTCAGCAACAGCGAGGCATTAAGCAACTCAGTGAGACCCTGTCTCTACATAAAACACAAAATGGGGATGGGGATGTGGCTCAGTGGCCAAGTACCCCTGAGTTCAATCCCTGGTACCCTCCCTCACAAAAAGTACACATGATATAGTTTCTTCACATCCTTGACAGTACTATCAGTATTATTTATTTTAGTAATTCTGCCTTTTTATGTTTTTATTAGTGCATTAAAATTATACATAATAGGGCTGGGGTTATGGCGCAGTGGTAGCGTGCTTGCCTAGCATGCGTGAGGAATTGGGTTCGATCCTCAGCACCACATAAAAATAAAGGGCTGGGGTTGTGGCTCAGTGGCAGAGCGCTTGCCTCGCATGCGTGAGGCACTGGGTTCGATCCTCAGCACCACATAAAAATAAATAAAGATATTTGTGTTCATCTATAACTAAAAAAAAAATTAAAAAAAAAAACAAAAATAAAAAAAATAAAAAAATAAAAAATAAAGATATTCTGTTCATCTACAATTAAAAAAAATAAATATTTTAAAAAATTATACATAATATTGGGGTTCATTTTGAAATAAGCATGTATGCATGGAATATAATTTGCTCTGCTTCAGTCTTCAGTACTTCCTCTTTCCCTTCCCTCTCCCCTCTCCTGTTCCCCTCCTTCTACTCTACTGGTCTTTCTTCAATTCATTTATAATTTTTATAACTAATGTTTTATAGACATACATAAAGGTGAAATTCACTGTGGTATATTCATATATGTGCATAAAATCTCTTTATGGTATGGGGGTTGAAACTAGAGACACTGGGTATCTTTGGCCCTATTTAAAACTTCTTTGTTTTGAGACAGGGTCCCACTAAATTTCTGAGGCTGACCTTGAATTTGAGATCCTCCTGGCCTAGCCTCCCAGGTAGCTGGGATTATAGGTGTGTGCCACTACCCTCAGCATTTCAGCTATTCTGATATGTGTGTATATCACTGTGATTCTAACCTACATATCCCTAAAAAGATAATGATGTGGAACATTTTTTTTTTTTTTGGTACCGGGGATTGAATTTAGCCTCCCAAAGTGCTGGGATTACAAACGTGCGCCATGGCACCCACCTTGAAACATCTTTTTATTTGCTCATTTGCCATCCTTGTATCTTCTTTGGTGAAGTATCTGCTCAAATCCTTTCCTCTTTAAAATTAGATAACGTGGCTGGGTGTGGTGACACATGCCTATAATCCCAGCAGCTCAGGAGGCTGAGGCAAGAGGATCAAGAGTTCAAAGCCAGCCTCAGCAATTTAGCAAGGCCCTAAGCAACTTACTGAGACCCTGTCTCTAAATAAAATGTAAAAAAGGGCTCAGTGCTTAAGTGCCCCTGGGTTCAATTCCTAGTACCCCCAAAAAAAATTTGATTAAAAATCATTAGATTGGGGCTGGGATTGTGGCGCAGTGGTAGCATGCTCGCCTAGCATGCGTGAAGCACTGGGTTCGATCCTCAGCACCACATAAAAATAAAATAAAGATATTCTGTCCACCTACAACTAAAAAAATTTTAAAAAAATCATTAGATTGACACAATGGCAAAATTTTATGTTGTACAAATTACACCTCAAAGAAGAAAGGGAGGGAGGGAGGAAGGGAAGAGAAGGGAGTCAGTAAGCAAGCAAGCACGTACAGAACTAGACCAACAGGCTTTATCTTGTGCCAGCAGCCACAGCAGCACCAACCACAGTTTATGCCTGGTAGATATGCGCAGGGCCTGGCCCTCACTCCACAGAGGCAACACAAATGCTGAGCATGCTGCAGCTTTCTCTCTATCAAAGGTCAACTTGCTCAAGGACCCGTGATAGGAATTATAAGCACCTTTTCTAGGAATCTTCAGGGAGAACTCTATTATTTCCTTTGCTTGCAGTCAGACTTTGCCAGCTCCCACAAATGGACCATAGTTCCTGGGGGCTATCTCCTCATTGCCCCCAAAATCTTTTTTTCTTCTTTCCTTCATTTTTTTTCCTTTTTTTGTGGTGCAGGGATAGATAAATCCAGGGTCTTTGGCACACTAGGCAAGCGCTCTACCCACGAGTCACATCCCAGGCTTTACTGTCTTTTCAAACAAGGTTCTTTCTAGCTGGTGCATCTGTAGTCCTAGCACTAGGGAGACTGAGATAGGAAGACTGCTTGAGCCCAAGAGTTTGAGACTAGCTTTATTTCTGTATAAAATCTGATAAAAATTTTACCTATATTCGTACTTTTCCTAAATTCTCTTAATACCCGGACCTCTAATATGAATGGCTCTTCAGCTCTGTATTGATAAGAAGATAAGAAGGTTCTGCCTCAAAATAAATAAATAACCACAAAAATATTATTATGAACTATTTGTCCAATTTGTGTTCTCTCTAGCCCTATTGTTTGCTTTCTATCTTTTTTTTTTGGTACCAGCAATTGAACCCAGGGGCACTTAACCCCTAAGCCACATCCCCTGCCCTCTTTTATATTTTATTTTGTTTTTTGTTACTGGGAATTGAACTCAGGGGCACTCGACCACTGAGCCACATCCCCAGCCCTATTTTGTGTTTTATGTAGAGACAGGGTCTCACTGAGTTGCTTAGCGCCTCGCCGTTGCTGAGGCTGGCTTTGAACTCGCAATTCTCCAGTCTCAGCCTCCCAAAGTGCTGGGATTACAGTCCAGCTTGCTTTCTATCATCTCTTAACCTAGTTTCCAAAATGTGTCTTTGATTAGACTATATTAAAGGGAAATGGCTCTTCAGCTCTGTATTGATCTGTTTTCTTTTTCTTGTACTTGTATACACTTTTTTGTATTTTTTAAAAATACTTTTATTATTTAATATTAATTATACAGAATAATGAGATTCATTGTACTATTTTCTTACATGTATATAACATCCTTTGATCATATTAACCCTGTCCTTACCTTCCCCTACCTTCTATTCCTCCCTCCCCCATCCCCTTCTTCTCCAATAGACTTCCCTTCTCCTCTCTTCACCCCACTGGTGATGGAACCCAGGGGCACTCTACCACTGAGCTATATCCCTAGGCCCTTTTAAAATTTTATCTTGAGACAAGATCTTGCTAAGTTTTCCAGGCTGACCTCAAACTTGTGATCTCCTGCCTCAGTTTCCTGAGTCACTGGAATTTCAGGCATGTAGCACCACATCCATATCCCTTCTACTTTCATGTTGTCTTTTTAATTTTCCCATATTCCACATATAAAAGAGAATATACAATACTTGTCTTTCTGAGTCTGGCTTATTTTGCTTAACATGATGATTTCCAGTTCCATCCATTTTCCTGCAACCAATTCAGTGTCCTGAAATGATAAATTTCTGGAGAGGAGAGGCTGGGCCTATTGCAATATCATTACACATTTCTCAAAAAACCGCTGTGTGCAAGAACGCCTTTAATAAAGATTTTTTGAAGGACAGTTTCTAATCTCTTTGGAACCATTGGAAAACCACAGCGAAGCCAAGGCAGTAGAATTCAGTGGCTGAATAAGACCTGCAATGTATTTCTATTTTGACTGTGGAAATTCTAATAATACGTCCATTGCTTAGTAAAGGAACTGATTGAAAGGACAAATTTTCCATGAGATCTCAATATGTGGGCCCACAGTCCCATCTGTACCCCTACCCACGGATGTCAAATTTTGAGATTAGTTTTTATTTCCTCCAGAGGATGGCATCAAGAGACTCTTCAGTCACCTAGGCATTGTCAAATGGCAACTTTTAGGAGGTCACTCTGAAATGAACTGACAGGGTGTCTGGTTAGAGAGGGCTTAGTCTCAGCAAAGTGGGACCCACATGTTTCTTTTCCTTAGAAGAGCAGTAAAAGGCACCGCCAGACCGCAGCAAGCCCTGGGGAGCAGCAGGGGGCAGCAAAGGTCCTCTCCAACAGTGCCTAATTAGAAAACCAGGGATTTAAGAGAAAGCCAAGAAGACTTTGCAAGGGCCAGGAGTTCTCTTTGTTCCACCACTTTTCCCATGCTGAGAACTCGAAGAGAAAACACACTGCAGGACAAGAATTAATGGTGTCAAACAAATGCCATCAAACACAAATGAAGAATTGCTTTCTCTGTCGGAAATGGATGAAGGAGACAAAAGGGGAGGGACTTGCATTCTACCCACTAACAAGCCTACATTTGGAAAGAACAAGCAGACTGGTTTTTTAAAATTCTATATTTATTCACCTTCATTAATGCTCACAAATATATAATCCACATATTATTTGGAGGGGTTTGCTACAAAACTTATAGTTTCTACTGATCATGACCATAACCTTGTTTATATTCAAAGTCTTAATTATAATCTCAGAATATGAATATGCCTACAGTGACTGAGAAATCACTGTTTTAAGTTCTTTTGTAAAATAGAATTTATTTCTGCTTAAAAATAGACTTTAGGGGCTGGGGCTGTAGCTCAGTGGTAGAGCGCTTGCCTCGCATGTGTGAGTCACTGGGTTCGATCCTCAGCACCACATAAAAATAAATAAATATAATAAAGATATTGTGTCCATCTGCAACTAAAAAAATATATAAAAAAAAAAATAGACTTTATTTTATGTTTTAGGTTTCACAGCAAAATTAAGTAGAGTGCAGAGATTCCTCCAAACACCCCATGTTCCCCCCACATACAGGCTTCC
>CM053417.1:84748348-84765891 GCA_028644305.1 Xerus rutilus | reverse complement strand
TATCTTCCAATCAGAGTGGTACATTTGTTATGATTGATGAGCCTACATGGACACATCATTATCACCCAAAGTCCACAATTTGTATTAGGTTTCATTTTTGTTCTTTTTTTCTTTTTCTTTCTTTCTTTCTTTTTTTTTTTTTTTCTTGGTACCAAGGATTGAACTCAGGGGCACTCGACCACTGAGCCACATCCCCAGCCCTATTTTGTGTTTTATGTAGAGACAGGGTCTCACTGAGTTGCTTAGTGCCTCGCTGTTGCTGAGGCTGGCTTTGAACTCGCGATTCTCCTGTCTCAGCTTCCCTAAGTGCTAGGATTACAGGCGTGCGCCATGGTGCCCAGCCCATTTTTTTTTCTTTTTGCAGTGTTGGGGATCAAACTCAGGGCCTCATGCATGCCAGGCAAATGCTTTACCATAGAGCCACATTCCCAGCCCCTTGGTATTGTATGTACCTTCTATGGATTTGAACAAGCATGTATAATGACATATATTCACTGTTACAGTAGTGTGCAGCCTTTTTTGTGTGTGTGTGCCAGGCAATAAGCTCAAGGGCACTTAACCACTGAGCTACATCCCCAGAACTTTTTATTTTTTATATTGAGACAGGGTCTTGCTAGGTTGCTGACACCGGCTTCGAATCTATGATCCTCTTGCCTCAGCTTCCCAAGCCTCTGGGATAACAGGTATGAGCCACCATGCCTGGTATGGGCAGACTTTTTTTTTTTTTTTTGGCACTAAGGATTCAACTCAGGGATGCTTAACCACTGAGCCACATCCCCAGCCCTTTTTTTATATTTTATTAGAGACAAGGTCTCACTCGGTTGCTTAGGGCCTCACTAAGTGGCTGAGGATGGCTTTGAAGTCACAATTCTCCTGCCTTAGCCTCCCAAGTCACTGAGATTACAGGTATGTGCCACTATGCCTGGCTTGCAGACTATTTTAACTATCCTAAAAATCCTCTATGTTCTGCCTATTTATCCTTCCCACCCTTGTGACGCCTGGAAACCACTGATCTTTCTACTGTCACCATAATTTTTCATTTTCTAGAACATCATATAGTTGAAATCATTACAGTATGTTACCTTTTAGACTGGCTTCTTTCACTTAGTAATAAGCATTTAAGTTTCCTCCAAGTCTTTGTTTTTTGTGGTTGTTATTCCAGGGATTGAACCCAGGGGCACTTAACCTCTGATTCACATCTCCATCCCTTTTTAAAATGTATATTTTATTTAGAGACAGTCTCTTGCTGGGCAGCTTAGGGCCTCGCTAAGTTGCTAAGGCTGGCCCGTACTCACAATCCTCCTGCCTCAGCCTCCTGAGCTTCTGGGATTGCAGGCATGCACCACTGTGCCTGGCTTCCTCTAAGTCTTTTCATGGCGTGGTAGTTCATTTATTTTTAGTGCTGAGTAATATCCCATTATCTGGATGTAATGCATTTTATGTATTGAGTCATCTACAGAAAGACCTCTTGAGGTGGTTTTCAAGTTTTGACAAATCTAAATAAAGCTGCTATAAATATCCACGTGTGGTTTTACGTAGACATAGTTTTCAAATCATTTGGGTAAATACTTAGTTTTCAAGTCATTAGGTATGGTAAGACTTTGCCTAGTTTTGTAAGAAGCCAAAAAGCTGTATCCCAAAGTGGTTGAACCATTTTACACTTCACCAGCAATGAATGAGAGTTCCTGTTGTTCTAAAACTGTGCCAGCATTTAGCGTTGCTAGTATTTTGGATTTTTGCCATTTTAATAGGTATTTAGTGGTATCTTATTTTAAATTACAATTTTCTAATGACACATGATACTAAGAATCTATTCTTTTTTAAAGACTTTTTAAAAAACTTTTTAAAAATTTTTTTTAGTTGTAGATGGACACAATATCTCTATTTATTTATTTGTATGTGGTGCTGAGGATCGAACCCAGTGCTTCAGGCATGCAAGGCAAGTGCTCTACCACTGAGCCACAATCCCAGCCCAAGAATCTATTCTTTTTTCTTTTCCTTTTATTTATTTTTTGGTCCAGGTTTTCCCTGTACAGATCCTCCTGCCTCCTGCCTCCAGCTCATAAGTAGCTGTGACTACAAGAATGTGCCACCATATCCAGCCCAGCATCTTTTATTTTTTTTTGTACTAGGGATTGAACTCAGGGGTACTTGACCACTGAGCCACATCCCCAGCCCTATTTTGTGTTTTATGTAGAGACAGGGTCTCACTGAGTTGCTTAGTGCCTCGCCGTTGCTGAGGCTGGCTTTGAACTCGCAATTCTCCTGTCTCAGCCGCCCTATGTGCTGGGATTACAGGCGTGTGCCACCACAGTCGGCTCTTAGCATCTTTTTATATGCTTGTTTGCTATCTGTATATCCTCTTTGGTGAGAGGTCTGTTTGTGTCTTTTGCCCATTTTACAATTTAATTTAATACATTTATTTTTTTAAAATATTTTTTTATTTTTTTTTTTTTTAAATATTTTTTTAGTTGTAGATGGACACAATGTCTTTATTTTATTGTTTTGTATATGGTGCTTAGGATTGAACCCAGGGCCTCACACATGCAAGGCAAGCGCTCTACCACTGAACTACAATCCCAGCCCCTAATACACTTATTTTTGAAAAGTTTTTGGTACTAGAGTTTGAACTCAGGAGTGCTCTACCACTATGTACTTCCCCAACCCTATTCATTTTTAATTTTGAGAAAGGGTCTCGCTAAGTTGTGGATGCTGGCCTTGGATTTGAGATCCTCCTGCCTCAGTCTCTTGAGTCACGGGGACTATAGACATTGGCCACTACACTCAGCTATTCTTTTGCCTATTTTAAATTGGATTATTTATTTTCTCATTGGTTTTTTATTTGGTACTAGGGATTGAACTCAGGGGTACTCAACCACTGAGCCACATCCCCAGCCCTATTTTGTGTTTTATGTAGAGACAGGGTCTCACTGAGTTGCTTAGCATCTCACCGTTGCTGAGGGTGGCTTTGAACTCTGTCTCAGCCTCCCAAAGTGCCGGGATTACAGGCGTGCACCACTGCACCCAGCTTCATTTTCTTATTGTTGAGTTTTAAGAGTTCTTGGCAATTTTGGATAACAGTCTTTTATTAGATACATTGTTTGCAGATATTATCTCCAGTTTGTGACTTGTCTTCTCATTGTCTCAAAAAAAAAATTGAGATGGCCTCAAATTCCTGGGCTCAAACACTTGTCCTGCCTCAGCCTCCCAAGTAGCTGGGACAACAGATGTGTGTCACTGTGCCTGACATTTTTCTTTTTCTTTTAAAAGAAGTTTAGCAGCCAAGCATGATGGTACACATCTATAATACCAGCTATTTGGGAAGCTGAGGCAGGAGGGTCACAAGTTCTAGGCCAACTTGGGCAACTTAATGAGACCCTTGTAGCAAAATAAAAAAAAAATGGCTGGGCCTGGTGGTGCATACCTGTACAGCACTTTGGGAGGCTGAGACAGGAGAATTGTGAGTTCAAAGTCAGCATGAAACAACAAGGCACTAAGCAACTCAGTGAGACCCTGTCTCTAAATAAAACACAAACTAGGGCTGGGGATGTGGCTCAGTGGTCGAGTGCCCCTAGGTTCAATCCATTGTACCAAAAAAAAAAGGGACTTCATGTAGTCCAACTGTCTTTTGGTTCTTACTTGTTTAGCATCTCTATTTCTATGACTCCATAGTCTTTTTTTAAAAATATATTTTTAGTTTGAGATGGACACAAATATCTTTATTTTATTTATTTATTTTTATGTGGTGCTGAGGATTGAACCCAGTTCCCCACACATGAGAGACAAGCACTCTACCACTGAGCTACAATCCCAGCCCCTATGCCTCCATATTCTTTGAGGTTTTGTTCTAGGTATTTTCTTATCACCAGTATATGGCTGAATTAATGACAAAAACAAATTCCAATCCAATAACCTCTATGTTTAATAGGTACATTATTGTTTACATTTATTTCAAATAGTATTTGGATTTATTTCTACCATCTTATATTTGCAATTTACTATCCTTTCCCTCTTTTTTCCTATTATATGTTGGAGTAATAAAGTTTTTAAATTTTCCCATTACACATTTACATTTTTCCCTTACTGGTTCAGAAGTTACTGATGTTATTTCTCTTTCTTTAGTGGTTTCAACTAATTTTATTTTTATTTATTTATTTTTTTTAATATATATTTTTAGTCATAGATGGACACAATGTCTTTATTTTATTGCTTTGTATGTGGTGCTGAGGATCGAACCCAGGGCCTCATGCATGCGAGGCGAGCGCTCTACCACTGAGCTACAATCCCAGCCCTCAACTAATTTTAAAAGATATACTCTAAATTATAAAATTTGAAAATGTATTAGGTCCAAAGTTGATCAGTGTTTCTATTATCTTCTTATTCTTTCATAGAAATAAATCACAATGAAGGCTGGATGTGGTGGCACAACATGTGCAATCCCAGCTCCTTGGAATGCTGAGACAGGAAGATCCCAAGTTCAAGGCCAGCCTTAGCAATTTCACGAGACTCTGTCTCAAAATCAAAATTTAAAAGGGCTGTGGATGTAACTCCGTGGTAGAACAATCCTGGGTTCAATCCCCAGTACTGCCAAAAAAAAAAGCCCACAATAAATTAAATTCTTTAACAGCAGAGGCAAGAAGACTATGGTCAGCAGCTTCTATCATGGCTCCCAATGACCCCAGCTTCTGATATTCACACTCTTGTGGAATTCCCACCCCTGAATATAGGTTAAACCTAGTGACTAGGTTTTAATAAATGGAATGTGGCAAAAGTGCCAGGATGTCACTTCCATGGTTAGGTTCCAAAACACTATGAGTGGTGACATTCTCTCTCTCTATTGCTGTCACTCTTTCTGGCCCTCTTGTTGGCTTTCTCTGGTGAAACTAGCTTCCATGCAGTCAACTGCCCCAAAGGGAGGCCCCTTTGACAAAGAACAGAGTCCCTAGGTCTGGCAACCCTATGAGTCAGCTTGGATCTGGATCTTTTACCAGTCAAGTCTTCAGATAAGACCAAAGCCCCAGCTGGCAACTTCATGGCCGCCTTGTGTGAGAATCAAAGCTAGTTAACCTGTGATCAGACTCCTGAGGCACAGAAACTATAGATAACAAATGTGAGTTGCTTAAAGCTGCTTAGTTTTAGAGAAATTTGTTACATAGTAAAGAGAACTAATGGAAAGACTTCTGTGACTACTCCTTTTATAACTTGGAGAGACAGGGACAGAGCTTGTGCTTTAAAATCAGACAAACTTGACCTTAAATCTTTCACACTGGGCATGTTATTTCATCTCCAGGGCTCAGTTTTCTCATTTGTGAAACTGAGCTAACAATACCTGCATTGTATATGAGCATTTATGATTGTTAGTAAGGTAAATAAAGGCACAACACACAGTAGGTCTTCATCTTTATGACTTCCATTCTTATAAATCTTATGCTTGTTCCAATTGTAGTGCTATTGATACTAGAATACAGAATTCCCTACCATTAAAACTTTGCTTTAAGCCAGGCACAGTGGTGCATGCCTGTAATCCCAGCACTTTGGGAGACTGAGACAGGAGAACCACGAGTTCAAAGCCAGGCTCAGCAATGGCAAGGAGCTAAGCAACTCAGTGAGACCCTGTCTCTACATAAAACACAAATAGGGCTGGAGATGTGCCTCAGTGGTCCAGTACTCTTGAGTTCAATCCCTGGTACCAAAAAAAAAAAACAAAAACACTTTGCTTTATCATGAAGATTTCACATAGTTCACTGTGTAACAGTATTTATTATGCACTTGAAAATACTATTTCTCAAATGAATATCTCACTTTTTCAAAGTCAATTTTACACACAGACTAATTTTTGCTGGACACATTTAACCCTGGTACTGTGAATAGTGCATTAGGCCTGGATACTGTAAATGATGGCCTGCTACTGAACATCAAATCATGCTGAAAAAATGTGGTATATACACACAATGAAGTATTACTCAGCCAGAAAGAAGACTGAAATTTTGCCATTTGCTGGTAAATGGATAGAACCGGAGAACATCATGCTAAGTGAAATAAATCAGGCCCAGAAAGTCAAAGGTCAAATTGTTTCTCTGATATGTGGAAGCTAACCCTAAAATAAGGGGGAAAGAGAAAAGTCTATGTGTTGGGGGAATTGCATCAAAATAGAAGAAAGATCAGTGGAATAGAGCAAGGGGATTGAGAGGGAAGGAGGAGAGAAGAGAAGAACAGTGGAATGAATCTGACCTAACTTTCCTTTGCACATATATGAATATACCGCAGTGAATCTCACCATCATTTACATCCACAAGACACTAATTTAAAAAAACTATAAGTAAATAGCAGAAAAATTAATAAAGTAGAGGGAAGGGAACCAGGGAAGGAGGGGAAATGGAAAGGAGAAATACTGTAGACTGAATTATATATAGCAAATTACATTAAATGCTTTTATAATGATGTCAAAATGAATCCTCATGTTATGTATAACTAAAAAAAACCAATAAAAAAGAAGAAAATCATCATTCTGAAAAACTGTATAGTTTTTGTAACTAAGAAAAAAATATTCAAAGAATCTTTATAGTTGCTATGTGAATGGATCTCATCTGAAACCTTTTCTGAAGAGCAGTGACCCACACCCCAGAGGACAGCAGAATGTGGGAACATCTACCTTTCTAGATGTTCACAGATACATGACTCAAATCTGGTTTTTTCCTGTACTAAATCTTCCTATAACTTTGTGCCTGATCAGGAAAGCTGCATTTGCACATCACATATTTATGCATAGACTCACTCAGACAAACCTTTCAAATGGAAAATAAATCCCTGTCAATGACAAACAAAAATATATACAAAAATGATTAGTCTGGGCTGGGATTGTAGCTCAGTGGTAGAGCGCTTGCCTTGCATGCGTGAGGCACTGGGTTTGATCCTCAGCACCACATATAAATAAATAAATAAAATAAAATAAAGATCCATCAACAACTAAAAAATATTTTAAAAAACAAACAAAAAAACGATTAGTCTTAGGTTATCTTCTAAATCTTGCATTTAGTTTTAAAATCTTACATTAGTTTTTAAATATTTTTAATATTTAATATGTATGTACTGTTTACATTCTTCCATTGTTTTTTTTAGGTTTCTTTATTTCTCTTCTGTGTGTGTGTGTGTGTGTGTGTGAGCGTGTTGCTGGGGATCAAACCTAGGCCTCTTGAATGCTTTATCACTGAGCTATACCCCCAACTCTCATTCTTAAAAGAAAAATATGTTTTGTTACTGGGAATTGAACCCAGATCAACTACATACCCAGTCCTTTTTTTTGTTTCCTTTCTTGGCACCGCGGATTGAACTCAGGTGGACTTGACCACTGAGTCACATCCCCAGCCCTATTTTGTGTTTTATGTAGAGACAGGGTCTCACTGAGTTGCTTAGCACCTTGCCGTTGCTGAGGCTGGCTTTGAACTCCCAATTCTCCTGTCTCAGCCTCCCAAAGTGCTGGGATTACAGGCTTGAGCCACTGTGCCTGGGCCCCCAGCCCATTTAAAAAAATTATTTTTTGAGATAAGATCTCACTAAATTGCCAAGACTGGTCTTGTATTTGTGATCCTTCTGCCTCAACCTCTCAAGTAGCTGGGATTACAAGTATGTGCCCCATGGCTGGCATTATTTTTTTATGCATAATCATCACCAGCCTAGATATACTAACCTAGGCTCTCTTTTTTTTGTTTGCTTTTGTTTGAACGCAGAGACACTTAAATACTGAGCCTCATCCTCAGCCTTTTTTATGTTTTATTTTGAGACAAGGTCTCCCTAAATTGCTCAGAACTTCTCTAAATTGCTGAGGCTGGCTTTCATCTCATAATCCTCCTGCCTTAGCCTTCCGAGCTGCTGGGATTACAGACATGTACTATGGTGCCTGGCTCTAATCTGGGCATTTTAGAAAAATTAGATAGTAAATATATGTCAATCTACAATGTGCTAATATACAACTGATGAAAAGGGAACTTTCTTCCTTTTCCTTGTAATTTGGTTCTTTTTTTTAAAATATTTATTTTTTAGTTGTAGGTGGTCACTATCTTTATTTTATTTTTATGTGGTGCTGAGGATAGAACCCAGTGCCTCCCGCGTGCTAGGCGAGCACGTTACCACTGCGCCATTACCCCAGCCCCTGTAATTTGGTTCTTGATTAACACTGTTAGAGCCATGTGCCAAAGTGGCTTTTATTTTCCTTAATTAAAAAGCATATCCCATCAAAATACCAATGATATTGTTCACAGTACAGTTCTAAAATTCATTTTGAAGAATAAAAAACCCAGAATAGCCAAAGCAATTCTAAACCAAAGAAACAACACTGAAGGGGCTGGAGTTATGGCGCAGTGGTAGCATGCTCGCCTAGCATGCATGAGGCACTGGGTTCGATCCTCAGCACCACATAAAAATAAAATAAAGATATTCTGCCCACCTACAACTAAAAAAGTAAATAAATATTAAAAAAAGAAAAAACACTGAAGGCATCACAATACCTGACTTCAAATAATACTACACAGCTATAGTAACAAAAACTGCATGGTATTGGCATAAAAACAGATGCAAAGACCAGTGGTACAGAATAGAAGACACAAAGACAAACCCACACATCTAAATCTGATCCTTGACAAAGTTACAAAAATATACATTGGAGAAAAGACAATCTTTTTAACAAATGGTGCTAGGAAATTTGGTTATACACATGTAGAAGAATGAAACTAGATCCTTATTTCTCACTCTGCAAAATAATCAACTCAAAGTGGATCCAAGACCTAGGAATTAGACCAAAAATCATGCAACTCAATAGGACCCCTAAAGCTCAAGAAATAATGCCAAGAATTAATAAATGGGATGGCATCAAATTAAAAAAACTTCTTCACAGAAAATAAAGCAATTAGAAATGTGAAGAGAGAACCTACAGAATGAGAGAAAATCTTTGCTAGCTACTGCTCTTCTGACAGAGGATTAATATCTAGAATATATTAATAATTCTAAAAAATTTACACCCAAAAATCAAATAACCCAATTAATAAATGGGCAAATGACTTAAACAGACACTTCTGAAAAAAAGAAATATATGAGAAAATATTCAACACCATTGGCAATCAGGGAAATGCAAATCAAACTACACTGAGATTTCATCTCACACCAGTCAGAATGGCAGTCATCAAGAATACAAATAAGGGCTGGGGTTGTAGCTCAGTGGTAGCGTGCTCGCCTAGCATGGGTGAGGCACTGGGCTCGATCCTCAGCACCACATAAAAATAATAAATAAATTAAAAAATAAAGTATTAAAAAAAAGAATACAAATAAGAGCCTGGCGCGGTGGTGCACGCCTGTAATCCCACCACTTTGGGAGGCTGAGACAGGAGAATCGCAAGTTCAAAGCCAGCCTCAGCAATGACGAGGGGCTAAGCAACTCAGTGAGACCCTGTCTCTACATAAAACACAAAATAGGGCTGGGGATGTGGCTCAGTGGTCGAGTGCCCCTGAGTTCAATCTCCAGTACCAAAAAAAAAAAAAAAAAGTTCGATCCCCAGTACCAAAAACAAAAAAAAAGAATACAAATAAGGAGCTGGGGCTGTAGCTCAGTGGTAGTGCACTTGTCTAGCACATGCAAGGCACTGGGTTCAATCCTCAGCACCACATAAAATAAATAAATAAAATAAAGATATTGTGTTCATCTACAACTAAAAAATATTTTAAAAAAAGAATACAAATAATAATAGTGGAGATGATATGGGGGAAAGGTACACTATTATACTCTTAGTTGAATTGTAAATAGTACAATCATTATGGAAATTATGGAGGTTCTTCAAAAGACTCGCATGGAACCACCATATGACCTAGCTTTACTACTCATTGGTATTTATCCTAAAAAATTAAAGTCATTGTACTACAGTGATATATGCATACCCACGGTTTTTTTGGGGGGGGGAGGGTACCGGGGATTGAACTCAGGTGTACTCGACCACTGAGCCACATTCCCAGCCCTATTTTGTGTTTTCTTTGGAGACAGGGTCTTACTGAGTTGCTTAGCACCTCACTGTTGCTGAGGCTGGCTTTGAACTTGCAATTCTCCTGTCTCAGCCTCCCAATGCGCTGTCATTACAGGCATGCACCACTGCACTCAGCTATAAACCCACACATTTATAGCAGCTCAATTCACAATGGTCAAACTATAGAACCAGCGTAGCTGTCCATCAATGGATGAATGGATAAAGAAAATGTGGTATATACATACACAATGGAGTTTTACTCACCCATAGAGAAAAGTAAAATTATGGCATTTGCAGGAAAATGGATGAAAATAGAGACCATTATGTTAAGTGAAATAAGTCAAACTCAAAAGGTCAAGGGATGTATGTTTTGTCTTATATGTGGAAGCTACAGAGGAAAAAGGAAAAGAAAGGTAGGGGCACATCTCATGATAATCAAAGGGAGATCAGAAGAGGAAAAGGAACAAGGGGTGTGAGTTGGGGAGGGAGGGGGAAAGTGCTAGGGATATTGGCCAAATTATATTGTTATATCATGTGCATGCATGAATATGTAGCAATAAAGCCCATCAATATGTACAACTATAATACAACAACTAAAATGTGAAAAAAGCAAAATATTGCCTACTCTTATTAGCAAAGTTATAAAAAGGACACAGGAGGAAAAATAAAATTGAAATATAGGCTAATATTTTTCATAACATCATCTTTTTTTTTGGTAGTACTGGGTATTGAACTAGATACCCAGTAGTACTGTGTATTGAACTAGATGTGCATGCTAGCACTGAGCTACACCCATAGCTCTTACGCTATTATTTTTCATTTCAGGATTCCAAAAAGAACTTAAAGAATTAGGATCCATACTTTTCTAAAACCCTGAAACAGAAATCTTTCATCAAAGTTCTAATTTTAGAGGAGTAAAGATAATTCTTACCTATTATTAGTGGAAATGTAAATTAATATAGCCATTATGGAAAATAGTATGGAGGTTCCTCAAAAAATTAAAAATAGGTAGGAGTGTAGATCAGTGGTAGAGCACTGGCCTAGCATGCATAAGGTCCTGGGTTCAATCTCTAGCACCCTCCCCCCCCAAAATTAAAATATGTCTACCATATGATCCAGTTATTTCAATTTGGATATTTTCATATCCAAAGGAAATGAAATGAGTATGTCAAAGAGACACCTGCACACCCATGGTCACTGTAGCTCTATTCACAATAGCCAAGATATAAAAACAACCAAGGAGTCCACCACCTGATGAATGGATAAAGAAAATATGATCCATACACATCATGGAATACTATTCAGCCTTAAAAAATAAAATAAAATAAAATACTGTCCTTTATAGCAACATGGATGGAACTGGAGGACATTATGTTGAGTGAAATAAGCCAGGCACAGAAAGACAAATGTCACATGTTCTCACTCATATGTGGGAGTTAAGAAATTGATCCCATAGAAGAGAGTAGAACAAAGGTCACTAGAGGATGGGAACAGTAGGAAGAAGGGGAATAAAGGGAATTAAATACTAAGTACAAAAACACAAATAGGCCAGGCACGCTGGCACAAACCTGTAATCCTAGCAATTCGGGAGGCTGAGGCAGGAGGATCACAAGTTCACAGCCAGCCTCAGCAACTTAGTGAGGCCCTAAGCAACTCAGTGAGTCCCTGTTTCTAAATAAAACATAAAAAGGGCTGGGGATGTGACTCAGTGGTTAAGGGCTCCTGAGTTCAATCCCTGGTACCAAAAAACAAAACAAAACAAAACAAACAAAAAACTAAAAAAACTACAGACAAAAGGAATAAATTTTAGTGTTCTATAGCACAGTAAAATGACCACAGTTTATAACTGATTACATATTTTATTTAAAGAAACCACTAGAAGAGCTGGGTGCGGTGGTGCAAGCCTGTAATCCCAGCACTTAGGGAGGCTGAGACAGGAGAATCGCGAGTTCAAAGCCAGCCTCAGCAGTGGCGAGGCACAGTGCTAAGCAACTCAGTAAGACCCTGTCTCTATATAAAACACAAAATAGGGCTGGGGATGTGGCTCAGTGGTCGAGTGCCCCTGAGTTCAACAGTTCAATCTCCAGTACCAAAAAAACAAACAAACAAACAAACAAAAAAACACTAGAAGAGCAAAGTTAGAAGGCTCTCAACACAAAGAAACAATAAAATATTTAAGATGGAAATGCTAATTATCTTGATTCAGTTATTACACATTGTATAATATATACACTGTACTCTATAAACATGTACAATTATATGTACCAATTAAAAATTTTTAAAAAATATATCCCTCAAAAAAATGCTCTGGGGCTGGGATTGTGGCTCTGTGATAGAGAGCCTGTCTCACATCCATGAGGCACTGGGTTTGATCCTCAGCACCACATAAAAATAAATAAAGAGGGCTGGGGCTGGGGCTCAGTGGTAGAGCGCTTGCCTAGCATGCGTGAGGCACTGGGTTCGATCCTTAGCACCACATATAAATAATAAATGAATAAAATAAAGATCCATCAACAACTAAAAAAAATTTTAAAAATAAATAAATAAATAAATAAATAAATAAATAAATATATCGTGTCCATCTACAACTAAAAAAAAAAAAAACATTTAAAAAAATGTTCTGGTGCTGGGCATGTATCTGTGTCAGACCACTTGCCTACCAGGTTCAAAGGCCCTGGGTTCAATCCCCAGCACTGCCAAAAAAAAGTTCCAATTCTACTCTCTAAATATCTGCCCCGCTGGCTCATCTAGATGGCTGTCAGGCTGCCAGAGAGCAGCAGTCTCTGAGAATAGGGACAAAGAGCAGAGAGCTATTTGGGCTCAGGGCAAAGTTAAAATGTGCCATGGGCAGATGCAAACTGCTGGTACTTGCAAGGAGTAAAATCTTAAATTATTAAACCATAAACCTCTGCATTAAGGTTCTGGAATAGATTAACATAGTGGCACATGTCTGTAATCCCAGCTCAGGATTACAAGAGGCTGAGGCAGGATTCAAAGTTCAAGGCCAGGGGCTGGGGTTGTGGCTCAGTGGTAGAGCACTTGCCTCACATGTATGAAGCACTGGGCTGGATTCTCAGCACCACATAAAAATAAATAAAATAAAATAAATTAAATAAATAATTAAATAAATAAAATAAAGGTATTGTGTCCATCTACAACTAAAAAAACATTTAAAAAAAAGAAAGTTCAAGGCCAGCCTTGGCGATTTAAGGAGACCTTGTCCCCAAAATAAAAAAGAGCTGTGAGTATAGCTTAATGGTAGAGTGCCCTGGGTTCAATTCCCAGTACCCCACCCCTCACAAAAAACAAAAACAAAACACCAAAGAAACAAAGAAAAATAGATCACCACAAACATTTATAAGGAAGCAATACACTATCCCATACTTATTATATACTATTTGCCATTTTATGGTCTGATCTTACCCAGGCACTGTGGAGGGAGCACAGAAACATAAATCGCACCGGGTGCAGTGGCTCATGCCTATAATCCCAGCGGTTTGGGAGGCTGAGGCAGGAGGATAACAAGTTCAAGGCCAGCCTCAGCAAATTAGTGAGGCCCTAAGCAACTCACTGAGACTGTCTCTAAATAAAATACAACATAGGGCTGGGGATGTGGCTCAGTGGTTGAGTGCTCCTGAGTTCAATCCCTGGTACTCCCAACAAATAAAATAAACAAGGAATATATGTTGCTATTCCTGTCCTCTGGCTGCTCCCTGTCTCCTTGGGGAGCTAATACCTGTACCTTCCACTGAAGAGTCTGGTTCAGTGGAGCTTAAGACTAGAGTTCTTAGAAAAGGGAATGTGTGATTGAGGGAGGCTGCCTGAAGGAACTGGGTCCATAAGGTGAAAGCAGAAGGGGACAAATGGTGTCCAGGTGTTCTGGAATTACTGGCATTTGATCAATCCTTTGTAGTAATAACCACCTGTAAATGCTTAGTCACTTTCAGGTGCAAGTGTTTATATGTAGCCTATTCATCAATATTGACCTCCAAGGTATCAAGCCAGACTCTTTACTTCAAAATCTGTATTAATGTGAATGTTCTCATATTGGAATTGAGAAACTAATTTAGACTAACCAAACTTTATCTGCTAGGGATAGGGCACTTGCCTAGCATGTGTGAGGCCGTGGGTTTGATCCCCAGGACCACACATAAAAAATAATTTTTTAATTTGCTTCTTCTCTAGTTGATTTTCCTCCCTCAGCATCCTCTCCATCCTGCCTATTAGGGCTGCCAGAAGAATACCACAGATGGTGTGGCTTATAAACAACAGAAATATGTTTTTCACATATGGAGGAGGGAAAGTCCAAGATCCAGGTGCTGGCAGATTCTGGCAAATACTGTTATCTAGTAAGGGCTGCTTATTGGTATATAGATGGCACCTTCCCCTTGTGTCCTCACTTGGCTAAAGGAGCAAGGTAGCTCTCTGGGTTCTCTTTGATTGGAGTATTAATCCCATTTAGGAATTCTGCTCATGATGTATTCACACCCCAACAGCTCCACCTCCTAATATCATCACATTGAGGATTGCATTTTAGCATTTTACTTTTGGGGGTCACACTCAGACTAGAGCAAAGCCCTCTCCTGATTCCTAAAGCATTACCCACCTCTCCTCCAGCCCAGGGCACATTTCATGGCTATCAGTTGTTTTCTGCATTGTCTCTTTACCACTGAACCCACAAGACCATGCTCATTCATTTTAGTATCCTGTCCTCATCCCCAGGGGGCTCATAATAGGCCTGAATCTATAAAAGGAGGCAAAAGGAGACTATGGAGATTTGTAGGAACTTTGGGCATGCATCATTCACACATTTTCTGTGGGGATTCTAGAGGTGGAATGCGAGTCCTTGCACATGTTAGGCAAGTATTCTATCTCACTGAGCCACATCCCCAGACACATTCACACATTTATTCACTCATCCAACAGCTAATTCTGTTTTTTTTTTTTTTGGTACCAGGGATTGAACCCAGGGGTACTTAACTGCTGAGCCACATTGCCAGCCATTTTTAATTTTTATTTTGAGACAGAGTCTCACTGAGTTGCTTAGCATCTCGATCCTCCTACCTTCAGCCTCCTGAGCCACTGGGATTACAGGCATATGCTAGCGTGCCCAGCTCCAACAACTAATTCTGGACTACCTACTACATGTCTCAAACTGTGAAATATAGCCAGAAAGTCCCTTGCTCACTTAGGGATCACATAGAAGTGACATGTGGACGTGTAGTAAACATGATGGGCTAAGTCCAGGGAAATGTGGGAGCACACAACAAAAGCATAGAACTTAAATTTGAGCATCAGGGAAGGAGTCCTGGGGAAATTGAGGTCTCAGCTAAGATCTGAAGGATGAAAAAAGGAGTTTTGAAAAATATTTGTCTATTTTATTTTTATTTATATTAGTGAATATTAATTATATAGAATAATGGGTTTTATTGTGGCATATGCATACATGCATGTAACATCCTTCGATTGTATCCACTCCTCACTGCTCTCCCTTACACTCCCCTCTCCCTTTCCCACATCCCCTTCCTATGAAAAAGAGTTTGATAGATGAATGAGATGAGAGGACAGGAGAGGTCAAGGCCCAGATTTCTTTTCTTTTTTTTTAATTTTTTTTAGTTATAGATGGATGCAATATCTTTATTTTATTTATTTTTATGTGGTGCTGAGGATCGAACCCAGTGAAGCACGCATGCGAGGCAAGCGCTCTACCACTGAGCTACAGCCTCAGCCCCAAGGCCCAGATTTCTGAGGATATAGCTCAGCTTTGTTTGTGCAGGCTGTGTGACCTTGAACAATAAAGTCACCTAAATTCTCTCATTCTCAGATTACTCACGATTGAAATGAGCATAAAAGCAAGTACTTCTGAATTTGTCTTGGGGTTAAATGAGACAATGTATACAAAGCAGTATGCACTGTACAAAACTGGTATGCAGCAGTTCAACAGATATCTGATAAAGGTTTCTCGAAAAATCATGAGGACAATCCCCCACCCCCATATTAAAGCTAGGCAGATATGTCATTTTTGGCAAAGATCCAGTTTAAAATACAATTCATTTTGGCTTTCTAAACTGAACAGACCAAGAGTGGACTAAGTGCCGAGCACAGGGGCGCAAGCCTGTAATCCCAGCACTTTAGGAGGCTGAGACAGGAGAATCGCGAGTTCAAAGCCAGCCTCAGCAACGGCGAGGCGCTAAGCAACTCAGTGAGACCCTGTCTCTACATAAAACACAAAATAGGGCTGGGGATATGGCTCAGTGGTCGAGTGCCCCTGAGTTCAATCCCTAGTACCAAAAAAAAAAAAAAAAAGAGTAGACTAAGAAGACCTTAAATGTTCAACTACTGATGACAGCGATCAGTCACTGCAAATGTCAGTTCATCAGACATCAAATAATTTTGTTTTGTAAACCAGGTAGAAGACCAAAAAGCAAATTGATCCTGAAAGTTCAAATTCATGCCAGGCATGGTGGTGCACGCCTATAATGTCAGTGGCTTAGGAGACTGCAGCAGGAGGATCTCAAGTTCAAAGCCAGCCTCAGCAATTTAGCAAAGCCCTAAGCAACTTGGCCAAAGCCTATTTCAAAATTAAAAATTAAAAAAAAGGGAAAGCTTGGGATGTGGCTTGGTGGTTAAGCGCCCCTGGGTTCAATGCCCAGTACCAAACAAACAAACAAAAAGTTCCAATTCAAGTATGTAAGAACACACTAAAGAAATATCTACCCTGGGTCTGGGAAAGAGATGGGCTGATGGTGTTTTGCATGTGGAGAACTGGGGAAGTGTTTATTCTTCTAAACACAATTTGTCACATATGCTTTCAAGAAAATGGCAGTACTGGGGACTGAACCCAGGATTTGGGGCATGCTAGACAAGTACTCTACCAACTGAGCTACAACCCCAGCCCTTAAAGGTGGCTTTTTAAAAAAGCATAGTTTTAGCCGGGCGCGGTGGCACAAACCTGTAATCCCAGCACTTAGGGAGGTTAAGACAGGAGGATCGCAAGTTCAAAGCCAGCCTCAGCAACAGCAAGGCGGCACTAAGCAACTCAGTGAGACCCTGTCTCTACATAAAACACAAAATAGAGCTAGGGATGTGGCTCAGTGGTCGAGTGCCCCTGAGTTCAATCTCCAGTACCTCCCCCCAAAATAAAAAATAAAATAAAAATTAAAAATAAAAAAGCATAGTTTTTTAAACTAACAAATAATGAATAGGAAATTTAAGATACTGTTGAAGAAGGTTTTTTTTTCTTGCTGTCATTATTGAACTTTTAATTTTGAGCTAATTTTAGACTTACAGGAAGTTATAAATATAGTACAGAAATTTGCTGCGGGCCCATCTACGTTCTCTTAATGGTATCACCTTGAGTATTTGCAGTAAAACAACCAGAGCTATGGAGTTAATAGGTATAATACCAACAGAACTGCAGACCTTATGTCAATGTTATTATTTTTTTGTGCCAATATCCATTTTTTAATTCCAGTATCCTATTAAAGATTCCACATTGCATTTAGTTACTTTTTCTCCTTAGTTTCTTCCACACAG
>CM053417.1:84658792-84748248 GCA_028644305.1 Xerus rutilus | reverse complement strand
TCTTCTTAGTGCATCCTACCAAGGGATTTATGATGTCAGTCTTTTTTTTGGGGGGGGGGGCGGGTAACCAGGGATTGAACTCCAGGGCACTCAACCACTGAGCCACATCCCCAGCCCTATTTTGTGTTTTATGTAGAGACAGGGTCTCACTGAGTTGCTTAGCTCCTCGCTGTTGCTGAGGCTGGCTTTGAACTCGCGATTCTCCTGTGTCAGCCTCCCAAACCGCTGGGATTACAGGTGAGCACCACTGCACCTGGCCAGTACTCTCTTATTGTTACTGGCAATCAAGCTAGGGAACCTGCCTGGTTGCAGCTGGCTAGATTTGGCTGCTCGCCGGCACAGTAGGTAAAAGGGGGAAAAAGGAATTTTATCCAGTTTGATCATGAAGCAGCTAGATTACTTCTCTGCAGGTCCTACAGAAGATGTTATACTTTGTAGAAACAAAAGTCAGGTGACATACAAATGTAAATTTAGTTAGTAAACAGCCCTGGGCAAGGAGCCGATCTCTATTTTAGGTTTCCTTGGTGTCCCCTGGGTAGGGTAGGAGAGGAAGAGAAAGAAGGGGGACAGCCCTTCAACCTTTACTCTCAGTGTGAAGTTGTCCTTAAATTTTGTTTCAAATCCCCCTATTTAGTTCATTTCTCAATTTCTTTATTTTTTTTCTGTACTGGGGATTGAACCCAGGATGTTTTACCAGTTAGCTAAGTTCTCATCTCTTTCTATTTTTTTATTTTGAGACAGGGTCTCACTAAGTTACTTAGGGCCTCACTAAGTTGCTGCAGCTGGCCTCAAACTTGAAATCCTCCTGAGTCACTGGGACTTCAGGTGTGCCACAGGACATGGGGCTTATTCCTCAGTCTTGAGGGAGTAGGAGTGCCATGCTATCTGGCTGGTAGTTCATTCCTGGATTGGTGTGCAGAATTCGAACACGAGTCAGATGCTTATTCCTGAAGCAAGCAAATTCTGCAATATTTAACAGTCTCATCTAGGGGAAGTGATTAATTTTAGTTTGTGTAAGAATTCTTTTTCCATAACCTCTCCACTGTTTATTTTTGGTGGGGTTTGACAAGTGACTTTATGTGATTTCCCCACCTCTCTGTGAATTGATTTCCTCTGAAGATATTGCTGATTATATGTAAAGCCAGCTTTTTAAAACAGCTATAAATTTTATATCCATTTTGTCAGAAAGAGCAAAGACAATTTAGTGCATTGTATCTAAATACCACAGGATGCTCACCAAACACCCACTGTGCTGATCCCATTCCAGAAGATCCAAACGAAAAGCAACCCTTTGGTTTTAGAAATGAGAGAATAAAAGAATTTAAGAACAGGGGCTGGGATTGTAGCTCAGTGGTAGAGTGCTTGTCTTGCATGCGTGAGGCACTGGGTTTGATCCTCAGCACCACATAAAAATAAACATATTCGTGTCCATATACAACTAAAAAAATATTTAAAAAAAAAGAATTTAAGAACAGCTGGATGCAGACAAGAAAACCCTATTGGATTTGTTACAGAGGTTACAATGGAAGCGCCATGCCCTGGTGTGTGATCTGTTTATGTTTTTTTTTACGTTTACTCTGACAGTAAACATCCCATTCTGCCTCCTTACAGGCGAACCTTACACTCAAGATTTGATATTCGAACCCACCACCCGAAATGCCAAAAGCCTGGATACTTTCGAGCCAGAGCAACGGGTTAACACAACTGCGCATGCCCTGAAGCAGTGACCAATGGGAGCCCAGCGCGCTGAAGCGGCAACCGAACTATGTAATTCCCGGAACTGTGCGGCTTCACAGAATAATAGGAATCGTAATTCAGTCATCGACCAATCAGAGGCTACAACAGCCCGCTGAGCCAATTGCCTGCTCAAGTACATTGTGAGCTGGTTCAAATTTAAGAAATACAGGGTGAGCAAGGCCAACATGGTAGATGTGAGAGAGGTCGAGGGCTGACCGAAGAGTGAGATCCGCCTGGGGCAGGTGGGAGTAGGGAGGACAGGACCGGGTCTCGGGACTAACAGGCCGGTCCCCACACCCGGATGGAGCATTTCTTCACTGTATTCCGCACTCCTCCCCCAAACACAAAATGGTACGTTGCAAAATGGCTGCTCTATTGCAGTGATTGGATGCTGGGTGTGCTGTTCCGTTTGAGCTTTCCTCTCCACACCTGGGGAAGGGAATAGTTTATTCCCGCCTCTTTAATTATCACCCCTGGGGTTACACACGGGTTTGGAAGGTGGTACATTCACACCCGAGTGTGGACACTCCTATGGGCACACAAACTGAGGTGTGGATACTCCTAAGGCAGGAAGAGTTGGTGGTGACTGAGGGTATGGGCAATGTAAGAACAAGAAAGTGAACTTTATTTTCGTGCCCGTGCTAGTGTTCTGCTGTACAGGTGGGTTTGTACGGTGGGAAACACGAGATGTTTGGAACCCTAGGTTGACAGGGAGGGCATGTCACACCCCTAGAGGAGTCTGTCTGGACCTGTCAGAATGAACTGACATGGGCTTTGCAGGAGGGGAAAGTAAAGAAGGGACAGTGTGAATGTGGTTATGTGTTCTGGTCTCTGGCCATCCACCAATGGTGGTGGGACCTGAAAGTGAGGAAGAAGTGTGCGGAGGGACTTGGGGGTAGTGCTAGGCTGAAGGGAAGATAGTTCATTTATCTGTTACTCAGCTATTTCATAAAAAATATACTAGGGGGCTGGGGTGTGGCTCAGTGGTAGAGCGCTTGCCTAGCATGTGTGAGGCACTGAGTTCGAATCACAGCACCGCATATAAATAAGTGAATAAAATAGAGGTCCATCAACAACTAAAAGTATTTTAAAAAATATATATTGGGGCTGGTGTGGTGGCTCAGTGGTAGAGTGCTTGCCTAGCATGTGCAAGGCACTGGGTTCGAACCTTAGCACCACATAACGATGAAAAACAAAGGCATGCTGTTCATCTATAACTACAAAAATAATTTTTTTTAAAATATTTTTTTAGTTATAGATGGGCACAATGTCTTTATTTCATTGCTTTGTATGTGGTGCCGAGGATCGAACCCAGGGCCTCACGCATGCGAGGCACGCGCTCTACCGCTGAGCCACAATCCCAGCCCCAAAAATAAATTTTTTAAAAAATATTTTTTACTTGTAGGTGGACACAATATTGATTTATTTTTATGTAGTGCTGAGGATCGAACCCAGTGCCTCACGCATGCGAGGCAAGCACTCTACCACTGAGCCACAATCCCAGCCCCAAATAAATAATTTTTAAAAAATAAAAAATATGCTGCATAATTATAACAGGTCAGGTTCTGTCCTAATCACTTTTTACATTTATGATCTCATTCAGTCATCATAAGAAACTTAGCTATTATTATTTTCATTTTGTGGATGAGAGAACTGAGGCACGCAAAGCTCACCAGAAGGTATGCAGCTGAGAAAGGCCAGAGCAAGGGCAGGGCCAGGCCGGAGGGCTCCAGACCCTGGTACTAACCACTGAGCCACTCTTATTGTTACAGATGTCTCTTTTCCTGTGCTCACCCAGTCCTCACCCATCTCCATCAGTACCAAGGACTCCTAAAACATCATTTGTACATAGCCTCTGTGAACAGTAGATACTTATATGGGAGGGGGGCTGGCCCCTGGGCACTTTTTCTTCCCTCTGTCCCTAAGCAGGGGGACTGGAGAGAGGACAGGGAAGCCTCCCTATAGGAAGAGGGTTAGTAAATCACAGCATAGATACCTAGATTGTACAATTATCTATGAATTGCATGCAGGGGCTTGTGCTAGGGATATGGACACTGCAGTGAAAAGACAGAAAAAGGTCTGCTGTCAACTCTGGGGGTACGTGTGGGGGATTCTTTTTTAAATATTTTTTTAGTTGTAGATGGACATGATGTCTTTATTTATTTTTATGTGGTGCTGAGGATTGAACCCAGTGACTCACGCCTGTGAGGCAGGTGCTGTACCACTGAGCCACAATCCCAGCCCCGTGTGGGGGATTCTTGGTAGGTATATTTTGATTGTTACCATGACAGATAGGTGTATTTCTGCATTGAATGGACAACCTGATGCAGGCAGCAGCCCCATACCTCCAAGATTTGTAACATACATGAATGCCCCTTCAGGGTGGTAAAAGAAGGTTTCCCAAAACGTTTCTGATTAAGAGGAAGCATTGGGTCTGGGGGTGGAAAATGATGCTTCTTTAGGTCAAACTTGTCCCCAGGAGGCACTCCTTAGTCATAGGTACAGAGAGTCATGAGGAGCAGGAAGGTAAGGGGAGAAGAATGGTGTGGCCATGTAAATTTTGCCACCTCAGCTTCAGTTTGGTCCTAAAGGATAGATGGCTACTCCTTACTCCTAGGTCTCCTCCATACACTCAATCACATGGTGGGGACTGGAGCATGGAAGACACTCCCAAGTTGAATTAGCTACTCAAGGCTTGACACATGGTGAGGAAGATCTTGTGGGCATTATCTTCCAACATAAAGCAAAATAAGCAAAAGCTCGGGCTGGGATTGTAACTCAGTGGTAGAGTGCTTGCTTAGCATATGTGAGGCACTGGGTTCGATCCTCAGCACCACATACAAATAAATAAAATAAAGATATTGTGTCCATTTATAACTAAAAATTTAAAAATAAGCAAAGGCTTATTTTATTTTCCATCTAGTGACCCCTGGGGGATGAGGAAGGGTAGGTGATAGGGGAGCACCAGGCACATGTAAGTTATTGGGTGTGTCCTCATTCTTGAGGGTTCCTGGCATTCACTGTACTAAGAATTAAGTTAGAACTTCTGCTTCCAGCTGTGGTGGATTGACTCACATTAGACCAGAGAAGCTGCATTAAGCTTTCTGTTGTTTTTAAATCTATCTGAAGGCCCAGGAGAGCAAAGTACCTTTGAAGGTGTCACCTCAATAAGTGCTGACATCTAGTGTGGAAAAGCAAGAGCTGATGGGGACCCAGAAAAGTCAAATAAACCAGCTCTAAATTATTATTTTTAAAAATTTTTTTTAGTTGTAGATGGACGCAGTATCTTTATTTATTTTTATGTGGTGCTGAGGGTCGAACCCAGTACCTCACATGTGGGAGGTAAGTGATCTACAACTGAGCCACAACCCCAGCTCCAGCTCTAAATTATTGATGCAGGTTAACAAAGTAATCCGGTGATAAAAACAATATGGAAAACAATATTGAAATGATTAATAAATCACTGTATTACAGAAGAGGAAAACTCATTTTAGTAGGGACTTTTTTCTGTTTTAGGTTTTTTTTATTTAGAGAAAAACCTAAATTTTATACCTGTATGCTAATTATAAATAAGAACAGAAGCATACAACTTTTAAATGTTAATTTAAAAAGCAACCAGGAAATGTAGCAGAGGTTTAGCATCCCCTGATGTAGAGTTAAATGGGATAAATCTGAGGGCAGAGAAAGAAGTAAGATGGAAAATGAAAGACACAGGAGCATAATAATTTTATCCTCGTCCCTATGTGACACCTAATAGTTTAGGAAACATTTCTCACATAACTGGCCTCAGCTCCGAGCTGTATGACTTGAGAAAATTACCTAAGCTTCTCTGGGTCTCAGGCTTCCCATCACGAAAATGGTAATAACAGTCATGTTGGCCCCATTGGATCATCTGTGAATGTTAGATTAGCTAATACATGTAAGGCACTTAGAAAAATCTGAGGAAACACCAAATCAAATTAGACATTGTTATTAATCCCTCATTCATTCCTTCAACACATTTGAGTGTCCACTTTGTGCCAGATACTTTATTTTTCCAATTCCGAAATGTACATTTGATTTAGAACTTGTCAATCTAATCTTAGAAGCTCTATGGATGAGCAAATAACTCAAATATTTAAGGCAGAAAAATTTGGTAATGATGTTGGTAATGGGGTTATTCAATGTCATGATAAAATGTGGAGGCATCTTGATTTTTATTAAGACATTGTTCTAAAGTTGCAGTAATTAGGACTGTACAGTACTGCTACAAGGTTAGACAAATTAAATTGACAAACGAGTCAGATAAAAAAAGAAACAACAACAGACCACAATTACACAGAAACAGGAATTACAAAAGAGGCAGTGTTACAGATCGGGCAGGAAAAATAAACCTTTCAGTAAATGGCACTGGGACCACCATTTATCCATAAAGAAAAAATATTGTATTGAATTTCTACCTCATACTTTTCACAAAAATCAGTTCAAGGTAGGCTAAAGACAAATATGAAGAGCAGAACTATATATTTTTACAAGGCAGCAGAGAATATCTTCAGACTTTGGGTAGGAAATGATCTTCTGGCCAACAAGCCAATTTGTGTCCAGCTTTATAAGACACTTTTCAAAAACAGATACTTCCAGTAGGACGTGCACAACAACCTATAACATTTTATAACTTCCAAACTCCCTTCCCAAAAGGTCATTGTAAAAGTCAACAGAGCCTCCTGTTGCTGCACTGAAGAAGAAAAGTTACAGAGGGGGTGGACACGTCACACAACGCACTTAAGAGCTTTTCAAAGGCCCACTCTGACATGGAAGAAATGAACTAAAACCTGCAGGATCGTCAACAGAATGATTCACAAACTAAAAACAGCTATATTGGCTCTGTGAGTGACACCATCGTGATATCACAACATACTCTTATCTGACAGTTGATTTCAGGGTGCCAAGGCCACATTGAGACTCCCAGTTTAACATACTCAAGTGTATGCTGATGCACTGAGGAAGAAGACACAAAGCTTTGTCCCCACACTATAAGGCTTCTGTTCCAAAGTGGTCACATATGCAAATGTCAGAGAATCTTTCCTGGGAACCAAGAACAATCTTTAAAAACCAGTATGGGGGCTGGGGCTGGGGCTCAGTGGCAGAGCGCTTGCCTCGCATGCGTGAGGCACTGGGTTCGATCCTTAGCACCACATAAAAATAAATAAATAAAGATATTGCGTCCATCTACGACCAAAAAAAATATTAAAAAAAAAACCAACAGTATGGGTTTTGCACCAGCTGCAGTGGCTCATGCCTGTAATCCCAGTGACTTGATGAGGCTGAAGCAGAAGTCCAAGTTTGAGACCAACCTCTGCAATTCAACTAGACCCTTCCTCAAAATAAAAGTAAAAAAGAGCTGAGATGGGGGGTGAGGGGAACACAATAACTTTTAAAATATATATAAATTTTACTTTTAGTTATTTTTGTAGTGCTGGGGATGAAACCCAGGGCCTTGCCACATGCTAGGCAAGTGCTCTACCATGGAGCCACACACCCAACCCATAATGTTTTGTTTTGTTTTGTTTTTGGTTTGGTGTACTCAAGGGCACTCGACCACTGAGCTACATCCCCAGCCCTATTTTGTATTTTATTTACTGACAGGGTCTCACTGAGTTGCTTAGTCCCTTGCTTTTGCTGAGGCTGGCTTTGAACTTGCAATACTCCTGCCTCAGCCTCCTGAGCCACTGCGATTACAGACAAGCGCCACCATGCCCAACCATAATGGCTTTTTAAATTGTTTTTTTTCTTTTTCCTGGTTGTGTGGGGACAGAATGCCTTTATTTTATTTGTTTATTTTTATGTGGTGCTAAGGATCGAACCCAGTGCCTCACACATACTAGGCAAGCACTCTGCCACTGAGCCATAGCCCCAGCCCCAGCCCCATAATGGCTTTTTAATGCCCAAGTAGGGACTTGCTTTCATCAACAGATTGGAGGTGCTCTAGGTCTGGAAGTGTGAGATGATCTGGTGAGGTGAGGGCACCATAAACTGAGCTGGAAAGGGAAGAGATGGGAAGAGGTTGGATTTGCCAGAAGGACCTTTGAGCCTAAGTTCAGGAGAAAGCTTCTGAATCTGTAGGTGTATGGAGCCAAGAGGTTTCCTGGCAGGCCTGTGGGCCATTCAAGAGATGTGCTGTTTCACTTTCAGTTGCCTGGGAGTGTCAGTCACATCCCAGACCTGCTCAGCTCCCCATAGTGCTGTCCTTGTGCCTAAGAATTTCATATCCCCAAATGGTCTACTTCATGGATGGGGAAACTGTGATCCAAGGAGGCAGGGGGCTGAACTGGCATTCACTTGGGGAAACCATCTAACATTATCTGGAAAATTTAGAGATGTGCAAACCCTGAAGCCACTGATTACCCTTGTGTGAGTCTGCATGTCGATGTGGACCATGCAGCATTGCTCCCAACAGAAAGAACCAGAAATCACTTCAAAATCGCCCCTGAGCTACATCCCCAGAACTTTTTTTAAAATTTTGAGATAGGGTCTCACTATGTTGCTGAGGCTGGCCATGAACTTGCAATACTTCTGCCTCAGCCTCCTGAGTAACTGGAATTAGAGGTGTGTGCCACCACACCCAGCTTCAAAATCTGTTAACAGTAGTTGGGCATGGTGGCGCACACCTGTAATCCCAGCACTTAGGGAGGCTGAGACAGGAGAATCACAAGTTCAAAGCTAGCCTCAGCAATAGCGAGGTGCTAAGCAACTCAGTGAGACCCTGTCTGTACATAAAACAAAATAGGGCTAAGGGTGTGGCTCAGTGGTCGAGTGCCCCTGAGTTCAATCCCTGGTACCAAAAAAAATCTGTTGACAGGAGTCTGTGGATAAATAGACTGCACATTTACACCATAAAATACTATAGAGCAATGACAAGGAATAGCTAGCTGCCTCTACAAGCAAATATGAATTGTAATATACCCAGGAGAGAAGGCATAAGCAGAGGGACAAAAGTGCACCACACACTTCAACTGCCTGCTTGCAATCTGGGCTCTCTACTTGCTATCTAGGTGCTATTGAGAAAACCATTTAACTACCCTGAATCTCAGTTTCTTCATCTGTAAAATGGACATAATACTGTATATCTTACAGGCTGTTATAAGGATTTCAATGATTTAAAGTATTTGTGACACAAGGGATCAGAAGAGCACCCAGTACACACAATAAGTGCTACATGAATGTTATGACAAACTTGGAAGAGGTAGGGGTGTAGCTCAGGAATAGAGCATATGCTTAGTATGTGCAAAGCCCTAGGTTCAACCACTAGCACAAAATTTAAAAAGTAAAAAAGACAAAAGTACAATATCAACTGGGGATAGAGCAATTCTCCAAAGATTACATACTTGGAAAAAGTTCAAATCTAAGTGAGTATGATGGTGAACACCTGTGATTCCAACTACTCAGGAGGCTGAGTCAGGAGAATTGCAAATTGGAGGCCAGCCTGTGCAACTTAGTGAGATCCTGTCTCAAAAAGGGGGGCTGGGCTATAGTTCAGTGGTAAAACACCTTTGGGTTCATTGCCCAGTACTGGGGAAAAAAGAACTATTTTTGAAGGGTCAAGGATGTAGCTCAGTGGCAGAATGCTTACTCAACATGTGTGAGGCCTTGGGTTCAATGCCCAGCAGTGGAAAAATAAGTTCAAAAACTAAACAAGATGTTCCTTCAGCATTTGTATATGCTACAAAGTTCCTTTGTGTGTGTGTGGTGCTGGGGTTTGAACCTAGGACCTCACACATGCCCGGAAAGCACTCTGCCACTGAGCTACACCCCCAGTCCCTCCTTCCTTTTAGAAGGAGGATGATACACAGAAAGTAATTTGGGAGCTACAGGGAGGCACGGGTAAGTGATGGGGAAGTGATTCGGGGGTTTGCTTATACATTGTTAGCAATGTGCACAGTGGGGATGGGGGCTCAGGATAGGGATGGGATTATAGGGGCTTACTATATAATTAAAAGGAAAAATTGTAATGAAGTAACCCTTCATGACTAGGGGCCTTGAGACTCAACTCCAAGCTAACCGGGTGGTCTGGGGAGGAAGCAGGTTCCCCTGCCACATGACTACTCCCCACAAAGCCAGCCCTGCATAGGTGCTCGGATGGTTCAGCTCCTGCTGCCAACCAAAGGGAGGCAGGTCTGAGCCAGCTAGAGGGAGATGGGCCTTAAGAGAGTAAGAAAGAAGGAGGAGGACCTGAGCTGCTCAAAAAGATGGGTCTAGTCAGTCAAATGGAGAAGGGCCCAAGCCTGTCCAAGGGAGGAGGAGACCAGGCCCATTGAGGGGCCCCTGGAGGACTTGTTTCCCTTGTGGTTTTCGGCACTTCCTGTTCCCTTGCTCACTGCGGAAGTTCCTCTTCTTACCCTACACTCAGAGCCTAACCGGAGAGGACAAGGGCAGAAGGCACCATGAGTGGAGGTCCTATGGGAAGCAGGTCTGGGGGCCGAAGAAGACCAACAGCTCAGCAGAACATTCCCTCCACCCTCCTCCAGGACCATGAGAACCAGCGACTCTTTGAGATGCTTGGCCGAAAATGCTGGGTGAGCTGAATTCCTGGCCTTCCCTTCGTCCCTCCCTTCCCTCCTCTTCCTCTCTAGCTCCTCTTCCTCTCCCTCCTGTGTCCTTCTCTTCCCCATCCTTTCCTGATGCTCCTTTTTCTTCCCATACTCCCTCTTCTCCTTTCCCTCTCTTCTATCTTATCTCCTAGGATCCACTCATCCATCTCAGGAAGATATCAATGTCTACTTGCCTTCCCTCTGGCTATAGCTCTTCCTCTGGGCTCATGATAGTATTGGGCAAGGAAGGACCAAGCATGGCTCTACAACCCTTTGAATACCCCTGACCAGACTCCACTGACCCCTACTCTCTCCTCCCAGACACTGGCCACTGCAGTTGTTCAGCTGTACCTGGCGCTGCCCCCTGGAGCTGAACACTGGACCATGGAACACTGTGGGGCTGTGTGCTTCGTGAAGGATAACCCCCAGAAGTCCTACTTCATTCGCCTTTATGGCCTTCAGGTGACCCTGTGCCCCACTGGACATGCAAGCCAGTTCTTAACCCACAAAACCAGATCTGTGTCCATAGCCTGAGCCCTCTGGCAGATAGCAAACCCCTGAGCCCCAGAACCAAAGACCTGTTCAGATTGTAAACTCAGTTTTCCAGGGAAGCTTTACCACTGAGCTACATCCCCACCCATTTTTATTTTATTTTGAGACAGCATCTTGCTAAGTTGCCCAGGCTGGCCTAAAACTTGTGATCCTCCTGCCTCAGTCTCCTGAGTTGTTGGGATTATCGGCGTATGCTCCTCAGTTTTGCCTTTTCAAATCTGAGATGATTGACTCCAAGGTTTCCATATCAAGATCTCTAAACCCAAATATATGATACACTCCTAAACCTAATCTGTTCCACAAACTCAAATAATAATAATAATAATAATGAGCACTGTATTTTACCTCAGACTTGTTCTACATTCAACATTCTGAATTTTCCCAGGCCTAGAGTTCTAAATTCTCAACTCAAGCCCTCAAGTCTCACATATAGGGCCCTGAACCTGCAATCTAAATTTCTCGTAGCAATGTTTGATTTTCAGCAGTGTCTGATTCTCTGAATTCCAACCCTCCATATCTGATACCTAGAACTCCAACTCTCTGATCCTGAGCTTAAAATCTCCAAATCAGAGCCCGAGGCCCCAAATCAGGACACCACACTCCCTGGCTAGATAACCAAGGCCTGACACCCAGAATGTGCCTCAGTGCCAGCCTGACTCCCACCCTGCTCCTTTCCAGGCTGGCCGGCTGCTCTGGGAACAAGAACTGTACTCACAGCTGGTCTACTACACTCCCACCCCATTCTTTCACACATTTGCTGGAGATGTAAGTGGCCAACTGATCCTTGGGCATCATTTGGGGTGTGGGGAGAAGATGGGAAAGGTGTGGGGACCTGGAAGGCTACTGACCTCAAGACATGTGCAGGAATGCCAAGTGGGGCTGAACTTTGCAAACGAGGATGAAGCCTTGGCCTTCCAGGCCCTGGTGCAGGAGAAGATACAAAAAAACAGTCAGAGGCAAAGTGGAGGTGAGGAGGTCTTAGAGGAGGACAGAGATTGGGAAGAGGTGATTGCACAGGCGGGGAGCTAGAAGCACTCTTCTCATGATTCTCACTCCCTATCCACCTGTCTAGCTGCAGACAGACGCCAGCTACCCCAACCACCAGCACCAATTAATGAAGGTGAGTCTTCTAGTGCAAGTAGGGGTAATAAGGGGCTCTCCCAGGAACTTATGGCAAAGTTGTGACAGTCCCCAACTCATTTCATCTTCCTAGAGAGAAGAGGAGGGCTCCCACCCCTGCCCCCACATCCAGGTGGAGACCAAGGTGGTAAGTGATGAAACTTTTCTGTGTCTCTATGGGTGGGTGGGTAGTGCATAGATGGAGGAGTAGCTGGGTGTGTATATAAGTGCATGAAGAGGTGGGTGGATAGATGGATATGTGGATGGATAAGCAGATGAATGGGTGGATGGATTGGTGGCAGACAGATGGCTAAGTGGGGTGAGAAGAGAACTGATGGGAGATTGAAATATAAATAAATGTATGGATATATAGTTGAGTTGAATCAGTAAATGTATGAATGGTTTTCTGGATCCACTCATTTCTCCAGCAACCCTACTTAGATCCATCATTCACACTTTCCATGATCGTTAAACACACAGCAACTCCCCCTACGGTCTTCCCATTTCTTGTCCCTATGCTTTGGCTGGTAGGTAAGTTGGTCAATGGTCTGTTCACCCTATTTTTTCCCACAGGCCCATCAGCTGTCCCACTGTCTCTGGGGCTGGTAACAGTGGACATCCAGAACCCTGACATCACAAGTTCACGATATCGTGGGCTCCCAGCACCTGGCTCTGGCCCAGCTGATAAGAAACGCTCAGGGAAAAAGAAGATCAAGAAGGCTGATATTGGTGCACCCAGTGGATTCAAGTGAGACTCTCGGTCACAGGGGCCCATAGATCCCTGTGGGTGGAGAGCATATGAATAGATGGATAGCTGAGAGGATGGTAGGATGGGCTGGGTGTGTGAATGGACAGATGAAAGAAAAAGAAGAAAGAGGGCTAGGATTATGGCTCAGTGGTAGAGCGCTTGCCTCGCATGTGTGAGGCACTGGGTTCGATCCTCAGCACTACATAAAAATAAATAAATAAAATAAAGATATTTTAAAAAGAAGAAAGAAAGGAAGAGATGGAGGGAGGAAAGAGAAGAGAAGGAGGGAGAGATAGGTGATTAGATGGATAGGTAGAAGGGTTTATGGGAAATGGGTAAGACACATGGATGGATGAATAGATGAGTGTATGGAGAGATTGATATGTAGGGTGACTGGTTCACAGGCAAGGTGAATGGAGATCAATAGGCAGACAGATGTGTAAACAAATGGACAGTTCAATGGATAAGTGAATAGAAGTATATGGTTCAATGGGTAGAAAAATGACTATATGGATGGAAAGATGGGCACATGTTTAGATTGACAAGTGTATGTGAGAATGGGCTGGTGGACAAATGGGTAAACAAACATTTGAGCAGATGGGTGGGGAGACAGACATATGGACAGGTGAGTAGTGCAATGAATGTGAATGAATAGGTGGATATGGGAATGGGTAGATAGTGGAAAGAGGGATGGACAGACAAACTGGCACCACAAACTATGTACCCCTTCTAATTCCCTAACTCCTGTTCACACTCATTTAGACTCATTCGCTCATTCTGGCCCCTACATGTCCCTCTGGGCATGAGAGGGCAAGAGGGCTTCAATACTAGAAAGGTAGGGCAGCAGGGCTTCACTGGAGTCTTCTCACCTCCTCTAGACATGTCACCCATGTGGGCTGGGACCCCCAGAATGGATTTGACGTGAGTAACTCCAAACTCCCCTGCTCCACACTCAACTTCCACCTACCCTTCCATGGACCACTGCTCAGACCCCACCCCCAGACCCTGCCCTGCCCACATCCCTCTTGGATCACTCCCTGGGATGGACCCAATGCTAATCTGTGCTCCATTCTTCCTCACCTTCTTCATCCACCCTGGCTCCGGCCTTTTTCCATCTGGGCAGGTGAACAACCTAGATCCAGATCTACGGAGCCTGTTCTCCAAGGCAGGAATCAGCGAGGCCCAGCTCACTGATGCAGAGACCTCCAAACTTATTTATGATTTCATTGAGGACCAGGGTGGGCTGGAGGCTGTACGGCAGGAGATGAGACGTCAGGGTGAGCTCTGTCTTCCTACACACCCCTTCTTTTCCAGCCCTGACAGTTGATACCCCTGAGATACACTGAAGTTAACTCCATTATGATGGAAACCTCTATGCTGCATGAATGGGGATTTGATCTCTTTGGGTACCCATTTTACAGATAAGCAAAACTGAAGCTTGGAAGAAAATGATAATAATCATAGTTATGAGTTATTTTCTGCCCACAGAACCACTTCCACCACCCCCACCGCCATGCCGAGGAGGGAATCAGCCCCAGCGGCCCCCCATGGTGGGGGGTAACAAGGGTCGATCTGGTCCACTGCCCCCTGTACCTTTGGGGAGTGCTCCGCCCCCACCAATCCCCCGGGGACCCCCACCCCCAGGCCGAGGTGTCCCTCCGCCACCACCCCCTCCAGCCACTGGACGTTCTGGACCACCACCTCCTCCACCTCCTGGAATTGGGGGGCCTCCTGTGCCACCCCCACCACCACCACCACCACCACCACCCACCTCTGGAGTTGGGCCAGTTCCTCCCCCAACTCCTCCTAATCTGGTGCCTGGCGGGGGGCTGTCCCCTGGTGGGGGTCGAGGGGCACTATTGGATCAAATCCGGCAAGGAATTCAGCTGAACAAGGTGAGGACTGGTAAAATGGAGTATTGGGGGTCTGGAACTCCAGGTATTGTGTGTAAGTCAGGATGTTGGAGGACCAAGGCTGAGACTGACTGTGGTGCCAAGCTTTTGGGTTTGTGTGACAGGGTTGGGAAGTTGGTAGGAATCCTTGAAGGGGATTGGAATGTGTGGGAGAAGAAATAATGAAGAGAGGGCCAGAGGAGAATGCTCCTCTCACAGGTCTAAGCTCTCTATGTCAACTTTGCTTGCTGCAGACCCCTGGTGCCATAGAGGGCTCAGCACTGCAGCCACCACCTCAGAGCTCAGAGGGGCTCGTGGGTGCCTTGATGCATGTAATGCAGAAGAGAAGCAGAGCCATCCACTCTTCAGGTAAGCCTATCCTACCAGGCCCATGAACCCAGTTCCCAGGGCTAGCTTTGGCTGAAAACTCCAGAAGTCACTATCAATAGTGACACTAAGGGTTGGGGGAGTAGCTCAGTGGTAGAGTGTTTGCCTAGCATGCATGATTCCCTGGGTCCCATCTCCAGCATTACAAAAAAAATATAGTGGGGCTGGGATTGTGGCACAGTGGTAGCGTGCTCGCCTAGCATGCGTGAAGCACTGGGTTCGTTCCTCAGCACCACATAAAAATAAAATAAAGATATTCTGTCCACCTACAACTAAAAAAAAATATATAGTGATACTTGCCCTATTGATGGCAATATTCATATGGATCTCCTTTTTGACACTGTTAACCTTAAGTCATTATGTGCCAATAATATAATTAAGTCTATATTTGACAGTAATATTAGCATTAATGCCAGGGTATATCCACAGTATTAGCATTAACCTGATATATTCAGTACTATTAACATTAGCCACTGTGTAATGATAATGTTATAAAGAACCCCATCTTGGGCTGGGGTAGTGGCTCAGTGGCAGAGCGCTTGCCTATCATGTGTGAGGCACTGGGTTCGATTCTCAGCACCACATATAAATAAATAAAATAAAGGTCCATTAACAACTAAAAAAATATTTTAAAAAAAGAACCCCATCTTTTTTTTTTTGCAACTCTTGGGATCGATCGAACCCAGGGCCTCATGCATGCTAGGGAAACACTCTACCACTGAGCTATATCTTGAGCCCAAGAACCTTATCTTTGAAAATAATACTGATGTTAACTTCACATATCAACAGATTTACATTAACTCACATGTGATAATAATATTATAACTAACCCAGTTTTTTTACAATAATGTTAACATAAATCTCTTAATGAGCCAACAATATTGTCATTAACCCATCATATGAGTGTAATATTAATCTCAACCTATTATGTGGCAATAATATAATGAACTCTAACTTTGACAATAATAGTAACGTTAATCCCAGAGAGTGTCCACAAGATGAGTGTGAATCCATTGCATGACACTAGTATAACAAATCTCATTTTTGAAAGGATATTATCATGAACCCCACTATAGGTCAACAATATTAGCACTAACCTTTTGTCATGAAACAATAATAAATTTAATAATATATCCTATCTTTGCTAATAACATTTAAGTTTGCCCCCTTAAGTGGCAGGGAGGGGTAGGGATGAAGCTCAGAGGTGGAGCACTTGCTTAGTATGCAGCTATATAGAGGCTCTAGGCTCAATCCCTAGTGACAGAGGGATTGCCATTAACCCTTTGTGTGACAATAATATTCTGACTAACCATATTTTTTACAATACTATATTGACTTCTATTCTAACTGGAACCCAGACCCTGGCTGTAATCCCTATCTTGCCCCAACTTTCCCTCTAGCAGGGGACTTCAGTTCCTCATGGCTGTCCTCACTTCTTAGACCCTAGGAACACCCTCATTGTGCCAGGGCTTTTGAATCCTCCTGTCCATTTGGGGTCCCACTTCACATTTTTCTCTCTTTCCAGACGAAGGAGAAGATCAGGCTGGGGATGAATTTGAAGATGATGAATGGGATGACTGAACTGCCCTCAGAGCTCCTGCAACCCAGTGCCTCCCACTCCAACTGCTCTATTCCCATCCCCACAGCCCAGGTCCATCCACTGTCAGCTTCCTGTTGCCTTGTCTCCAGAGCTGTCATCCTTGACTGGCCCCCACACTTGCCCTAGAGAAACCTGAGCCCTTTTTATATAGAATTTCTCACTTTTCTTCACTCAAGGATTTTTAAACAAAAATAAAATAATTATCTTTTTGTCTCTCTAAACCTCAGTTTGTTTACATTCCAAATGTGGAAACTGGGGTCCTCCTTGCCATGCCCCTTGTATTCATTTATCTCATTTTATTTATTTAGCCTAACATGTATATATTTATATTCATATTCACTCATTCATTCATTCATTCTGTTATGCCCTCAGTCATTTAGCCTGTATTTCTTTTTACTTTACTTTTCTTTTAAAATTTTCTCTTCTTTTCTTTTTTGAGAGGGAGTCTTAGTGTATTGCCCAGGCAGTTCTCAAAAAATGGGCTCAAGTGATCTCTTCGCCTCAGCTTCCAGAGCAGCTGAGACTTGCACTTGAGCACTCTATCACTGGGTTATACCTTCATCCCCTCGCAATCGATAATCTTACCCCAAGTCTGTGAGATGGAGTTCATAGAGGACAGGCTTCCTCAGTCTGCAAGATCAGTGGAATAATTTCTGAATCATCAAGGTGGGGTATGGGTAGAATGGGGAGGTAGGGAGGAAATCAAGCCTAATGAGAGGATAGAACAGCAGGAGGAAAGGAATTCACCTTAGGAATTCCTAGTGGAAGGGAGAATCCCCTAGAGCTAGAGAAGGAGGGAGTCGCAGGTTTCCCGAATTCTTACATGATCCTTCATCTCCTACTCCACTCCCTACACTGGCCAGGTCCTATGTCTGAGGTGGTAGGCACTGAGTCCAGGAAAGGCCTGTCAGCATCACCTATTACCCCTCCCAGTTTCCCAGAGAAACCCTGGAAACCTGGCATTCTGGAACCCTGGTATTCTGGAACCTCGGCATTCTGGAACCCCTTCCTTAGGCTTTGTCCTGGAAAAGACCTTCCAACAAGCAACCTCTCAATGCCTTTGAGCACTGGCTAAAGCAGGCATAGACTTGGGATAAATGAATTGACTAAGGGCTTGGGGATGCAGTTCAGTGGTAGAACACTTACCTAAAACCCCCTACACCACAAAAAAATAATCATCTGAGTGAGTTGCCTGACCTCTTTGGTGCTCAGTTTCCTCATTCTTTAAATTGAAGACAAAAAAAGCTTACTTCTCAGGGCAGTGGAGAGAATCAAAGTAAATGATGTCTGCAAAGTGCCTGGCTCCTTGTAGGCACCTATAAATGGTAGCTGTTATTATCACTGTTGTGTTGTTATTGTTAGTACTGGATTCACTGACTCTGAATCATCATTGATTGTTCAATATATCATTATTTTATGTACCACTAAGAAAGAGAAAAAAGTACTGTCATTTAAATTATGACTCACCAGGACTTGTAAGATGCAGGCTGATTTCAGAGATGTTAAAAAATTAAACATCTCTTGAGCCCTGTCGGGTGATAGTTTCTTTTCTTTTCTTTTCTTTTCTTTTGGTACTGGGGATTGAACTCAGGGGCACTAGACCACTGAGCCACATCCCCAGCCCTATTTTGTGTTTTATGTAGAGACAGGATCTCACTGAGTTGCTTAGCGCCTCGCCATTGCTGAGGCTGGCTTTGAACTCACGATTCTCCTGTCTCAGCCTCCCTAAGTGCTGGGATTATAGGCTTGAGCTACCACACCCGGCTGATGGCTTCTTATCCTGTGTTTTGGTTCCACATATATGTTCCCTTGTAGAAACTCATTACATTATGCCTCATGGTCTGTGCACTCCTCTGCAAGTATGTTATACTCCAAAATGATGTTTATGCTAAAATAGGTCAAACCTGTGCAGCACGAAATGGCTGAAACCTTGCCTTGGCCTCAGCATTGGGCAAGATAGTATACACAATAGGCACTTCATTCATGCTGAATGAACAAATGACAGGAAGTGGGACATATTCATAACAAGGTGACATATTACTTCTGAGGTGTCCTGAAAAATGCTAGTCTAGAAAGATTCATTTTCCAGAAGTGGGAGACATCCACCCCAAGGTCATTCATCAGAGGAAGAAACTGTCCAAGTTCACAGAGTACAGTTAATGGTGGAGCCAGGATTTGAAATAATTCAGGCCTTTACTTTTATTGTATTATTATACTGTTTGGGTGGGACCAAGGGCTGCTCCCCACCACCCAGAGACCCCTTGATTTCCCCTCCAGATCCAGGAAGGCAGAGTTCATGTCTTAAACCACTCTCATGAGTTAGACATGTTTCCTGGACTCCTGGGAGTTGGAGAGCCTTGCCTGCCAGGGATGTGGGGAGCATGTGAGGACTAGCATCAGACTTTTTCTAGAAGGATCAAGGGAGGGAAAGAGTTGCAAGGTGGGTCTTAACACTGTTGACTATTCTACTCATGGCAAGCAGGGGCTGATGGAACCTCACACAGACCAACCATTTCTCCAGTAAGCTCATGGAGTGACAGAGGGAGTGACATAGTTTGAGAAACTGACAGTGAGGTCTCCCAATTCTGTGAGGCAATGAACATGCAACTGAATGACAGCCCACCTAGGACTGGCTAGGGCTGGTGGCTAGACACTGGAGAAGGCCTGAGGGCCTCCTGAGGCTGGCTGACTGATGACATATGGTCCTGCTGCTGGCCTTAGTGTCATTTCTGGAAGTTGTAAATGACTTACTATTGCTAGGAATCACACCTGGCCTGAGGAAATGTCTGCACGTTGTACTTTCTGGCCCTTATATAAGGGAGGGCTAATCTGAGAGGATTTTAGGATGACTGATCAACAGGTTGTGGTTGCCTGCTAGGCAGTTGAATCCAGTGAAGAGTTTTCCACCCTGACAGCATCACATGGTTGAAGGCCTGGCTGTGTCCTCTGACCTACTGATCACCCCACAGGTGGTGTGATCAGCGAGATGCTGAGAATGACTACCTGGCTGACTGACAATATGGTGAGGGGGAGATTAAATGAGTCAAATCACAAACCAGCTTATTGATAAACATATCTTCCTGACTCTTTGACTGTATGTAGTTATGGACTGTCCACCCTGATAAATCTCAGCCTCTCTGAGGAGCCCAACATATTAGAAGATACCAACTGACTGACCTGTGGTGGGGATGACTTGCCTGAGAAATGGCAGACTGGCTGTAGGAATCCAGCTTGACATGACTACACACATCCTGGTTGTAACAGCCACCTTGCCTACCAGGTAACCTTAGCACTTATTTAAAACCCTATAACAACGGCAAGGCACTAAGCAACTCAGTGAGACCCTGTCTCTACATAAAACACAAAAATAGGGCTGAGGATATGGCTCAGTGGTCTAGTACTCCTGAGATCAATCCCCAGTACCAAAAAAAAAACCTATAGGATAAACAAAATCATTAAGATAAGTCAGACATGCATTTCAGGCTGGCTACTGGATGCCTAGATTTTTCTTAACTGACATTGAATGTATTTGTAGTTTTTGTTTGTTTGAGAAAATGCAGGTATATTCTGGTTGGCCTCACCCAGCTTAGCATGTGAATACCTTCCACCTGTCTCAGGGTATGGAGATTCTCTTGTCTTGCTGTCACCTAAATATGCTTCTGTCTGTAAATCCCTAATAAATTGCACTTAATGTAATCCTGGATCTGTCTAGCTCCTTAATCTTTCTGCACCTTACACCTTCAGCAGCCAGTTCTCCTACACCAGGTTTTCCTTACATACCAAGTGACTTACTAACATAACAGGTAGCCAGGAGATTTCATCATACCTCTAGTTGCTGTGACTATTTGCTTTAAAGGCTAGCTGGGTGTTGTGACCAATCATGATGTAAATAAAGAATAACCTGAGGGAACTGCAGGGACCAATTGACAGGATGACTGCCAGACAAGGCTATATTAGAAGCTAAAAATGAGTTTGTCCTAACTTGATCCCAGCCTTCCTGAGGCACGGCTGAATACTGTATTTTATGAGGTTTGTTCCTGGGGGAACCACAGGTGGTCCCAGGGCAAGGGTAGATGGGGAGGAGGGCTGCTTAACTGGCTGAAAATATGATGGAGACGGTTTGAGGTAATGACAGGCTGGCTGGCTAACAGCACCAGAGGGCACAAATGGATGCTACTATTGATGGGGAGAGTGAATGGGGAGGTAGGTCTGAATGGACACCTGTCTAGGGTGACTGACTCATAGTCTGGTTTGAATCCGGTGACCGACTGAGCAGCTATAAGTGGCACTAGTCCACCCTGGGAATCACGGACTACTTGGAGTTAAAATGTGAGGACGGACTGACAGACTGAGGTAATTGGGGGTCTGACAGAACAGAGAATCCCCCGTATGACTGGCTGACGACGTGATTGGCTATCAGCGTGACAGACAGAACGGCGTACGGGTAGGGCCAAGAGCGACCTCAGCAACCGCCGTCACCGCCGTCGCCGCCGCCCAGACGCACTCTGGGAAAGCGCGGCGAGCACCCGCCTCCGGGACCGAGCCGGTGGTGAGGAGAGGTCCGGTCACGGCTCGCCGGTTGGTCCGCGCAGGCGCTGCTGGAGGGGAGGCACGGCCAATAGGCGGCGCGTTCCCGGCCACGCCCGCGCGAGCTCTCTTCTCGCGAGGCCGGCTAGACCCGAATGTCGTTAGTCGTGGGGAAAGATGGCGGAAAATTTAAAAGGTGAAGCAGTGGCGGCGGAGGCACGGGCCGGTTGGCCGGGCCGGGTGGGCTGGAGGGGTGGTGTAGCGGGCTCAGGGTCCCGGCGTCCATGACCACAGGGCCGAGAGCTGGAAGCCCAACGCGGAAAGGATAGGGCTCAAGGAACGCGGGCCTGGCGCGCGGGGCTGGGCGGGGCTGAGAGAAGGGGGCGCGCGCTTCAGAACGACTCCGGTACAGGGCTAAGTGGGGACCGGGGAGAGTCGCGCGCCGCAGATCACGACAGGATCGGCGGGCGCACGCGCGGGGTCTTGTCAGGGAGACCGCGCCCGCGCGCGGGAAAATTGGCCCCCGGTGACCGTTACCCTTTCGGTGTCCACGCGAGACGCCGGAAGGGGAGGGAAGAGAAGGGGGATAGATCACTCCCTTAGAGTTGAGGAACTGGCGGATCTTGAGCTGAGAGGGTATCACCTCAGGTGATGTGGGAAGGGTTTGGAGTAGAGGATCCCCCCTCCAAGGAAGGGAATGGGGCCTCCCGAATAGTACTACTGGACTCCCCCATGTGCGGTGAAAGAGGGGTGGTTGTGTGTTTGTGGGGGTTCCTCTGCGTGAATGAAGCTGTGAGGAAGGATGGATTCCACAAGTGGGAGCGGAACCTCTGAGGGGTAGGAGAAAAAAGCTCCGGTCAGTGCAAAGCCAGCAGCTGGAGATGTTAGTTGGGACCACTTCAGTGGGGTTTCAAATGCAAGGTAAGGGCTTTGGAAGAGAGGCATCATAGGGAGAGAGTAGCATGGGCACAGGTTCCGTCTCTACTAGGCCTTGGTAACTGTGAGGGAAGTTGCATATGAAATAATTTTGAATGGCTTTTCTGTTTTTAGGTTGACGTCTAGAGTATTTCATCATAAAGTTAAATGTTTCGTGCTTGTCACAGGAAGTAGAAATAAGAAACATTTTTAAAAGGTGGAATAGGATGTGAACTGGTTATTCTGAATCAAGTGTTTTGTAACATAATTTCATAAAATGGCTTCTTAAGCACATTAATGAAGGACATGCCTCGGATAAGAAATATCTGTATTTTTACATTCCTGCATTTTGAAAAAAATTTGGTAACCCCCGCCCCTCAGGAACATTTCATATATATTCAAAAGAATGGATGTCACTAACCTATATTGCTTTGTGTTCCTAAATTCAGAGCACAGCCCTTTGCTTCAGCTCTACATCTTTTACCTAAATGTGAATGAGACAAAGTTAAAATGTAGCAGTGTGAAAAATTTTACTGTGTATTTAAGGTGCCACAGACTATCATTAAAGGAAACTTCCGGTAATGTAGTCTCATTTCATATTCCTTATTTATAATTCAAAAATCTAAAAAGCCCTGAAAATGTGTATCTTTTTCTTAAATTTGCTACCATTCGTGGTAAAATGAGATTTTAAAAAGTTGGGCTATTCAGTGAAGTTATCCTACATCTTTATTTTTCCTATTTAATATGGAAAACTCATACTTTTGCTCCAAAAGTGTTTGATTATGGCTTGCGGACCCTGAACACACTAGGGAAGTTAGCTTAATAAATGAGTTATACCTAGAACTATACTTGTAAAATACCCCAAAATGGGAATTCCAAAACACGTGGCCCAGGAGTTAAAGATAAGGGATTGAAGACCAGTCTTTCCAGTTACGCCTTTGTTTGGTGGCCTGGAGGTTTTAATCCCATCCGCATCCCACCTGCCTTAGGGCAATGCACCCTACTGAGATGGGGGGGTTGGTCTCTTTCTTTTGCAAAGTGGGGAGAAAGATGAGCTGGTCTTGAACTGAAGGTGGGTTTTCAGAATAGTATATGCAGGGAGTTTTAAGAATAGTGTAGTAGGAGTTAGAAGCTCTAGGAATAGATTCCTTTGGGACTACAATTTTAACAAACTCTACTGTGAGCCCTGCTGCTCCAGGGGTAGCCTTGGACATTAAGTGTTGGGATTCAAGAGAAAGACACATTTAAGGGTCTCAGCATTAGGCAAAGCCTGTATACTAAATTTCTCTGATTCCTAGGCAGTCCTTAGGATGTCCCAGTAGGATTTGGGGTCCCCCTAGATACCTGATTTGGCCAGGTTGCCCAGTAACAGCTATTTTCACCCACCTTGTTCCAGGCTGCAGTGTGTGTTGCAAGTCTTCTTGGAATCAACTGCAGGATCTGTGCCGCCTGGCCAAGCTGTCCTGCCCCGCCCTCGGCATCTCTAAGAGGAACCTCTATGATTTTGAAGTCGAGTACCTGTGTGATTACAAGAAGATCCGAGTGAGTCTGGGCCCAATGTGTCCTGGGAGAGAGCAGGTCTCAAGGAAATTGGTCCCCTACCACCTTTGCCCCTCACTGCCCTCCTCAGTTTCCAAAAAGAATTTTCTCCTGTGCTCCTTCCTGGGGAAAAAAAAGATGAAGAGACCTCACTTATCCCTATTTTACAGGTGGGGAAACCTAAGTCGCTTTTTGAGGGGAACAGGAGCCAGAATGAATCCCCAAATACATCTTTTTTCTACTACCTGAGAAATACAAAACAATTGCAGAGATGAGATGCTGAGCCCAGGAGAGGAAATGATGATAGCAAATGGTTATTGAGCACTTTCAGCCTGCCAGGCACTTGTCTCAGAAACTCATTTAATCCTCCCACTGTGCTGCGTAAGTGGCAACAGTTAATGATTGCCAGAGGACATAAGCCAGGATAGTTAGGTGAGCAGACTGGAGCCAGTGTGTTTGGGTTCAAACTCTGGCTGAGTAATTACCCAAACTCTCAGGACTTCCTTTTCCTCATCTGTAAAATGGGGAGGACTAGTAGCACATACCTCATACAGAGTTGTGAGGATTAAATTTGTTACTAGGACATATCAGTTGCTTAGAACGGTACCTGCTACTTTATAAATGGTATAAAAATGTTAGCTCTTTTCTTTGTTGCACACAAGGAAACTGAGGCCCAGCAAAGTTAAATTAACTTGTCTAAGGCAACACAGCCAGGGAGCTACAGATGGATGATTTGTACCCAGATGTCTAACTTTAGAATCTGCTATTAAACTCTGTCCTCTAGCTGCCTCCCAGCAATAAAAGCCTCCTCTGGCCACTGTGTGGAGAACAGCAAGGGCGGAAATGGGGACCAGTGAGATGGCTCCTGGGCTCCTGGGGCTTGGTGAGGCATAATGGTTATTTGATGGTTTGAAGGGGTCAGATTCCAGATGTATTTGGAAGGTGGGGCTAACAGGATGTGCTAAGGGTAGATGTGGGGTGTGTGAGCAAATGATGAGTCAAGGATGACTCTAGGAGTTTGGGCCAGAATAGCTAGAAGGAAGGAAAAAGTGATGGGGAAGACAGAGGTGGGAATAGGTTTGGAAGATTACATGAAAAGTAGGAGCTGGGCATGGTGACACACACCTGTAATCCCAGTGGCTTGGGAGGCTGAGGCAGGAGGATTGCGAGTTCAAAGCCAGCCTCACAATTTAGTGAGACCCTAAGCAACTTAATGAGACTCTGTCTCAAAATAAAATATAAAAAGGGCTGGGGATGTTGCCCAGTGGTTAAACACCCCTGGGTTCAAGCCCTGGTACCCCCCCCAAAAAAGAATAAAAATAGGAATTGGGACAGATAGTAAGGGGGAAGAGTGGGAGTTGAACTTAGTAATCTTCATCCCAGAGCTTTATGCTTTTTAGCCACTGCACAGAATCATTCCAGAAGAGGAGTGGGAAGGGGTGGATGGTCTCCATTTTCCCACAGGTCTCACCACTTATGGTGACCTCAAACATTTTCCCCCTCCAACAGGAACAGGAGTATTACCTGGTAAAGTGGCGCGGATACCCTGACTCAGAAAGCACCTGGGAGCCACGGCAGAATCTCAAATGTGTGCGCATTCTCAAGCAGTTCCACAAGGACTTAGAAAAGGAGCTGCTCCGGCGGCATCACCGATTGAAGCCACCTCGACATCTGGACCCAAGCTTGGCCAATTACCTGGTGCAGAAGGCCAAGCAGAGGCGGGCACTTCAGCGCTGGGAGCAGGAGCTCAATGCCAAGCGCAGCCACCTAGGACGCATTACTGTGGAGAATGAGGTGGACCTGGATGGCCCCCCACGGGCCTTCGTGTACATCAATGAGTACCGTGTTGGTGAGGGCATTACCCTCAACCAAGTGGCCGTAGGCTGCGAGTGTCAGGACTGTCTGTGGGCACCAGCTGGAGGCTGCTGCCCTGGGGCATCCCTGCACAAGTTTGCCTACAATGACCAAGGCCAGGTGCGGCTGCGAGCCGGGCAGCCCATCTATGAGTGCAACTCCCGCTGCCGCTGCGGCTATGACTGCCCCAACCGCGTAGTACAGAAAGGCATCCGCTATGATCTCTGCATCTTCCGCACGGATGATGGGCGTGGCTGGGGTGTACGCACTCTGGAGAAGATCCGCAAGAACAGCTTCGTCATGGAGTATGTGGGAGAGGTAGGGCGATGGTCCTGGGCCTGTGCGTGCAGCTTTTCCTACCATGCATTTGCAATGTGTACACCCAGCTTCCGCATTGTGTACTTGAAAGTCCCCTGATTTCCTTATGGGAAAGGCCTGAGTGGTAGTTGTGAGTATCACTGCAATATCCTGGCAGGGGCTAATATTCCAAGCTGGTACACATCAGCACAACCATGCTAGTAGTGAAAAGAACACTGAAGTACTTCTGGACAGGGGTGGCTACATAAGGGTACCTAGCAAAGAAGGAAAGTGGGAACTGAGACACAGGTAGTAATTCTTTCAGGGGCCAAGTGGTCTGAAAGCACAGGGTTGTGTCACCTGAAAAGCAAGTCCACTTCTCATCTCACAAGGGGCCATCTTATCACAAGCAGCATCTGCCCAAGGAAACACTTTCACTATACTACACAAAAGGAAGATGAAAACTCTAAAATAGGACAGAGACACACCTTGGACAGAGGTTGGCTACCTCCTATAGACTTTCAGGTCACCCTGGGGAAAGACAAGGTACATTAGGCCAGCTGCTATAATGTGCAACCCCCAAATCTTACTGGCTGTGCATATCAGGAGTTAGTTTGTTCATCAATGGTCCAGTGTGGGTGTTTGGGTGGGTATCATTTCACAGTGACTGTAACATTTAGGTTCTTTCCATCTTGTGACTTTCCTGTGCCTTTGAGTGTCTAAGTCGCTGCTAGATCCTCTGCATTGCCTGGCAGGCAGGCCCAGTGGGGGACAGATGGTAGGGTTCTAATGGCTCAGGTCTGGATGCAGTGCACGTCACTTCTGCCCACACTTTGTTGACTGTAACTGAGTCACTGGCCTTACCTCAGTGCAAGGGAGGCGGTGGGTATATATGCTTTAGCTGTGTGCTCAGGTGCAAAACAGAAGGGGTCTAGGTGAGTAATCTGCAAGAGACTGCAACAGAAAGTGCCACCTCCTGACATGGAACATGGTGAGCATTTGTGGGGGAGCCGTTCTTTTTTGTATATACCTGTATCATGTGTTGGGAGATATTTAGCATCTCTGAACCTTGACTATCTAAGAATATGATGACACTCTTAGTCATGACAACCCCAAATACCTCCATGTACTTACATAGGTCCCTCAGGCGTGTGATATGGTTGAGAAGTGATAGAAACTGGCCTGAGGGACACATACCTAAGGGTGTCCACACTGTAGTAATGACACTGATAGTGAGAAGAGGCTCCCATTTTGAGGAACCAGAGAGTAGAGAAATCAGACCCCAGAGGCTGTCTATACTACAGAAGGACCTAACAGTCTGGACAAGGGGATTGCTACACCCCAGATGGTCTGCTGGAGGAAATGGCCACATGCTAGAGGGCCAGACAGTCTGGAGGAAGGAGGAGATGTCAGCAGCAGGAGGGGGAATCCACATCCTAGAGTTACCCAATGACCTGGAGGATGGGCTCAAGCTGTCCACACTACAGAGGGCCCTGACTTAGGAAGTGTCCACACCCATGCTATCCTAGTCAGGAGAAAGAAGTGCCCTCACCCCAAATGAGTCTGGACAGCCTGGAGCTTATGTCTACACCTGTGATCACTCTGACAGGCTGAAGGAAGTTCACCCATTATCAGTGACCTGATACTCTGGAGGAGGTGGCTAGACAACAGAAGGGACCTCAACCATCTGGAGGAGGATGTATGCTTACTTTGGGTGGCCCTGACAGGTCTAGAGAGGGAGTTATCCAGATCACATAGGCCCTGGGCAGTCCTAGATGTTGTCCTGAGCAGGAAGCATCTTGGCCTAACCATGCTGAATGGAAGAAAACACAGGGACCTACAGGAGGAAGAGCCTATAGCCCATAAGCAGCCTGAGTTCCCTGGGCTTAATGTCTTCACTCCTCTGTGTAACAAACAGCAAGGTTTTCATGGGTCTTCTCAGCCCTTGCTCACTTCTCACTCTCCACACATTCTCTCCACAGTTCCTTGATCTCCTACTTGGCTCCATTCAGTGACTTTCAGGCCCCCTCTGGCACTCTAAGACCCAAGTCCTCCCAGTGATGCAACAGGTCTCCAGACCCTGCCAGAACCAAATTCATCTTTCCACATGGCCTCAGAAGAGGCAGTGCAGCAAAGTGGATAGGAGGGTGAGCTCTGGAGCCGGCCTGCCTGAGATTGCATCCCTCTTCACCTCTCTGTTTCCTAATCAGGAAAATGGGAATGATAACAGCATCTACCTTATATGCTTGTTAGAGGGATTTATTTTAAAAAATTATTGGTACATTATAGTTATATATAATAGAGGGATTCATTGTGATATATTCATATCTGTACATAGCATAATTTACTCAGTCTCATTCCCTGGTAGTATCTCCCCTTTTCTTTCCCCTGATCTCCTTCTTCTACATTACCAGTCTCTCTTGTTAGGAACATTTAACTAGTTTTTTTTGGGGGGGTGAGGGGGTACCAGGGATTGAACCCAGAGGTGCTTTACCACTGAGCCACATCCCCAGTTCTTTTATATATTTTTAAATTTAGAGACAGGGTCTTGCTCAGTTGCTAAGGCTGGCTTTGAACCTGCAATCCTCCTGCCTCAGCCTCTCAAGCCACTGAGATTACAGGTATGTGCCACCATGCCCAGCTTAACTAGTTATTCTATGTGAAACATTGCTCAGTACACAGTAAGTTTCAGGTATTAGCTGGTAGAGTCCAAAAGTCAGAAAATCCAAAATACTTAGAAAGTGAAAGGATTTTTTTGTAACCCATCTGGCTACAAACCCAACCTGACCTCATAAGGGCCTATTTATAGTTTTTGTTATCCTGTTTGGGGTGAATATTCATATATTTCATCACAGAAATATTACTTTATTTTGTAGCACTGTCCCAGATACTTCCAAGGTGCTATGAAACCTGGATGCCATGCTCTAATTCCCCTCTAGGGATACAAACAGTCTGTACTGACAGTTTCTGCCACATGAGCAGCCCTTCACTCCTTTGCATCTTTGCACCCTTCCTTGTTTGCTCCAAACTTTGACATTTTTGCAGAGCATTTCCATCCACACCCAGCAGAGGATGTTAGCACATTTTATCCATTCTTAAACATGTACTCTCTTCATAGTTTAACATCTCTGAAATGAAGATGAGTCTGAATTGATTTAATTAAATGATACCATATGATTTAATTAGCAGTTTTTCCTCTCTTGGTAAAGGGTACATAAAATAAGGGTGCATCTTAGATTCCAATAAGATACAGCACTCAATTACTCATTACATTGCTGTGTTCCTAACAAAAACACTTTGTATCTATAATCTCATTTGTATCCATGATCTAGTGTTTTTTTGTTTTTGTTTGTTTGTTTACCATGCTGGAGATGGAACCCAGGTCTTGGAGCATGCTGGGGTAGTATTATGCCAGAGCCACATCCCCAGCCCCTCCATGATCTTGTTTGGTCTTTACATAGGTCCTGTCAGGTTGGGATTTTGTCATTATCATTCCCATTCTACAGATGAGAAAATGGAGGCCCAATGAGGTTTAGTAACTTTCTCAGAGTCACAAAGCTAGTAAAGTGAGCAAAAGAAATAAAAAGGGGCCCAGGGGCTGGGGTTGTAGCTCAGTGGTACGGCATTTGCCTAGCACATGTGAGGTACTAGGTTCGATCCTCAGCACCACATAAAAATAAATTAAAAAGTAATCATTTAAAAAGGCCCAAGTGTCGGGGCTGGGGCTGTGGCTCAGTGGTAGAGCGCTTGCCTCGCATGCGTGAGTCACTGGGTTCGATCCTCAGCACCACATACAAATAAATAAATAAAAATAAAGATATTGCATTCATCTACAACTAAAAAAATATTAAAAAAAAATTTAAAAAAAAAAAAAAAAAAAAAAAGGCCCAAGTGTCTATAACTGGTGCTCTGCCAGGCCTGCTGGGTTTTCTTTTTTGGCTGAGGACACAGGCACAGACAGAGAACACTTAGGATCTCACTTCTAGGAGGGGAAGAGAGGCAGCTGACTTTTACTCTTCTAATTCCCATTCACATTGGCAGCCTGTCTAAGCTGCCAGCTCCTAGACTTTCTTCTCCAACAGTGTATAGAGCTACAAGGTGTCAGGGATGGGGATAAATTACCAGGTTTTCAGGGTGAACCACCCACTACAGAGTGGGACTAAAAAGTAGGTAAGAGAGACACAACCGTTTGTGCCCTAGAGGGCTTATATTATGACTCACTCTTGGTGAGACTGGGGGAGCAGGTAGGAGTAGAACAAGCTAAGAAGATGGAACCCAGGGAGGAAGTAGGCATTACCCCTGGCTTGGGAAGACGCTACAATTACAAAGATGGTTCAGATAGTAGTCAGTGTGCTGGTGAGCTGAAGATGCTGCCCTTTGATCTCAGGGTTTAATAAGAGGCTATTCTCCAGAAGGTGGAGGAAGACTAACCTCTGCAAACTTCACCTCACCGTGTTCTTGTGGCATTTTTTTTTGTACCAAGGATTGAACTCAGGGTACTTGACCACTGAGCCACATCCCCAGCCCTATTTTGTGTATTTTTGTGTAGAGACAGGGTCTCACTGAGTTGCTTAGCGCCTCACCATTGCTGAGGGTGGCTTTGAACTTGAAATTCTCCTGTCCCAGCCTCCCAAAGTGCTGGGATTAGAGGCATGCGCTACTGCGCCCGGCTTCCTGTGGCTTTTTTTTTTTTTTTTGGTCCCAAGGATTGAACCCAGGGGTGCTTAACCACTGAGCTACATTCCCATCCCTATTTATTTATTTAGAGGACCTTGCTAAATTGCTGGGGCTGGCTTTGAACCTGCAATCCTCCTGCCTTAGCCTCCTGAGTCACTGGGATTGCAGGTGTGTGCCACCTTGCCCAGCTTCCTGTTGCTTTTATTGCATCCCTCAGGAAAGAGTCCCCCTCTTCAATCTGGTGGCAATGCCCTTTTATGAACTGCAGCTTGCTTTAGAAGATATATGTTTTGCATTCCCCCTTGAATTCTCCTTCAGCACTGTGTTTCCTGTGCAACATCTTGCACTCTGGGTGTCTTAACTCCATTTCTGTCATCTCTGTGACACCTGAGGGTAGGGATGAGGTCTGTGCTGTGTGTCTCCCCGACCAGACTCTGACCCCTGCCATCTGGGACTAAGTGCAGTGTAGGCCTCAATCTTCAACACAAATCCACTGAATGGGCTGGAGGTGTAGCTCAGCAGATCACATGCTTATTAGCATGTACTGTCCTAGGTTCCATCCCCAAAACCACAAATACAAAAAAAAAATTTCACTGAATGAGTGAGTAAACAAAAAACCAGAAATTGGGGCTGGGGTTGTGGTTCAGTGGTAGAGCGCTTGCCTAATGTGTGAGGCACTGGGTTTGATTCTCAGCAACGCATATAAATAAATAAGGTCCACCAACAACTAAAAAGTATTTAAAACAAAAACAAATTGGGTGTGAGGGAGCTAAGTTCCTCTAGGAAAGGAGCAGGAGCTGGGGGCGGTGAGCATTTTGGTCCCTGGGCAAATCTGGGTTTCATAAAAGCATTGATCAGCACTTGGCATATAGCATAGGCTGGAGGTGATGGCATAAGAGGCAGGTCAGAGACTGAGTACACCAGTGTGGCCATCACTAGAGAACACAGGGTAGTTATACATGGAAGAGGACAGATTTGAAAGCTGGAAAAACATGGTCCCCAGGCCATAGGAGGGAGGGTAGAGCAGAATCTTGGGTTTGTGTCTACTGTTGGCAGGTGGCTAAGGGGTGGACAGTGGATCTCTTAGGAAGGAAGAGGGAAGGAATAAGAGATATGGGGGAAGAGAGCATTGGAGCTGCCTGAAGCACACCACTCGGAAAGAGCACAGGTCACTGTGCTAGAGAGCAGAAGGAAAAGGCAGTTATTGCGGATCTGGCTATGGGTTGTACACAGTTCTGGCACTTGTCTCTAAGGGTTAGAGAGAAAGGTAGGAGGAAAGGAAACCCAGGAGTGGGGGCACCCCAGGCTGAGGAGACAGACTTGGGTACAGTGGGACCCCCACCTGGAGAAGGGCATAGTCAGCCACACTTGGGCACTGCCTGAAGCTGTAGTTACTGCTCCAGGGTGGGAGGAGAGGTGACCTGGGGCCAGAGAGGAGAGAGAAATTTGAGTATGGAATAGAATCCATCAACAGCATTTAGGCAGCAAGTACAGGTCAGAGCTGGGATGGTGGAGAAGCCTCATGTTTACTAGCATAGCAGGGGACCCAGCTGGGGAGTTAATGTGGGAAGAAGTGACTACTGCTCTCCCAGTCCTGGTTGTTGGCACTACTCTGAAGGAGCGCTTCTGTCATCTGCACTTTCGTTTCCTTTCTTTTATTCCCACTGTCTCCTGCTTGCTCTCATTGTCTTGTCTTTCTGTATCTTCATTTTGGGTATCAGCTTCTTGCTGGCCATCTCAGACTCAGAGGTCTTGGCCTTGGACTTTCTCCAGGAGCCTTGGTCTTCACTCTGGGCTTCCATACAAAGATCATATGTGTTTCTCACTCTATCTCTGCTTCTGGTTCTCTCGTGTGAGTCTCTTTCCCATTCACTCAGGCCGTTTTCCCCACCATCACAGGTCTGTCTTCCCCTTATTCCTGTGTCTGTCTGCCCATCTGGCTTTCTCTTGCGCTGAGTCTTACACTGGCTCCTGTCTTCTTGCCCTGGATCAGTTTTCCGCCTGTCTCCCTATGGTACCCTGGCTCTCATTCTTTCTTGCCCTTGCTCTGGGTCTCTATGTGTATCTTTGTTCCTGTCTTGCTCTGTCCCAAGGGTTCAGCAGGCTCTGGGACATCTCAGGCAGTCTCACTAGGCAGCAGAAGGTGGGGTTTTGTTTCCTTCCTTTCACTCTAATCCCCTACCATTAAGAGACTCTTTCTGCCATCCAGAGGCCTGAGGGTGGGTGGGCATGTGGGCAGCCCCTGATAGGGCTGACAGACCCATTACATCACAGTCCCCCATGTGTCTATGGGGTGGGGGTGCCTCCTGCTCACTGTTCTCTTCCCAGGAGGCCAGGCCACTGGGGTCAGGAGCAGGGCTGGCTATCTTGAACCTTGATTACCATCTTCCCCACCATTTCCCCATTTCCCCAGATCATTACCTCAGAGGAGGCGGAGCGGCGGGGCCAGATCTATGACCGTCAGGGTGCCACCTACCTCTTCGACCTGGACTACGTGGAGGATGTGTATACTGTGGATGCCGCCTATTATGGCAACATCTCCCACTTTGTCAACCATAGTGTGGGTGCTCCCGGCAGGTGGGGAGGGGGTTGGGAGGGGCAGGCCAGGGGGCCCCTCCTCACCCTCCCACTGTTCTTTCTCGCCCAGTGTGACCCCAACCTACAGGTGTACAACGTCTTCATAGACAACCTTGATGAGCGGCTGCCCCGCATTGCTTTCTTTGCCACAAGAACCATCCGGGCAGGCGAGGAGCTCACCTTTGATTACAACATGCAAGGTGGGGGTGGCAAGGGCCCAGGGGCAGGGGTACATGGTGATGTGGGATGGTGAGGCCCCACCCCAAAGCACACCAGTCACTCAGGGAAGCAAGGGAAGTTCTTTAGCTGGAGCTTTAAGAGACTCCTCCTGACTCCCAGACTCTTGTCAAGACTCTTAGACCCCCGCCTCCTCCATGGGGCCCCAACCCAGAGTTACTTGTCCCATCGTTTCTCAGGCCTCCTGAGAGAAGACATGTAGCTGGAGAGTTAAGGCACTTCTGGCTCCCATCTGGACTAAACTGGCCCCAGCCTTCTCTACTCTAGCCCCCTGTGACCTTCCTCAGTCCAAGCCTTTAGAAAACCATCCTTTCCTTGACAGACTAGCCATCTCTGAGATACTCAGGGTAGATCTGGGGCAGGAGGGTTCAAATGCTCCTATAGATACCCAGGTGGCTATCCATTCCTGACCCTATCTGACAATCCTCCTGGTTCCCTGACAGCTACCCATTCTCCCAATAGCCCTTAACCCCTGGCCTGAATACCCCTTCAGTGCTGTGTTCAGGTTCTAGCCCCAAACCATCATCCTGAAGATCCCTCCTAACTCAAATCCTAAACCTGCTTCCAGCTCCCAAGATCCCTGGGTCTCCTGGTATAAAAGGGTAGCAGGATGCTTCATCTAGGCCTTCTAACAAATCCCCTCCCTCCCCCTCCTCCTGGCTGTGACTCCACAGTGGACCCCGTGGACATGGAGAGTACCCGTATGGACTCCAACTTTGGCCTGGCTGGGCTCCCCGGCTCCCCCAAGAAGCGGGTCCGTATTGAATGCAAGTGTGGGACTGAATCCTGCCGCAAATACCTCTTCTAGCCCTGAGAAGTCTGAGGCCAGACTGAGGGGGGTCTGAAGCCACCTGCCCCTCCCCCACTGCTTCCCTCCTATGGGGGAATGACTGCCAGGGCCTCGCCTGCCTCCATCTGCTCCCACCTGCCCCTGCCTGCTCCACCTGCTCCAGGGTCAGGGCTTCAGTGAGGACCAACTCCAGGAGTCCCCTTTTCCCTGTCCCAGCTCCATCCGTGGGTTGCACTTACAAACCCCTGCCCACCTTCATAAGTACCTTTTTCCCATCAGGATTTTCTGCAGTTGGGATTCATGACCTATGAAGGAGGTCCAAGGGGTGAACCCAGCCCCAAAACAGAAAAATGTTTTGTTTCTGCCTGGAGCCTGGGGGGTCTGCTGCAGGCTTACTCCCTATTGCCTCAGGGTGTGGGGAAGCAACACCAGGGCAGGCAGACATCAGAACCCAGAGTTTCCAGCCTGACATGAAGTTGGTTCTCCAACCACAGAACCTTCATACTAGTGAAAGAAATGGGGGTCTCCAGGGCAGGGGGCTGAGGCTGGTTTCTGCCCATTGTTCTTATAATGTTGGCTAGTGTTGGCCTTAAGAGTCATAGGGTCTCTGCCAGGGCTTTACATCTGAGAAGTGGATGCCCCTCTGCTAGCCTTGGAGGTAGCCAAGACTGAGTTCTGCCTTTAGGGAACACAGAAGATGCCCCAGGCTTTCAGGAGCACTGGGTGCTAGGACCCCTGCCCTGTGGTGTGATGACTGCTAGGATTGCTCAGAGCTGGAACCAAGACCTAGATACTCCATAGATAGCACTTAGGAAAATAATGTGCATTGATGGGAAGCTGATGAGGTGCACCTGGTCCACGTGGATTGTCTCAGGGAAGCCTTGAAAACCACAGGGGTGGATCCCAGGAAAGGGCCTGCGTGGTAGAAGGCAAAAGTACAGGCCAAGAATGGGGGAGAGCTTACCCACTAGGATACAGCGAGGCAAGAGGAAAACTTCTACTTCCCACCAGCCTCAGCCTCCAGCCCTTTGTGCTTACCTTGGGTCCACTGGTCTCACAAATTGCCTACAAATGTACAAAAGGCGAAAGTTCTGATGGCTGCCTCGCCCCTACTCCCCCACCCCTGTGAGGTCTTCTCTAGGAAACCTTTACTGACTACCTGTGCCCAGAGTGCCCCTATGTGAGACTGTGCACCCTGCTACCAGATCTGTGTGTCTATGTATCTGTCCTGCCCTTGCCCCCAAGACTGACCTTCAGGCATGGACTGAATGTGGTTCTCCTCTTGTACACCCCTCAGCTCTACCCAGCCTGGAGTGGGCATCAATAAAATGCATTGTTGACTGAACAAGCCAAGATATGGAGGATTGAATATCTGGTGGGATTTGGGGTTTGAGAGGCTTGGAGTTGGGTTTGCCCGGGAATGTGGTCCTCAACCCTTAGCAATCTGACTTGAACCCTACTTTGGGGCTCTATAGTGTAGTACTTGGACCATCATCTACAAAATAGCTTGGCATAAAATAAGCTTGCTTCATACTTCCATTTTAAAATGCACTTAAAAAGCAAACCAAATGCAGTGCTGTCTAAATGGATAAACCATTATCACTTGCCATAAGCAAAAAAATAACCAGCCAAAAAAACAAATACAGGGCTGGGGTTGGTGGCTCGGTGGTAGAGTGCTTGCCTTGCACATATGAGGTACTTGGTTTGATCCTCAGCACCACATAAAAACAAAGATATTGTGTCCATTTACAACTAAAATATTTTTTTAAAAAGCCAATAGAAGCCGGGCATAGTGGCGCACGCCTGTAATCCTAGCACTTTCAGAGGCTGAGACAGGAGAATCACCAGTTCAAAGCCAGCCTCAGTAACGGCAAGGCACTGAGCAACTCAGTGAGACCCTGCCTCTACATAAAACACAAATAGGACTGGGGATGTGGCTCAGTGGTCCAGTGCCCCTGAGTTCAATCCCTAGTACCAAAAATTTAAAAAGCTAATACAGTGGAGATAAATGTGCTAAAATTTGAACCAGACCCTCCCTGCTCTTACAGGCTTTGAATCCAATGCCTACCTATTGAATTCAAAAAGAAAACTTCTTGTATCCTAGAGAAGCTTTCTCTACAAATATTTATTGAACACCTACATGTGCCTGGGTATAAAGCAGAGAACAAAGACACAATATTTCAAATCATCATTTTCATCATTCTTCAGCCTGAATGTGAGTCTCTGGTTTTGCTCAGAGACCTCCCATGCTGTGACATGAGACTCAAAAATTTATAGGTTACAATCCTAAACAGCCCAGAGACCTCAAACCCTAGGATACACATCTTCATATAGTGCAGAGTGTGTCATCTGGGACAAAGACTCTCAGGCTTCACTGGAACTGAGGTTATGGCTCCAAGACCTCACATGGTGTCTTTCATCCTGGGATTTAGACCCAAAACACATCCAAGAACTTCCCTTCTGTCTTCTGTGATAGAGTTATGTGACCTTACAACCTAGAGCCTTCACACCTTGATCATTGTCTTCCAAACTGCTCTGTTTTCATATCCTGGGAGAGACCCCCAAATGGTTGAGGTATCACAGCCTAGACCCAAGATCACCCAAACACCGGGAGACTACACAACACTGAACACAGATCCTTAAATGTTTTTTGTTTGTTTTTGAGATGAGGTCTTACTGTGTTGCCCAGGCTGGCCTCAAACTCCTAGGTTTCAGTGATCCTTATATGTCATCATGTCTGGCTATTTGAATGGTTCTGAAATACTTTGGACACAAACTCCTAAATCACTCAGAGATACCCCAAAACCATCATTAAATATTCCAGAGGCCTTGTTCCCTAGAATATAGTGTCATGAACAACTCAGAGACACAGACTCCAAGAGCTTAGAGATCTCATAGCCTGGATACAGACCTTGCTCAGAATTCATACCTTGGGGACAAATATATATGCAGCTCAGAAACCTTGCACCTTCTGACAGACTCCTGAAAGTTCATAGTCAGGACACCCTAAAGACAGACTACCAAAACTTCTGAGACCTTGTGCTTTGTAACCCACATGATCACAGAACCCAACAAAGCTCAAAGACCTAACAACTGGGAATAAAGACCTACTAATTTCTCAGAGAACTCACAAACTAGGACAAAGATTTCACACTCTCTCCTCAGACCACCAGAGACTTCATATCCTGAAGATGATCGTAGAGAACTCTGAAATCACATATGCTAGAACACTGGCCCTATACCAGTCCAGATACCTCATAACTCTGGATAGATTCCCATTTACAGACATCAACTGCTAGACACAAATTTTTTAAAAAAATACTTCATAGCTGTTAGACACTGGGACAGATCACCAACAACTTGGAGACCTCACACTCTGATTCATAAAAGAGATCAGAGAATTGAAGATCTGGATACAAATCCTCTACATAGCTTAGACTCCTTACATTCTGTGATGTAGCTCCCAAATAACTCTGGGGTCACATAGCCTGGACACAGATTCCAAACAGCTTAGAAACTTCATATCCTTGGCTCAGATGCCCAACAGCTCAGAATCTTCCCCACTTTTTTTTTTCTGGCAGTACTGGAGATGGAACCCAGGGCTTTGCATATATTAGGCAAGCATTCTGTCACTGAACTACATCCTCAGCCCCCTTTTTTATTTGATTTTGAGACAAGGATTCAATAAGTTGCCCAGGTGGGCCTCAAAGTTGCAGTTCTCCTGCCCCAGCCTCCCAAGTAGCTGGGATTATAGGTGTGCAACACTGTGCCCGGCTCTACTCTTAACACAGACCTCCAAATGATTCCAAAATGCCACACTGTGGACTCACCTCCACGCCATTCATGGAACTTGGCACTTTGTACTCACATCCAGAAGGATTTCAGATCCCTGACAGCTACAGGGAAACATCACATTCTATGCAAAGTTAGCCACAAGTAGCAGAGATCTCATAAATGGGACACAGACCAAAACAGTTTAGTGATCTCAAATCATAGACACGGACTCCCAACCAGTTCAGAGAACGTCTAACCTGGAATACAGGTGCGAAAACACTTCAGAGAGATCATATCCAAGCTATGTATGCCCACATGGTGACTCAGGCACCTCACATGATAAGACATGAACTCTAATCTGAAGATTAGACTCACACAGCAGATACACAATACCAAAATGCTCAGAGTTGACAAACTACAGATCTCAGGACACAGACCCTCCACCCAACACACAATAGACACCATTACAGAAACTGGTAATGCAACCTCAAACCACTCAGAGACCTCAAAGTCCGGAAACAGACTCCTGGTAAGTCAGAGACCTCATAGCCTGAGACCAAGACTCCCCCAACAGGAAGAACTTCAAACATGGAAAGATATCCCAGTAGCTGAAGAACCTAAGAAGTACAGAGATCCAAAATCTCACACTTTGGGACATGAAGGGTAAAGCATCTGAGAGGCTTGAAACAGTAAAAGCACATCAGTAGAAAGACATCAGACTTCAAGAACAGATCCTGAAACTGCTCAGAAACAATACTAGGATAAAATCCACAGAATCATAGAGGATTGTTCATTAGGATATGGTCTCAAAACAGTTCAGAGCTGGGCAAGGTGGCACATGCCTATAATCCCAGTGACTCAGGAGACTGAGGCAGGAGGATTGCAAGTTCAAAGTCAGCCTCAGCAACTTAGTAAGGCCCTAAGTATCTCAGCGAGACTTTGTCTCAAAATTTAAAAAAATAAAAATAAAAAGGGCTTGGAATGTGGCTCAGTGCTTGAGTGTCTCTGGTACAAAAAAAAAAAAAACAACAGTTCAAAGGGGTGATACCCTGGACTCTGACATCCAAACACATCAGAGTCTTCATATGAGGGTCACAGACACCTTATACTTGAAAAAATAGATGGTTAAGTAGCACAGAGACATCACGCCCTGAGCTAAGAGATTTCAAAACTGTACACCTGCAAAACTGCAAAAGCCCAGAAGACTCACTGGTACACACATCCATTAAAAGTTCAGAAACTGGGGCTGGGATTGTAGCTCAGCGGTAGAGCGCTTGCTTCGCATGCGTGAGGCCCTGGATTCGATCCTCAGCACCACATACAAAGCAATAAAATAAAGACATTGTGTCCATCTACAACTAAAAAAATATTAAAAAAAAAAAAAAAAAGTTCAGAAACCACAGCCGGGCGCCATGGCTCACGCCTGTAATCCCAGCACTCTGGGAGGCTGAGACAGGAGAATCACAAGCTCAAAGTCAGCCTCAGCAGTGGTGAGGTGCTAAACAACTCAGCGAGACCCTGTCTCTACATAAAACACAAAATAGGGCTGGGGATGTGGCTCAGTGGTCCAGTGCCCCTGAGTCCAATCCCCAGTACCAAAAAAATTTTTTTTTTCAGAGAACTTGACCTTGAGGAAAAAATCCCTAATGAATCAGAGATATCATACCCTCCCACAAGAAACCGAGACATCACACCTGAAAATATATCCCAAATAGGTTAAGGAACTCTGGAACCAAATAGATCAGAGGCCATGTGTCCTAGGACACTGGTGGCTAAACAGCACAGAAATTTAACAATGTAAATAGTCACCCAAAGAACTCAGTAAACTCACCCCTGTGAATGCAGACCAGAAAATGCTTAGGACCCTTGAATTCCGGATCAGAAATCCTTCTGAGACCTAGGATATAGGCCTCAAAATATAATTCAGAAACTAAATATGCTGGATGCAGAATATCAAATAATTCAGACCTCAAATTCTGGGACATACACGGCCAAACAGATCAGAGACTTCACATCCTGGACATACACCAACAAACAGAGCAGGGACCTCACTCCTTGTGCTATGCAAACGAAAACAGCTCAGAGAATTCAAATTCTAGGAAGCACATACCCATAAAGAACAGAGAGCTCACATCCCATGACATACAAATAGATCAAAGACCACTCACACTGAGATATATACTCACAAACATTTCAGAGAAATAACTTTCAGGGACATATAAAGATAAACAGACCATGGACCTCAATCCCTGGGACACATACACACAAAAATACCAGACACTTCACATGACAGGACAAATACCCGTCACACTCTGGGAAACAAACCAAAGAATGGATCAGAGACTTCACATATTGAGACACACACCCACAAAGAGGGCACACAAAAGCAGACCACAATCTGCAATTATGATGCACACACACAAGTGACAACAGTACTAACAACCTGGAAGTGCACCCATAAATGGAGTAGAACCCTCAAGCCCTGCACAGTATTCTTACAACCATATGAGTGAGTCACATGCTGAAAAAAACACCCAGAACCAGACAGTGGATTTCACAACTCTGATGCATGCTTGGAAATACATCAGAGAACTCACACACTGGGACACATACCTTACACAGATCAAGGAGCTTACGTACGGGGACACATACCCACAAGCAGATCAGAAATGTCTTTTCTTTTTTTTTTGGTACTGGGGATTGAACTCAGGGTTACTCAACCAATGAGCCACATCTCCAGCCCTATTTTGTGTTTTATTTAGAGACAGGGTCTCACTGAGTTGCTTAGTGCCTCACCATTGGTGAGGCTGGCCTTGAACTCGCGATTCTCCTGTCTCAGCCTCCCAAAGTGCTGGGATTACAGGTGTGCGCCACTGCGCCTAGCTTTTTTTTTTTTTCCTCCAGAAATTTCAAATCATAACTACAATCAAGTCTGAGACTTCATGGGCCAGGAAAACACCAGAAACAGATCCTAGACTTAATATCCTGCAACACAGTACCACAAAGAGAACAGAGAGCTCATGTGCTGGTTGATTCATTGCAACAGAGAAGATAGATCTCCACCATCAGACACACACTCACAGACAGATCATTGAGTTCCCAACCTGGAATGTGCACCAACACTCAGACAAATTTACCACAGTCTGGGACATCATATTACTTTTATATTGTTGCAGAAAAAAACCAACACAATCTTTTTGTTGTAAAACAACACAAATTTATTCTTTTCCATTTCTGCAGGTCAGAAGACTGATGAGGAGTTTACAGGGTCAAAGTCAAAGTGTTAGCTAGGTGTAGTGGCATGTGGCTGCAGTCCCAGATACTCAGGAGGCTGAAGCAGAAAGATCACTTGAGCCCAGGGCCAGCCTGGGCAATATAGCAAGACCCTGTCCTTTAAAAAAAAAAAAGTGAGTCTGAGAGCAGAACATGTTACATGATCTTCTTTATGTCTAAATGACCTAAATGTAAACATTAAGAACCACAATAAACCAGGCGCAGTGGCGCACACCTGTAATCCCAGCTGCATGGGAGGCTGAAGCAGGAGGATCACGAGTTCAAAGTCAGCCTCAGCAAAAGCAAGGCACTAAGCAACTCAGTGAGACTCTATCTGTAAATAAAATACAAAATAGGGCTGAGGAAATGGCTCAGTGGTCGGGTACCCCTGAGTTCAATCCCCAGCACTCATCCTCCCCGCACAAAAGGCCATAACAAATATTTTTTTAAACAGTCAAGACATTGGTAGGGCTGACATCCCTGTGAAGTTCTTAGAGCAGAATCCAGTTCCTGTATAATGCCCACATTCCCCAGCCCACTGCCCCTGCCTCCAACCTCAAAGCCATGATCATTTCACCTTCAAATCTCTCTCTCTATATATATATAAATATATGTGTGTGTGTATGTGTATATATATATATATATATATATATATATATATATCTGATCTCTGTGTTATATCATCTTTTATCACTCTGCTTCCATCACTACATCACCTTCTCTGACTCTCACCTTCATGCCTCCCTCATATAAGGACACTTGTGATTACATTGGGCCCACCCAGATAATCTAAGATAATTTCTCCCTCTCAGATGCTTAGTTAAATCACAACTTCAAAGTCTCCCTTTCCATTTAAATTAGCATAATCATAGGTTCCTGGGATTAGGAAGTGGACATCAGAGTGCTATTACACAGCCACCAAAGACAAACGCACAACAAACAGCTCATTTGTGTAATTTGTGTAACAAAGATCTCATTTGTGTAATGCACTTCCAAATTGATCAGACACCTCCCACTCTCTAACAGACATCCAAAAAGAGCAGAGAGACACACATTCTGGGACATATACCAAAAAATGTTCAGAGTTCTCAATTACTTGGAATTGAACTCACAAACACATAACAGAATCTACCATCTGGGATACACACACTCAAAAGAGAACAAGAGAGCCTGACATGCTAGGGTACACTAAGAGATCAGGGACCCCACATTCCAGGATATATGTACCTGAACAGATCAGGCTTCAAGAGCTGGGATGGACACACACACACACACACACACACACACACTGCAAAGAGAAACACGTTCTTAGACATTAACCCATAAGCAAGTCAGGAACCTTACAAACTGGGATGTGTATCAACAACTGAATAGAACTCATGCCTTTGAAAAATGCACACAAACAGGTCACTCATACTGTGATACATACAAACAGACCAGAGACCTCATGTTAAAAAAAATGACCAAAAAGAGATCAGAGACCTCAAATCGACAACGTGAAACTTTAAACAGTTTAGAGGCTTTACGTGCAGAATGTGTAAACCAATAATAGAGACCTCACTCACACACAAGTCAGAGATTCTAAATCCTATAATAAATACCTACTATCAAGTGAGGGTTCTCATGTGCTAGGGAAAAAATGTCATAAACAGATAACAGATCCAAGATCTTGCAACATATAGCCATAAATATATTAGAGAGTTTACATTCTGAGACGTACTCTCAAATTGGTCAGAGGTTTTCAAACCAAGGGAAATAAACCACAACAAGTTCAATGACTTTGCAGCCTAGACACATACACATCTCAACATATCAGATGTAGATATATCAGCAAACAAGTTACATATGCTTAGAAATATACCTCTAAATCTCCGAGGTCTGACAATATAGAACACAGATGCCCCAACAGCTTAGTGAACTTGCATCCTAGGATCCACAAAGGCCTCAGAGACCAGGCTGAGGGTGTAGCTTAGTGGTAAAGCAATTGCCTTACACACATGAAGCCTTGGTTTCAATTACCAGCACCACCACCAAAAATAAATAAATAAATTTAAAGCTTGGAAAAAAAGCTTAGAGACCAAACATGTCTTAGGGCATGCTTTCATAAATAGATCAGGAAATTCAGATCCTGGAAGGATACCCTCAATACAATCAGAGACTTCACAGCTTGATTCATTCACCAGTGAAAACCAAGTATTTCATACCATAGGACACTACCCACAAACAGATCAAGGAATTGATATCCCAGGACACACACCGACAGACAGATTAGAGCCATCATAATCTGGACACGTACTGGCAATCATCAGAGGCTGCAGTCCATGGGACCTAAAGCCATGAACTCCACACCCTGGATATACAAAGAGATCAGAATCCACACATCCTGGATCCAGAAACTGATGAGAGATTTCATGTCCTGAAGTCTTAAAGAAGTGACAGACCTCACACCCTAATTCATTCACCTGCAAACAAGTCAGAGAATTCAAAATATCAGGCACACTCCCATAAGTATATCAAGGAGTTTACATCCTGGGACATACACCAACAAAGATGACTACTGACACCACAACCTAGACAAGTAGCCACAAACACATCAGAGACCTCAAATGCCACAAATAGTTCAGAGCTCTACCATTATGTGGCATACAGTATCAAATGGGTAAGGGAGCTGAAATCCTAGGATACGCACCCACAGACAGATTAGAGGCCTGCACATGAACCCACAGAGACCATAGACTTTAAACTCTGCAGCGCATATGTACAAACAGGTCAGAAACTGAGTCATATATAACAAACCAATCAGATAGTTCACATCCTAAGATATATTCCACAATCAATGCAGACACTGTATACACCTGACACATCCACTCACAAACAGATCAGAAACCTCAAATTTGGCAGTATACGCTTAATCCAAGTCAGAAACCTCACATGCCAGGAAAACACCAGAAACAGATTCTAGACCTGACATCATATAATATAGACCCATGAATAGATCAGAGAGGTCATGTCCTGGGACATTTACCAGCAAATAGATCAGAGGCCTCAATACTAAGATATGCACCCACAAAGGTCTCAGAAACCTCACACACTAGACATACAAACTTAAAAAGATCAGATACCTAATTCTGGTATATATGTAACCAAACAAATCAGAAACCTCATGTCATTGGAAATATCCCCCAAACAAATGACAGACCTAACAACCCGGTACACAACACACAGACATCTTAACATCTCACCTATGGGAATATTAGTCCCTCAAACCCAGCTCAGAGACGTCACATCCTATGACATGCACACACAGTCCAGAGACCACAAATTCTGGGACACACACCACCAAACATTCAGAGACTTCTCACTCTGGTTCAGATACCAGCACAGAGGTCAGAAGCATCCACCTTCAGTCACACACAAACATATCTTGGAGTCACATCCTGGGATGTATGATAATGACCAGGTAGAAACATCACAATCTGGGACAATGAAGTTATTTCCTATTGCTGCTGTAACAAGTCACAATCTTAGTGTCATAAAACACGAATTTATGGGCTGGGGTTGTGGCTCAGTGGTAGAGCGCTTGCCTCTCACATGTGAGGTACAAGGTTCAATCCTCAGCACCACATAAGAAAAAATAAAGATATTGTGTCCATCTACAACTAAAAAAAATTTTTTAAAACCCACAAATTTATTATCTTACCTTAATGCAGGTCAGAAGCCAAAAATTGGTTTTATAATGGGCTAAAATCAATCTATCAGCAGAGCAGAATGATTCCTGGAGGCTCTTGGGAAGATCTGTTCCCTGGCCTTTCCACTTCTAGAGCCACTTGTATTCCTTGGCAAGTGGTCCTTTCCTTCACCCTCAAAGTCATCAATATTTCATCTTCAAATCTCTCTCTCTCTCTATCTCTCTCTCTCTCTCACACACACACACACACACACACCTGCCTCTGACATCACATAGTTTCTCTACTTCTGACTACGCTGCCTCTCTCCTATAAGGACCCTCGAGATTCCACTGAGCTTCACACCATAACACAGCGACAAGGAATCTCACATTCTGCAACATGAAAATAGAAAGAGATCAGTGGTTTTAAGCAAAAGAAAATACACCTACAGAGAGGCCAGAATCCTTACAACCTAGGCATATATACTTCAACAGATTGGAGAACTCACATGTTGGGACATGTACACAAAATCAGACTGGAGACCTCCTGTTCTAGGACATACACCCACAAAAAGGTGAGAGCACAAACTCTAGGACACATACCACCAAACATATCAACAGATGAGAGACAGAATCCCCCAATGCATGTACCAGCACAGAGATAAAACACACACTCAGACAGATTATGGAGTTCCCATTGCTGGGGTGTACACCAACATCGAGATAGATACAGCAAAATCTGGGATACTGTATTAGTTTTCTACTGCTGTGGAAATAAACTACACAACCTTTTTGTAAGAAACAACATAAATTTATTACCTTACATTTCCATAGATCAGAAAACCAATGAGGAGGTTTAGGGGTCAAAGTCAAGGTGATGGCTGAGCTGACTTCCCTGTGGAGCTCCCAGGGGGGAAATCCAATTCTTGTAGGATGACTGCATTCCCCAGGACCTCCTCCATCAAATCCAGCATGTTTTACCTTCAAATCTCCCCCCTTCCTCCCCCATGCATATTTCTCTTTCCCTGTGATTTCTGCTTATGTTGTTATGTCATCTTTCTATTCCATCATCATTTCATTCTGTCACTACATCACCTTCTCTGACTCACCTATATCCCTCCCTTATAATCACTTATGATTACATTGGTCCCACCCAGATAATCTAGGATAATTCCTACATCTCAGGGTGCTCCTCTTAGCCGTGTGTGTGGGGGGTATTGGGTATTGAACCTGGGGCACTCTACTGCTGAGCTATACTGCCAGTCCTTATTTTTATGTTTTATTTTGAGACAAGGTCTGCTAAATTGTCCAGGTTGATCTTGACCTTGTGATCCTCCTGCCTTAGTCTCCCTAGTTGCTGGGATTACAGGCTTGCACCAATGTGCTTGGGTTATTTTAGTTTAATCACAACTGCAACATCCCCTTTCACCATGTAAATTAGCATAACCAAAGGTTCCAGTACTTAGCAATTGGATAATCCATCCTATAGCTGCAGAATGTACATTCTTTTATTAGAACATGAAACTCTTCTTAAAATAGGTCATATATTAGGCTATAAAGCAAGTCTTGAAAAATTAAAAAAACTGAAATAATTTCTTGCATTTTATCAGATAATAATAGAATGAAGCTAGAAATCAACAACAAAGAAACTGCAGGAATTATGTTATAAACAAGCCAGGTACAGTGATATCCACCTGTAATCTCAGTGACTCAGGAGGCTGAGGTAGGAGGATTGGAAATTCAAGGCCAACCTCAGCAAATTAGTAAGGCTCTAAGCAACTTAGTGAAACTCTGTCTTAAAATAAAAAATAAAAGATGGCTAGGGATGTGGCTAAGTGGTAAAGTGCCCCTAGGCCCAGTACTCACCCCCACCAAAAAAAAGACATTATGTAAACACATGGAGAATCAACAAAACACTTTTTTTTTTTTTTTGGTACTGGGAATTGAACTCAGGGGCACTTAACCACTGAGCCACATCCCCAGCCCTATTTTGTGTTTTATGTAGAGACAGGGTCTCACTGAGTTGCTTAGCGCCTCACCATTGCTGAGGCTGGCTTTGAACTGGCGATTCTCCTGTCTCAGCCTCCCTAAGTGCTGGGATTACAGGCTTGAGCAACCGCGCCTGGCTCAACAAAACACTTTTGAACAAATAGTGTGTCACTGAAAAAAACTCAAGGAGAAATTTTAAAATCCCTAGAGTCAAATGAAAATGGAAATACAACATACCAAAACCTATAGGATACAGAAAAAGCAGTACTAAGAGGGAAGTTCATAGCTGAGTTCCTACATGAAAAGAACAAAGCCAGGCATGATGGCACATACCTGTAATCCTAGTGTCTTGGGAGGCTGAGGTAGGAGGACCACAAGTTCCAGGACAGCCTTACTAACTTAGTGAGATCCTGTCTCAAAAAAAAGGAAAGGAAAGAAAGAGAGAAAAGAAAAGAAATAAAAAGGGCTGGGGGTGTAGCTTAACAGTAGATCACTCCTGGGGCTGAGATTGTAGCTCAGTGGTAGAGCACTTGCCTTGCATGCGTGAGGCCCTGGGTTCGATCCTCAGCACCACATACAAAGCAATAAAATAAAGACATTTAATCAACAACTAAAAAAATATTTAAAAAAAAAAAAAAAAAAAAACAGTAGATCACTCCTGGTTCAATCCCCAGTATGACCCCAAAAATAGGGGTGAGGGAGAGAAGAAAGAAAGAAAGGAAGGAAGGAGGAGGTCATATCTCAAATAAATAACCAAATGATGCATCTCAGATCTTAGAAAAACAAGAGCAAACAAAATCCCCAATCAGTAGAAGGAAAGAAAGAATAAAAAATAGAGCAGAAATAAATGAAATAGGGACAAAAAGAAGAATATAAAGGATCAATGAAACAAACAGTTGGTTCTTTGAAAAGATAAACAAAATCAACAAACCCTTAGCTAAACTAACTAAAACAGAGAAAGCTAAAATAAATAAAATTAGAGATGAAAAGGGAGATATTACAACAGATAACACTGAAATCCAGAGGATCATTAGGGAAATTTTTTTAAAAATATTTTTTAGTTGTAGATGGACACAATACCTTTATTTTATTTATTTATATGTGGTGCTAGGATCAAACCCCAGTACCTCACATCTGCTAGGCAAGTACTCTACCACTATACTATAACCTCGCCCTATAGGGAATATTTTATTAAAACTATATGCCAACAAATCATAAAATCTAGAAGAAATGGAAAAATTTCTGGATAAACATGACCTACCAAAATTGAATCTAGAGGATAAAAAATAACTTAAAACACAATAACAAGCAGTGATATTCAAGCAGTATTAAAAGTCTCCCAGCAAAGGAAAGTCCAGGACTGGATGGATTCAATGCTGAATTTTATCAGATTTTTAAAAAAGAACTAATGACAATGTTCCTAAAACTATTCTATAAAATAGAAAGGGAAAGAACACTTTAAAAGTCAATCTATGAAGCCAGTATTACCCTGCTTCCAAAACTTGATAAAAATATATCAATAAAAGAAAATGATAGCTGGGTGTGGTAGCACCAGGCTGTAATCCCAGTAACTCAGAAGTCTGAGGCAGGAGGATCGCAAGTTCAAGTCCAGCCTTAGCAATTTAGTGAGACCCTGTCTCAAAAAATATTAAAGGGTTGGGGATGTAGCTTGTTAGTAAATATCCCCTAAACATAAATATCACTCAAACAGATGACAGACCTAACAACCTTGAACATAATCCACAAAGATCTCAATATCTCACCTATTGGAATCGGATTGAACCCAGGACTATCTATTTGATACTGGGTTCAATCCCCTGTACCAAAATAAATTTTAAAAATAAATAGAATCAAGAATGAAAATTGGGCTGGGATTGTAGCTCAGCGGTAGGGCGCTTGCCCCGCATGCGTGAGGCCCTGGGTTCGATCCTCAGCACCACATACAAAGCAATAAAATAAAGACATTGTGTCCACTTACAAGTATAAAAAAAAAAAGAATGAAAATCACATGATCATCTCATTAGATGTAGAATAAGCCCTTGACAAAATTCAGCATCACTTCATGATAAAATCCCTGAATAAATTAGGTATAGAAGGATCATACCTCAACATAATAAGGCTATACTCAACAAACCCATAGCCAATATCATAATGAATGGGGAAAAACTGAAAGCATTTCCTCTTCAAATTAAGAACAAGTGTATCCACTCTCACCACTCTTATTCAATATAGTACTTGAAATTTTCGCCAGATAAGTTAGTCAAGAGAAAGGAGGAAAACAAATATAAACAGGAAAGGAGTAATCAAATTATCCCTGCTTGCAGATTACAAGATTCTATACTTAGCCCTAAAGACTCCACCAGTCAGGTGTACTGGGGCATACCGGTAATCCCAGCAACCCAGGAGGCTGAGGCAGGAGAATTCTAAGTCCCAAGATAGCCTCAGCAACATCGCAAGATGCTGTCTCAAATCAAAAGGACTGTCATGTAGCTCAATGGTAAAGTGGCACTGGCTTCAATTCTCAGTACAAAAAAATAAAATAATATAAAATAAAAGACTCTGGGAATTGATAAATTCAGCAAAGCAGGAGAATCCAAAACAGTACTTTTACTTTTTCTCTTTCTTTCTTCCTTTCCTTTTCTTCCTCCCCCTCTTCCCCTTCCCCCTCCTCCTTCTTCTTTTTGGTACTGGGAATTGAACACAGGGGCACTTATACTGAGGCACATCCCCAGCCCCTTTTAAATATTTTTTTTAATTTAAAGACAGGTCTGGTCTCGGTAAGTTGCTTGGGGCCTCGCTAAATTGCTGAGGCCTCCCAATCAGCTGGGATTACAGGCATGTGCCACCACACCCAGCTAAACAGTAGCTTTTCTTTTCTTTTTTTGGTATGGGGAATGAACTCAGGGTACTCAACCACTGAGCCACATCCCCAGCCCTATTTTGTGTTTTATGTAGAGACAGGGTCTCACTGAGTTGGAGGCTGGCTTTGAACTCACAATTCTCCTGTCTTAGCCTCCCAAAGTGTTGGGATTACAGGTGTGTGGCACCATGCCCAGCTAACAGTAGCTTTTCTTATATACCACTAATAAACTTGCTGAGAAAGAAATCAGGAAAACAATTCCATTCATAATAACCTAAAAAAAAATACCTAGGAGTAAACCTAGCCAAGGAGGCAAAAGACCACTACAATAAAAATTTTAAAACACCGAAGAAAGAAATTGAACAAACGAGAATTTTAAAATACTGAAGAAAGAAATTAAATAAACTAGAATAAACTGGAAAGACCTCCTATGTTCATGGAGTCAGAGAATTAATATTTTTAAATGGCTATACTACTGAAAGCAATCTACAGATTCAGTACAGTCCCCATCAGAATACCAATGTCATTCTTCACAGAACTGGAAAAAACTATCCTAAAATTTATATGGAACCACAAAAGACCCTGAATAGCCAAAGCAATCCTGAGCAAAAAGAGCAATGCTGGAGGCATCACAATACCTGATTTCAAAATATGCTACAGAGCCATGGTAACAAATAGACACAAACCAGTGGAGTAGAATAGAGGACCCAAAAATAAACCCATGCATTTACAGCTGTCTGATTCTCAACAGTGGTGCCAAAAACATATATTGTAGAAAAGACAGCCTCTTTAACAAATTGTGCTATCAAAACTGGAAATCCACATGTAAAAGACTGAAACTAGACTCCTATCTCACCCTGTACAAAAATAAACTCAAAGTGGATCAAAGACATTAATGTAAAACCTGAAACTCCTAGAGGATAACATAGAGGCAACACTTCCAGGTATTGGCACAGACAAAAATGTACTGGATGGATTTTGAATAGCACAGAAAACAAAAACAAGAACTGACAAATAGGATTACATCAAATTAAAAAGCTTCTGCACAGCAAAGGAAAAAATTAAGAGTGAGGAGACAGAATGGGAGAAAATCTTTGCAAGCTATCTGACAGAGGATTAATATCCAGGACACATAAAAAACTCAAAAAATTAATAACAAAAGAACAAGTAATGGGGTTGGGGTTGTGGCTCAGTGGTAGAGCACTGAGCCTAGCACTGTGCCTAGTACGTGTGAGCACTGGGTTCAATCCTCAGCACCACATAGAAAAGAATAAATAAAATAAACATATTGTGTCTATCTACAACTAAAAAAAGTTTAAAGAAAGAACAAGTAATTCAATCAAAAACTTGGCAAATGGTCTGAACATACCATTTCAAAAGATGAAATATAAATGGCTGCTGGAGTTGTGGCTCAGTGGTACAGTGCTTGCCTAGCATATGTGAGGCACTGGGTTCAATTCTCAGCACCACATATAAATAAAGTCAAAAAATATTTTAAAAATATATAAATGGTCAATGAATATATGAAAAAATGCTCAACATCTTTAGCCATCAGGGAAATTCAAATCAAAAGTACACTGATATTCCATCTTATTCCAGTCAGAATATCTATTATCCAACAAACAAGCCAGGCACAGTAGCACATCTCTATAATCCCAGCAACTCGGGAGGCTGAGACAGGAGGATCACAAGCTTGAGGCTATCCTCAGCCACTTAGTGAGACCCTGAGTAACTTAGTGAGACCTTGTCTCAAAATTTAAAAAATAAATAAAAAGGGCTGGGGATGTGGCTCAGTGGTAAAGCATACCTGGATTCGATCCTTAGTATCAAACACAAATAATCAAATAAACAAAAATGCTGACAAGGATTGGAGGAAAGGGAACCCTATACACTGTTGATGGGAATGTAAATCAGTACATAGAAAACAGTATAATGGTTCCTTAAGAAGCCAAATACAGAACAACCATATGATTCAGCTATCTCACTCCTGGGTATATGCCCAAAGGAAATGAAGTAAGCATACAAAAGAGATACCTACATAGCCATGTTTATTGTAGCACTGTTCACAATAGCCAAGATGTGGGATCAACCTTATGGGCCCATCACAGAAGAATGGATAAAGAAAATATGGTGTAAGTCAGGCACCGTGGCACATGCCTACAATCCAGTGGCTGGAGAGGCTGAGGCAGGAGGATCATGAGTTTGAGGCCAGACTCAGCAACTTAGCAAGGCCATAAGCAACTTAGCAAGACCCTGTCTCTAAATAAAATATAAAAAGGGGCTGGGTATGTGGCTCAGTGGTTAAGTGCCCCTGGGTTCAATCCTCTGAACTAAAAAGAAAAAAGAAAATATGACCAGAAGAATGAGAAGTTATATTCCATTTATGTATGATGTGTCAAAATGCATTCTACTGTCATATATAATTAGTTATAACAAATTTAAAAAAGAAAATACAATATGGCACATACACACCTCATATTCAGCCATAAAACAGAATGAAATCTTACCATCTGAACAAAAAATGAATACAACTGGAGGACGTCCTGTTAAATGAAATAAGACAGACACAGAAAGATAAGTAACACATGGTTTCACATATGGAAACTAAAAGAAAAGAAAAAAGATGGCTTGAAAGTATAAGGAGGTGCTGGGGCTGTAGCTCAGTGGCAGAGCACTTGCCTAGCATGTGTGAGGTACTGGGTTCGATCCTTAGCACTGCATAAAAATAAACAAATAAAATAAAGTCATTCTGTCCATCTACAACTACAAAAAAGTTTTTTTTTTTTTTTTAAATTACAAGAGGGCTGGGATTGTGGCTCAGTGGTAGAGCGCTTGCCTTGCATGCGTGAGGCCCTGGGTTTGATCCTCAGCACCACATACAGAGCAATAAAATAAAGACATTGTGTCCATCTACAACTAAAAAAAAAAATCTTTCAAAAAAAAAAAAGAATTAATCCAGCCAGGCGTGTTGGCGTATACCTGTGATTCCAGCACTTTGGGAGGCTGAGATAGGAGAATCGCGAGTTCAAAGCCAGCAACTGTGAGGTGCTAAGCAACTCAGTGAGACCCTGTCTCCAAATAAAACACAAAATAGGGCTGGGGATGTGGCTCAGGGGTCTAATATCCCTGAGTTCAATCCCTGGTACAAAAAAAAAATAAAAGAATTAATCCAGTCACAGAAGACCTGACCCATCCCTTGCAAGACAATATTAATCCCTTCATGAGAATGGAGCCCCCATGACCTAATTACCTTCCTCTAGGCTTCACCTCTTAAGGATCTAGCACTTCAGCACTGCTACAACGAGGACCAAGCCTCTGGCACATAAATTTTTAGGAAACAAACCATATCCAAACCATAGCATATGAAGAGACCAATAACTCAAAAACTAATATAAAGCCAAAAGCAAAATGGAGACCTTATCTGAGAAATCTACCCACAGATCAGAAAATTCACACTGAAGACACATGCACAACAGGTCTGTGATCTCAAGTCCTACAACATATACTCATACCAAATAAGAGATCTCACATCCTAGGAAAAACAATTAGAGGCATCTTTGAATGTACACCCAAAGAGTTCAGAGTTTGTATGCTGAGACATAGACCCTCAAAAATATCAGAGACTTCAACCCATACATAAAATAACCACAAGATGCTTCACACCTTAAGCCAGGAATACACACCTAAACAAATCAGAGATACATCATCCTGTTATATTTATTCCCAAACGAATCAGAAATCTCATATTTCATAAATATCCACAAAACATCAGAGACCCAACAACCTAAACATAATGTGAATACCCCAGAGACGTCATATACTAGAACACATACCCCCAATTAGCCAGGACTCCTTACATCCTAGGACACCACACATACAGAGAGATCATAGACCTTGTATCCTCCAGTGCACACCCACAAAAACCCCAAAGGTCACAAATTTAGGGACACACATTCTCAAACAGGTCAGAGGCCTTTCATCCTGGTTCATACACCCACATGTAGATCAGAGGCTTCCCTCAAAGGACACACACAAACAGGTCAGGTGTCTCCCATTCTGGGATGTCCACTAACAACCAGTTAGAGACATGGGACACCATGTTCCTTTCTTATCACTTTCACAATTGCCATAATTTTGCTGTTGTGAACACACAAATTTATTTCTTATATTACATTTGTACAGGATAGAAACCTGAAAGTGGGTCTAAAATCAGGTGTCAACGGAGGTGTGTTCCTTATGGAGACTCTAGGGAAGAATCTGTTCCCAGTTTCTAGTGATTCCTGCAGCCCTTCATTACTTTCTCCTTCCTCCATCTTCAAAAACTAACAGCATTTCATCGTCCAGTCTCCCTGATCTACATCTCTTTTATCACATCTCCTTCTCTAACCTGTATCAGTCAACACATCTTCTCTCACTCCAGCTTAATGGTCACATGTCCTTCACTGGTCATCTTTGGAGAACCTTTACTTCATCAACCAAAGACATGTGCACAAAGTATTAGAGATTTCACATCTTGGTATATATTCTCATTAAGAGCACAAGGACTCACATCTACAAATATTTCTATCATATTACTGTTTCTAACTCAGCTTATATCATTATATTATGTTCAGTGATAATAACCATCCTGTCCACCCAATTTAAGGACTCTTGTGGTTAGGTGCTGTGGTGCATTCCCATAATTCCAGCTACCCTGGAGGTTGAGACAGGAGGATCACAAGTTTGAGGTCAGTCTGGGCAATTTAGCGAGATCCTTTCTCAAAACAAAAAATGTTTAAAGGGCTTAGGGTGTGGCTTGCCTAGCAAGTGTCAAGCCCTGGGTTTGACCACAATCAAAAATAAAGATTCTTGTGCATATATTGGACCTACCTAGAAAATCTTAGAAAATCTCCCAATCTCAAGATGCCTTATTTAATTGCATCCACAAAGTATCTTTAATACATAAAGTCATATATTCAGTTTCTAAGTTAGGACATGTGCATCTTTAAGGGACCAAAAATTAGGACAGCACAGAAATACAGACATAAACCATTAGAGACCTTCCATCACAAAACATACACCTCCAGAAACTTCAGAGGCCTAAAATGCTGGACATGTTTGTGGACACCACAAACAGCTCATAGACCCCATCCTGGGTCATACATCTAGAAAGTAATCAGAGACCCCTAACCTTGAGATACACATCTAAAGGGGGCAGGCACACCTATGTTCTGAGACTCAAACAGCTCTGGGACCTCACAAATTGGAACATATACCCACAAACAGAACAGTTTTATACCCTCAACAAGTCATAAAAAGAGTTTTGCTTTGTTTTGTTCTGATCACAGTGCTAGAGATGGAACCCAGAACTTCACACCAGCTAGGCAAGTGCCCTACCACTGAACTACATCTCCAGATCTCTTTTTATATTATTTATTTAGTTTTTGTACTGGGAATTGAACCCGGGGAGCACTGAGCCACATCCCCAGCCCTTTTTGTGTTTTATTTTGAAACAGGGTCTTGCTAAGTTGCCCAAGATAGTCTTGAACTTGCAATCCTCCTGCCTCAACCTCCACAGCAGTTGTGACTACAGGTGTGTGCTCCCGTACTGGGCTCCAAAAGACTTTTTTTTTTTAAATATTTTTTTAGCTGTAGATGGACATAATGTCTTTATTTTATTGCTTTGTATATGGTGCTGAGGATCGAACCCAGGGCCTCACGCATGCGAGGCAAGTGCTCTACCGCTAAGCTACAATCCCAGCCCCTCCAAAAGACATTTTAAAAAAATCTTACAAACTGTGATTTATATGTACAAACAAATTGAAGACATTATATCCTGTAGCAAGGATCCACAACATGTTAGAGACCTCAAATCCTGAGAAATACACTCAGAATAATTAAAGATATTTGACATCTTGGGATATATACCCACAAGTAGATGAAAATACTCCAATCCTGGGACATATATCTGCAAACAAATAAGAGGCCTTGACACTGAGATACGCACCCCCAAAGAACTCAGAAAACTTGTAGTTTGAATATATACAACTTAATGAATGATAACTTCACCACCTGTTATATATGCAAGCATACAAATCAGAAATATCATATTCTTGCAAAAAATGCCACAAGCATCAGAAATCTGACAACTTGGGATGGGCATTCTCAGACTTCTGAAAACTCATACCTAGGATATACACCCACAGCTTTGAGATCTCATATCCTAGTACATGTATTCAAAAACGGAGCAAAGAACTCAAATCCTGAGAAAACACCCTCAAACACATTAGTCCTCTGATCCTGGTCCATTTTCTAGAAAACATCAGAATCTTCATACCACTAGCCAAACACTCACAAAAAAGATCAGAGAGTTCCCATCTTGGGATATACCTTCACAAACAGGTCAGCTGGACCTCATAAGATGGACATGTGGACACAAAGAGATCACAGACCTCAAACTCAATATATCCATGAAGAGATCAGAGACACACAGCAAAAAACACTGGGAAGCTCACATCATGGGATATACTCCAAAACATCAAAGACCACATACAGACACCCACTAATAAATCAGAAATCTCAAATGCTACAACGTACACTTACAAGCACATCAGAAACCAGACATACTATGAAAAAGAGCTAGAAATAGACCATAGACCTAATATCCTGTAACATACACCCACAAAGAGATCATAGAGCTAATATCTAGGGATGTATACCCACAAAGAGATCAGAAGATTCAGACTAAAGGATATACTCTCACAATAAGCTCTTTGAACTAGACATTCACAACTAAACAGACTAGGCTATGCATATGTATACCTGAGATATATGTATCATGTGTCATGTATCATGTCATGTACCACAGCCTGGTACATATACCCATAAAGAGTTTAGATAGGAATGGGGATGAAGCTCAGAAATAGAGTGCTTGCTTAGCATGTGTGAGGCCCTGGGTTTGATCCAAGCACTGCAAAAAGAAAAAAAAAGTAGTTAATATATATCACTTGCTATAATTCACCCCTAAAAGATCAGAGACCTGAAAGCCTGGGATATACACCCTCAAACCCATCACAATCCTTATTCCCTGGGACATATATTAACAAAGAGCTCAGAAACCTCATATGGTAGGGCAATCAACACCAAAGTTTTGACTTCCATAAAACAAGTAAGAGAACTCACATCCTTGACAAAATTCATGAACAGGGACATCACATACTGAAACATACAGCAAAGAACAGAGACTTTATACCAAGAAACATACAATCACAAAGAAGTCACCAACCTTACACTCTAGACATATGCACCCTAAGAGATCTAAGACTCCCCATTCTATGGGGTATATACCTCATATAGACTTTACACACTGAGACACACACCTGCTTACAGATAAGAGACCTCACCTAGGTTCATAAAATCACAATCATATCAGAGAACTTCTATTCTTGGCATATACCCATGAAAGACATATCACATACTGGTAATTATAGTGAAAGGCATATCAGACCTTAAATCCTGGGGCATACCTGCACAAGCATATCAGTGACCTCACACTCTGGGGCATACACCCACAAACATATCAGATATCTTCCATTCTATTAAACATATCCACAAATAAATCATATCAGAAATCTTAACCTTAAATCTTGGGATATACATTCATCAATAGATCAAAGATCTCACATCCTTGAACAAACTTACAAGAACAGCTTAAAATTCTAAAATTCTGGGACATAAAGCCACAAACACAACATAGTCAGCATACCTGAGGATTATAACCATAAAGACAGGGAAGACCTCAAAATCTCAGTATATCCACAAATAGATCAGAGACCTTACATAGAAAGTCATATGTAGACAAACAGATCAGATTTCTCACTCTGGGATGTACACTCAGAAATAGATCAGAGATCTCATACCCTGGGAAATATACACACAACCTGACCTTGACATAAGCCAGTGAAGACAGATTAACATACTAGTATACATCAACAAAAGGATCTGAGACCTCACATCCTGAGAAATATACCACCAAAGAGATTCTGCATATATACCAACCAAGAGCTCAGGGACTTCACACCACGGGACATATGCACCCCAAGAGATCAGAGGCCTGCATATGAGGTCATATGGCCACAAACAGACTTCAGAAATCACTCTGTAAAATCTACCCCCAAAACAGGTCAGAGACCTCATATCCTGGGACCTATAACCACAAAAATACCAGAGATCTCATACCCTTGACAAACACCCATGAAAAGATAGCTCGCATAGTGGGACATATAGAGGGACAGCCAGGAATAAATCTGAGACCTCACATTCTAGGACATACATTAAGTAATAGCTCAGGGAACTTACATCCTGGGAAGTGCAACCACAAATATTTTAGAGAACTCAAACCCAGAGACATAAACCCACAGCCAGAGGACAGGCCTGATACCCTGGGAACATATACCCTTAGACAGAATGATCATCATGTTATGAAACACACACGCACTCAACAAACAGATTAGAGTACTTGCATGCCTAGAAAATACAACCCCCAAAGCTCAGAAATATAGCTTCAAGGAGTACAACCCACAAAGGATTTAGAAGCCTGATACCTTTGGGACATATACTCACAAATAGATCAGAGATCTAACATCCAGAGACAAAAAAACAGGTTAGAAACCTCACACCCCTGATATATACACCCATGAAGAAAGACCTCACATCCCAGGACATACAATGAAGGATGATCAGAGACCTCACATTGTGCAGCATACTCACACAAACAGCAGAAACCTCATGTATACCCCCCAACAGATCCAAGAATTCCCAGTTTGGAATATACACTCACAAACAAGTCAGATATCTTTTGTTCTGAGAAATACAGACCCAAACAGATCAGAGACTTCACAACCTTGGAGACACACACACACACACACACACACAAAGAGCTTAACAATGACACACAATCCCATGAACAAAGACATCATATACTGTAACATACAACTATAATCATGTCAGGGATACCCACAGACAGTCCCCAAAACACATCCTGGGATATACATTCATAAACAGTTCAGAGAGCTAATACCCTAGGATACAGATTCCCTTTGTCCTCATACAGAAATATCAATACCTGGATACAGATTTTAAAATGCATCAGAGACATTGTGCCCAGGAACTCAGTATTCCAAATTGCTCTGATGCCTACTGTCCTGGATGCAGATTACAGTTATCTTGGTGATGTCTCTTACTGTGATTAAAAAATTTATATAACTCAGAGAATACATAAAACCATTACACAGTGTTCCAAAGAGTACATGGATGCAAAACCTGAGACACAAACTACTACACACCTCAGTGATCTCACATCCAGCATACAGACTGCCAACGAGCTCAGAAACTTCAAATCCAGGTCCCAAACACTAAGGATCTTGAAAACATCACATCCTGGAATTAAGGATAACAAACAGTTACCATCACATTTCTAGACATGAACAGAAAAACAGCCCAGAATCCCACACTTTGAAACATAGATCCCCCAATAACACAGAAATCTAAAAATAGAGAATCCAAAGATACCTGAGACCTAAAAGGGTGAAACCCAGAATGCCTCTCAACCCATCCATTACAGCATGGGTACAATTCATTTAAAAAAGCCTAAATTTTGAACCCTAAATAGACCCTCAAAGAGGTCAGAAATATCATTTATGAGTTATACATTACTGCAACACAAATGACCCCCAAATTGACCTGCTCAGAATAGTCAATGCTCATTTTCTGTTTCTGGGAGTCAAAAATTCAGGAGCAGCTACACAGGGCAGTTCTGGCTTTGGATCCTCAGGCTGCAGACATTTGAAGGCTTGACTGGGGCCAGGTGCACCACATCCATGTTGGATCACTCCAGCAGGTGGTGAAGTGGCATTGGCTTTTGGCTGGGGTGCCTCAGTGTTGCCTCTCGTCAAAGCTATTGCATGTCCAAGTGTCTTCACAACATAGCGCCACCTTCCACTAGTGTCACTTATCTGAGAAAGGGCAAAGCCAAAGCCAGAATGCCTTTTATTTATTTATTTATTGGTACTGGAGATTGAACTCAGGGGCACTCGACCACTGAGCCACATCCCCAGCCCTATTTTGTGTTTTATGTAGAGACAGGGTCTCACTGAGTTGCTTAGCGCCTGGCCGTTGCTGAGGCTGGCTTTGAACTCGCAATTCTCCTGCCTCAGCCTCCCTAAGTGCTGAGATTACAGGCATGCGCCACAGCGCCTGGCTTAGAATGCCTTTTAAATTTCCCTCTAAGGAAGCACTGCTTTGTTGCCTCTGACGAGTTTGGTACGTTTTAATTTTGTTTTGTCCAAAGATTTTTTCTTTCTTTTGTTTATTTATCTTATGTGGTGCTGAGGATTGAACCCAGTGCTTTATACATGCTAGTCAAGTGCTCTACCACTGAGCTACACCCTCAGCCTAAAGCCTTTCTCTCTTATAATCAGATTCAGTCTTCAGAAGAGGAACAAATGTTTTCTCTTACTATGCATCCTAGCATCATGATGCTGTTAATGGCATATGTTCCCAAGATAACAGCTACAGTAAAATGGTGGCATTATAGAGACAGACACACAATTCTGGTATATACTTTCTTGAGCCTAATATATTATAATATTAAATAACACTTCCTTGAACTCAACACAATATTGATATGACTGTCTGTACACATTGCTCTATTCCAACTGAGACACTCTCAGGCCCACACTTTCCCCTGGCCAGAAATGGAAATTTTTTCCAAAAAAATCATATTTTGTTTTGTTTTGGAGACAGAATTTCAAACAACCTGTTCTCAAACTCCTCGGCTTAAGCAATACTCCAACTTCAGCCTTCTGAATAGCTGGGGTACAGGCACAGGCCACCGTGCCACCAGTATATTTATGGTTTATTATAAAGGATACTCATGAGTACCAGATAGAAGAGATGCATAGGGCAAGGTATGGAGGAGGTGGTACAGAGTTTCATGCCCTCTCTGGACATGACATACTACAGGATCCTCCATGTGTTTGGCTATCTGGATGCTCTGTTATGATTTAGATGTGGTTTCCCCCAAAAGCCCACATGTGAGACAATGCAAGAAGGTACAGAGGAGAAATGATTGGATTGTGAGAGTCTTAACCAAGTCAGTGATTTAATCCCTGATGGAGATTAACTGAATGGTAACTGACGTGGTAGGGTATGGCTGGAGGAGGTGGGAATTAGGTCGTAGCTTTGGGTATATGTTTGTATCTGGCAAGTGGATATATATCTCTGCTTCCTGATAACCATGATGTGAGCTGCTTCCCTCTGCCACCCTCTCCCACCATGATGTTCAGCCTCACCTAGAGCAGCAAGGAATGGAGCCAGCCTTCTATGAACTAAGACCTCTGAAACTGTGAGCCTCCAAATAAACCCTTCCACCTTTATAGCTGTTCTGGTTGGGTCCTTTAATCACAGCAGGAAAAAAAGCTGACTAAAACACTCCCAGAGATGGAATTTACCTGGATCATTGCCTCCCTTCCCCTACCTGCAAATTCTGTTTTCGAAGGGGTATGTAATTAGGGAGAAAGGGGTGAAATCGAGGAAGCTCCCTTAGTCCATTTTGTGTTACTATAATAAAATACCAAAGACTGAGAAACTTGTAGAGGTTTATTTCGCTCATGATTCTGGTGGATGAAGGGTCCAAACAGCACAGTGATGGCATCCTGAGGGAGGCATGGGTTTGTGGACTGTACATTGTCTTACTAACACTTATTAGTCTTGTCTGCAGGTCAAGTTAAGGCCTTTGGGGTTGCAGTCTTTGAAATGAGGTCTACCAGGCTCCAAAACCTACATGCACTGGATTATTGTAGGTATGAATGAGGCCTGAGGGGAGATGGACACTCACATCTGAGCAATGTACATTCCGAGACAGAGGTCTTTGCTCCATGGTTGGTGTCAGGAATTGCTGAAAAAATGCTGCCCTACAACACAATCTCCATAAATGGTTTCATTGGAGACTATGACCTTCAGAACAGAGGGTGAGACTGAAATGCTGAAGGAGGCAGGCCACCAGTACTTCATGGTTTAGACAAGGGAGCCAGTATTGCTGTAAATCCCAATCCTAATGTGGAAGAGTTCACACACAAAAATAAAATAAAATCACACAATTCCCACTTCTATCTTTCTAGACTAGTATATATCATGGATGCGTAAGGGGTATCACATGTACCTCATGTTTGGATTTCACTCACTCCTAGTACAGCATCCCCCAAAGACCTTTCAAACTGTGGGAAAGAATCCCTGAGACAGCCGGGAGTGGTGGCGCACACCTGTAATCCCAGCACTTTGGGAGGATGAGACTGGAAAGTAGCGAGTTCAAAGCCAGCCTCAGCAACGGCGAGGCGCTAAGCAACTCAGTGAGACCCTGTCTCTAAATAAAACACAAACTAGGGGCTACGATTTTAGCTCGGTGGTAGAGCGCTTGCCTCGCATGCTTGAGGCACTGGGTTTGATCCTCAGAACTACATAAAATAAATAAATAAAGATATTGTGTCTATAACTAAAAAGCTATTTAAAAAAAAACACAAAATAGGGCTGGGGATGTGGCTCAGTGGTCGAGTACCCCTGAGTTCAATCCTCAGAAAAAAGAATTCCTGGGACAGATCAGAGACCTCACACGCTGAGACAGAGACCTCTTAAGAGACCTCTTAAGAGAACACAAACCTCAGACAATAACCCTTAAACAGTTCTAACCCTTGGTACCCTAGACCAGTAATTCTCAACCAGAGGCTATTTTTTTGCTCCCTCAGGGAACATTTGGTAATACCTGGACATTTTGGATATCACAATGTGAGGGGGGAGTGCTACTCCCATTTAGTGCGTAGAGACCAAAGGTGTTGCCTGTTACTCTCCGTTAGCCAAAAATCCCCCAAAAACATACCTGTAGTTGAACATGTATCACTCATTATAGTGAAGAAGGATGCATACCATGGGGAAACCATGAAATAACATAGTAAAAAGGTGTTAGAACTGATTACAGGATCTGTACTTTGGTGAAACAGTTTAGGGAGGAGGTCTAAGAAAGTAGAGGCTCACTCTAGATTGGATGATGTCATGAGGCCAATTTATGATTGGGTATTATCTTAGTCTGTTCTGTATTGCTACAACAAAATACATGAGGCTGGATACTTTACAAATAAAAAAGGTTGGACTAGGAGTACAGTTCAGTGATTGAGATACCACAAAAATAAAATAAAATAGAAAATAAAGAAAAGAGTTTTATTCAGTTTACAATTCTGGAGATTTAAAAGCATGATGTCAGTCTCTCCTGTGTTCTCATGAGAGTCTCATGGCAAATAGCTTCAAGTGGTGAGAATATATATGAAAATGGCAAGCAATGCACACTGAAAAGATTCAACGGAGGTGCCAGACTTCCTCCTTCCTTGTAATAGCCTATTTTCTTTCCCTCTCTCTCTTTCTCTCTCTGAGCTGAGGATGGAACCCAGAACCCTGTGTAAACAAACTAGGCCAAGTGCTCTACCATTGATCTATACCACCAGCCCTATAAAAACCTCTTGAGGGAACTAATTCAGGCCACAGACCTGCATTAATCCCTTCCAAGGGTGGCACCCCTGTGACCTGATTATCTTTCACTAGGCTTAACCTCTTAAAGGTTACAATTCCTCAATAAGATTACACTGGGAATGAAGACTCCAGGAGACGAACCATATTCAACCATAGCAGGCATGCTAATAAATATCTTTTTTTTGCTACTGGAGATTGAACTCAGGGGCACTTGTCCACTGAGCCACATGTCCAGCCCTATTTTGTGTTTTATGAAGAGACAGGGTCTCACTGAGTTGCTTAGCGCCTCACTAAGTTGCTGAGGCTGGCTGTGAACTTGTGATCCTTCTGTTTCAGTCTCCCTAAGTGCTGGGATTACAGGCTTGCACCACTGTGCCCAGCTGCTAATATCTTTAGGGAGAGCTGGGGTTGTAGCTTGGTGGTAGAGTGCTTGTCTAGTATGTGTGAGGTTTTGGATTTGATTCTCAGCACTGCATAAAATAAATAAAATAAAGGTATTGTGTCCATCTACAATAAAAAATTTTTAAAAAAATCTATAGGGAGGGGGAAGACTAGAATGAGGCTAGAGCTACAACTGCCAAAGCAGCAGCAGTCACTTGTTTTAACTGAGGGAGGGGTAGTGCTTGGTATCCTGTGGGTGACACAATGTCCTTATTTGTGTCTATGCTTAGACAACATTATAAAGGAACTTTGGAAGCCAAATGTAGTGGTGCATGCCTGTAATCCTAGCAACTTGGGTTGAGGTAGGAAGATGCAAGTGTGAGATCAACCTTGGTAACTTAATAAGGCCATGGCTACTTGGTGAAACTCTGTCTCAAAACCAAAAGTAAAAAGAGTTAGGGAGGTGGGTCCATGGTAAAGTGCCCCTGGGTCCAATCCTTAGTACCAAAATAAAGAAATAAATAAAGGAGGTTTTGTTTGTCTCATTTTATCATGGCTTCAGAGTAACTTTTTCTGAGGCAAGTATTCTGTGAGATTGTTTATGGTTAATAGAATGACATGACCAGGCTACGAGTGCTATTCCAGCTTCTGGATGTCATAGCCTGCTCCTTTGCTCCCTTCTTTCCTTTTTATTCTCATGCTAAACATGTTAGGTGTGGAACTGTGTCTCCTAAAAATGCATGTGTAAGTCCTAACTTTCACTACCTCAGAATGTACCATTACTTGGAAATAGGGTCTTTGTGGATAGTCAGTTATGTTTGAATGAAGTCATGCATGATTAATGTATGCTATATACCTGTATGGAAATATCACAGTGAATCTCACTAATTTGTACAATTTTTTTTTGGTACTGGGGATTGAACTCAGGGGCACTCGACCACTGAGCCACATCGCCAGCCCTATTTTGTGTTTTATGTAGAGACAGGGTCTCACTGAGTTGCTTAGCGCCTCACCATTGCTGAGGCTGGCTTTGAACTCGTGGTTCTCCTGTCTCAGCCTCCCTAAGTGCTGGGATTACAGGCGTGCACCACTGCACCCGACTTAATTTGTGCAATTACTATGTGTTAATTATATTTTTTTTAAAAAAGACTACTACACTGGAGTAGTCTGATGTGACTGGTGTCTTTATTGAAAAGGAAAGTTAAACATACTCATGGAGAATATCATGTGAAGAGGAAGGCAGAGATGGGGGTGATATACCTAAAGGCAAGGAATGTCAAGGATTTCCAGCAAACCACTGAAAGCTGAGAGAAAAGCCTGGAACAGATTCTCCTTCTCAGCCTCCCTAAGGAACCAGCCCTGCCAACACCTTGATTTTGGACTTCAAGCTCCAGAACTATGAGAAAATACATTTATATTATTTAAGTAACCCCACCTCCAACTGTATTTTGTTACAGTAGCCTGAGCAAAATAATACAATATCCTACAATGCACAGAATAGCCCTCTATGACAAAAGAATATTGGGGTCCAAAATGTCAGTGGTCCTGAGTTTGAGAAACTCTGCCCTACACATAGAACCTAAGCACTTACTGACCTAATGATTTCTCATAGAGGCCAACAGAATCCAGCTGAAAGTACCTCAGCTTTGAATATAGTCCTCCCCAAATACTCAAAGACCTCACCCTGAACACAGAAGCCTAAACAACTCAGAGAATACAAGCCCAAAAGGGACCTTTAATAGGTCAATGACATCCTACTCTGAGACAAAAATTACTGAAAATGAAAAGATCTAGCATCAAAAAACATACACTAGGGCTGGGGTTGTGGCTCAGTGGTAGAGTGCTTGCCTAGTGTGAGGCACTGGGTTCAATCCTAAGCACCACATAAAAATAAATAAATAAATGAATAAATAAATAAATAGTATTGTGTCCATCTACAACTAAAAAAATATTTTAAAACAATACACTAGGAGCTGGGTATGGTGGCGCACGCCTATAATCCCAGCACTTCAGGAGACTGAGACAGGACAATTGCGAGTTCAAAGCCAGCCTCAGGGGGCTGGGATTGTAGCTCAGCGGTAGAGCGCTTGCCTCGCGTGCGTGAGGCCCTGGGTTCGATCCTCAGCACCACAAACAAAGCAATAAAATAAAGACATTGTGTTCATCTACAACTAAAACAAAAATCTTTAAAAAAAAAAAAAAAGCCAGCCTCAGCAATGGCGAAGTGCTAAACAACTCAGTGAGACCCTGTCTCTACATAAAACACAAAATAGGGCTGGGGATGTGGCTCAGTGATCAAGTACCCCTGAGTTCAATCCCTGGTACCAAAAAAAAAAAATACACTAGGATTAGGGTTGTAGCTCAGTTGTAGAGCACTTGCCAATTATGCACAAATTCCTGGATTCCATCCCCAATACTGCAAAAAATAAAAATTAAAAACAAAAAATGAAATAAAATCATACATCCAATGTTTGTAGACATCATATCATGGGACATTTTGTGAATCAAGAGACCTCTGCAGGGGCTAGAGTTGTGGCTCAGTGGTAGAGTGTTTGCCTAGCACATGGACACTGGGTTGGAGCCTCAGCACCACATAAAAACAAATGAATGAAATAAAGGTATTGTATCCATCTATAACTAAAATAAAAAAGAGACCTCTGGGTCTAAAGAATTCAGATATTTCACATACTGGACACAGGCACCAAACAAATGAACAAGAGCTCATACCTACTTGTATTATCCATTTCCTAGATTTAAAACTGTACTGTAAATATGTTAACTTCTTAACATTATGGGATACAACAATTCTTTGTACTCTCTTTTTGTAATCTTTCTTTAAGTCTAAATGATTTTACAATTTTTAAAACTTGATTTTTTTCATTGTTCTGGGGATTGAACTCAGGGCCTTGTGCATGCTAAGCAAGCACTCTAGCACTGAGCTATATCCCCAGCCCAAAAATTTTTTTAAAAAATTGAAAAAGGAAAATGATCAGAGGACATAAAAGAGAATTTATAAAACTTAAATAAATTTTGCCCACAAGCACAGATAACCATCAGATAATCATGTTAAATATCTCTAGCAGTCATAAGCTTGCCAATAAAACAAAAATGAATATGAATTTTAAGACAAAAATAAGTTTGCACATATTGGGGCAAAAACCCACATGGCTTAGAAATTTCACATCCTAGGACAGAGGCCCACAAACTTCCCAAACACCTAAAATCCTGAGACACAGGATCTCCAAACAGCTAACAGACTTCACAGCCTATTTACAGATGTTATATTCTGAAGTGAGATTCTAAAACAAGTCTGAGAAATCACATCCTAGACACAGGGTCCACCAAATTTCACATAGCCATATACTGAGCCTTATACTGAGCTGACTTGAGAGCCACTTTCCTCTTACTTACCTACACTCAGCCAAACATTTCCCATGCCTGATGCCAGAAATCCCTCCATTAAAGAGTTGGGTTGATGGTGTTGGTGGTGCATGCCTATCACAGCAGCTCAGGAGGCTGAGGCAGGAGGATTTCAAGTTCCAAGCCAGCTTAAGCAATTTAGCGAGGCCCTGAACAACTCAGTGAGACCATGTGTCAAAATTTTAAAAAAAAAGAAGAAGGGCTGGGGATATGGCTCAGTGGCTATGCACCCCTGGGTTCAATCTCTAGTACCAGGAAGAAAATAAAAACACACACATCTCACACCTTGGAGAAGAGACACTGATACAACTCAGGAACCTTGCTGCCTGGAAACACCCTGACCACTGAGAATATCAGAAAATGTCTTTAAATAAAATATTAAAAAGGCTGCAGATATGGCTCAGTGATTAAGCGCCCCGGGTTCAATCCTCAGTACCAAAAAAAAAAAAAACAACATTGGGCTGGGGATGTAGCTCAATGATAGAGTGCTTGCATGGCATGCACAAGGCCCTGGGTTTGATCTCCAGCACCCTGGGGAATAAGTAGTGTAGTTATAACCAGGCGCAGTGGTGCAGGCCTGTAATCCCAACTACTCAGGAAGCTGAAGCAGGAGGATTGCAAGTTCAAGGCGAGGCTTGAAAATTTAGCAAGATCCTGTCTCAAAAATAAATTAATTAATTAAAAAGCTCAAGCCAGGTGCAGTGGTGCATGCATATAATCCCAGCAGCTCAGAAGGCTGAGGCAGGAGGATCACAAGTTTGAGGCCAGCCTAGGCAACTAATCAAGTATGTAAGCAACTTAGTGTGACTCTATCTCAAAATAAAAAATAAAAAGGGCTGGAATATAGGTTAGTGGTAAAGTGCCTCTGGGTTCAATCCCCAGTACCATAGAGAAGAAAAAAGTCATTTATGGCCCACCCATTCACCATACTCCTCCTCCCTCCACACACACCTCCACATACCCTAGTCTGGCCTGGTTCAGAGGGGGTCAAGAAACCTACACATCCTCCTCACCTAGAGGAGAGGGGCTGGCCCAGAGGAGTAGCATGAAACCACCTTGAACCTTATCTGCTGGACTCAGACCTATGAGTAGCCTAAAAACAGATGCCAGGGTCCCTGGAGAAGAGTTCTTCTTAATGCTGCTATGAAAAGTGAGTGGGTCTAAAATCAAAATAATAAGATGCAATAAGCATTGTTTAAAAAAGAAGAAGAAGAACTGTAATCCCAGCTATTGGGAGGCTAATGTAGGAGGATCACAAGTTAGGAGCTAGCTTGGGCAACTTAGTTAAGACCCTGTCTCAAAATAAAAAATAAAAAGGGCTGGGGATGTAGATCAGTGGTAGAGTGCCCCTGGGTTCAATCCCCAGTACGGCAAAAAATAAAATAAAATAAACATAAAACATAAAAAAAAGAATAGAAGAAAAAAGTATTACCCGACACACACTGTACCAGGCCTTGAGTACAAGCCAATAATGCCAGCTTCTTTCACAGGTTTGCAAGTTGAAGTTCTTAATCGGGATTCGAACCTACAGTCTCCAATTACCAAACCCCTGCCTCAGCAATCTCAACACCAACCCAGGCGCCAGAGCGCCTGCGCCAAATGGCAGCAATGGAGCCAGAGGAAGCTTCCCCTAAGTGATTCCGGGAAACCTCGGTACCCTGGAAGAGCTTGGGCAGGAATCTCGCGATTACCAATTGAAGCTCAGGGAGGGATCTGAACCCGCCTTACTCCTCCTGGAGCCAATCAACTCTCTGCACCCTTCCGTTTCCGCCAACCTCACTTTTGATTCAAATCTCTGTAGAGCCACCCGGGACAGAGGGTGGGAGGAGTGTTTGTGAGAACATGGCGGTAGCAGCTGTCAGTCAGGTTGAAGCTTTCTTTAGGTCGAAAGTGAGGTTTGTTTGGGACCAGTGTGAGTCAACGCAGCGCCATTTTCTCCTCAGTCTTGGGGTCGAGTCACTGAAGGGATGTGGAGCCCTTTCATGTCTCCACACATACAATGGTATCTTCCAAAATATACGACCCCTCTCCGGTGGTACCTCCCAGAGTGGACTGTTCCATTTCCGTGTCTCACGGTTGTGTGTCCCAGAGCTGCACTGGCTCGTCTTTAAAGACTCCACTCCCGGGGCTGGGGTTGTGGCTCAGTGGTAGAGCGCTTGCCTAGCATGCGTGAGGCACTGGGTTCGATCCTCAGCACCACATATAAATAATAAATGAATAAATAATAAAGATCAATCAACAACTAAAAAAAAATAAAAAAAAATAAAGACTCCACTCCCAGGGCTGAGGTTGTGGCTCAGTGGCAGAGCGCTTGCCTCGCATGTGTGAGGCACTGGGTTCAATCCTCAGCACCACATAAAAATAAATAAACAAAATAAAGACACTGTGTCCATGTACAACTAAAAAATACTTTAAAAAAAAAGACTCCACTCCCTAGAGGAACAGCACCAGCAATTGTTGAGTGCCTGATAAATTCCAGGTTCTTAACTAATAGTAGAAGTAGCTAGTAATGGTTAAACAACCATTATACATATATTAAAAAGACTATTCCTACCCATGCTTCCTTGTGTCAGTGTAGCATAAATCATTCAGTTTTCAGTTCTCCTCAACACAACTAAATAAACTCATGTCTTCCTCACCCCCTTATTTATTTTTTGTACCAGGGAATGAACACAGGGGTACTCGACCACTGAGCCACATCCCCAGCCCTGTTTTGTGTTTTATTAAAAGACAGGCTCTCACTGAGTTGCTTAGCACCTTGCTAAGTTGCTGAGGCTGGCATGATCCTCCTGCCTCAGCCTCCTGAGTTGCTGGGATTAGGAGCGCCACTGTGCCCGACTCCCGCCCACATTTAATTACTGTCCCCGACAATCCCTCGTGGACTGTACCAGCCACAGACCATGTTCTTAAGAGAAAAGGTCCAGAAGTCCAACAAGTCCCTTGCCTCAGAGCCCCTGAGTCCACTGATGGAAGTGTGCATTTGTGTGGCAGTATTTATCAAAATAAAAAATGGAATGTCAGCAATGCCAGGAAGGACATATGTGAACTTCTAAGATACCCAGTGTCTCCCCAGCACCCCTACTGTGTGCAGGTGCTCCAAAGGAGGTTCGTTGAATAATACTTCCTTTGCCTGGCAATTCCCCTTCTGAATGTGTTCTAAGGAAATAGTCACACACATGCACAGGTCTGTACATGGTTTTGCTGGAAAGTATTCCAGCACTGTAAATGGGAGGAATGGTCAACAAGACGGGGAAGGAGAGGGGCTGAGATTGTGGCTCAGTAGTAGAGCGCTTGTCTCCCATACGTGAGGCACTGGGTTCAATCCTCAGTGCTACATAAAAATAAATAAATAAAGTAAATATATTGTGTCCATCTACAACTAAAAAATATTTTTTAAAAAAACAGGGAAGGATAAAGGTGATGCTTGTTTTACTATGAAGTTCCGGTTGACTATGGAAATGAATGAGAACTTCACCTCTGTAAACATACGGCAGATAGCTCAGGGACTTCACATCATTGCACACCAATCATGAGAGAAGTTGGAGACATCACACCATGGGACAAGTCAAAAATGGTTCAGGGATCTCACACTGTACACAGACCACAAAACAGCATAGAGACCTCATACTTTGGCCAAAAATTGGCACAAAGCTCAGATAACTCACATAATGAAACATAGATACCCAAACATATCATATACCTCATCCTGTGGTAACAAACTCAAAATCTCAGAAACCCTCATACTCAGGGACACAGAGTCCTTGACACTTCAGGGAACTTCCACACTGGGATACTGACTCCAGACAACTCACATACCTCATAACCTAGATATATATTCTAAAACAGCTCAGAGACATCATCATCTGGAATACAGATAGAAAATCTGAACACACTTCATACTTTTTTTTAAAATATTTTTTTAGTTGTAGATGGACACATTATCTTTATTTTATTTATTTTTATGTGGTGCTGAGGATCAAACCCAGTGCCTCACGCATGCGAGGCAGGCGCTCTACCACTGAGCCACAATCCCAGCCCACTTCATACTTTTTTAAAAGTTTTTTTGGTAGTTAGAGGTGGATAGAATGACTTTGTTTACTTTTTTTAAATTTTTTTTAAATATTTTTTTTTAGTTGTAGATGGACACAATGTCTTTATTTTATTGCTTTGTATGTGGTGCTGAGGATCGAACCCAGGACCTCACGCATGCAAGGCAAGCGTTGTACCACTGAGCTACAATCCCAGCCCGACTTTGTTTATTTTTATGTGGTGCTAAGGATCGAACTCTGTGCCTCACGCATGCTAGACACATGCTCTGCCACTGAGCTACAGCCCCAGCCCTCACACCTCATACTTTTGACAGACCCCAAAACAATTCAGAGACCTGAAGATTAACAGAATGAAGGTGACACCTGTGCTGGCTAGAGGTTCTGCCTAAAAGACATGCTGATAATGAGGGGAAAGGAAGTGGGAAGAATGCTTAAACACCTTATAACATGAGAATCAGCTCTGCAAAGTATTCTGAGATCTTAACATTTAAACAGCTCAGAGAGCCCAAACTTCATGGTACAAATCATAAACACTTCCATAATGACCCCAGGAGCACAGACATTCAAAAAAATAATGAAACCTCAAACCCTCAAAGAAAGGTTCAAAAAAGAGCTCTGAGACTTAACACTTTTCAACAAAGGCCCCCATACATTATAGACACCACAAAACCTGACATACAGATCTCACAAGATGACCACATATCTTGGACATAGATTTCAAAATATTTCAGAGGATTGGGTGCAGTGGTTCATGCCTCTAATCCCAGCAACATGGGAGGCTAAAGCAGGAGGATCACAAGGTTGAGGCCAGCCTCAGCAACTTAGTGAGACCCCTAGCATTTTACAGAGATCCTGTCTCAAAAAATAAATAAATAAAAGGGATGGGGATGTTGCTCAGTGGTAAAGTGACCCTGGGTTCAATCCCCAGTACCAAAAAAATAATTAAATTAAATTAAAATTGAAAAAAAAAGAAACAACATTTCAAAGGGCTAGATATGTTGCTCAATGGTAAAGCACTTCCCTGGCACATGGAAAGTCCTAGACCACCCCACCCACACACACATAGAACCATTTCAGAGACCTCACAAGCTAGCACACAGACTCAAAAACAGATCAAAGACTTCAAAACCTAGAAGCAAACCCCCATGAGACTCTATACTCAAGAACACAGACGCTCACCAGGAGGCATGGTGGCAGGTGCCTATAATCATAGTGACTCACAAGGCTAAGATAGGAGGATCATGATTTCAAAGCCAAACTCAGCAACTTAGCAAGGCTCTAAGCAACTTCATGAGACAATGTCTCAAAATTAAAAAAAAAAATAAGAAGGGCTGGGGATGTGCCTCAGTGGCTAAGCACCCGGGGGTTCAATCCCCTGTGCCAGAAAAAAAAAAAGGAATGCAGAAGAGACAATGATACAACTCAGGAATCTTGCTGCCTGGAAACATACTGAATAGATTAGACACAACACTCTCTAGAACTCAGTACACCAAGAAGATCAGAAACTTCACACTTGGAAACAACCAAAATTACTCAAATATCTTCCATCATGGAACTCAGAATCCACATGAGCTAGGAAAACAAGCACACTGAGACTGAGAATATGAAACCATAACTCTGTACATAGATACCCAACACCTCATAGACTTTATGCACTAGATGCAGATCTCTAAAACATTTCAGACATCACACACCTGGAGATACAGTCCCACTGGAGAACAAAGATGTCATAACTTGTGACACATTCCCGTAAGTAAATCTAGAAATGGACCCCAAATAAACAAAAAGAAAGTAATCCTAGGGCTGTGGTCATAGCTCAGTGGTAAAGTGCTTGCCTAGTACGAGTGAGGCCCTGGGTTCGATTCTCAGCACCACATAAAAACAAATAAAATAAAGGTTAAGTTTTTTTTTTTTTTTTGGTACTGGAGATTGAACTCAGGGGCACTCGACCAATGAGCCACATCCCCAGCCCTATTTTGTGTTTTATGTAGAGACAGGGTCTCACTGAGTTGCTTACTGCCTCGCTGTTGCTGAGGCTGGCTTTGAACTCGCGATTCTCCTGTCTCAGCCTCCCAAAGTGCTGGGATTACAGGCTTGCGCCACTGCGCCCAGCTAAGGTTAAATTCTTAAAAATATAAAAGAAGTGTCCTGTAAAAAAAAAGGAAAAGAAAGTAATCCTAGCTGGGCATAGTGGCCCACACGTGTAATCCCAGCAACTCGGGAGGCTGAGGCAGGAGGATTGCAATTTGGAGGCTAGCCTAATCTACTTAGCAAGACCCTGTCTCAAAATAAAATAAAATGGGCTGGGGAGGTGGCTCAGTGGTAAAGTACATCAGGGTTCAATGTCCAATACCAAAAAAGAAAGAGAACAAGGGGAGGGGAGATTGAAATAAAGAAAATAATCCTGAAGCTGGTGGTAAAGCTCAGTAGTAGAGTGTTTGCCTAGCATGAAGAGGCACTAAATCCATTCCCCAGCATTGGAGGAGAAAAGTAATCCCCACCAGGACAAAGACATTACATTTCTTTTTATATATATATATATATTTTTTTTAGTTGTAGATGGACACAATATCTTTATTTATTTATTTTATGTGATGCTGAGGATCGAACCCAGTGCCCCAAACATGCGAGGCAAGCGCTCTACCACTGAGCCACAACCCCAGCTCAACATTACATTTTTTATTTATTATATTATTAAAATTATGATTGTTGGTTTTAGACTTAGTATCTGTGTATGGAAACTATACTTTTTTTAAAAAAGTTAACCAGGGCTGGGGTTGTGACTCAGTAATAGAGTGCTTGCCTAGCATGTGTGAGGTAGTGGGTTCGATTCTCAGGACAATATATAAATAAATAAAATAAAGATCCATCAATAATTTAAAAAAATAAAAACGTTAACCGGCCGAGCTGGGCACAGTGGCATATACCTATAATCTCAGCACTTTGGGAGGCTGAGACAGGAGACTCACGAGTTCAAAGCCAGCCTCAGCAACAGCGAGGTGCTAAGCAACTCAGTGAGACCCTGTCTCTAAATAAAACACAAAATAGGGCTGGGGATATGTCTCAGTGGTCGAGTGCCCCTGAATTCAATGCCTGGTACCAAAAAAAAGTTAGCCAGCCAGACACAGTGGCCCACACCTGTTATCCTAGCAACTCTGGAGACTGAGGTAGGAGGATCACAAATTCAAAGCCAGCCTCAGCAATTTAGCAAGGCCCTAAGCAACTGAACAAGATCATGTCTCAAAATAAATATAAAATGGGCTGGGGATGTGGCTCAATAGTTGAGTGAGTCTGGGTTCAATCCCTGGTACCAAAAAAAAAGTTTACCAATCCAATATTAAATAATTGTATTAGCTGGGTTCTCAGAGAAACAGAACCAGTAAGATAGATATATGATGATAGGTAGGTAGACAGAGATAAGAGGAAACTCATGGTAACTGGCTCATGCAATTGCAGAGCCTATGAAGTCCTATCATCTACTCTCTGCAAGCTGGGGAACCAGGGGAATTAATAGTGTAATTCCCTTCCCATGCTGACGGCCTGAGAACTTGGGAAGAGGGGGACTAGTGTAAACCCCTAGCCCAAAGGCCCAAGAACCAGGAGCTCTATGTTCCAAGGCAGGAGAAGATGGATATCTCAGCTCCAGAATAGAGAAAAAGAATTCACCAATCCTCTGCCTTTTTGTTCTATTTGGATGACCCTCCAACAGATGGAATAGTGCCTTCCCACGCTGATAAGGGTGGATCTTCTTATCTTTATTCAGTGTACTGTTTCAAGTGCTAATCTTTCCGGGAAACATCCTCACAGACATTCCCAGTGATGTTTTCTCAGCTATCTATGTACTGCTTAACCCACAGAAGTTGACACATTAAAATAACCATCATCATGATGTTCCTTGTTGTGATTTTAACTTGCTTCCCCCATAAATTAAGAAATTGAACATATTTCATATTTATTGGACTTTTGGGCATCCTCTTCTTTAATGAGTCTGTTCAAATCTACTGACTTTCTGCAGCTTGGGGCTCTGATTGATTTGCTAACTCTTAGCAGTATAGTGACTGTAGCAAGGCTACAGTTGATTGATTTTTCAGACCCAGGTGTATGGATCCTAAATTATTGTCAGTTAATGGTAGTTACTTTTCACAAGTTGGGATTTTGGTCATGAAACCATCTTTCCCCTTTTTCAATATGAAAAATAAATGTTTTTGGTCTGGGGACATAGCTCAGTGGTAAAGCACCTGCCTAGCATGCACAGGGCCCTGGGTTTGAGCATCAGCATCACAAAAATTAAATAAATATTTTAAATCCTTGATCAACTCTTTTGGTCCTCCCTTGGCCAACCAGTAGGAAAGATCATAGAAATTGTCCAAATCTATATTCAGGGAGGTATGGTTTTCAATAGTTTTGCTATTTATGAGAATCTGTAACAAGAGAATAGCTGCAATTGGACAAAGTTTTGTAATTTATTAAGAGTTAAATATAGGGTTTGGGGGCTGGGATTGTGGCTCAGCAGTACCACGCTTGCCTCGCATGCATGAGGCATTGGGTTCAATCCTTAGCACCACATAAAAATAAATAAATGGAATAAAGATATTGTGTCCATCTACAACTAAAAAAATTTTTTTAAAAAAGCCTCTGGGCTTAGATTTTTTAAAAATTTACCAATGTAGTTGGTATATGATGTTCCTTTTGTGCTTTGACTTTTTTTCTTGTTGAGGAATGAAATTGAATATCTCTCCTATGTTGATTAGATATTTGAAAATCCCTTTCTGTATTTTGACAGTTCTAATCTTTTGTCCATTTGTCCGTTGGCTACAAAAAATTTTTTAAAATATTTAATCAGTGGGAAACATTTAAAAATTAAAAGATTCTCTAGTAATTTTAGTGTCTGGTTCCAGTTGAGACATTAGAAGAGCCAAGCGCCATGGCTCATGCCTGTAACCCCAGCACTTTGGGAGGCTGAGACAGGAGAATCGCGAGTTCAAAGCCAGCCTCAGCAATGGTGAGGTGCTAAGCAACTCAATGAGACCCTGTCTCTACATAAAACACAAAATAGGGCTGGAGATGTGGCTCAGTGGTTGAGAACCCCTGAGTTCAATCCCAAGTACCAGAAAGAAGGAAGGAAGGAAGGAAGGAAGGAAGGAAGGAAGGAAGGAAGGAAGGAAGGAAGGAAGGTAGGAAGGAAGGAAGGAAGGAAGGAAGGAGAGAGAGAGAGAGAGAGAGAGAGAAAGAAAGAAAGAAAGAAAGAAAGAAAGAAAGAAAGAAAGAAAGAAAGAAAGAAAGAAAGAAAGAAAAAGAAAAGAGACATTGGAAGATCTGACTACCTTGACAGTGACAGTAGGCTAGAGCTGGCATGGCAGCCCCTCTAGATAGGTTATGCAGTCCCCATGCTGGCCTGGGCCCTCTCCTGGGTAGGCCTCCCTCATGAAAAAACAGTTTCTGCAGACATTTGAGTTTGGGACATGCTGGGGCTGCCATCCCTGACTCTATTTCCACCTCTTTCTTAATTTCATCTTTCCTGCAAACTGGGCTCTCTGCAAACCTAGAAAGGTCAGGGAGAGGTTGTTACTTACTGGGTGGTAATTATCCCTTAAGGAGAAAAGGTTAGGCCACCCTGCTGATTATTCCACATGTATTCAGATTCAGATTGGCAAGAAAATAGGTTTTATTTAAAACCAGTGAAACAAAATAGAAAAAAAAATGTGTTTCAAAATGTGCATCAACCAGGGGGAGGGGAGGGTGGGGAGGGGGAATGGGAGTAGCAAAAATGGTGGAATGAGATGGACATCACTACCCTAGGTACATATATGAAGACACAAATGGTGTTTCTATATCTTGTTTGCAACCAGAGAGATGGAAAATTGAGCTCTATATATGTACTATGACTTGAAATGCATTTAAATAAATTGATTAATTTTTAAAATTAATTCATTAAAATATGTCCATCATCTGGAGGCTCTGGGGAGAGGAGAGCTTTTAAGAGAGAAGAGGCAGCAAAATGAGATAAAAGGCAGGAAATATACATATGCAGATTTAGTTAGCTATGCTAGACACGTGAGGCAGGGGCAATCTCCACTCTTAGCTTCCTTGGCGCCAGCCAGGCGGGGCCCAGGTGGGGAAGGGCAGCCCTTCAACCATTACTTTCAGTCTAAAGAAATATGGGATAAGTAAAGGTTATCAGGAGGTTATCTTTAATTTCGGTCTGTTTCAAAATGTGGGCACATATTTCTCAGACACCAGCTAGGGAGTTGGCACTTCATCTCCCATTCTTCATGCCCTACATGGAGCAATGGCTTGCAGGCAAATCCTGAATCCTTTCTCCAAGGGGCTTGCCCTCACCAAGCCCCTCAAACTTTCCTGATGCCCAGGCCATGCATGTCCCCTGACCCTCTGTACAGCCTGAGTATTATTTGGCAAATATTTTCTGAACATAAATGAAACTCTTAATCATAGCGTTGATGCTTTAAATCCTCATTTAAAAACTGAGCTATGCAGTGGCAGAGCACTTGCCTAGCATGTGTGCAGCACTGGGTTCGATTCTCAGCACTGCATATAAAGAAATAAAATAAAAGTGCATTGAGAATTAAAAAATATTTTTAAAAAACTGAGCCATAGCCAGGTGAGGTGGCACATGCCTCTATGATCCTAGCAACTCAGGAAACTGAGGCAGCAGAATCATAAGCTCCAGGCCAGCCTGGGCAGCTTAGCAAGACCCTGCTTAAAAAAAAAAAAAAGACTGGGGCTGGGGCTGTAGCTCAGTGGTAGAGCGCTTGCCTCGCATGCCTGAGTCACTGGGTTCGATCCTCAGCACCACATAAAAATAAATAAATAAATAAAGATATTGCATCCATCTACAACTAAAAAAATATTTAAAAAAAAAAAAGACTGGGTGCAGATGTGGTGGCACAAACCTGTAATCCCAGTGATTTGAGAAGCTGAGGCAGGAGGGTTGGAAATTTGAGACCAGCCTCACCAATTTAGCAAGGCTCTAATCAACTTAGTGAGACCCTGTCTCAAAATAAAATATAAGAAAGAGTTGGGGATGTATCTCAGCGGTAGAGTGCTTCTGGGTTCAAGCCCTAGTACCAAAAAAAAAAAAACTGGGCCATAATAGAAATATCTAAATAAAACATCCATTAATCAAATCATGTATGAGAAAGGGCATGTAGTACTTGTCTTTTTGTATCTGGCTTATTTCACTAAACACCATGTTCTCCAGTTCCATCCATTTTTCAAAAGACAGGATTTCATTCTTTCCTTTAAATATATTTTTAGCTGTACATGGACACACAACATGTTTGTTTATTAATTTGTTTTTTATGAGGTGCTGAGGATTGAACCCAGTGCCTCACATATACGAGGCAAGTGCTCTGCTACTGAGCTACAGCCCAAGCCCCATAGATTCCATTCTTTATTTTTATTTTTGGTACCAGGGATTGAACTCAGGGTCACTCGACCACTGAGCCACATTCCCAGCCCTATTTTGGGTTTTATGTAGAGACAGGGTCTCACTGAGTTGCTTAGCACCTCGCCATTGCTGAGGCTGGCTTTGAATTCGCGATTCTCCTGTCTTGGTCTCCCAAAGTTCTGGGATTACAGGCGTGCGCCACCACGCCTGCTGATTTCATTCTTTAAAGCTGAATAATACTCCACTGCATATATATACCACACTTTTTTAAAATATTTTTTTAGTTGTAGATGGACACAATGTCTTTATTTTATTGCTTTGTATGTGGTGCTGAGGGTCGAACCCAGGGCCTCACGCATGCAAGGCAAGCGCTCTACCGCTGAGCTACAATCCAAGCCCCATATACCACACTTTAAAAAATTTTTTTTTTTGGTTGTAGATGGACACAATATCTTTATTTATTTACTTATTTTTTATGTGGTGCTGAGGATCAAACCCAGTGCCTCACCACTGAGCCACAATCCCAGCCCCAATATACCACACTTTTTTGATCCATTTATCTATTGTTGAGCACCTAGATTGATTTTATAAATTAGCTCTTATGAACAGTACCTCATTAAACAATATATGTTATCAAAAATAAAATATTAGGGGCTGGGATTGTAGCTCAGTGGTAGAGCGCTTGCCTCGCATGCATGAGGCCCTGGGTTCAATCCTCAGCACCACATACAAAGCAATAAAATAAAGACATTATGTCCATCTACAGCTAAAAACTATTTAAAAAAATAAATAAATAAAAATAAAAATAAAATATTAGTGGGACAGATTGGCACATGCCTGTAATCCCATTGGTTCAGGAGGCTGAGGCAGGAGGATCATGAGTTCAAAGCTACCCTCAGCATCTTAGAGAGGCCCTAAGCAACTCAGTGAGACCCTGTCTCTAAATAAAATTCAAAAAGGGGGGCTGAGAATATGAGTCAGTGGTTAAGCACCCCTGAGTTCAATCCCAGATATCCCCCCAAAAAAATTAAATTAAATTAAATATTAGTTCTTCAGTGTTGCAAATTGAACCCAGGTCCTCATGCAGGCAAGCACTCTATCAGTGAGCTATACTCCTTAAATTCTGGGGGAAGGTGGATACCAGGGATTGAACTCAAGGATGCCCAATCACTGATCCACATCCCCAGCCCTAGTTTGTATTTTATTTAGAGACAGAGTCTCAATGAGTTGCTTCGCTTTTGCTGAGGCTGGCTTTTTTTTTTTTTTTTTTTGGTACTGGAGATTGAACTCAGGGGCACTCGACCACTGAGCCACATCCTCAGCCCTATTTTGTGTTTTATGTAGAGACAGGGTCTCACTGAGTTGCTTAGTGCCTCGCTGTTGCTGAGGCTGGCTTTGAACTCATGATTCTCCTGTCTCAGCCTCCCAAAGTGCTGGGAAAACAGGCGTGCGCCACCGCGCCTGGCTCCTGGAAGTGTTCTTATGAGATGGAAGCAGAGGGGGATTGTACAGACAGAAGACTAGAACACACACACACACACACACACACACACACACACACACACACGAGGAGCTAATGTGACCATGAAGGCAGAGATTGGAATAATGAGGCCACTAGCCAAGGAGGGCTGAGAGCCACTGGAAACTGTAAGAGGCAGGGAATGGATTTTACCCTAGAGCTTGTGGAAGTGCAGCCTTGCCAACACCTTGCCTTTGGACTTGTGGCCTGTGGAACTGTGAGACAATCTTTCTGATGCTTTGGTGTGGCATCTGGCACCAAGACAGAGACACAGTAGGTGTTCAATAAATAATGATAATAAATAATATAAATATAATAAATAATATAAAAGGAAAGTGTATGCAGTGATTACTCAGGAGACTAAATCAGGAAGATCATTTGAGCCCAGGAGTTCAAAACCATCCGGGGGGGCTGGGATTGTGGCGCAGTGGTAGCGTGCTCGCCTAGCACACGTGAGGCACCGGGTTCGATCCTCAGCACCACATAAAAATAAAATAAAGATATTCTGTCCACCTACAACTAAAAAAATAAATAAATTTAAAAAAAAAAAACCATCAGGGACAGTGAGAACCTATCTCAAAATAATAGTAATAGGGGCTGGGGTTGTGGCTCAGTGGTACAGCACTTTCCTCGCATGCGTGAGGCACTGGGTTCAATCCTCAGCATAAAAATAAAGTAAATAAAATAAAGTAAAATAAAATAAAAATAAAGTAAATAAAATAAAGTAAAAATAAAGTAAAATAAAGATATTATGTCCATATAAATATAAAAATAAAGTAAAATATATTATGTCCATCCACAACTAAAAAAAATATAAAATAAATAATAATAATAATAGTAATAAATAGTAAAGGAAGGAAGGGAAGTAGGAAGGGAAAAAGGAGTATAGGGAGACAGGCCATCCATGTAACTTTGGAATTTTATTGCAGGAATGATGCAGAAACAAATCTTGTGGCCCCAGGACTGGAAGAGCAAGGTTGATTCTGTTCTCCATCTGTAGGTAGCAGTGAAACATTGGGCAGAGGGAAGGTGGAAGGTCACTCTTTCCTAGGACTCCAAGGCATGGGGCCTCTGAGTGACTACAATCAGAGTGTGAGCCCTGAAGCTAGCTCCAGCTCCTTTGATAAAGACAGATTCCCCCTGTCTTTCTCTGCCAGTTTCACACATACACACACACACACACACACACACACACACACAGAGTCACAGAGTCACACACAAACACTGTCATCTGCCTTCATGGGGCTCCCACAGTCTCAGGAATGCCAAATTTACCTTTATCTTCGGTCCTTTTTTAGCCTACTTACTGGTTAAGGGCTATGAAGTCCAGCAGCAACCATCTTGTCAAATTCCTTCACTGACCAAATGGAGAAACTGAGACACAGAGAGGACCAGGGATCTGTTCAAGGTCACTCAGAATGAGCACGGCAGCAGCAACAGAGCTGAAGCTGGAAATCACTATTTAAGGCCCAGAAATGGGCTCCTGCTCTGCCCCAGAATCCCTTGGACACACTCATAGTGACCTCCTTTAGGACAACAAAAATAATCTTGATTCTCCAGGGAGGAGAAATCCTTGTCCTTGAAATACAAGGGGGAAATACAAGCCAAATTGCCTCTGGATCTTCCCTATTCAAGGTCAGTGGGCCTTTTCTGCCATGCCATAAATTCCACCAACCTCCAGGCCCAGGTCAAAGCCACAGGGCCACCGATGCATGGTATGTCATTTTTGGGGGTGAGGGTAGCAGGGATTGAACTTAGGGGTACTCGACTACTGAGCCACATCTCCAGCCCTATTTTGTGTTTTATGTAGAGACAGGGTCTCACTGAGTTGCCTAGCACCTCGCTGTTGCTGAGGCTGGCTTTGAACTCGCGATTCTCCTTTCTCAGCCTTTCAAAGTGCTGGGATTACAAGCGTACACCACTGCGCCTGGCTATGATGTCTTTTGAGATCAATGAGCTCAACTCTTTCTGGTGCAGAAAAGTAAGCCCTACAAAAAAGGAAACCCTGAGCTGGGCGCGGTGGTGCACGCCTGTAATCCCAGCACTTAGGGAGGCTGAGACAGGAGAATCGCGAGTTCAAAGCCAGCCTCAGCAACAGCGAGGCGCTAAGCAACTCAGTGAGACCCTGTCTCTACATAAAACACAAAATAGGGCTGGGAATGTGGCTCAGTGGTTGAGTGCCCCTGAGTTCAATCCTTGGTATCAACAATAAAAAATAAAAAAAAGGAAACTCTGGTTCAGAGAAGGCAAGGGACAGAACCCAAGCCACATAGTAGTTAAATGCAGAACTAAGGCTAGAACTCATCTCACTGTATCTCTTGCCCTGTAGTTCTATAACAGATACTTTCTACTGCTTCCCCTATGGACATCACTCCCATTCCATTCCTTTTTACTACCCCATCCACACTCTCTTTAGATGGTGGATAGAATAAAAAATAAAAAGGGGACTGAGATTGTGGCTCAGTGGTAGAGCACTTGCCTAGCATGTGTGAGGCACTGGATTCAATCCTCAGCACCACATATAAATAAATGAATAAAATATAGGTCCATCAACAACTAAAAAATATTACAATAAATAAATAAAGAAAGAAAGAAAGAAAAAAAAGGGCTGGGGATGTGGCTCAGTGACAGAGTGCTTCTCTAGCATGCAAGAGGCCCTGGGTTTAATTGCCAGTACTAGAAAGAAAAAAATAAAAAGAGGAAAAAAGAAAGCATTGCTATATTTCCTCTTTTTTTTTTCTGTACTGGGGATTGAACTCGGGGGCACTCGACCACTGAGCCACATCCCCAGCCCTATTTTGTGTTTTATGTAGAGACAGGGTCTCACTGAGTTGCTTAGCACCTCGCTGTTGCTGTATTTCCTTTTTAAGGACATACATTATTGTAGGTCAAGTTATACACACAGGGACAAGGGACAGTGGAGTATGGAATTTCTGGGTAGGCAAGAAGCTTTGCAACTGCTCAACATGACAGCAGGTGAAGCATGATTTTGAGGACAGCCATTTGTCCCTGTGACACACTCCCATCAGTAATCTCCCATTTTATGTCACCAGCATCGTTCTTCCCTCTTTTTGTGTGACCCCAACAATGTTATCTCCCCACTCTGGGTGACAGCACAGCTGTCCACCCCATAGCCTATATGACCCCAGGAGTGTCTACATGTCTGTCTGTGTGACACCAGGAATGTGCACACCCCATGTGTGATGCTAGAAGTGTCCCTACCCTGGTGTGTGGAACTCCAGAACAGTATCCAAAACATAGTCTATGTGACCATAGTTGTGACCACATACCAGTACGTGTAGCCCCAGGAGTGCCTGCTCTCAAAGCTATGTGACAGACACCAGCAGTTTCCACACCCCAGATTGTGTGACTCCAGGAAGGTACACATCACCATGTGCATGATCTGTCCATGTCCAAACCCCTATGTATGTGGCCCAGGAGTATTGACTCCTCATTGTATGGAACTCCATGACAGTTACTCCCTTTATTTTTTTAAAATATTTTTTAGTTGTTGATGGACCTTTATTTTTTTCCATTTATTTATATGTGGTGCTAAGGATCGAACCTAGCGCCTCACACATGCGAGGCAAACACTCGACCACTGAGCCACAACCCCAGCCCCAGTCACTCCCTTTCTGTGTGACTCAGGAGCATACACTGCTCAGGTGTTACCCCATTTATTAGATCCCAGGGATGTGCACACCCACTCTATGTGGCTCCAGAATTCACGTTCCAGGATACATAATGCATGGAACATCCACACTACAGTCACTGTGGCTTCAGTAGTGTCCTCTCCCAGGTATGTATGCTAAGACACATCCAAGAATTTCCATGTAAACGTGTGAACATGGAAGTATCCACATCTCAGTCTCTGACTTCAGAGGTACCTAATCATCCTCTCTCTTTCTCTCTTTACCCTATTTATTTATTTATATCAGGGATTGAACACAGGGGCAATTTACCACTGAGTTGCATCCCCAGCCCTTGTTATTTTTATTTTCAAACAGGTTTTTTTCTAAATTTATGAGGGTGTTTCTCAGATGCTAAGGCTGGCCCTGACTTGCAATCCTCCTGCTTCAGTCTTCCGAGTCTCTGGAATTATAATTGAGTGCCACCATGCCCAGCTCATTCTCTCTTTGAACACAGGTATGTCCATACCCCTCACACTGAGATCACAAGAGTATCCATAACACCACAGGACTGGTCCCACCTCAGTCCCTATTACCCCAAGAGTGTTCCTATCCCAGTCTGTGTGATACTAGGAGAGTGAGTCCACAGTGTGATCTCAGGAGTAGCCACTGCCTAGTGTGTTTAACATTGAGTGTCCCAAATCTTCTTTGTATAACCCTAAGTGTGTCTACTCTTCAGTGTGGGTGGCCTTGGAGTGTTCATATCCTGTGTATGTGACTCTAAGCCTATCCACACTGCAGTCTGAGTAACTCCACGGATGTCCAATCCCCCATATTTGTGACCCAGTTTTGTCTACCAGCACTCTGTGTGACCTCTCATTGTTCTACCTCTTGGGCTGTCTGAGCCCAGGAGTGTCACCTCCCAGTCTATCTCATATCAAGGATGCCCACAGGCTGAGATTGTAGCTCAGTGGTAGAGCGCTTGCCTAGAATGCGTGAGGCACTGGGTTCGATTCTCAGCACCACATACAAACAAATAAAATAAAGGTCTATCAACAACTAAAAAAATATTTAAAAATAAAAAATAAAAAATTAAAAAATTTAAAAAAAGATGCCCAGATTCCAATCTGACACATACCAGGGCTCTCAACACTCCAATCTGTATGAACGCAGTGTGTCTATATTACCAACTATTCAACACCTAGGAATCGACACTTGGAATGAGTGACCTAAAGAGCACCCACTAAGCCGGGTGCGGTGGTGCACACCTGTAATCCCACCACTTAGGAAGGCTAAGACTGGAGAATCACGAGTTCAAAGCCAGCCTCAGCAACGGTGAGGCGCTAAGCAACTCAGTGAGACCCTGTCTCTACATAAAATACAAAATAAGGCTGGGGATGTGGCTCAGTGGTTGAGTACCCCTGAGTTCAATCCTAGTACCAAAAAAAAAATATAAAGAGCACCCAATAGTTAGTCTGGGTGACTTGGGAGTGTCTGCTTTCTACTCTGTGGCCCCAGAAGAATTCTGTAATGAATCTGACCCTGGAAATGTATATACCCTAAACACTGTGACCCCAAGACTGCCCACATCCCAGTTTGTTTGACTATAAGAATGTTTACACCCTAGAAGTGAACCCTAGAAACCTTCCTCTAGAAGCATCTGCATCCCACTCTGCATGACCCCAGAAGTGTGCATTCTCCAGCGTGTGTAATTCCAGGAGGGTTCACTCTCCAGTGCAGGTGACTTTTGGAAGGTCCAGATCCTCATCTGAGTAACCCAAGACTGTTCACACTGAGGTATATACTGCCTCATACAGTGTTCACACTCTAGTCTGTTACCACAGCAGTGCACATTCCTATCTGAGTAACTTTGGGAGTATTCACAGCCCCCTCTGTGTGACTCCAGGACTACCCACAGCCCTGTCTAAAAGTGTGTGTTCACCCAACAGCCTGTGTACTCCAAGAAGTATCCACCCAATTGCTCAATGGTAGATTCCAAAACCACTAGGTACCTCATCACCACCATTTCCACACAACCTCTATGTGTGTGACCTCTGAGGGGCTGTTCATGCCTGAATTCAATGGATTATTTTGTTCCTAGCTTTCTCCAACATTGTTACATGGTCTTCTATTTCTATTTCCCTTCATTCTCCTCAGTGGACCATTCCATTTCCATCTCCTCCTTCCCAACCATTTGCAAACACACACACATGCACACCCACACATACATGCCCAGGCTTAGAAACATGAACTTTCACTCTCCAGGGCTGACGCAGCTATGACCACTGCTGAGTGCTCATTCTTTTTTTTTTTTATTTTTTATTTTTGGCACCAGGGATTGAACTCAGGGGCACTCAACCACTGAGCCACATCCCCAGCCCTATTTTGTGTTTTATGTAGAGACAAGGTCTCACTGAGTTGCTTAGTGCCTCGCCATTGCTGAGGCTGGCTTTGAACTCGTGATTCTCCTGTCTCAGCCTCCCTAAGTGCTGGGATTACAGGCTTGCGCCACCGCGCCCGGCTGCTGAGTGCCCATTCTGCCAACAGCAGAGACCAACAGCAATTCCTTGATGTGGCTCCATTTCCCAGGATGATCAGTCAGCTCCCTTGTGGCAGGGGGATTCCATTGGACAGCTTCCATTGCAGAAGGGACAGCATTTTGTTCTTATTGAAATAGATACTCTGGGTCCAGATTGGTCCTCCATGTATGCACTGCTCCTGTTGAAACTCCCATCTCTGGACTTAGAGTATGCCTCAGCCAACCCCATGCTATTCCACATGGCATTGCTTATCATCAGGGAATTCACTCCACAGCAGATGAAGTGTGACAGTGGGCCCATGCTCATGGAATTCACTGGTCTTACCATGTTCCCAGTCATCCTAGAGTAATTGTCCTGACAGGACTGTGGAATGGCCTTTAGAAGACTCAGTTACAGTGCCAGCTAGGATGAAATATCTGGAATGGCTAGGACAGTGTTCTCCAGAAGGTTGTATATGCCCTGAATTAGCATCCAGTATGTGGTGCTGTTCTCTGATAGCCAGGATTTGTGAGTCCAAGAATCAAGAAGTGGAAACGGAAGTGACACCACTTACCATTACCTCTAGTGACTCACTAAGTGCATTTTTTGCTTCCTCTTGCTGCTACTTTATGTTCTCCTGGCCCAGAGGGCTTAGTTCCAGAGGTAAGAGTTCTTTTTTTAATTTTTTTTTTTTGGTACCAGGGATTGAACTCAGGTGTTCAACCACTGAGCCACATCCCCAGCCCTATTTTGTGTTTTATGTAGAGACAGGGTCTCACTGAGTTGCTTAGCGCCTGGCCATTGCTGAGGCTGGCTTTGAACTCGCGATTCTCCTGTCTCAGCCTTCCAAAGTGCTGGAATGACAGGCATGCACCACCGCAGAGGTAGGAATTTTGCCACCAAAGACACAACAGTGGTCCCACTGAACTGGAAGTTAAGACTGCCAACAGGCTACTCTGGGCTCCTCATGCCTTTGAGTCAGCAGGCAAGGAGTGGGTTACACTGTTGGTTGGGTTGACAAACTGATCCTGACCACCAAGGTGATTTGGACTGCTACTCCACAGTGGAGGTGAGGAAGAGTATGTCTGGAGCATAGGTGGTCCCTTTGGGGTATCTCTCTTTTTTTCAGCATTTTTTAGTTGTCAATGGATCTTTATTTTATTTATTTATATGTGGTACTGTAAATCAAACCCAGTGCTTCACACATACTAGGCAAGTGCTCTACCACTGAGCCACAACCCTATGTCCCCTTGGGGCATCTCTTAATATTCCCATTCATGTGACTAAGGTTAATTGAAATCTATAACAATCAATCTAGTCAAGACCATGAATAGCCCAGATCCTTTGGGGATGAATATTTGAGTTGCCCCACCAGGGAAAGAACCATAATCAGTTGAGGTGCCTGCTGCGGGGGCGGGAAGGAATGTAGATTGGGCTAGGTGCAGTGTCATACCTATAATCCAAGCTACTTGGGAGGCTGAGGCAGGAGAATCTCAAATTCAAGGGCAGCCTCAGCAATTTAGCGAGACCCTGTATCAAACAAAAAAGAAAATAAAAAGTGTTGGTCTGAGGATGTAGCTCAGTGGTAGAGCATCCCTGGATTCAATCCCCAGTACCAAAAAAAAAAAAAAAGGCAAAATAAAAATTAAAATGACTGGGGATATAGCTCAGTGGTAAAGAGCTCCTGGGTTCAATCCCCAGTACAATTTTTTTTTTAAAAAAAAAGAAAGAAAAGAAATGCAGACTGGGTAGTAGAAGGAGGTAGTTATGACTACCAGTTATGACCACAGGACCAAATACAGAACCAAGGACTGTTAGTGCCATGAACATTTTCTCCTTATTTTTTGTGAATGTTTGGCATATATAGCAAATATCTTTTCTTTTTTTCTTTTTCTTTCTTTCTTTTCTTTTTCTTTCTTTCTTTTTTTTTTTTTTTTTTTTTTTTGATGCCGGGTTTGAACTCAGGGGTACTTGACAACTGAGTCACATCCCTAGCCTCATTTTGTATTTTTTTAATTGAGAGACAAAGTCTCACTGAGTTGCTTGGTGTGTCCCTTTTGCTGAGGCTGGCCTTGAACTCGAGATCCTCCTGCCTCAGCTTCCCAAGCCACTGGGATTACAGGCGTGTGCCACTGCACCCAGCTATCTTTTATTTCTTACCACTCTTATTCCCTTAGTGTGTAATGTAAAATATGTTGACTTTATGTAAGTCTTGTTAAGTTTGCATCACAGTATTTAAATTGTGGGATATTAAGGAAGAGTAAATATCCGGACTTCACCTCCTCTTCTGGGGTAGGGCTTGTGCATTTTCAGTTGTATGCAGGATAGTTGGATCGTGTTAGTGAGAATGTTGATGACCTTTTTATTGTTTTCATTTGGAGATTAAGTATGGCTTAATGAGAGGCATATGAATGCCAAGTAGACAAGAGGTGAATTTTTTATGGTTAGTTTGTTGTTTCCACTTGACTGGAACACAGAGTTCCTTGATTAAACATTATTTCTGGGTATATCTGCCAGGCTGTTTCTGAAGGAGGTTAGCATTTGAATTGCAGGCTGCAGATTGTTCTCTCATTGTGAGAAGCCATCTTCCAATCCTTTGAGAGTCTGAATAGAACAAAAAGTGGAAGGAGGGGCGGAATTTGCTTGCTGCTTGGCTGCTTGAGCTGGGAAATGTCTTCAACCCTCAACAGGGAGCTATCCATCAGCCCTCCAGTTCTCAGAACTACACCACTAGCTCTTGTGGGCCTCCAGCTTGTCTGCAAGACGGCAGATTGTGGTACTTCTCAGCTCCCATAATTGGAAGAGCCAATTCCTTATAATAAATCATATATTGGTGCTCTCTTTCCTATTGATTCTGTTTTCTGGATAACCCTGGCTAATACCACCCTGCCCCCTGCCAGCAATTCCACTTATACCTCTAACACAACACAGTTGCACATAGTCATAAACACAAATGGTGGGGGGAAACCTTGTAAAAGGCCCAAGATTTGTGCAACCTGAAGAGAAACACCAGTGGGAAAATCTTCTAAATGTCCATGTATAGCCAATGATCATTGCATAGTGAAATGAATGATGGGGGTTAATGCTGTGCCATAAGAACCCTCTGGATGTGATACAGAATAAATGGAACCTGGTTGTACCTATGGGACTGTGTGCCTTCTACAGGACACGCTCTAAGTGAAGAAAAGTGGGATAGGGGATTGGTTCTGGTAACCATGTGTGCGTGAGGGCACATATAAATGCTATGTAGGGAAAGTATCTCAAAGCAAACACCAGAAACTGACCCCCACTGGTTATTTTGGGGAAGTGGGGGGCAGAGATAACCTGCATAGACTATGTACTGATGTGCTGCTCAAATCTTTTCTACAAACCTGTATTCACCTGTATTATTTGTACAAC
>CM053417.1:84643285-84658692 GCA_028644305.1 Xerus rutilus | reverse complement strand
TTGGTACTGGGGATTGAACTCAGGGGCACTCGACCACTGAGCCACATCCCCAGCCCTATTTTGTGTTTTATGTAGAGACAGGGTCTCACTGAGTTGCTTAGCACCTCGCCATTGCTGAGGCTGGCTTTGAACTCGCGATTCTCCTGTCTCAGCCTCCCTAAGTGCTGGGATTACAAGCGTGAGCCACCGCGCCCGGCTGTACAACTCTTTTTAAAGGAAAATTATATGCTTAATGTTCTTATATACAAAAGCTACAGCAAAGTAAGGGGGGAAAGGGGGAGTTGGATATCATAAAGACAGAAGGAATATCAATGGAGTAGGAGACTGAGGAGGAGGGAGGAGGGACAGGAAATAGGAGGAAATGCTAAATGAATTTAACAAAATTATGCTCTGTACATGTATAAGTTTACCACAGTGAATTCCACCTTTATATCTATAAAGCACCAATTAAAACTGTAAAGGGAGGGAGAAGGGAAGGGAAAGGGAGGCACTGGGGACTGAAATGGAGTAAATTAAAGTCCATGCCTGCATCATTATATCGAAATGAACCCAACTATTATGTACATCTATAATGCACCAATAATAGAAAAAAAATACCCACAGTGTGGAATGTTTGTGTTAGGGAGGGCGGTAACCAGATGTGTCTAGGAGGAAGAATCTCAGGAAACAGACAGGTAACCTGAAAGAGCCAAGAGAGCTCCGCTCAGGGTGAGGAGGATGGCAATGGGCCGGGTGAATGTTTTCTGACTCTCAGCAGTGAAGTTGACAGCCGGGTTTGGATGGCGGATGGGGAAGATCCCAGATCTCATGCCCCAATAGAATTCAGAAACATCACTGCCTGGGGCACAAAACTCTGTTTTTGTTTTTGTTGTTTTGTTTTGTTTTGTTTTTGCAGTGCTGGGATGGAACCCAAGGTCTTGAGCATGGTAGCCAAGCACTCTACCATTGAGCTACATTTCCAACCCTGGAACTCTGAATAGCTTAGAAGTCTTGGCTCAGAAGCTGGGTTTGGTGGCTTGTGCCTGTCATACCAACTGTGTGGGAGGCTGACTTGAACCTAGGAGTTCAGGGCCAATCTAGTCAACATAGAATAAAACCTGTCTCAAAAAAAGAAAAAAAGAAAGGAAAGAGAAATCTTTTTAAAAAATATTTTTTAGTTGCAGATGGACACAATATCTTTATTTTATTTATTTATTTTTTTGTGGTGCTAAGGATCAAATCCAGTGCCTCACGTGTGCTAGGCAAGTGCTATACCACTGAGCTCTAGCCACAGCCCCGAGAAAAGAAATCTTGATTCAGATACAGACCCAAAATAGAGTGGCCATACTCTAACTCAGACAGCTTATAACTCCACACACTGGACACTGGCTCACATACTGATAAGAAATATAGCCCTCTGGAAACACACCCCTAAATAGATAAGAGGCCTCCTATCCAAGAATACTGGTCCCCTCAAATCTTTTTTTTTTTTTTTTTTTTTTTGGTAGCAAGGATTGAACCCAATGGTGCTTAACCACTGAGCAATATCCATATCCCTTTTTAATTTTTATTTTGATATAAGGTCTTGCTAAGTTGCTGAGGACCTCAATAAGTTGCTGAGGTGGGCCGGGAACTTGTGATCCTCCTGTCTCAGCCTCCTGAGTCCCTAGGATTACAGGTGTGCACCCTCATGCCCAGCTCTCTCATCACTTTTGGATGAGTGATTTTTCTGTGTTATTGAGAAGGAACTCCTTACACACACACCTTAAGGTTTGGTTTTACTTTCAAGGCTTTGAAGTTTCTTGTTTTGCTTTTGCAGTGGTGGGGATGGAACCCAGAGCCTCATGAGGCACATATTCTACCACTGAGCTACATCCCTAACCCCTCAAGACCCTAAGTTTTATGTCAGAGTCTTTGTCCTTTCATCTCCTACTTCTGTCCCAACCAATGGTCAGTCCTCAGTCTGTGCCCTCCCATTTTTTGTTTTGTTTTGTTTTGGTTTTTTTGGTACTGAAGATTGAACTCAGGGGCACTCAACCACTGAGCCACATCCCCAGCCCTATTTTGTGTTTTGTGTAGAGACAGGGTCTTACTGAGTTGCTTAGTGCCTCGCCGTTGCTGAGGCTGGCTTTGAACTCGTGATTCTCCTGTCTCAGCCTCCCTAAGTGCTGGGATTACAGGCATGCGCCACTGCGCCCGGCCCTCCCATTTTTGCCCCTTGATCTCTGGGCTTTGAGCCAGAGGGTTGTCTTGGAGGTGCCACGGCAGGAATACCTACCCTGCCATGCTGCGCTGTCTGCCCTCCAGGCTGCCAGTCAGGATGTGGAGCAGGACTTCAGAAAATCAGGTGAATGTGGTGGGCCCTGGGGTCCTAAGGCATGGCTGTTGACACCCAGGCAAGCTGGGAATCTCCAAGCTTGGGTCTGCTAATCTACTTCTTTCTCTTCTCTGTGAGCTCTGTGCTGTCCTCCATTTCTCCATCCTTCTCTCTTGTTTCCTCTTTCAAAGACAAGCAGAGGGCAGCAGAGACCCATGGAAAGGTCTTGCTAAAACCCACAGAGGATCCAAGTGACATGTCTGCAAGACAGACAGGCAGAGGTCTGCTCCATCTGGGTGGCTCAGGGAGAGACAGGTCAGTGCCAAGGACAGGTAGAGAGACCCAAAGGTGACTCATGGAGGGTGTCCCTGAGGCTATCATGACAGAGGCATGTCGGGAAGGGTCAAGGAACAAAGCAATGACCTTGAAATTTACTAGAAGATTCAGAGACTTCTGACAGCCTGAAGAGGACATTGAAGAAGACTTCAAGACTCCATGGAAGAGAAAAACCCTTTCCTGTGGAGGAGACTAAAGGAGAGGGGAGCATTGTATTCTGGGCATTTTGACTACACCTATATATAGAGATGTTGTGAGAATTAAAATGGATTCTACTTTCTTTTCTTTCTTTTCGGTACTGGGAATCGAATCCAGGACCTCACACATATAACACAAACAATGTCACTGAGCTGCATCTTCATTCAAAAATCTATTTTATTTGAGTACTATGGATGAAACTCAGGGTCTCACACATATTAGGCAAATACTCTACCACTGAGCTATATCTTTGCATATATATATTGAACCCAGGAGTACTGGTACTGAGCTCCATCTCCAGTCCTTTTTATTTTGACATAGGGTCTCGTTAAGTTGCTGAAGCTGGCCTCAAACTTGCCATCCTCCTGCCTCTTCCTCCTGAGTCACTGGGTTTACAGATGTGCGCCAACAGTCCTGGCCCATATTCTTTTTTTTTTTTTTTTTGGTACCAGGGATTGAACTCAGGGACACTCGACCACTGAGCCACATCCCCAGCCCTATTTTGTGTTTTATGTAGAGACAGGGTCTCACTGAGTTGCTTAGCGCCTCGCCACTGCTGAGGCTGGCTTTGAACTCATGATTCTCCTGTCTCAGCCTCCCAAAGTGCTGGGATTACAGGTGTGAGCCACCATGCCCAGCTTCATATTCTTCTTTGATAAGTGATTAAATCAGGGGTCAGCACACAGTAAAACTTATATGATAACCATATCTTGATCTTCTGTTTTTCCATTTGTTCCTTTGCTTTGCTTTGCTTTGCTTTGCTTTGCTTTTTGGTTCTGAGGATAGAACCCAGGGTCTCACACATGCTGGGCAAACTTTCTGCTCAGCTACACCCTCAGTCCTCATTATCTTTTTATAAAAGCAAGCTCCAGAGCTGGGGCTGTTACTCAGTATGTGTGAGGCACTGGGTTTGATTCTCAGCACCACATAAAAAAAAAAAAACAAATAAAATAAAGGCATTCTATCTGTCTATAACTACAACTTTCTTTTTTTAAAAAAAGCAAGCTTCATCACCTCACCTTGGAGCCCACACATGATCTGGCCCCTGCCTCCTCCTCCCATTCATCACTCACTCACTCTAGGATTCTAAGCTATACTGGCTTTCTCCCTGCTCCTTCTAAAATTTCCAAGGATGGAACACTGAGTCTACCAACTAGGATCTGGGGACTGAATCTGAGCTGGCAGGGTACTGAATAATGTGAAAAATTGGTTGCATTTATTCCCATAGTCTATCATAATTGGGGGGGATGCAGGTATATCAGTACTTAGGGGAAACTCATAGCTCTAAGCACACAGATCAAAAAAGTAGAAAAGTTGAAGCGAATGACCTGAATTCCCATATCATGCCCTGCTGGAAAAAGAATGACACATTGAACTCTGGGGAAGAAGGTAGGAAAGCCTAAAGATAAGAGCAGAAGCTGGTGAAATAGAGCAAACATACACCAGAGAAAAATTGATGATGTTTAAAGTTGATTCTTTGAAAGGATTAACATAATATTAGTAATTTTTGTTTTCACAACATAAATTAAGAGAAACATGAATTATCCATATCAGGAAAGTAAATGGGGCACTCTAACAGATTCTATGGACATTGAAGGGTTAATAAGACTTTTTGAACATATAACTTTATTTTCAGTGGAGTCCAAATGTCAGTCATTTACTTCTTGTGCTGCTTCTGTGTTCATGTGGATCCTCTGTATTTATGAGGAGAGCAGAACTCAGCAACTTTGCTAATGCCTCCTCCACTTATGAAATAGAACTGCACAGGATGTTTTAGCTGGGGTTCAGTGAAATCAATTGTTTCAAATGTACTGGTTTCAACAAAATTAAACACGGTGCAATGGAAAACAATAAAATAGTGTCAAGTAGAATTGAGTGGAACAGAATCGAATCTGATAGAACAGAATGGAAAGGAAGAGAATGAAATGGAATTGAATGAAAAAGAACAGAATAGAACAGAATAGAATATCAGTCAGACTTTGTGTCAAGAACTGAAAATAAGGGGCTGGCTATGTAGCTCAGTGGTAGAGTGCTTGCCTAGCATGCATGAGATCCTGGATTCGATCCTCAGCATCACATATAAATAATAAATGAATAAAATAAAAGATCCAGCCAGGCGCGGTGGCTCAAGCCTGTAATCCCAGCACTTAGGGAGGCTGAGACAGGAGAATCACGAGTTCAAAGCCAGCCTCAGCAACAGAGAGGCGCTAAGCAACTCAGCGAGACCCTGTCTCTACATAAAACACAAAATAGGGCTGGGGATGTGGCTCAGTGGTCGAGTGCCCCTGAGTTCAATCCCCAGTAACAAAAAATAAAATAAAATAAAATAAAATATCCATCAACAATTTTAAAAAATATTAAAAAAAAAAGAACTGGAAATAAGGCTGGGGTTGTGGCTTAGTGGCAGAGCACTTGCATAGTGTATGCAAGGCACTGAGTTCAATTCTCAGCCCTGCAAATAAATAAATAAATAAAATAAAGGTCCATCAACAACTAAAAAAAAAAATACTTAAAAAAGACCTGGAGGGCTGGGATTATGGCGCAGTGGTAGCGTGCTCGCCTAGCACGCATAAGGCACTGGGTTCGATCCTCAGCACCACATAAAAATAAAATAAAGATATTCTGTCACCTACAACTAAAAAAAAAAAAATAAACATAAAAAAAAAAGACCTGGAAAGAATTGTAGTAGATATTCATTCATTGAAGAAATATTGAGCTATTTGGGAAACAGTGGGAACAAAATAGAAATTCCTACTCATATTCTAGGTAGGAAGACAAGTGCAAAGGTCCTGAGGCTAAAGGTACAGGATGACCCTTATGCGGAACAGGCAAAGCTAGTGTAGCTTGGAGTTCAAGAGCAATGTATGGGGCTGGAGAAGTATCACAGTATATAGCACTTGCCTAATATAAACGAGTCCCTGGGTTCCATCCCCAGCATGGAAAAAAAACAGTGGATGAAACTGTAGAGATGGGAGTTATGGTAATAAGGGTGGATTATCTTTCTTTCTTTCTTTCTTTTTTTTTTTTTTTTTGTGTGTGGTAGCAAGGATTGAACCCAGGGCCTAGCATGCTTGGCAAATGCTCTACCACTGAGATACACTTCAGACCCTAAGTCTGTTCTTTTTTTTTTTTTTTTTTGTCATACCAGGGATTGAACTCAGGGGCACTCAAACACTGAGCCACATCCCCAGCCCTATTTTGTGTTTTATGTAGAGACAGGGTTTCACTGAGTTGCTTAGCGCCTCACCATTGCTGAGGCTGCCTTTGAACTCGCAATTCTCCTGACTCAGCCTCCTAAAGCTAAGTCTGTTCTTTTAAACACTATACTATCTGTATTTCCAGATCATAGGCACATTATAATCCTACAGCAGATGTATTGTAAGTAAACAAATTACTAAAGAATACAAGGCAAGAGAAGGATCTGGAGAGAAGTGCAGAAGGAAGGAGGTGTGCCTACCAATTGGTTCTGTAAACACACATGCCCAGAAAGTTTTATCTCATCTGAGAGGCACCCTTCTTTCCTGCCTTCTGTGATCATAGCTGCAGGGTGGGAAAGGAGGTGGCTAGGAGAAATTGCCAATGGATGGCTTGTATTCAGTGTTGGACCTGTTTTGTGTATTGTCATTTCTTGGAAAAGAGAGGAATTCCAACTTGGGAAAAACAAGGGAGGTTTGGCTCCAATCTCCTCCCTTAATTTTCACATATGTTCCTCTGGAAGGAGAAAGAGAACAAGAAAAAAGTGAAGAGGCTGGGGCTGTAGCTCAGTGGCAGAGTGCTCACCTAGTATGTGAGAAGCACTAGGTTCCATCCTTAGCACCACATAAAAAATAAAACAAATAAAATAAAGGCATTCTGTCCATCTACACTACAAAAAATTTTCTTGAAGAGTGAAGACTGGGCATGACAGACACATAGAATCTTATGAATCCATGCATGGGGAATAAGACTCTATTGACATTTTCCTTTAAAATTTTCCATTTGAAATGGGGGTGGAAGTGATAGGGGAGAGAGAAGGAAACATGGGTGTGTTCAGTGGCAATGTGGTTTCACCTGACATTTTATTACCTTTTAGTCACGGAGGAACAACACTCAGACCCTTTCCAGGTGTCTTATCCATAGACTTGACCATATCGTGATGACAGTGAAGAGCATCAAAGATACCACCATGTTCTATTCCAAGATCCTGGGCATGGAGGTCATCACTTTCAAGGTAACCATTTCCTCAAATGCCAATTACAGGTGGATTAAACTTTAATGATAACTCCTTATCATACAACTTAAGGGCTGGAGGTATAGCTCAGAGGTAGAGTGCTTGCCCAGCATATGCAAGGCCCTGGATTCAATGCCCAGCACCACAAAAAAGGTGGGGGGGGGGCAAAATTTAGCTTAATTCAAAAAAAAATCACAGGAAATCTGAAGCAAAGATAAAAGGATCAATGGAAGAGTCTCCAAAGTTTGAAAAGGGGAATTTCCAGAAAATGGAGAAAAAAGAAGGGAGGAAGCTGGGCGTGGTGGTGCACATCTATAATCCCAGCACATTGGGAGGCTGAGACAGGAGTTCAAAGCCAGCCTCAGCAACAGCAAGGTGCTAAGCAACTCAGTGAGACCTTGTCTCTACATGAAACACTAAATAGGGCTGGGAATGTGGCTCAGTGATCGAGTGCCCCTGAGTTCAATCCCTAGTACCAAAAAAAAAAAAAAGAGGAGAGGAAATTATCATAGTGAGAAATAATGTAAGAGTTACATACAGGGCTGGGGTTATGGCTCAGTGGTAGAGCGCTTGCCTAGCATGCATGAGGCACTGGGTTCAATTCTCAGCACCACATATAAATAAATGAAATAAATAAAGATCCATCAACAACTAAAAAAATATTTTTTAAAAAATCAGTTACATACAACTATAGTGCACCAATTTTTAAAAAGTGGGAAAAATAATGTGCTGGCCTTGGCACATACTTGTAAGTCCAGCCGCTAGAGAGGCTGAAGCAGAAGAATTGCAAGTTCAAAGCCAGCCTAAGCAACTTGGGGAAGCTCTAAAAAACTTAGCAAGACCCTGTCTCAAAAACAAAACAAAGCTGGGGGCAGTGGCACAAAGCTGGGGGCAGTGGAGCAAGCCTGTAATCCCACACTTAGGGAGGCTGAGACAGGAGAATCATGAGTTCAAAGCCAGCCTCAGCAACAGCAAGGCACTAAGCAACTCAGTGAGACCCTGTCTCTACATAAAACACAAAATAGGGCTGGGGATGTGGCTCAGTGTGTCGAGTACCCTGAGTTCAATCCCCGGTGCCACAAAAAAAATTAAAGGCTAGGGATATGGATCAGTGGTTAACACCCCTGTTACCAAAAAGAAAGGATGAGAAAAAGGAAAGAAAAAGAAAAAAGAAGTAACACAAGAGAACACTGCAGTCTTTATATGCAAAGAGTTAAAGTATCCAGTACATCAACATTTAGATACAACTTGATAAAATTGTAGAACATCAAGTTGCAAAACTAGATCCTAAGAACTTTCTAAGAGATTAAAAAGTAGTTCATCTAGAAAGGAAAAAGAAACATTCAAATATCCAACTTCCTGAGTCATACCAGAGACCAGAAGATAATAAAAGGAAGGACACCTTCTAGATTCTGGGAAAGGATCTAAGTGTGTAGCGCTTGCCTAGCACATGTGAGGCATTGGGTTCAATCCTCAGCACCGTATAAAAATAAATAAATAAGAGGCTGGGGTTATGGCGCAGTGGTAGCGTGCCCGCCTAGCACATGTGAAGCATTGGGTTCAATCCTCAGCACCGTATAAAAATAAATAAATAAAATAAAGGTACTGTGTCCATCTATGGCTTAAAAAGTAGTGAGGCTGTTTGCTTCTATTAAAAAAATTTTTTTAAGATTCTGTGGACAGAGCCCACCTGGTGGCACACACGAGTTCAAACGCCAGTCTCAGTAACAGTGAGGTGCTAAGGAACTCAGTGAGACCCTGTCTCTACATAAAACACAAAATATGGCTGGGGATGTGGCTCAGTAGTCAAGTGCCCCTGGGTTGAATCCCTGGTACCAAAAAAAAAAAAAGGAAAAAAAATATTCTGGGGACAAATTTTCAATCCTAGAATTCTATGTCCAACCAAACTGTTAATCAAAGATAAATGTAGAAGAAAGCAGTCTTAGACATAAAATGTCTTAGAAAATCTGCCCATTAGGAAGCTGGGGCTTAGTGGTGGAGCTCAGTGGTAGAGATCATGCCTAGCACTCACAGGGCCCTGAGCTCCATCCTCAGCACTGCAAACAAACAAAATAAACAATTAAGGTGGGAATAAGGAAGACATGGAAATCAGGTTACATTGGTTCCCAAGAGGAAGCTCCCAGAAAGATATTTAGAAAACCATCAGGCCTATTCTAAACAGAACAAAGAAAGATCCCAAGAAGAAGATATTCAGGGGAAAATGAAGGTTTCTAGAGAGAAATACTGTCCTGAGAATTTGTGAAAACTTCAAAGTGGTAAATGCAGAGAAAGGAAAGCGTAAGTAGCCTGTGAAGATGTTCTTTCAACAAGTGAATGGATAAACTGAGGTATATACAGATAATGGAATATCATTAAATTATAAAAAGAAATAAAGCTGAGTGATGTGGTGCACACCTGTAATCCTAGCAACTCCAGAGGCTCAGGCAGGAGGATCACAAGTTCAAGTCCAGCCTCTGCAACTGAGTAAGACCCTGGCTCAAAATAAAATAAATAAATAGGGCTTGTGATATAGGTCAGTGGTAGAGGGCTCACCTAACGTGTGTAAGGCCTTGGGTTCAAGCTTCAGCACCACAAAAAATACATGTATATCTATATACCATTCTGGGCCGGGGATGTAGCTCAGTGGCATAGTGCTCATCTAGCAAGTGCAAGACTCTGGGTTCATTTCCTGGTACCACACAGAAACAAAATCATGCTGAATAAAAACTGAAGAAACAGAAAAATGGGGCTGGAGTTGTGGCTCAGTGGTCAAGCGCTTACCTAGAATGCATGAGGCACTGGGTTCGATCCTCAGCACCACACAAAAATAAATAAAATAAAAGTATTGTGTCTATATATATTTAAAAAAACAGAAAAAGGTCTTACTTCATGGTGCCATTTATAATCCCACACAAAACAATAATACACTTTTTTGTGGTTCTGGAGATCAAACCCAAGACCTCACATATGCCAGGCAAGGTATTCTATCACTGAATCACATTCCCAGCCTAAGAGTAACGCATTTGAGGGAGGTACTGGGGATTGAACTCAGGGGCACTCGACCACTGAGCCACATCCCCAGCCCTATTTTGTGTTTTATGTAGAGACAGGGTCTCACTGAGTTGCTTAGGGCCTTGCCATTGCTGAGGCTGGCTTTGAACTCCCGATTCTCCTGTCTCAGCCTCCCTAAGTGCTGGGATTACAGGTGTGTGTCACCGTGCCCCACTACTAATGCACTTTTTACAATAACTTATGAAAATCAAAGGATACACATCAAACACATTTATAATGGTTGCCTAAAGTAGGGATAGGAATAGAGAATAGAAAAAAAATGCATTAATGAAATGAGATGGGCTTTGCATGGGCCAGTGATGACAATGGTATATATGATGCCTCAGCTCCCCATACTCAAGACATATTGCAGTGGAGCTAGGGTTGTGGCTCAATGGTAGAACGCTTGCCTAGCAAGTGTGAGGCACTGGGTTCAAGCCTCAGCACCCACATATAAATAAATAAAATAAAGGTATGACGTCTATCTACAACTAAAAATAAAATTTTTAAAAAGACACATTGGAGTGAAATTTCAGAACACCTACGGTCAATAAAAATTCTCCAAGCTGGGGCTGGGATTGTAGCTCAGTGGTAGAGCGTTTGCCTCGCATGCTTGATGCCCTGGGTTCGATCCTCAGCACCACATACAAAGCAATAAAATAAAGATATTGTGTCCATCTATAACTAAAAAATATTTTAAAAAAAATTCTACAAGCTGCAGGAGTGAAAGGTGACAAAAGAATGAAAAACAGAATAACATCATACTTCTTATTAGCAACAGCAGATTCAGGGAAGAAAAGGGAGCAACATATTTAAAAGGCTGTAGGAAAAATCCTCAACTTAGAAATGCATACTGGTATGAATTATCATTCAATTGTAAAAGTGAAATAAAATTATTTTCTGATAGAATGTATGTGGTACCAAACATGATGATAAAAAAGAAAGAAGCCAGGTGCCGTGGCACACACCTGTAATCCCAGAACTTTGGGAGGCTGAGACAGGAGAATTGCGAGTTCAAAGTCAGCCTCAGCAAAAAGCAAGGTGCTAAGCAACTCAGTGAGACCCTGTCTCTACATAAAACACAAAATAGGGCTGGGGATGTGGCTCAGTGGTCCAGTACCCCTGAGTTCAATCCCCGGTACCAAAAAAAAAAAAAAAAAAAAGAGAGAGAGAGAGAAATAGCAGATGCTGAGAGGTACAAGAGAGGAAGGAGACGTGAAGAAGACTACAGGGTTATGTGGGTTATCTGTCAAAACATAGACACATTCCTTAGCCCTACAAAAAATAATACTAAAACATACGACTGGGTTATTTAAAAATTATAAAAGTGGGCTAGGGTTGTGGCTCAGTGGTTCCCACAGCCTTGTGAGGTAGCACTTGTGAGGCACTAGGTTCGATACTCAGCACTACATAAAAATAAGTAAATAAAATAAAGTTATTGTGTCCATCTACAACTAAAAATTTTTAAAAATTATAAAGGAACCAAGAGAGGAATTAAAAATGATGATAGAATTCTGTTGGGAGGGATAGTGATGTGCATGAGCTAAATTCTCATTTATCATAGCCCAGAAATCATAGAAACTAACTAAAGTCACTAAATCAAGAAAAAAGTAGTGCTCCCAGCAGCTTGGGAGGCTGAGGCAGAAGGATCACAGGTTCAAAGCCAGCCTCTGCATCTTAGCAGAGGCCCTAAGCAACTTACCAAGACCCTGTCTCAAAATACAAAAATAAAAATAAAATTAATAAAAAGGGCTGGAGCTGCAGCTCAGTGAGGAAGTGCCTCTGAGTGTGATCCCTGATACAAAAAAAAAAAGTAGTGCATTGGTTAGACATTGTGTTTGTAGGTGCATAGGGGAAAACTCAACTAACTTAGGGTTTATTAGAAAATTTTCTTTTTATTTCATCGAACAACAGTCAAGGATAGGCAGTCAAAGCTTAAGCAGAGGCTGGGAAAGAGGAAATGAATGAGCACAGAAGTGCCGGCTCAATGGGGCAGGAGGGTTCTCAGAAGCCCCACCCACAACCATCTCAGGGCCCAGTCCAGCTAACACGGCCTCCATTACATGATGACCCACCCCCAGTAAGGAATGCTGGGAAATGTGGGGGATTTGTTTGTTTGTTAATTTTAAAGCCCAGCACACAGTGACTCCATCAGAATTTGGATTTTGTTTGTGAGAAAAAAATGGAGGATGACTCGGGAGGCTGGAACCTTGAGAAGGATCACTTGAGCCCAGGAATTCAGGGCCAGCCTGGACAACAGAATGAGTCTTTGACTCTTCCAAAAAAAGAAAAGTCACTTGCTTTTAATCCTAGCTACTCAGAAAGCTGAGGAGGAGGATTGTAAATTTGAGTTCAGCCTGTGAAACTTAATGAGCTCCTGTCTCAAAAATAAGGGGCTGGGATTGTGGCTCAGCGGTAGAGCGCTTGCCTCGCATGCGTGAGGCCCTGGGTTCGATCCTCAGCACCATGTACAAAGCAATAAAATAAAGACATTGTGTCCATCCACAACTAAAAAAAAAATATTTAAAAAAAAAAAAATAAGAAGGGCTGGTACCAAGTGTGGTGGCTCACTTGTCTAATCCCAGAGACTCAGAGGCTGAGGCAGGAGGATCACAAGTTTGAGGCCAGCCTCAGTAATTTAGGGAGACCTTCAGTAACTTAGTGAGACTCTATCTCAAAATAAAACATTAGAAAGGGCTGGGGATGTAGCTCAGTGGTACAGCTCTTGCCTAGCGTGTTGCAGGCTCTGGTTCAATACCCAGTACAGGCTGGGCGCGTTGGCTCAGGCCTGTAATCCCAGCACTTTGGGAGGCTGAGACAGGAGAATTGTGAGTTCAAAGCCAGCCTCAGTAATGGCCAGGCACTAAGCAACTCAGTGAGACCCTGTCTCTACATAAAACACAAAATAGGGCTGGGGATGTGGCTCAGTGGTTGAGTGCCTTTGAGTTCAATCCTCGGTACAAAAAAAAAAACAACCCCAGTACAGAAAAAAGGTGGGAATGTATATTGGGTAGGCAAACTGCTATTTCTGCCATGGGTGGTGTTAGCACAAAGAGACCAGGCCAGACAAAAACTTCATGGATCATTTCAGTCTTTTATACAGGAAAGGGAATAAACCTAGGAGAATGGATCCACTTTCCTAGTGGAAAATGTGCCACTAAACGAAGGAGGGGACTGGGTTTATATCATTGTGGGTGATTCAGTAAGTGTTTCAGTTTGGGCACTCAGGAATCTGAGTTTTTGGGTTGGGAGTCAGTGGCCAGCACCTAGAGAGGATTTATCTCGGAAGAGATTAGCATTTCCTAGAGACTATTATTCTAGGTTTGGATGAAACACTCTCCTTGCCTGTGACCAGCATCTGAAAAGCATTTATATTGAAAGAGATGAAAGCTATCAATGTATGTCTTTCTTTTTCATCCCTTTTCCCAGGCCTCACTATTGGGGGGAGCAGTTTCAGATAGTATAAACATAATGCTTAGAGATATGAAAATAATTTCAGAGAGAAACAAGCACAAAATATGCATGCATATTAGAAGCAGTTGCCTCTAGGGATGAGACTGGAGTGGTGTAAGGGGATGTTGTTTAGTTAGCCCTATTTTACCTTTTTTAAAAAACTTACTTGGGGAGAGGGTGGGGCTTTTGCCCTCACTAATCTTGAAGGTTTAGTCTTCTTTCTTTCATTCTTTTTTCCTTTTCTTTCTTGGTGCTGGAGATTGAACCCCCCACATGCTAGGCAAGGGCTCTATAACTGAACTACATTCCCAGCCCTTTATTTTTATTTTTTTTAAACGCAGATACTATAGTATCTTTATTTTATTTATTTTTATGTGGTGCTGAGGATCGAACCCAGTGCCTCACGCATGCAAGGCAAGCGCTCTACCACTGAGCCACAATCCCAGTCCCTATTTTTATTTTTTTTGAGGCAAGGTCTCACTGAGTTGCTGAGGCTGGCCTCAAACCTGTGATCCTCCTGCTTCAGCCTCCTGAGTAGCTGGGATTACAAGTGTGCGCCACCACATGGGGTTTGGAATTTTAGTTTTAGGTTGCTTTCTTTCTCTCAAATAGGGAGACCGGAAAGCATTGCGCTTTGGAGACCAAAAATTTAACCTCCATGAGATGGGAAAGGAATTTGAACCTAAAGCTGCTCATCCAGTTCCGGGCTCCCTGGACTTATGTCTAATCACAGAAGTGCCTTTGGAGGAGATGATCCAGCACCTCAAGGTGAGTGGGCCTTCATTCTTTTTGAGAAAACCAGTGCAGATGGCATGAAAATGCAAGCTTGACTCAGGGAGATCCTTATTTGTTTGTTTGGTACCAGAGATTGAACTCAGGGGAACTTGACCACTGAAGCCACATACCCAGCCCTATTTTGTTTTGTTTTGGTTTTTTTGGTGCTGGAGATTGAACTCAGGGGCACTCGACCACTGAGCCACATCCCCAGCCCTATTTTGTGTTTTATGTAGAGACAGGGTCTCACTGAGTTGCTTAGTGCCTCGCCGTTGCTGAGGCTGGCTTTGAACTTGCAATTCTCCTGTCTCAGCCTCCCAAAGTGCTGGGATTACAGGCTTGAGCCACCACGCCCAGCTTGCCCAGCCCAGTTTTGTGTTTTATGTAGAGACAGGGTCTCACTGAATTGCACCTCGATTTTTGCTGAGGCCGGCTTTGAACTTGCACTCCTCCTGTCTCAGCCTCCCCAGCCACTGGGATTATAGGCATGCACCATGGTGCCTGGCACAGGGAGGTTTTCTTCAAACCTCTAACATGACCAATTTCATCACGTCCACCTAATACCTCTACACAGTCATCCACTTATTTTGATTGACATCATTGTTACATGTAACCAGATGGATTTAAAAATGAAACTTCATATCACCATTGTAAAAAATATATATCTGGGACTGGAGTTGTAGCTCAGTGGTGGACCACTTGCCTAGCACATGTGAGTTACTGGGTTCGAACCCTAGCACCACATACAAATAAATGAATAAATAAAGGTATTGTGTCCATCTACAACTAAAAAAAAATTTTAAATATATATCTGAGTTATTTTACATAAACATTTATATAAAGAGAAAATGTTCTACCAACTGTATGAAAAATCCATTATATGTAGGCATAAAGGGAAAGTAACTGTAAAAGCCAACAGCTATAGGGCCGGGGGTGTGACTTAGTGGCAGGACACTTGCCTAACCCACAGGAGGCCTTGAGTTCCATCCCCAGTCCTGAAAGAGAGAGACACACACACTTTGGCCCAGACTGCCTAGGTGTAAATTCTGGCTCTGTTATTTATTAGATCATACTAGATACTTTTTTTTC
>CM053417.1:84564439-84643185 GCA_028644305.1 Xerus rutilus | reverse complement strand
TTGGTACCAGGGATTGAACTCAGGGGCACTGGACCACTGAGCCACATCCCCAGCCCTATTTTGTGTTTTATGTAGAGACAGGGTCTCACTGAGTTGCTTAGTGCCTCGCCATTGCTGAGGCTGGCTTTGAACTCGTGATTCTCCTGTCTCAGCCTCCCAAAGTGCAGGGATTACAGACGTGCGCCACCACGCCCGGCTCTTTTTTTTCTTTTGGTACTTGGAATTGAGCTCAGGGGTAGGTACTTTACCACTGAACTATACCCTCAGTCATTTTTATTTTTATTTTTATTTTTTGAGGGGGTACTGGGGATTGAACTCGGAGGCACTCGACCACTCAGCCACATCCTCAGCCCTGTTTTGTATTTTATTTAGAGACAGGGTCTCACTGAGTTGCTCAGTGCCTAGCTTTTGTTGAGGCTGGCTTTGAACTCATGATCCTCTTGCCTCAGCCTCTTGAGCCACTAGGATTACAGGCATGCGCCACCATGTCTGCTATTTTATTTTTATTTTGAGATAAGTTCTTGCTAAGTTCCTTAGGGCCTCCCTAAGTTGCCCAGGCTGGCCTTAAACTTTTGATCCTTCTGCCTTAGCCTCCTGAGTTGCTAGAATTACAGACATGTTTCACCATGCCCAACCATACTAGATACTATTATTGTTGCCATTTTATGGATAAGAAAACTGACATACCAGTCAATTAGTCACTCTACCCAAGGTCATGCAGCTTGACAAGGTTAATGAGTGAAGAATGGCATGAAATGAGGTCAGAAAGATATAGAATTGTTCTACGTGCTTCTAAAGCAGTATGAGGAATTGAATCTTGGTTTCACATATTGACTATGACATATGACTTTTGTCTTCTCTTCCCACTGCAGGCTTGTGATGTCCCCATTGAGGAGGGTCCAGTCCCCAGAACAGGAGCAAAGGGGCCTATTATGTCTATCTACTTCCGAGACCCAGACAGAAATCTAATTGAGGTGTCCAACTATGTCTCCTCCTGATTGATACTGGTCCTCAGCCATTTTATTCCCCTCAATGTCACCCTATCCCTTCCTTTCTGAAAACCCTGGCCCAGGCCCAGAGACCTTCATGGACTGAGGACTTCAGCAGTTCACACATCCTCTTGAGGGATGTGAGACAGGTTTGGGACCACATCTACATGTCTGGATGATCTCCATTCAAGCTGTGCCAAAAAACTAATAATCCCACCATTGTAGCTCATTGTTCTTTTTGTCTCACCACTTCACCTGGGGTTTTTCTAGGATATGAACTTTCTGAGCTCTTTAGAGGTCCATAAATGGTTATGACATCTCTGAGGACCAAATCCAGCTTATCTCCTTGGGATTCAAGTCCTCCGACAGATTTCTACTTGTCTGTAATCCATCATTCTTCCTCCTTATCTGACTTGCCTCATTCCTCCATCTTCTCATTTCCCTCCACCTGATGGGCCCCACTGAACCTCAGATTCCTATGAGATCTTCCAGGATCATCCCAGATGATGACACCTCCTCCTGGAGAGCCTTCTCTGGTCTCACTCCCAGGGCATCCAGCACTTTCTCCCTTATTGAGGCTCAGCCGCTGACGATAGGATAGAGTCAAGTTTCTTCTGTTTCTGACCCCCCACCACTTCCACATTCTTTCAGTCAACTAAAACACATATACTGAGCACCTATTGTGTGGTGGACCCTGTCCTAGGTATTAGAGAGATGGTGTTGAACAAAAGGAATAAGTATATCTATGCTTGTGGCACTGCCATTCAAGTGGAAGAGATAGAAAATAAGTAAAATTAAGAGGGTGTTGGAGGGCTGGGGCTGTAGCCCTTTGGTAGAGTGTTTGCGTAGCATGTGTGAGGCACTGGATGGGATTCTCACCACCACGAAGAAAGAAAGAAAGAAAGAGAGAGAGAGGGGTGGGGAGGGAGGAAGGGAGGAAGGAAGAAAGAGAGAGAGAGAGAATGAAAGAAAATAAAGGTCCATTAACAACTAAAAAATATTTTTATAAAAACGAGGTATTGGGAAGGGAGGAATAGAGAAAGGATGGTTAATAGGTATAGAGGAGCAGTTATATAAGAGGAATAACTTCTAAGTTTTGGTACCACAGTAGGATAACTATGTTTAGCAACAATTAATTGAATATTTTAAAATAGCTAATAGATGGGATTTTGAATGTTCTCAACATAAAGAAATGATCTATGTCTGAGGTAATAGACATGCCAATTGCTCTGATCTGATCATTACACATTGTATACATGTCATGAAATGTCATACTGTACTTCATCAATATGTATAATTATTCTGTTGATTTCTAAGAAATTAGTCATTAGTTGATTAAAAAGAAGAAAAATAACTAAAATATTAAATATGTTAGAGACTGATAAATACTTTGGAGAAGAAGAAAACATGGAGGTTAGCAGTACAATTCAGTGGTAGAGTGAATGCTGAGCACATATGAGGCCCTGGGTTCGTTCTCTAGCATTAAAGGAAAACACAGACAAGAGGGAATGCTGATAAACATTGCTGGAGCAGTTTACAATGTTTAATGAGATTGTCCAGGAAAACCTGACTGAAGAAACATTTGAGCACAGACCTGAAGACTTGAGGGATAAGCCACACAGCTAGCCGGAGGAAGAATGCACCAGGATGAACCGGCAGTGCAAAGGCCCTGAGGCAGGAATGTATATGGTGTGCATGTGAGGAACACCGAGAGAGGGGTACAGTGGGAGGAGTGAGGGAGAAAGATTGGGTAGGGCCTCATGGACCAAGGTGAGGACTTTGGCTTTTATTCTGAGTGAGTGGAGCCACAGGAGGGTCATGAGCAGAGGGAAGGAAGTTATCTGATCCAGGTTTAACTGGCTCCTGCAGGCTATTGCATGGAGAGTAGACTGTCAGGGGAGGGCAGAAGCAGGGGTGCCAAGAAGGAGAGGCCACTGCAGTGGTCCATGTGAGCCATGAAATTGGTGGCAGAGTAGGTGAAAAGAAAGGTGGTTAGATTCTGGCAGTATTTTGAAGATAGGGAGTAGATAAGTTCCTCAAACAAATATGTCAGCTAGAGAAGCTTGAGAACATTTAGAGGTTCAAAACAAGATGAGGTTCAGGCAAGGAGGAAGGGGAAGTGTACGGATGGATTCCTGAGTGAATATGTGATGGATGAAAGAACATATATGAGAGTCTCTTGAGGTAAAGAGGCCCCTAATCTTGTGAACTCTAGTCTATAAATACTCTCCAGCTGGACCCTATGAGTGAATCCCCAGGGACCCCCCAAAATGCTATAAAGAATGGAAGTGAGAGAATGGGAGCCTTGGTATATAAAGGGCTTTGCCAAAAACTGTAGCAAGTTTCCTGTCCAATTTTAAAAGACAGCTTGCCTTCGATTCAGAAATTATAAGCCTGGAGATAGATGATTTATGGATGGAAGCAAGAAGGAAGAGAGGAGAAGTTGGAGAGAGGGAGGAAAGAGAAAATAAATGGGTAAATCAGTGGATGGATGAATGGATGGGTGGAAAAGTAGATGGACAGATGGGTAGAGATGAGTATTGTTAGTCAGTTTTCCATCACTGTGACAAATACCTGAGATAAATCAGGTATTAAAAGGAGGAAAGATTTATTGTGGATCACAGATTTACAGGCTTCAGTCCATGGTCATTTGTCCTGGTGGCTTTGGGCCTGTGGCAGCATAGTACATCATGGCAACAGCATGTGATGGAGAAAGACTGTTCATCTCATGACTCCTGGGAAGCAAAATACAGAGAGGAAAGGGCTAGGGTCTCAACATCCCCTTTAAGGGCAGACTCCAGTGACCACTATGCCCCCCCTCCTAAAGGTTCCACAACCTTCAAATGGTCCCAGATGTTAAGAGCCTGGTTGCTGTTAGGCCAGATGCTGTGGTGCACACCTTTAATCTCAGTGTCTCAGGAGGCTGAGGTAGGATCATGAGTTCAAAGCCAGCCTCAGCAACAGTGAGGCCCTAAACAATTCAGAGAGACCTTGTCTCAAAATAAAATATAAAAAAGGGCTGGAGATGTGGCTCAGTGGTTAAATGCCCCTGGGTTCAATCCCTGGTACAGAAAAAAATAAGCTTGGTTGCTTTTAATATGGGGGTACACTCCAGATGCAAATTATAAAAAATTGATTCAATGAACTATGGTATATTAAGTCAATGGACTATTACTTAGCAATAAAATAGAATGAGCTTAAGAGGCCAACATTATTCTGATAAAATCAGAGACAACAAGAAAACTATAGACTGATATCTCTTTTAAATATAGATGCAAAATCCTCAGCAATTACAAATAAATAGAACCCAGCAACATATAAAAAACAGATTAGGGGGGGCTGGGATTGTAGCTCAGCGGTAGAGCGCTTGCCTCGCATGCGTGAGGCCCTGGGTTCGATCCTCAGCACCACATACAAAAGCAATAAAATAAAAGACATTGTGTCCATCTATAACTAAAAAAATATTTAAAAAAAAAAAAAAAACCAGATTAGGGGCTGTGGATATAGCTCAGTTGGTAGAGTGCTTGCCCCACATGCATAGGCCCTGAGTTCAATCCCCAACACCACAAAAAAAGAAAAGAAAAGATTATACACCATAATTAAGTGGAACTTATCCCATAAATGCAAGGTTTGGTCACCATATTAATAAAGGACAAACAGCACATGACAAAACCCCTCCATGATATAAACACACAACAAACCAGAAATAGAAGAGAACTTCCTCAACATGATAAAGGGTATCTACAAAAAACCCACAACTAACATCATACTCAATGATGAAAGACTGAAATCTTTCCCTGAAGATCAGGATCAGCACAAGGAGGTCCCTGCTCACCACTTCTATTCAACATTAAACTGGAGGTTCTAACCAGGGCAACTAGCAAGAAAAAGAAATCAAAGACATACAGATTAGAAAAGAAGAAATAAAACTATCTCTATTTGCAGATGACATGATTATGATTTTGCACTTAGAAAATCTTAAGGAATACAACAAAACCAGTAGAACCCCATTAGTATTTAAGCCCAGTAAGACTACAGGATACAAGATTTTGTATGATACAAGATCATAGAAACACTAATCATATCATGGACACGACAGAGCACACCTGTGCTCCCACGGAGTCTGAGGCAGGAAGATCACAAGTTCAAAGCCAACCTCAGCAGCTTAGTGAGGCCCTAACCTAGTGAGCCCCTGTCTCAAAATTAAAAATAAAAAAAGGGCTGGGGATGTGACTCACTGGTTAAGCACCCTTAGGTTCAATCTCTGGTACCAAAATATAAAAATAAGAGATATTATAGGATTAAGCATAATCTTATTCTTAGGTATATTGGCTGAGCTAAATTTATAGCTTGTAGAAATTAAGAAAAATGTGAAGAGGGCTGGGATTGTAGCTCAGCGGTAGAGCGTTTGCCTCACATGCGTGAGGCCCTGGGTTTGATCCTTAGCACCACATACAAAGCAATAAAATAAAGACATTGTGTCCATCTATACTAAAAAAATTTTTTTAAAAAAAAATGTAAAGAAATAGGACAGATCTATGGTAAATTAAAAATATATACGGGGAGGGGGGGCTGGGGTTGTGGCTCAGTGGCAGAGCACTTGCCTCACACATGTGAGGCACTGGGTTCGATCCTCAGCACCACACTAAAAAAAACAATAAATAAACAAAACAAAGATATTAAAATATATATTATATATATATATATTGGGGAGGATGATCAATAGAGTAAAGGAGGAAGATCAGCAGGATGGAGGAGGGGAAGGAATGAGGAAGTACTAGGGATTGAAATGGAGCATACTATGTTATATGTATTTATGAATATGTCAAAAACAACCACACTATCATGTATAACTATAAACACTAATAAAAACATTTAAAACCCATAAATACATAAAATTATGAAAAATCATAGCAGGGTTGTGGTGTAGCTTAGTAGAGGAGCACTTGCCTAGCATGTGCCAGGTCCTGGGTTCAATCACAATATCTCAAAACAAGACTGTGCCATTTTTTTTTTAATTTTTTTTTCAGTTGTAGATGGACACGATGTCTTTATTGTATTGGTTTGTATGTGGTGCTGAGGATCAAACCCAGGGCCTCACGCATGCGAGGCAAGCACTCTACCACTGAGCTACAATCCCAGCCCCAAGATTGTGCCATTTTAAGGAGCACTCCAAAAGAAGCACTATGGCACTATGGTGCACACCTGTAATCCCAACACCTCGGGAGGCTGAGGCAGAAAGATAGCGAGTTCAAAGCCAGCCTCAGCAAAAGCAAGATGCTAAGCAACTCAGCGAGACCTCGTCTCTAAATAAAATACAAAATAGTGATGGGGATGTGGCTCAGTGGTCAAGTGCCACAGAATTCAATCCCCAGTACAAAAAAAAAAAAGCACTCCAAAAAATAAGATGGAAACCTAGTTGCAAGCCAGGTGTGGTGGCACACATCTGTAATCCCAGTGGTTTGGGAGGCTGAGGTAAGAGTATCACAAGTTCAAAGCCAGCCTTAGCACCTTAGTGAGGCCTTAAGCAACTTAGTGAGACCCTGTCTTAAAATAAAAAATAAAAAAGGCATGGGGAGGGGCGGGGATTGTAGCTCAGCAGTAGAGCGCTTGCCTCGCATGCGTGAGGCCCTGGGTTCGATCCTCAGCACCACATACAAAGCAATAAAATAAAGACATTGTGTCCATCAACAACTAAAAAAACATTTAAAAAAAAAAAGGCATGGGGATATGGCTCAGTGGTTCAGCGCTGCTGAGTTCATTACCTGGTACCAAAAATAAGAAAAATATCCACACATAACAACCTAGTTGCAGCAAGATATAGGTAATTTAATTAACAAAGAAATTGATATGCCTTTCTGATGACAGTTTTTTTTGTTTTTGTGTTTTTGTTGGGGAGTTGCTGAGATGGAACCTAGAGCCTCACTACATGCCATGAAAGTATTCTACCACTGAGCTGCATCCCCAGTTCTTTTTGGTTTCGTTTTGACACAGAGTCTAAGTTGCCCAGCTGTCCTCAAATGTGTGATCCTCCTGCCTTAGCCTCCTGAATGGCAAGGATTATAGATGTGTGTCACCATATCCAGCTAAGTGTAATATTCTGCTGTTCTCCATGTAGTAATTTAGTTAAAAACTTAAAAAAATAAAGAATGGAGGCATGGAGTCCCAGCTACTGGGGAGTCTGAGGCAGGAGGATTGCTTAAGCCTGGGAGTTCAAGGCCAGCCTGGGCAACATAGAGAGACTCCCTCTCTCAAAACAAAGCAAGCAAGGCAAAAATAAAAAAAAAAGACTAAGGATGGTGAGACTTCTCATTTAGATTTATTGCAAAGTGGTTTGGAGTTTGGTAAAGTCCTTCCAACTCTGCAGAGTACTTAGAAGTAAAGGCTAGCTATCGCGCATATATGATTATATGACCTGTGTAATTCTACATCATGTACAACCAGAAGAATGAGAAGTTATGCTCCATTTATGTATGATATGTCAAAATGCATTCTACTGTCACCTATAACTAATTAGAACAAATAAAAAAATTAAAAAGAAGTAAAGGCTAACCATCAACAGACTTAAAGCCCAATCATGAGACAATGCTTAGTATAATGTTAGTTTCTTTGTGCATGCCTGTAATTCCAGATGTTCAGGAGGTTGAGGCAAAAAGATCACAAAATCCTGGAGATCAGCCTGGGAAACTCAGTGAGGCATTGTCTTAAAGTAAGATTTAAAAGGGCTGGGGTAGGGCTGGGATTGTAGCTCAGTGGTAGAGCGCTTGCCTCGCATGTGTGAGGCCCTAGGTTCAATCCTCAGCACCACAAACAAAGCAATAAAATAAAGACATTGTGTCCATCTACAACTAAAAAAAATTTTTAAAAAAAGGGCTGGGGTATAGTTCAGTGCTAGAGTATTTGTCTAGTTTGTGTGAGGTTCTGGATCTGATCCACAATTTTATAAAAATTACCTCTTGCAAATCCATGAAACAAAAAATATTGAATTTGCAATGCAAATTGAAAATGAACAGAGGTCAGAAAAAACAGCAGTCAATGACTTGGTCAGATGAGTTTTTTCTTGTAGAAGTATTTGATTTCTAATGTGTTTGTGTGGTATACAACTACAAACTAATTAGATTATGGAGCAGTTTAAAACCAAAGTTGCTATCATACAGTTACATGAAATTCAATTATATAAAGAAAATCAAATATAGAGGAAACAGTCCAGTAAATACCATTCCAGTAGGAAAAGAACAATGTCCAGTCACACTGACTGGACCTCTTTTGTGTTCCAGACTTTAACTGCTGGGCACCTGGCTTGCCTTCTTGGATTCCTAACTTCTGGTTTTTAATAACTGTTTCTCTCTTCAGAATCTTTTGTTTGTTTCAACAACATTTGTATTTCAAAAAATACAAAAAAGCAGAGGGAACCATATCTAATCACTGAACAGAAGTAATATGTTAATATTTTGGAATAACCCTCAAGGGATTTTTGTTCTGTTGTGTTGTGGTGCTGGAGATGGAACCCAGGGCCTTGAACATGGTAGATGAATGCTCTACCACTGAGCTACATCCCCAGTCCTTTTAGTTTGTTTGTATGCATGTTTATACATTTTCAGTTTTTGTCAAAGTGAAGTCATTCTCTGTCTACTATTTGTAATTAGCTTGCTTTTAACATGTTATTTTCCTGTGTAAGTAATTACAGTGTATGTGTATGTATATGTATGTGTGTGTATGTGTGTATAGTCGATTATTGTAAACTGTAGTCACCCTACTGTGTTATAGAACACTAATTTATTCATCCTAACTAGGTTTTGGTACCTATTATCTGACATTTATCTCCCTACTCCTACCCTTCTCAGCCCCTAGTAACCACTGTTCTATTCTCTCCTTTTATGAGATTGGTTCATCTGTGTGTATGTGTGTGTTTGTGTGTGTGCACATGCACACACACGCACGGTTCCAGGGACCCTCTATCACTGAGCTACATGGCCAGCTCTCTTAAATTTTATTTATTTTGAAATGGGATCTCACTAAGTTGCCCATTGCCCATTGTCATTGAACTTGGAATCCTCCTGCCTCAGCATCCTGAGTAGCTGGTATTGAGATCAACTATTTTAGCTTCCAAAAAATTATACATGTTTAAGAAGATGGAGGGCTGGGGATACAGCTCAGTTGGTAGAGTGCTTACCTTCAATGCATAAGACGCTGGGTTCAATCCCCAGTATCACCAAAAAAAAAGATGGAAAAGCCAATTACTCTGATTTGATTATTCCACATTATGTACGTGTATCAAATTATCATGCTGTATCCCACAAATATGTATAACTTATGTCTCAATTAAAAATAATTCTTTAAAAAGTGATCAACAATTTGGTTCTGAGGTCAAACTATGACTCATTAGCCAGAATTTGGTTGATGTCTCTCTCAATGTTTATGACACTGAGGAGAGTCAGCCCCCCGCCACCTTGGTGGACTCCAGTTCTAAGGGATATAAATATTCAAATGCCATGGACTTAGACCACACAGGAGCTCTAGAATCCCAAAAGACTCCTGGAGGGAGGGAATCAGTCAGTGAAGTCTTATAAGAAGAAAGGACACTTGGCACCAGTCTGAAATGGAAGTCTGACAGAGAGCACGTGGTGACCCGGACACACCACCCCCGCCCCCGCCCTTGGCTCCCCAAAGCCTGGCCTGGCCCTTGCTGATTCCCTTATCTGCCCACTCCCAGCTGCCTCCCTGCTGGTTGAACTGTTGCCCGCAAACTTCTGGGCCTGCACCCCCTCCACGGGGATGGGGGAGGGAATGGGGTAAGGCCTGGTCTCAGAGGCACCCCACTCCCCACCCTTTACTTCCTTTCCTGAGCCCTTTGTCCCATCCAGGAATGAAAAAAAAATGTGGTGTGAGTCCAGCCTCAAACCTTTGTCTTAGACATGCCTCTAGCCTGCCCTTCCCCATGAGGACAGATGACCCTACCTTGCCCCCAACCTTGCAACTTTTGTATCTTACAACAACTACGATGAGAATTACTATTTGCAGAGCACAGGATTTATAGCAGGGCGGGTCTGTGTCCTGAGTGGTTACATTCAATGTAGGGGGTGGGGGTCTGTGATTATATACATATTCCAGGTGAAGCAACTGAGGTTTAAAGAGGGGCTTGCCCAGGAATCAGGAAGCTGAGAGCTGAGACAAGAACCTCCGGCCGTGGACAAACAGCCTCATTTCTGTGCATCTACTCCCAGTTTGGAAGAAAGGGACGATTATACACATTTACACCACGAGGACCTGGTGAGATTGGGATAAAATTTTGCCTGGAAAGTGCTTAGCACAGTGCCTGTGTTTCTCAGTGATTAAAGCTGCTCCTGTTATTATATTATTGTTAGTAAAACAGTATCAGAATTAGTTCTATCATCGTTATTATTCTTAAAATGAATCATAACTAGTTTTAGAATTAAAATTAATAACAATATTAGCATTATATAAGAATTAACATTAGGTTAGTACTGTTACTATTGACATTAATATTAGTATCAATGTTAGAATCAAGGGCTGGGGTTGTGCCTTAGCGGTTGAGCACTTGCGTCGCATGAGTGAGGCACTGGGTTCAATCCTCAGCACCATGTAAAATAAATAAAGGTATTTGTTCATCTACAACTAAAAAAATATTTTAAAAAATATTAGAATTAATATTACTATTGAAATACTATTACTAACAGTGTTACTAGTGTTATTGGTGTCAGTGTAATATTAACATTAGAACTAGAATTAGTACCTGTGTAAGTTAGAAATGGTTAGAAAGGACCCAGTACTATTCCTTGCATACAGCAGGTTCTCAATAAGTAGATGAGAACATTTTAAAAATCATTTAAAGTAAGCTTTATTTTTTTACATTAAGATTTCACATTCAGCTGGGCACGGTGGTGCACACCTATAATCCCAGCAGCTTGGGAGGCTGAGGCAGGAGGACTGTATGTTCAAAGCCAGCCTTAGCAATTGCGAGGTGGTAAGCAACTCAGTAAGATCCTGTCTCTAAATAAAATATTAAAAAGGGCTGGGGATGTGGTTCAGTGGTTAAGCACCCCTGGGTTCAATCCCTAGTACCAAAGAAAAAAAAAAGATTTCATATTCAAACAAGTATTCAATAAATAAGAATATTTAACTCTTCTTGAGATTTTGGATTTAAATAAGCCAAAACCACTTAAGAGCCGGGCGCGGTGGCACACGCCTGTAATCCCAGCACTTTGGGAGGCTAAAACGGGAGAATTGTGAGTTCAAAGCCAGCCTCAGTAACAGCAAGGCACTAAGCAACTCAGTGAAACCCTGTGTCTACATAAAACACAAAATAGGGCTGGGGATGTGGCTCAGTGGTCGAGTGCCCCTGAGAAAAAAAAGGAGGGTGGGCTGGCTCTGGCATCCACATTCTGACACACCTTGTCTTCCTTCTTACTGTCTACAATAGGGGCTTGCACAGAGATATCACACAGCGGATCAACACATGAGAAACTATGGCCTTTTCTCCTCAAACCTCCAACTTTGCACGTGAGGACATAGACTTAGAGAGGTAAGATAAGAATGGTCAAGTCTTTCTGGGGTGGGCCAGTTGGCCCAGGGAAGGAAGCAGACCCACTGACCCAGGGCCCCATCCTTGCCCTCTGCTCTCAGTGGACCTCAGTCTCCTTATCTGTAGAATGGGTGGCTAGGAGAGCTCCCTGTCCTACAGTTCCAGGGCCATGACAGAGGAGTCATACTCTTTGCCCCATTGGGACCCAAGTTGAACACTTACCGTTTCTATGTACGTCAGATGATTTAATATGGAGAATTTAATACATAGATCTGTCAGTGTGAGTCCTGTGGTTGTCATTGTTAAACTTTGATGACATTCTAGGAGTCCCTCAAAGCAGGCTAAGGGCAGAGCCACATAAATCCACATCATTCCACATCCCCCTGTTCCACACACCCTAGCAGGGCTTGCCTGGATTGCCACCAGGGTCTCAGACTCTGTCTCCGAATATCTCTGTCTCTATGCCCTCTCTACATGGTCTTTGTCTCCCTTCTTGGTTTCTCCACCTGTATCCTTGGTCTCTATTATTTTCAGGTTTTCATGTTTTCCTTCTGTCCACCTCTGCCTTTCATTCTTTCTTTGCCTCTCGATATATCTGTATTTAACTGTCTGTGGCTCTCTCTGGATGTCTCTCCCTCTTTGTCTCCCTTTCTTTCTGTGCCCTCTCTCTGCCTTCTTCCACATCTCTGTCTCTTCCTCTTTCTATTTATCTCCGTCACTCTGTCTCCTGGTTTCCATTTCTCTCTGTTTATCTCTGTTCCTGTCTGTCTCTCTGCATCCGTGTCTCCCCGTCTCTATCCCTTCCCTTGCCCACCTTATCCCACTCCTGGAGGTGTCACAGGGAACCAACCCTGGATGTCACCTCAGTTTCCCGCCTCCAAGGCAGTATGGCGGGCAAGAAGTTAAGGCCACTGTCTCTGGGAGTCCCCCCCACCCTGCCCCCAACCCCAAGACAGCCTGTTACTGCTGCGCCAACAGCCACAGTCGCCTCCATCTGATAAGACTTATCTGCTGCCCCAGGGCAGGCCGGAGCTGGCGTAAGCCCCAAGGACTGAGTGAGTGTGCCCTTGCCTCCCGCCAGTCCTGTCCTAGCCCCACAGCCTGGGTCATCAAGTTATTCCACAGGCTTTGGTTCCAATCCCACCAAAGCTCTCTGAGCCTCATTCTTCTCACCTGAAATATGGGTACAGTCACATCCCTTCTCTTCCCTGCAGCCAGAGGGCTCACATGCATAAGGGTCCAGCCCATATCTGGCCTGGCACACAGTAGGGGCTTTCCTCACTACAAAGCTCAGTGAAGTCCAACCATATCCTCTGTTTTTATTTATCTTGGTTTTAGCCCATTTCACTTGGCTGGACACTGAAGTCCATAGTAGCCCAAGTTGAACAGGGTCCAAGAATGCATAGGGTGGGCAGGTATGGTGGATGAGGGCCCCCAGTGCCCAAGACATGCCCCATGAGCAGGGGGCACGCCCCCTCCTCTGAATTGCCCCACCCACTGGGGCACCAGCCACTCCCTGGGGAGGAGGGAGGAGGGAGAAGAGGCAGAGGGAGGGCAGGAGGGAGCCTCAAAGGCCAAGGCCAGCCAGGACACCCCTTAGGATCACACTGAGCTCGCCACATCCCCAAGGTGGCTGAACCTTCCGCACCAACCCGCCCAGGTCAGTCTCAGCCCCCCAAGAGCTCCCAGCAGGGCAGATCCCCAGCCTGCTGTCCCTAACCTCACGGCTGCTCTCCTAGCCTACCCCAGGCTCCCTTACCCACTGCTTGTCTCTAGAGTATCAGCAACCCCTGAGTCCCTTCACAGCAATTCAGACCCATTTCTGTCTTTCCAACCCTGTCTCTATTCCAGGTCTACCCTCAAACTCTACCTCTTTCTATGCTGACTTCCATTCACTCTTTCCAAGATATCTGTTCCCTTGAGCCCTTAACTTTGCTGCTCATAACCCCAGATCTACCTCCAATAAACACTCTTTCCCCCAAGATGTGCCTCCATCCCCCCCCAAATACTATCTCTGTCCCAAATCTGACTTCCAGTCACCCAGACTTGTCTGTCTCCTTGAATCCTCCCCCAAAACCTCCCCTTTGCTCTCCCAAGGCTATTTCTGCTTCTAAACCCTTATCTACTCCATAACAACCTTGTCTCTACCCCAAATTCTCTCCAGCCTCCCAAACCTGTCTCTAACCGCCAAACCCTGGCTTTATCCTCTTATCCCCATCTCTGATTCTCAAACCCCATATTTGTTCCATGTGATTTGTCCCTGATCTCCTCAAATCATTTCTTTCCCCCAAACCCTTGCCTGCTCACCAAAATGTCTTAGTTACCCCAAATATTAAATCTATCCCCCCAAATCTGTTCTGCTGTATGAGTCCTCATGTCTGCCTTCCCTATACCCTACCCCAGCCCTAAAACATGTTTCTACTCCCTGAATCTCTCTGGCCCCAAACTTTCTCTACCCCAATTCTATCTTTGCTTCTCAAAATCTTCCTGTGCTCCCATGATCCATCTCTAATCTAGCTGCCCGGGTCAATTTCTGACTCCTAAACTCTCCGTTCCGACAAAACCCTCAAGTTTTTCTATGGTCCTTAAATCCATTTGACCCCCAAACTACATCTCACACTTTTCAGTTCTGATTCTCAAACTTCACCTGACTTTCCCAACCTCACCTCTGTTTTCCCAGCTTATTTCTGAACCAAAATATATCTCTGAACTTCCAAGCTTGTCTCTCTCCTTATACCTCATATTTGCTTCCCCAAAACCCCATAGTTATACCTCAGATTTATCTGAATCCTCAACCCCATAGCTGCCCCTTACATGCCACCTCCAACCCCACAACTGCTATGTCTGCCCCCAACTTTGGACCCATCAATCCTGTGAGACCTTCCCTTGAGGGCTGGATAGGGATGTTACCTGGGGTGAGGGGCTGGGGCCGAGGGAGAGTTGAGGGTGCCCGGCTGCTGCCTGTTGCCACTGCCGTTGGGGCAACACTTACTCTAGTGGGGCTGCTGATAAGGAGCTTTCATATCCCCCAGCCTCGAGATAAACTTTATCTCTGTCCGGAGAGTGATAACTGGGGTGGGGGGGCCGGCCCTTGCTAGGGGAGGGGTGGGCAGCCCTGGACCCACCAAGGTGCAAGGTGCAGGAGGCACAGTGGGCCTGGAGGGAAATTATGGTGGAGAAGATGAGGGGATGAGGGAAGAGTAGTGACAGAGAGAGAAAGGGACACACAGTGAGATAGAGAAGGGAAGGACAAACACCTAGCTAGAGAAAAAGCTCAAGAGACAAGAGAGACAGAGACTTGAAGCAAGATAATGGAGAAACAAAGAGACAGACTCAAAGAAATAGTAAGACAGACAGAATGAAGGCACAAGAAAGAGGGAGTACCAGCAGCAGAAATGCCAAGAGAGGAGAAAGGGACCCAGAAATAGAATTATGGCAAGAAAGAGACAAAGAATTAGAGACAGAGAGGAAAGAGGTGGAGGGTGAGATGGGAAAGCAAACACTTTATCCGGGGAGAGATGATGGGAACCTTGGGGCAGAGGAGGTGCTCGTGGTGGACACATCCATGGGCTTTTTTTCAGTGCTTATCCCATCTACACAGTGGGTCATTTAGACAGGGGTAGGGGGACAGTTTGAAGGTAGCTTTCCATTCCATCTCCATTGCTCCACCCTACAGACAGGGAACTGAGCAGGCAAGGCCAGGGGCAGTTTCCTAAATCCTTGTCCTGGGCTGCATATGCTTAGGGTTATGGGAATAGAAAAAGAAGCATGGAAATAAGGTCACAGGGCTGAGAGAGAGAAATAGGGGGAAGAGACAGTGGAAGACACAACTAGAAACAGTTGGAGAGATGCAGAGACATTCAGAGAGATATGAGTGAAGAGGGATGCAGCAAGAGTAACAGAGAGCTGAGAGAGACAGAAAGACACAAAAAGATGTAAAGAGACAATCAGAGACATGGAAAGATAGAAAAGGGAGGAAAAACATCAGAGATTCATAAAAGCACACAAGAGGGCAAGATGTATCATAGAAGCATAGAAAGTTGAGGGGAAACAGGCTTGAAGAGAAATGGAGTCAGGGAAAAAGAGACTCAGGGAGGCAGAGAGACAGAAACACAAGACAAGACGGATTCAAAGGTCCATCTACTGGGTCTTATCCTGTCACCACTTCCAATATAACAGATGGGGAAACTGAGGTCTGGGAATAGTGGGACTTGAAGGTGCTTAAAAGCAGAACTGTGGTGAGCCTCTCCAGGGGAGAGGGTATGGGAGAGGCAGCACCTCCCACCTGTCAACCTCCTCAGAGGAAGCCAGTGGCCTTGGGGTGATTTCAAAAGTTGGGCGGGGATGGCAGAGATAAGCAGTGCGGGGTACTGACCCCCCCCATGGAACAGGGAGGAACTAAGGGGGCCCTCTGCCTGCAGACCCAACAGAGGTGGGGGAGGGGAGTGAAGCCGGAAACCATGGGGTTTCTGAGAAAGTCAGAGGGTGAGATGCAACAGATAGGAACGAAGTTGGGGCGCACGGGAGGATGAACCCCAAGGTCCTGGGGGAAGTGACCAAGGGCTTCATGGGACCCCTGGCTATACTTCCCACTCCACCCTAACTTTTGTAAAGTTGGAGAGGAGGAAGTGTGGGAAGCAGAGAGAATAAGAAAAGAAGTGGAGGAGTAGATAAGGAAAGAGGAGGGAGAGAAAATGGAAGGAGGAAGAGGAAAAGAAGGATAAAGAAAGGAAGGAGAGGAAAGAGGGGAGAAGAAGGGAGAAGATAAGGGAGGAAAAAGGAGTGCAGGAGATACAGAAAGGGGAAGAGAGACAGGGTGCATGAAAAAGGAGAGGAGAGTTGTTGAGAGAAAAGGAGAGAATAAAAGATGAGAGAGAAAGAAGGCAAGTGGGAAAAGAAGATAAAGAGGAAAAAGGAAAAGGGAGATGAGAATTAGGAAGGAGTAGAAAGAGTAGGAAGAAGGGGAAGAAGGAGAAGAAATCAGTTGAGAATCGGGGAAAGAAGAGATGGAGGGGGAGAAAAGAAGGAGAGAGAAGAAGAAGGTAAGAGAAAGAAGAGAAGGAAGACAAGGAAGCAGGTGAGAATAAAGGGAGGAGAGGAAAGAAATGGAGCAAGAGAATAGGAAAGAAGATGAAAGGAGAGAAGAATGAGAAGTGAGGATGGATTGGAAGACAAGAGAGATGAAAGTGTTTGAAAAGAGGAGGAAGAAGAGAAGGAGAGGAATTGGGAGGTAGAAAGGAAGAATATGGAGATTGAGGAGGAGGAAAGGAGGGAAGAGGAGCAAGGGGATAGGAGAAGAGAATTTCTGTGTAAGGACTCTTTCCGTCTTAGCAGGTTAAACCCCAGAGGCCCCATGGATTTCCCTGGCCTGGGGGCCCTGGGGACCTCAGAACCCCTGCCTCAGTTTGTGGATCCTGCCTTGGTGTCCTCAACACCAGAGTCAGGGGTCTTTTTCCCCTCTGTGCCTGAGGGCTTGGATGCAGCAGCTTCCTCTACTGCCCCAAGCACAGCCACTGCTGCAGCTACTACACTGGCCTACTACAGGGACACTGAGGCCTACAGACACTCCTCAGGTAACTCCACTGGGTGGCTGTCTTGTCATTGGATAGATGCTGCTGGGGTTGCCATGGAGATCCTTAGTTAGGTCAGAATCCCCCTGAGGAGTCATCTTAATAATGACTGGAAGTTTCTCTATGAATGTGCTGAACCCTCTCCCTAGTTAGTCCTGGGAATTCCAATGCTCCTCAACTTGCCATGTTGGGGCAGCCATTTTGAGAAGGTTGGAAGAATGTGATAGCTGCCCTACCTGTCAAGTGATCTTTGGGGCTCCAAATCCCAATGCTAGTCTTCAAAGTGCATTTGGTAATGGTTGGAGGTTACTGATGTTGCTGTGATGACCAGTAGGTCTCAATCCAGTAATCATCTAATGGCTGCCAATTGTTTTGGTACCCTGTGGAGAGGCTGGAAACCTAGACTTCGTGTTGGGACTGTTGGACAGCATTACGCCCTGAAAAGTGGGATGACCTTAGATCTTTCCCCTTCTTTCCTCCTCCCTTTCCTTCCCCACCCCATAACAGTCTTTCAGGTTTACCCACTGCTGAACTGTATGGAGGGGATCCCAGGGGGTTCACCCTATGCTGGCTGGGCCTATGGCAAGACGGGGTTGTACCCTGCCTCAACTGTGTGCCCCAGTCGTGAGGACTCCCCTCCTCAGGAGCCAGAAGATCCAGATGGGAAGAGCAATACCAGCTTCCTGGAGACCCTGAAGACAGAGCGGCTGAGTCCTGACCTTTTGACCCTGGGGCCCGCAATGCCTTCATCTCTCCCTGTCTCCAATAGTGCTTATGGGGGTCCTGACTTTTCCAGTCCCTTCTTTTCTCCTACTGGGAGCCCCCTCAATTCAGCAGCCTATACTTCCCCCAAGCTTCGTGGAAGCCTTCCTCTACCTCCTTGTGGTGAGGGTCTCAAAAAGGGAATGGGAGGTCAAGGTGGGTGGGGGTGGCCCAAGACAAACTTAAACTGAGCCTGGCTCTCTCTTCCCCTCTGTTTGCTGTTCCCAGAGGCCAGGGAGTGTGTGAACTGTGGAGCAACAGCCACTCCGCTGTGGCGGAGAGACAGGACAGGTCACTACCTGTGCAACGCTTGTGGCCTCTATCACAAGATGAACGGGCAGAACAGGCCCCTCATTCGGCCCAAGAAGCGCCTGGTAAGAATGCAGGCCTGAGGTTGGGGTTGTGGCTCAGCAGTAGAGCACTCATTTAGCATGGGTAAGGTACTGGGTTCAATCCTCAGCACCACATACAAGTTAATAAATAAAAATAATGTTATAAAAAAAAAGAATGCAGGCCTGCCTCACCTGTACAGGAGCTGCTGCTCTGACCTGTGCAAGAGCTTGTTCCCATCTGGGACAAGAACCCACATCTGCTCATCATGTGGGAATCTATGTCTTCAAATGTACAGGAAACTACTGCCTGCCACCCTACATAGGAACCACTGGGCTAACACCATATAAAACCTTTGCCCTTTTCCTATACAGGAACACCTCTATCCTTTCCCTATGTGGAAACTTCTGTCCATTTCCTATATAGGGACTCAGCTTTATACAGGGCCCCCCATCCTCAACCTACCCATAGGGGCTTCAAGCAGAAACTCTGTCCTGGGTCCATTCCTCCTGTGATTTAATTGGATTGTGATGCTACCTGGGCATCAGGATTAGTTCTGTATGTGTGTCCTGTTGAGGATGGAACCCAGCCTAGGCGAGTGCTCTACCTTTGAGCTATACACACTCCCGCCACAGGATTTTTTTAACTCCACAAGTGATTCTGATATGCAGCCATAACTAAGAAACATTAATGTACTCCATTACAGAATACAAAACAAAAAAGTTCTATCCTGAACAGGAACCCCTGCCTCAATCTGACCCCCACTTCTTTAATCCTCCTGACAGGCCCTGTGAGACCCTGATACTTTTTTCAGCACTGGGGATTGAAGCCAGGGGTGCTTTACCACTGAACTGCATCCCAACCCTTTTTACTTACTCTGAGCCAGGATCTTGCAAAGTTGCTGAGGTTGGTCTTGAACTTGCAATCTTCCTGCCTCTGCCTCTTGAGTCACTGGAATTATAAACATGCACCACCATTCCTGGCTGATCTCTCTCTCTTTTTTTTTCCAGGTGGTACTAGGGATTGAACCCAGGGGTGCTTTACCACTGAGTTATAGCCTCAGCTCTTATTTTTATTGTATTTTGAAAGGGTCTCACTAAGTTGCCCAGGCTGCCCTTGAATTTTTGATTTTCCTGCCTTGGGCTCCTGAGTAGCTAGGATCATAGGTATGCACCACCATGCCTGGCTCCCTGATCCCCTCTTCTACCTCCCAGGGCACTGATCTCACATTCTTTTGTCCTCTAGATTGTCAGTAAACGGGCAGGTACTCAGTGCACCAACTGCCAGACAACCACCACAACGCTGTGGCGCAGAAATGCCAGTGGAGACCCTGTGTGCAATGCCTGTGGCCTTTACTACAAGCTACACCAGGTGATGCCATGCCCTTCAGAGCCTCTCCTGTTCTCCCATCCTCACGCCATGCTTCTCATTCTCAATCAGTCCTATTCTGCACTGAGCCCTCTTTACGCCTCAGAACACTGTCTACTCTCTCTTCCTTCTTTCTCTGCCTTCCCCTTTTCCTTCCTTGCTTTTTGTTTCTTTCTTCCCTCTTCTCTCCTCTTTTCTCTCTTCTTGTAGCCTTCTCCATTCCCTCCTTCACTCTCTTCCTTTCCTTTCACACTCTCCTTGATCTCCTCTTTCCTCTGGTCTTTAGCTACCTTCCCCACCCCTGTCCTAGGCCTTGGGTAGCTCCCATCAAGACTGGAGGCTTTGCCAAGCTCCAGAGCCTCACAACCTCAGGATTCCTTAGGATGATATATCTGCTAGCCCAGGGCCACACTTCTCTAGTCTTTGAACCAATTTCTAATTTCCCTTTTTTGGGGGAATGGAGGAGGTACTAGGATTGAACCCAGGGGCACTTTACCACTAAACCACATCCCTAGCACTTTTTTTTTTCTTTTTTGGTACTGGGGATTGAACTTAGGGGTACTTGACCACTAAGCTACATCCCCAGGCCTATTTTGTATTTTATTTAGAGACAGGGTCTCACTGAGTTGTTTAGTGCCTTGCTGTTGCTGAGGCTGGCTTTGAATTCATGATTCTCCTGCTTCAACCTCCCAAAGTGCTGGTACGACAGGCATGTGCCACCATGCCTGGCTCCTATCACTTTTTTTCATTTTGAGACAGGGTCTAGCTAAATTGCTGAGTACCTTGCTAATTTGCAGAAGCTGGCTTTGGACTTGTGATCCTCCTGCCTCAGCCTCCAGAGCCACTGGGACTATGGGTGTGCACTACCATGCCCAGCTACAACTGCCTGTTCTTAAAGAAGCTGGATGGAACTGGGCACAGTAGCACATGCCTGTAATCCCAGCAGCTCAGGAGGTGAAGGCAGGAGGATCACAAGTTTGAGATCTGCCTCAGCAATTTAGTGAAGCCCTGAGAAATTTAGCAAGACCCTGTCTCAAAAATAAAAAGGGCTGGGGATCTGCCTCAGTGGTTAAGTGTCCTTGGGTTCAATTCTCAGTACCAAAATAATAAAAATGAAAAGCTGGGTGGAGAGGATGTCCCTAGCCCAGAAAAACTGACTGAAGCTGAAATATCTCCCTTTTGGCAGGTGAACCGACCACTGACCATGAGGAAGGATGGTATTCAGACTCGGAACCGCAAGGCATCTGGAAAAGGGAAAAAGAAGAGGGGGTCAAGTCTGGGAGGAGCAGGAGCAGCTGAAGGACCAGCTGGTGGCTTTATGGTGGTGGCTGGTAGCAATGGTAGTGGGAATTGTGGAGAGGTAGCCTCAGGCTTGACACTGGGTCCTCCAGGTACTGCCCATCTCTACCAAGGCCTGGGCCCTGTGGTGCTGTCAGGGCCTGTTAGCCACCTCATGCCTTTCCCTGGACCCCTGCTGGGCTCACCCACAGGATCCTTCTCCACAGGCCCAGTGCCTCCCACCACCAGCACCACTGTGGTGGCTCCACTCAGCTCTTGAGGGCATAGAGCATGACCTCAGGGGGCAGAGGTGGTGGCTCCCTCCTGTTGCAGCCAGCAGTTTATAGGACCCAACCCTCTGGGCCCCAGTTATCCCCTGCCTGGATTTTCAAAGCTTTTGTAAAATAAAACCACCAAAGTCCTGAAATTGGAGGTGTGAGTCTGTGACTGAATAAATGGCAGTGGTAGGTGGGTTGTGTAGAAGTATCTGTAGTTCTCTGATGATAGTGTCCAGCCATCACGTATGACTATGTGAGGTTGGGTGAGGTGGCATGTGATACTTCACTACTGAAAGTTATCATGAACAAATGAAACAGTATATATGTGATTTTGTGGACAGCATCTGGGTCATTCCATCTGTCATGGTGAGATGACGTGACCAGCTAACTGTAGAATGAGACGGTGTGAGATGGCATGTGTGACAATGGGTGATGGGATGACAGCATGTGGAAGTGTGTGGGGCTGTGGTAGTGTGGTTGTGCGTGACTCTGATCATTGAGACAATGACTACATACATGCTGGGCACAGAATCTGATCAACAAATATCTTTGGAATATTGAGCAAGAATTGTATATGATGGCATGTGAATGGTATGTGACTGTGAGGATATGTATGTCTGAATGTCTTTTAGTATTTCTCTGCTAATCTCTGTGCTTGTGTGTGGGTGTGCATGAGTGTGCATACTGTGTGGCATTGCCATTGCACAGTATCTCTGAGTGGCTGACAATGTAAGCAGCTCTGTATACAACTGTAGAGTTATCCATGGGCATCGTTTCCCATGGTGTAAGTTTGGGACCCTCTTCTTTTTTTTTTTTTTTTTTTTTTTTTTAATTTTTTTTTTTGTAGATGGACACAATGTCTTTATTTTATCGCTCTGTATGTGGTGCTGAGGATCGAACCCAGGGCCTCACGCATGCGAGGCAAGCACTCTACCGCTGAGCCACAATCCCAGCCCCTGGGACCCTCTTCTGAGGACAAAACACCCAGCATTCAGGAAAGGAAAGGAGGAGAAGGGTGGAGCCAGAATGGTAGCAGCCAAGGTCAGAAGGCCAGTACTAGAGCCTGGAGTAGTCCCTCAGCTTCCCTGTCAGTCACCTCTTATCTGTCTCAGTCCAGCAGTGCCTGCAGTCCTGTGGGAAATAGAAGAGAATGAAGAGTGAGATTAGGAGGACAAAATAGCTTTTGGAGGTGCTATTTAGACTCTCTAGGTGAGGAGCTCCACAGAGTGCCGACTCCTATACCCCCAGGTGAATGACTCCCCCCAAAGTGACATCTGTCCTGCAATCTTAAAACTTATATAGGTGCATACTCTAAGTCAGGAAACATCTGAAAGCATATAGGTAAAGTGGCTTTCAAGGCCACACAGCTTAGCAAGAGGCTGAGCCAGGCAGTCTGTCCCACAATCTGTCTCAGCCTCTCTCCCACCTAGCCACTGCCCATGGCAAGCAGCACTATTTCTTTGGTGCTCACCATGGGTCAGGCAACAGGCTAGGAGGCTTGGGCACCTTTACTTCATTTACCTGAAGGAAAAATACCCTGAGGAAAGGATATTCATACTCATTTTACTAATGAAAAAGTGAGGTTCAGAACTAACTGATGAGTATCTTGCCCTAATCATACCAGGTTTAAGGAGTAGAATTTGGATGGTATGACCCACTGCCCCTACCCTACAAGTAAGTTTCTTATATGTGATTGAGCTGCTTTCCCATGGCTTCTCCCCTACAGCCCCAGAGATGAGAGCTGAAGGGGTTCACAGATCTCAAGCACATTATGGAGAAGCAGCTGTCCTCCAGGAAACACTACCATCAGATAAATGCCACACCATTGCCACTGCACAGCCCACTGAGGAATCACAGTAGTCTATGTACCCTTCAGGGAGTACAGAATGGCCCTGGCCCTGTAAAACCTGCCTGCCAGGCCACCAACAGAAACCTAGTTCTCACACACTGCAGGAGCCCTATCCTCTTCTTGACCAGCAACTCCACTGGTCAGGTGCTGGACAGGTGCTGGTCCCAGTCTGCTCAGAGTCTCCCGGCCTCATCTCTTATAAAAACAGCTATTCTAGCCTGGTATAGGAAGCTCTCTCAAAAACTCTAAGGGAACCCTACCTCTAATTATCAACAGAAAACCCACCCTGATCCTGGACAGGAACACCAGTCCCCACCTTGTAGAGGGAGAATCCCATCTTCCTCTGGTAGAGGAACTCCTACCTAAGTCCAGTTAGGAATCTCTGAAGGCACACTGTATGGAAGCCTTTGCACCACCCTGGCAGGGACATCTTTCCTGGCCCTTTATATGAGCACCAATCTCTCTTAGGAGTCCTGTATGGACCTCTGGCAGGGATAACTGTCCTTGAGCTGGGCTGCGGCCCTTCCCTCCAGGAAGAATTTTAGATACACCTTGATCACAATAAACTGACTTTTGAATCATAGCCCTGAATCTTTTTCTACAGAAGTCCCCACCCTCAATCCTTTCAGGAACTGTGACTGAACATAGAAGTCATTGCCTTCACTGTTGGCAATGAACCCTGACATCACCCTGTATAACAATCCCAGATCTTTCATCTTATCTTGCGGTGTCTGTGGGAACTTAGGATCCACTTGAAATGTGAACCTCAGTCAGGAATGTGTATAAATACCCTTTCCTGATCCACATGGCAGGAATACCTGTGCTGACCCTCTATTTTGAGCCTCTATTTTTCCTATATAGGCAACTATGGCTTTCCCTGACAGGGGACCCCTGCCCACTGCATGACTGCCATGTGCTGAGGCTTTACAAGAAGCCTTACCCTACAACTGTACCAGGACCTCTGAGCTGACTCCCTTTAGAAAAAACTGTTCTGAATCTCAACAGAAATCCTTTGTAAGAATCTCTGATCTGATCTTTTATAGGAACTCCCACCTTAACTCTCTAGAAATAGTCTCCTGACCCTGAACAGGAAACACTGATAGGATTCTCTGTAATAGCCCTTGCCCTGACCTTGCCCTGGTAGTCTTTCTCTCATCCTGCACAGGAACCACTGTACTGACCCAACAGAAGAAACATAAACCTGAATTTCTGATGGAATCAGAACTCTAACTCTGCCCAGGACTCCCCTCTGACTCCCAGCAGAGACCTGTGCCTTGAGCTACTACAGAAGCTTGTTCTTTTTTAAACAAATTGTTTTTTTTAGTTGTTGATGGATCTTTATTTTATTCATTTATTATTTATATGTGGCTGAGGATCGAACCCAGTGCCTCACACATGCTAGACAAGTACTCTACCACTGAGCTACAGCCCCAGCCCCAGAAGCCTGTTCTTAAACTCAACAGGAACCTCCCATTTATCTCATTAGAGGAATTGAAGAAATGAACCAGTGAATAAAATCACCTACATTGTAAGGGAATCTGCTTTGTTTTGTGGTTCTGGGAATAGAATCCAGGGTCTTGCACTTTCTAGGCAAGTGCTCCACCACTGAGCTATATCCCTAGGCTCTCACTTGCATGTAGATGTGATAGTTTTGACCAGTAGAGTGTGGGCAGAAGTGACACACCATCTCCAGCCCCAGTTCATAAAAACCTCTCATGCAATCCTCCATTTCATTTCTTTCTCTTTCTGTCAACTACATAGTGAGAATTGCAAGGACCTAGAGGAGAGCAGAGTCACAAAATGGAAATTCCCTGGATCCACGAATGACCAGTAATAAATATTCCAATGGAATTTTGTATGAGCAAGCAATATACATATATTTAAGTCCCTGAGGTTCTGGGTTGTTTGGTACAGTAGCTAGCATATTTTATTTAGTCTAATTAACAATACTCTTTCAATCTGAATCTGAACATGAACATCTGACACACACCCCCCACCCCGTAAGAGGGACTGAATCCAGGGGCACTCTACCACTGAGCTACATCACCAGTCCTTTATTTTTGAGACAGAGTCTCACTGAATTGATGAGGCTGGACTCGTTTGTAACCCTCCTGCCTTAGCCTCCTGAGTAGTTGGTATTATAGGCATGTGCCACCATGTTAGCATGCCAGGCTTAAACACCTGATTTTTTTTTATTTGGTACTGGGGAGTAAACCCAGGGGTGCTTAACCACTGAACCACATCCCCAACTCATTTTGTGTTTTTTGTTTTTGTTTTGGTACCAGGGATTTAACTCAGGGGTACTCAATATTGAGCCACATCCCCAGCCCTATTTTGTGTTTTATGTAGAGACAGGGTCTCACTGAGTTGCTTAGCGCCTCACCATTGCTGAGGCTGGCTTTGAACTCGCGATTCTCCTGTCTCAGCCTCCCAAAGTGCTGGGATTACAGGCGTGTGCCACCACGCTTGGCTTGAACACCTGATATTAATGTCTCTGTGAGCACAAACTCTAAACCTGTATGGAAACATCTGGGTTAACCTGGTTGGCAGCTGTTATAATGCAGTCTAAGAAGTCTCATACTCAATTTGCATAGGAACCTCTAGGCTGGAGCTCTCTAGAAACTGTGCCCTTGTCCTGTATAACAAACCCCTGCTTGACTCAGTAAATAACAATACAAGAATTCCTGTCCTGACTCTATACAGGAACATTTGCTTGGTCCAGTAGAGGAACAGTAGAAGTGACCCTGTCAATGAATCCTTGTCTTTATACCTGCACAGATGGAATACCTCTCCTCAGGAAAAATAGAACTCTTGCCTTAATTATGTAAAAAAAAAAATCCCAGCGAGATAAAGGAAGCCAAGAACTGAAACTCTACAAAGCCAGAGTGAGGTCTGTTTCACATTTAAAGGGTTATTAAAAAGTGAAAGAAAAGAATAGCTGGGTGTGGTGGTGTGTAGGAGTAGTCCTAGCTACTTGAAAGGCTGAGGCAGGCGGGAGTTCCAATTGCTTGAGCCCAGGAGTTCAAGGCCAGCCTGGGCAACATTGTGAAATCTGTCTTGGAAAAAAAGAAAGAGGGGCTGGGAGATAGATAGATAGATAGATGCCATTGAGACTTACCGGTGGCATACAAAGCCTAGACTTATTAACCAACTGGCCCTTTATAGAGAAAAAATTTGCTGACACCTGCTCTACAGGAACCTTTCTTACTATACATGAAAATGTTCCTTGACCCCATACAAGACTCCTTAATCTATTCCTTTGCAGGCATCACAATCCCAGAATGTTCCTCAGTGTGCCATGTTTTCTTTGGTGTGTAGAGATTTACAGGTCTTAGGTGTGTGATCTTCTTGTACCATGACAAAAGTCAGGAAGGGTGGAAGGAAAAGGAGGCTAGAACTTTTTTTTTTTGGTACTGAGGATTGAACTCAGGGGCACTCAACCACTGAGCCACATCCTCAGCCCTATTTTGTGTTTTACGTAGAGACAGGGTCTCACTGAGTTCTCACTGAGTTCCTTAGCGCCTTGCCCTTGCTGAGGCTGGCTTTGAACTTGTGATTCTCTTGTCTCAGCCTCCCAAAGTGCTGGGATTACAGGCATGCACTACCACACCCGGAAGAATTGATGTTTCCAAGAGGGTCAGTGGGCCTAGCTACTGGGCAGTGGGGCCGTCAATCTGTTATTTAGTGATGCCGAACCCCAGGCAGCTTATCTCTTGGGCCCCAGCCTACAGCCTGGTAGGAAATTGTGGAGAATGAGAGGGGGAGATTAGAAGGACAAACCGGCCTTCTGAAGGGCTGATTAATTTAGACATTAGGGTGGGAGTTGGAGGGTTGGGGTTGGTGGGCACGGGGACAACTCTCCCTTTATTCTCCAAACACACGTGCTTTCTACTACAGCTTGAAAACAGTGGTTACTCGATGGAGGGGCAGACAGGGAAAGCTTCCACCCATAAGGAACTCCTGTTCCCAAGTCCATGCTGGCCCTGGACAGTGGACACTAATATTATCACAATTTTCCAGATGAGGAAACTGGGCACAGAGCTGTTCAGTAACTTGCCCAAAGTCACATGGCTCTAAGTCCCATAACCTCAGTTTCCTTATCTGTAAAGCAGCCTTAATACTGGGAACTACCTCACAGAACTGTGGTTTTCAACAATGCCTGCCACATAATACTTGCTAGTATTGCTGTTACTTGGCACCACTAAGACTCCTTCCACCCACCACCCATTTTCACAGCAGAATGTCACAGCTAAAGTTCAGCGAGTGCTTCTTATGTACCACTGTAAGTGAACATTAAGTCGCAACATTCTCATATTTATCATCATGCCAACTCCCATTTTGTCTGACACCAGGAATGGTCCTTTGTCTACCTGGCTCTCAGCCCAGCCACTAGCCCGCCTGCACGATGTCATCACCATGCGCCACGCAGGAAACCCTGGGAAGAAGACTCCACTTTCCCCAACGCCCTCATTTCTTTGCTTGCTCTGGAATCACTGCATGGCACAATTGGCACGGGCCTGAAGGGCACCTAAGGTGACCGAACAGGGACGGAGGGATGGCGGCAGAGCAACCCGGATGACAGTGGTCGGCAGCTGAGGGAAGGGGAGCTAGAGCTGGAGCTCGGTTTCGAACCACTGATGCGCAATTCACGCAGGCGCAATGCGACTCGCGTCGGTCCTTAAGGCGCGGTACTCGTTTTTTGAGCTCGCGAGAAGTGTGGCCATCTCGAGAGACGCTATCCTTGCTCTGGGCGGGATTTGGGAGGGCAGGAGAAAGACCTAACCCAATGGAAAAAAGAGGATCCAGCGCCCGCGGCCCCACAGGTCGCCGGGAATTTGGCGGCGTGAGCCGAGGGTGGAGTTTGATAAAGGGACTGCGCTCAGTGAGTGAAGCGCGAAGGATTGGCCAGCATCCATGGCTGAGGCGGGAAGAGGGCGGAGGCTGGCGGGAGGCGTCTCAGGACTGGCTGATGTGGTTTGGTGAACCGTTAGGGATCCAGTGTGGGCAGGGGGTGGGGTCGGGTGGAATTAAAGGGGCAGTCCCCTGAGGAGCAGGGTTTGTTGAAACGCTAGAGGGGCGGGATCTGATGGAAAGGAAGGTACCTCGATAAGGGGAGGAGTTAAGTGAATCGTTAAGGGTGGAGTCGAGGCCAGAGCTGAGTCTTGACTGTGTGAAAGGGTGGACGATTTCCTGGGAGACAGGCCGGAAAGGGCCGGTTTGCGAAGAAGGGATGCGGTTTTAAAGGCAGGGTGAGGCTCAGAGGAATGAAAGGGCCTGGGAATGAGGCTTGGTAGAGTGGAAGGGACTGTAATTGGCTGGAAAACTGCAGGCCCCAGAACGGACTGAGCCTGGGGGTTATTTGCTCAGTGAAAAGGTAAGACTGAAGAAAGAGAATCATGTGAAAGGGGTGGAGTCCAGTGGAACGGGCGGGACCAGATGGAATGGACACTTCAGTGGACGGAAAGGGCCTTCAGAGAGGCGGGGTTTAGAAGGCAACCGGGCTAGAGACAGCGTAAGGGATGGAGTCTAGTATAGGGGGCGGGGCCTGGAAAGGGGCTGGGATGCGGGGTCCTAGGGGCGCTCCAGCCCCCTCAAAGCCAACTCTTCCTCTTCAGAACCGTGCCAGAGGACAAGGCTCCCCAACAATGACCTCCACGGGGCAGGATTCCACTACAACCAGGCAGAGAAGGAGCAGGCACAACCCACAGTCGCCCCTTCAGGACTCCAGCGTCACCTCGGTGAGGCCCCAGACCTGCCCTGATTAGGGGGAGGGAGAATAAGCCAGCCAAAGCGCTAGAGGCTGGACTCTGACCCTTCTCTCTTATTGGCAGAAACGGAGTGTTAAGAAGGGTGCCATACCTCGCTCAAGCCCAAATCTAGCGGAGGTAAAGAAGAAAGGCAAAATGAAGAAGCTCAGCCAAGCAACCGAAGAAGACCTAATTGTGGGGCTTCAAGGATTGGTGAGAGGGGCCTGGCTGTGATTTGGACTCCTGCGACAATCAAAACCTGGAAGATTCCCCACCTTGGACAGTATGGGATGTTCCCTCTGATTCAGGCCTTGAATGGATCTGTGTCTCTTTTTCCCTGCAGGATCTGAGCTCAGAGTCCAAGGCACAGGTTGGCACTGGCTTGGTGTTTGATGAGCAGCTCAATGAATTCCACTGCCTCTGGGATGACAGGTGAGGCTGGGTCCTCCAGACTGTCCCCAAACTACACAATTACACGCACTTAGACACCACCACCACCACCCCCCTCCGCCTTAGTAAGAATGAATCCTTGCTTACACCAGCCTGGATACTGGAAAGCAGATAATTTAGGGAGGTGGGGCTTATTCTTAAAAGGATTCTTCTCATATAACCAACATATATTTATTGAATGCCTACTGTGCCAAAGAAGATAGATCAGGTTCCTTGTCAGGGAGCTGATGAGTGAATAGGAGGGCAGATCATTAAAACAGCTAATGAAAGTACGGGGTGTTAATGCTGTAAAAGTCTAGGAGATTCAGGAGTATTTAATAGAGGACACTGGACTAGAATCCACGGGTTCCCAAAAGGAAGCTTAAGGAAGGGACATTTGTGCTGAAATAGGATTATACCTCTCATTCGCTCTACTTTTCAAAATAATTATCTGTGTTCAAAATATATTCAATATCTGACTTATCTGCACTGAATCCTTGCTTCCAGCCTCTACACAGCAACCTAAAAAATATGTTTGAGGTGACATTCCCTTTCTTAAAATACTTCAAGGGCTGGGTATGGTGGCACTTGCCTCTAATCCCAACACCTCTGGAGGTTGAGGCAGGAGGATCTAGAGTTCAAAGCCAGCCTCAGCATGTTGGCAAGGCCCTAAGTAACTTAATGAGACCCTGTCTCAAAATAAAATATTAAAAAGGGCCGGGGATGTGGCTCAGTGGTTAAGCAGCCCTGTGTTCAATCCCTTTTACTAAAAAAAAAAAAAAACCTTCAAGGGCAGAACATTGTTCTCAAGGTAAAGTCTGAATTCCTCATCCTGGCCTCTTAAGGTTCCGCATGATCTAGTTCCACATTACCTTTGTGACCTCATTGGCCAATCCTCCCCCTCATTCGCTTCGCTTCATTTCACTTCACTTCCCTTCAGTTCAGTTCATGTACACTCTTGCTGTTTTTCTAACATGCCAGGCACCTTCTTGCCTCTGGTCTTTACCTTTGGCCAATCCTTTTTCCAACTTTTACATCTCAATGAGACTCTTTTTTTAATATTTTATTTATTTTTTTAGTTGCAGGTGAACAAAATATCTTTATTTTATTTTTACGTGGTGCTGAGGATCGAACCCAGTGCCTCATGCATGCTAGGCGAGCACACTACCACTGCGCCACAATCCTAGCCCCTCAATGAGACTCTTAGAGAGGGATTTCCCTGGCCACTACCCTCCCCCACACCTGACCTTAGATATTTTCCTAGACTCTGCCAATTGTTAATTATTATACTCCTGTGTTTACCAGTTGAATAGCTGCCTCTCCTATCCTGACCTAAGACTAACTCATGACAGCAAAAGACCTCAATTTTGGAAAAATATTTACCATCTGTTGAGGAGTTAAAAGTACTGCAGTAAACAAAACAAAGACCCCTTGCCTTCTGAGAAGGGGGAAAGACAAACAGACAAACTAGATGTGAATGGTAGAGTGTGTTAGAGAGAGCAGTACTGTGGAGAAGCACTAAGGCTGGAGAGAGAGCAGTAGAAAGTACAGTGGAGAGGATGCTTACATTTTTTGGGGGGGGGTGGATACCAGGGATTGAACTCAGGGCCACTCAACCACTGAGCTACATCCCCAGCCTTATTTTGTGTTTTATTTAGAGATAGGGTTGCTTAGGCCTCGCCGTTGCTGAGGCTGGCTTTGAACTTGTGATTCTCCTGTCTCAGACTTCCCAGCTGCTGGGATTGCAGGCGTGTGCTGCCGCCACCACGCCTGGCTTCAGGATGCTTCCATTTTAAATAGGATGGTCAAGGAATGCCTCATTGAGTTTTGACTGGGGACCATAAGGGAATGAGAGAATGAGCCCTGAAAGCCATCTGGGAGAACAGTGTTCTAGTCAGGAAGGACAGCTAGAGTCAAGTCCCAGAGGCTGGCTGAAGGATACATAGTTCATTTGAGAACTAAGGAGACCAGTGCAAGTGAAGCAAAATGAGGGAGGGATTGGTGGGTGGGAGATGGAGTCAGAAAGGTGGTGATGGGCTGATTATTTAAAGCCTTTTGGGCATGGATGGGAAAGATTTGAGCTTTTACTGGGAATAGGATGGGAGCCATAAAAGGACTTTGCGTAGCTGGTAGACATAATCTGATTAGGATTTATGTATTGATTTATTGAGGATTGAACCCAGGAGTATTCTACTGCTACACTATACCTCTGTCCATTTTTAGTTTTTGAGACAGGATCTCACTAAGTTCCTGAGGCTAGCCTCAAACTTGCAATCCTCATGTCTCAGCCTCTTGAGGCACAGGGAATACAGGCATATGCCACTGTACCCAGCTCTGTTTAGGATTTTGTTTGTTTTTGATACCGGGGATTGAACCTGGGAGTACTTAACCACTGAGCAACATCCCCAGCCTTCATTTATATTTTACTTGGAGACAGGATCTCGCTGAGTTGCTTAGGGCCTTTATAATTTGCTGAGGCTAGTTTTGAACTCGCGATCCTCCTGCCTCTGCCTCTTGAGCTGCTAGGATTACAGGCATGCGCCAGGAAACCCAGCTCCAATTAGGATTTTAAACACCAGCTGATGTGGGCAGAAAGGACTGTTTGGGTAGTTGAAGGCCAAAGTAGGGAGGCCAGGGAGGTGATGATGTGACAGCCCAGGCTGGAGAGTATGGTGGCAGCAATGGTGGTGGAGAGAGATAGCCTGACTGGAGATGACAGAAGGCAGGGAAGATGCCATTATGGGGTGACAGCTATGGAAAGGTAGATGCAGAGATATGGCAAGAGCAGACATGGTGCTCCTCAGTGTCCCCATTTCTGTGTGTGTGTGTGTGTGTATAACTGCATCTCTGTCTCCCCAGTTTCCCAGAAGGCCCCGAGCGGCTCCACGCCATTAAGGAGCAGCTCATCCAGGAGGGCCTCCTGGATCGCTGTGTGTCCTTTCAGGTGAATCTCCCAACTGGAACTGTGGGTAGAGGGAAGGGAGCTGACAGGACCTGGGCACAGCCTGTGCTTTAGCCCTTTATTCCTCATGTCTCCTCAGGCCCGGTTCGCAGAAAAGGAGGAGCTGATGTTGGTTCACAGGTGAAAGCTTGGGATCTTGGTAGGGCTGGGGAGAAGGCTGCCCTGGACCAACCAGGGCAAGCTGAATACCTTAGGAAGGAATACCATGGACTCTGTGGCCAGCCTTGGGCAAGTCCCCAAGCCTCCCTGAATCAGTGTCATCACCTGTAATGGGCTAGTAAACATAAGTTCCTCAGAAGGCCTTGATGTATGTCAGGTGCTTAGAATAGAGCCCGACACAACATGATGAGCTATTATTATTATTATATGGTTGTGTAAACAGATGGTGGATATGCAGGCAAAGTGAATAGAGGGTTTCCCCAGAGGGCTGCAGGAGCCCAGAATAAGAGACCTGGTGTGGTATGGCTCACAGAAAGGTGGCGTGGCAGAGTGGGTATTTGAGTTGAGCTCTAAAAGGAGAAAAGGAGTGAGTCCAATGAAGAAGAGGACAAGGAAGGGAGGAACAGACAGCTGGAACAATCTGGCCAAAAGTCTGGAAGAAGGATTTGGAGTGGCTAGAGCAGGGGAGCAAAGGACATTACTAGAAATGAGGTGAGCTAGGGGAGAAACAGGAAATATGTCTTGTATCCCAGCTGTTCCCCCAGATTTGACAGTTGGGAGAGGTCTGATTTGACCAGAGGTCTAGTATATGGAGGGTTCTCGGCTGAAGAGAGGACAGGGCCCTGAATCTCATCCCCTATCTGTTCTCAGCCTAGAATACATTGATCTGATGGAGACGACCCAGTACATGAATGAGGGAGAACTCCGTGTACTAGCAGATACCTATGACTCGGTTTATCTGCATCCGGTATGGATGAGAATTGTGGGGTCAGAGATCTCAGTAATCCTGGGATCCCTCGTCCCCATGCCCACTGCAACCTTGAGAATGCAGCTAAGTGGATAGGGTTGCTCTCTCTTTTACTCCCTCTCTGTCTCCCCACCGTCTGCAGAATTCATACACCTGTGCTTGCCTGGCCTCAGGCTCTGTCCTCAGGCTGGTAGATGCGGTCCTGGGGGCTGAGATTCGGAATGGCATGGCTGTTATCAGGTAAGACTTTCCAGCATTTGATGTCTTACATTTGACGTCTTTTGAAAAGTCCTTTCCCCAAATGAAAAACATTTTGGCTTGTATACTATCTTTGTGTGGTCCAAGTGTCAACAGGTGCCAAAGGGGGTAAAATAAGAAGTCTCTCTCCCACCCTTGTTACCCAGACATGTGACTTGCTCTACTATGAGATGTCTTTATAACTGATAACTCCTATGTCCTCTCACAGATAGTATTATTTAAGGGATAAGCATCAAATTCCATCGATTCTAAGGTGTACATTTTTTCATATCTGAAACATCTTGAACTTTGTTCTTCTAACAGTGACATATCAGACCTTGATCAGGAACATTTTTTATTCTATCATTGGCATGGAAAATCACGGAACATCTTGTCATCTCAGAATTGTTGAGATGCAGTAGATAGAGCCTTTGTCCTCCCTCACCGTTTTTTTTAACCACCAGCAGTGACATGTTCCCATCCTGACCATGCATTTTTCACATATATGTCCTGGGAAGCTTTCTTTTTTTTTTTTTTATCTTATTTTTTTTTTTTTTTGGTGGGGTTCTTTTTTTTTTTTTGTCTTTTTTGGAACTGGGGGTCGAACCCAGGGCTTTGCGAATGCAAGGCAGACGCTTTGCCACTGAGCTACATCCCAGCCCTTTTTTTTAAATTGCCTTTTAATACATGTTATCCTTTATTTTATTTTAATGTGGTGCTGAGGATCGAACCCAGTGCCTCCCTCGTGCTAGGCGAGCACGCTCCCACTGCCGGACAATCCCAGCCCCAAGGAAGCTTTCTTTATTACTATGTAGCTTAGACCTCAGTTGATACCATGATACAAATGCACTGTAACTACTCTTCTATCAGTGGGCATTTTGGTTCTCCTCAAACATTTGTTTCTTTATACACATACCACAGCGAATATGGGATACATTTGTAAACTTACTATTTATTTTGCAGGTTGTGGGCTAAGTCCTCACAGCAGAATGACTGGTTATGAGAATGCATGCACAGATAACTTTAATGAACATTTTCAAATCTCCTTTGGAGAAATAGTAGATTAGGGGAGGGGTAAGGGCTTGAGGAACCCAGTTACTGAGTTCCTGGCATATTTGCAGCATGAACACTGGAGGAATTGGTGGTCCAGGGAAGAGTCCATCTCTACAGAGGAGGACCTCTAATCTGTGACCTTCCCTGTCCTGCCTAGGCCTCCTGGACATCATGCCCAGCACAGTCTTATGGATGGATATTGCATGTTCAACCATGTGGCTGTGGCTGCCCGCTATGCTCAAAAGAAGCATCACATTCAGAGGTCAGTGGCAGAGGGCAGGTATTATGGGGATAGCATGAGGTGGGGTACCCTGGTCTGGGCTCTTCCTCCAGATTTCACTTGATCCCCTTGTACAGAGCCTCCCTTCTTTTACACTCACAGGGTCCTTATCGTGGATTGGGATGTACACCATGGTCAAGGAACACAATTCACCTTTGACCAGGACCCCAGGTACACTCTTAAGTCCCATTATAGGTGCTAGATTCACAGCCACCCCAACCCACATCCTTCCAGGCCCAGCATGAGGGGGCTTGGAGGTGAGGGAAACTTTCACATTCTTTGGGCCCACCTGGGACCAGAATCTGTGCTGCTCCCTGGATGTCTGCTGTTTCCTAGTTTCACTCTGAGGCAGAAACTGTTAAATTCCCATTTAACAGTTTGGTGAGATTGAGGCTTATGGGTTAAGAGGTCACACAATGGGCTAGAGTTGTACCTCAGCGGTTGAGTGCTTGCCTCACTTGTGTGAGGCACTGGGTTTGATCCTCAGCACCACATAAAATAAATAAAGGTATTGTGTTCATCTACACAATATTTTTAAAAAGAGGTCACAGTAATGAAGTGAGATAGGTGGAATTTGACTCACAAATATTTGGAGGTTTTGTTCATCAGTTTACCTTTGAGCTGGAGTGAACTTCAAATTATTATTTAATTATTTTCTGATGATGACAATACTACAAAGTATTTGTTAAAAAATACTAAGATAGGGCTGAGGTTGTGGCTCAGTGGCAGAGCGCTTGCCTTGCACATGTGAGGCACTGGGTTCGATCCTCAGCACCGCATAAAAAAAATAAACAAACAAAATAAAGACACTGTGTCCATGTATAACTAAAATATATTTAAAAAAAAAAATACTAAGATAAGCCGGGCACGGTGGCTCACGCTTGTAATCCCAGCACTTTGGGAGGCTGAGACAGGAGAATCGCGAGTTCAAAGTCAGCCTCAGCAATGGCAAGATGCTAAGCAACTCCGTGAGACCCTGTCTCTACATAAAACACAAAATAGGGCTGGGGATGTGGCTCAGTGGTTGAGTACCCCTGAGTTCAATCCCCGGTACCAAAAAAAAATACTAAAATAAAGCCGGATGTGGGAGCTGGGATTGTGGCTCAGTGGTAGAGCGCCAGCCTCACATGTGTGAGGCACTGGGTTCGATCCTCAGCACCACATAAAAATAAATAAAATAAAGATATCGTGTCCATCCACAACTAAAAAAAAACTTAAAAAAAAAAAGCCAGGCATAGTGGCGCAGGCCTGTAATCCCAGCACTTTGGGAGGCTGAGACAGGAGAATTGTGAGTTCAAAGCCAGCCTCAGCAACGGCAAGGTGCTAAGCAACTCAGTGAGACCCTGTCTCTACATAAAACACAAAATAGGGCTGGGGATGTGGCTCAGTGGTCGAGTGCCCCTGAGTTCAATCTCCAATACCAAAAAAGAAAAAAAAAACAACTAAAATAGGGACTTGAGTTAGCTGAGGCTGGGGGAGTATCTCATTGATACAGTGTTTATCTAGCATACACAAAGCCCTGGGTTCTATCCCTACCAACACACACACACACACACATACACACACACATTAAATGGGGTAGGAGGTATAGTTCATTGGGAGAGCATTTTCTTAGCATATTTAGATGTTTATGGGGTTTGATCCCCAACACCAAAAGATTTTTAGATAACAGAAATGTCTAAAGCAGTTTCCTATCATTCCCATCACCTCAAAAATAACTTTTGAAGCCGGGCGCGGTGGCTCAAGCCTGTAATCCCAGCACTTAGGGAGGCTGAGACAGGAGAATCGCGAGTTCAAAGCCAGCCTCAGCGACGGTGAGGTGCTAAGCAACTCAGTGAGACCCTGTCTCTACATAAAACACAAAATAGGGCTGAGGATGTGGCTCAGTGGTTGAGTACCCCTGAGTTCAATCCCTGGTACCAAAAAAAAAAAAAACTTTTGACAGGGGCTGGGGTTGTGGCGCAGTGGTAGAGCACTTGCCTAGCATGTGTGAGGCACTGGGTTCAATCCTCAGCACCCCATGTAAATAAATAAATAAAGGTTCATCAACAACTGGTAAAAATATTTAAAAAATAAATAAATAACTTTTGACAGCCAGACAGAGTAGTGCAAACCTATAATCCCAGCTACTCAAGAGATTGACAGGAGAATCCCAAATTTGAGGCTAGATTGAGCAACTTAGTGAGACCCCATCTCAAAATGAAAAAAATCAAAAGGTTCAAGGATAGAGTATTTGTTTAGCATATGTAAGCCCCTGGATTAGGTCACCTGTACCACCAAAAATTTTTTAAAAACTTTTCACAGCTTAGGTAATATCCTTATAGATTTTCCCTATAGATTTATGAATATTTATTATTATCATTATTACCAACAGCATACTGCCTAATGAGATAATCTACCATATGTTTTTTGGCAATTCGCTGTTTTCATGTAATAGCATATCAGGGATACCTCCTCATGTTAGTGTGACTAAAATCATCTCATTGTTTTTTTTTTAATTTTTGTTTTTAGTTGTTGATGGACACAGTACCTTTATTTTTATTTATTTATTTTTTATGTGGTGCTGAGGATCGAACCCAGTACCTCACATGTGCTAGGCGAGTGCTCTACCACTGAGCCACAACCCCAGCCCTCATTCTTTTTTTTTAAATATTTTTAGTTGTAGATGAACACAATAATTTTATTTTATTTATTTATTTATTATGTGGGGCCAAGGATCGAACCCAGTGACAAACATGTGCTAGGCAAGTATTCTACCACAGAGCCACAACCCCAGCACAAAGGATCACATTTTTTGTAAGGGTTGCAGAGTATTCTTTTGCATGGCTGTACCTCTGGTCATTTAACTCTTGGTATTTAAGATACTTCCAAGTTTTTGTTGTAATAGGCAATTCTGTGAATTTTTATAAATATATAAGTTTGTACTTCTCTTGAGTATATTTGTAGGAAGACTATCTAATAGTGGTTTGCTAGGTCAGACAGGTCATCATATTTTAAAAGGTCTGGTATACATTGCCAGACTCCCCCACCCATCCTTCCCACAGAAGGGTACCCAGCTTACCATTCCTACAGAAAATGATTGATGATCAAGGCCTTACTGAGTAATAGTTATTTTATCTAACCTTCCATTAAGCCAACTGCTTAGAATCCACTTTTACCCCCATACATCCTGAGTTCCTGTGGCCCTTTGTCTGATCTAGGATGCTTGTTCTATAGACATTGTTTATTGTTTTCCCAGTGTTTACTGTTGCTGACAAGTGTCTTTTCATTTTTTTTCTGAGTAATCTGATTCACTGTCTATAAGCTTTTAGGTTCTTCTCTTTATTCCTTGTGCTCTGAAGTTTCATCCTAACCCCTTCATCCTACTTAGAAGTGGGTTGACATATATCTAAAGACTGATGCCTTTCTTCAATCCTTGGAAGTTTTCTTTGATTAGATCTTTGACAATTTCTTCCATTGCATATTCTCTGTCTTCCCTTTTAGGACTTCTACTAGTCAGATGTTAGACCTTTCCAGGTTAATCTTATTTTGTCTTATTTTTTAACTTATGTTTTCTATCTCTTTTTCATTTTGCTGTCCTAGGAGATTTCCTCAAATTTATCCACAAGTCCTTTTGTTGAATTATGTATTTAGACATTCTTTTAATTTCCCCAAGCACTTTCTTCATCTCTATTTCTATGCCTTCTCATTCTTGATCTTGTTTTTATAAAGTACTTATTAGATACTTCAAATTTTCTTCTGTTCTGAATTTTGTCCTTCATTCTGAGGCTAATATTTTTTTTGGTCCTTCTCTTTCATACTGGTGATTTTCCTCAAATATGATCCTTATTTAGCTATCTATACAAAAAATTAAAGGACAATAGTATAGGCCATCATGGGATTGCTCTGCTGTGGTGTGTGTAGACCTGTTTTCCTAAAAAGCATTTTCCTCAGAATGAGGACAGAGAATGTCTGTTGACAGGTCTCAACTTTAGGGACTATAGAAAAGGACCCATACATTAGATGGGATCCTTCCAAATGCCAGAAATAAGAGAGCCTCTTCTGGTAGCATCTCTTTTCATTCAGCCTTGTGAAAGATAAGTCTATTTTACTTATCTTTTCTTCTTTTTTTTTTTTTTTTGATACTGAGGATTGAACTCAGGGGCACTCGACCACTGAGCCACATCCCCAGCCCTATTTTGTGTTTTATGTAGAGACAGGGTCTCACTGAGTTGCTTAAAACCTCACCATTGCTGAGGCTGGCTTTGAACTCGCAATTCTCCTGTCTCAGCCTCCCTAAGTGCTGGGATTACAGGCTTGTGCCATCATGCCTGGCTTTGTTTTACTTATTTTTATGTGGTGCTGAGGATCGAACCCAGTGCCTCACACGTGTGATGCAAGTGCTCTACCACTCAGCCACAACCTCAGCCCCTATGTTCTTTATTTTGTTTACTCTGTCTTCTTGAATTGAATGCTTCAACATTTATCAACTAATTGGTCAATCTTGTTTCATTCAGGTCTGTACCCACTGCCTTCCTCCTATTTATTTTGGAGCTAATACCAGATATCATATAATTTCTTCTGCAAAAATTCCAGAATGCATCTTTAAAACATAAGTGTGCTTTTTAAAGCATTACTGGCTGGGGGTGTATCTCCATGATAGACTGCTTGCCTAGCATGCACAAGGCCCTGGATTCCATCCTCAGTGCTGCCAAAAGTAAACAAAAAGCATTACTTCACTATCATGCCTGCAAAATTATTAAGAATTTTTGAATATCATTAAACATTCTTTTTGTCTTAAATGCATGAGAGGTTAGAGCTTTAGTTCAATGGTGGAGTGTGTGCCTAGCATGTACATAGCCTTGGTTTTGATTTCTCAGCATCAATAAAAAACAAAAAAATGCATCACAGGCTATAGGTATGTTATTTTTGGATACCTTGTTGACTATATGCATAGATGTGAACACTTCAATACATTCTTCCTTATGAATAAGAATGTGTAATCCCAGCACCTGGGAGGCTGAGACAGGAGAATCAGGAGTTCAAAGCCAGCCTCAGCAATGGCAAGGCGCTAAGCAACTCAGTGAGACCCTGTCTCTACATAAAACACAAAACAGGGCTGGGGATGGGGCTCAGTGGTTGAGAGCCCCCAAGTTCAATCCCCGGTACTAAAAAAAAATAATAATAATGTAAATGGAAAAAATATCTATCCATGCCCTTTGATCTCCTAATTCCTCATCTTTCAGTCTTAAATAGAGCAGCAGGAAAACAAATTGGACAGTCCTTAAAATGCCATAATGGATACAAGGCAAACAGGTAAACTTAAACCAAGCAGTTACAAGAATCAAGTTTGGTGAATTTGTCATTTAGTGACTTGGCTCTTCAGAATTGATTTTCTGTGCATTGGTCTGCGTCTACATTCGATTTTTTTTTTGCAGAAGGAATAATTTAGGTCATCTTTGGTCCCTACACAGCCCCTATTCAGTATGGGAGAGGGCCCTCTGGGACCCTCAGAGTCTCAAAATCTATTTTCCAGAGATTTGTTAGAGTCTCGTATTTTCTGACATCCTTTTTCCCATTCTGTCTTTCTAGGTTGGTGCTTATTTAAAAATTCTTTTACTGGATGGGGGGTGTAACTCAGTGGTAAAGCACATACTTAACATGTACAAGGTTCTGGGTTCAATTCCCTAAATAAATAAATAAGTAAACATTCCTTTACCATCTTTTGACTAGCATGTCAGGAAGTCAGAGGGAAACGTATGCTATCAGTCCACCATTCCACTTGAAGCGGGTTGAACTTATTTTAAAATCCCCTTCTGGGCTAGTAGTATAACTCAGTGGTAAAGCACCCCTGAGTAAATACCCAATACTACCACCAAAAAAAATTTTTTTAGTTGTAGGTAGACATAGTTTTACTTTATTTATTTTTTATGTGATGCTGAGGATCAAACCCAGTGCCTCACACATGCTAGGCAAGTGCTCTACTACTGAGCCACAACCCCAGCCCCCTGTCAGTTTATGTCAGAACCTGTACATCATGTCTTTTCAGTCAGACCCAATAAATCATCATCTTTGAGTTGGAACCTGGACATCAGGTCTTTTCACTATCTCTTTTTTGTTCCAGTTCCTCTCACCCCTACAAGTGCTCACTTTCTTACTTAAGAAGTAGTAGAGGTATCCTGTAAGGCATTGGGGAAAAGGGATTGGCCTTTGAGCTTTCCTAGTCAGCACCCCCACTCCATCTTTCACACATAGAATTATGTCCTACCCTTCCTCACTCCTGGCCCCTGGGTCTCTCACTTCATTCAGGGGAATCAATAGACTCCTCAGCCTAGCCTGAGAGCGTTTTCAGCCTTAGCTGGCTCCCTCCAGCTAAGAGCCCATGGCCCCAGTGGGCCTCCACTCCCTGTTGTTCCTACTTTGGTCATGAGGACATTATCTAGAGTCTTCCACAGGGTAAGGAGCTAGCTCTTGAGATCTTAGACCTGAGTCTGGAATTGGGTAGACATCAAGGGGCCAGTGATACTTGCTGATAGAGAGGTTCCACTAGGAAACAAATGAATGAGTGGATGAAATAATGGGTATATAAATGCAAGAATTAATGAATGGGAAGATCAATAAACTGGCACCAAGCGGAAGGTTAAATTAATGGAAGATTTGATATAAGAATTGAGAAATTAGCTGGGCGCAGTGGCGCAAGCCTGTAATCCCAGCACTTAGGGAGGCTGAGACAGGAGAATCACGAGTTCAAAGCCAGCCTCAGCAACAGCGAGGCGGCGCTAAGCAACTCAGTGAGACCCTGTCTCTACATAAAACACAAAATAGGGCTAGGTGTTTGGCACAGTGGTCTAGTGCCCCTGAGTTCAATTTCCGATACCAAAAAAATTTAAAAAAGAATTGAGAAATTAGGGGCTGAGGTTGTGGCTCAGTGGCAGAGCATTTGCCTTGCACATGTGAGGCACTGGGTTCGATTCTCAGCACCACATAAAAATAAATAAAACAAGGGCTGGAGTTGTGGCTTGGTGGTGGAGCGCTTGCCTAGCATGTGTGACACACTTTGTTCAATTCTCAGCACCACATATAGATAAATAAGCAAAATAAAGGTCCATCAACAACTAAAAAAGAATTTTAAAAAATAAAACAAAATAAAGATATTGAGGGGCTGGGGTTGTAGCTCAGCGGTAGAGCGCTTGCCTCGCATGCGTGAGGCCCTGGGTTCGAACCTCAGCACCACATACAAAGCAATAAAATAAAGACATTGTGTCCATCTACAACTAAAAAAATATTAAAAAAAAAAAAAAAAAAAAAGATATTGAAAAAACGAATTGAGAAATTAAGGAAAGAATGAATGAGTGGTTAAGCAGGAAAACAAATGAGTACATGAAGTGTGACAGCTGTGGGTTGGAAGTGTGTGAGAATTGACCTTCTTCTCTAGCTCCGTTACCTTTTTTGTGGTGCTGGGGATGGAAACCAGAGCCTCAAGCATGCTAGGCAATCCCTCACCTCTTTTTCCCTCTGCCTCAGTGTCCTCTGCTTCTCCATCCACCGCTATGAGCAGGGTCGGTTCTGGCCCCACCTTAAGGCCTCTAACTGGTCCACCACAGGTTTTGGCCAAGGCCAAGGATACACCATCAATGTGCCTTGGAACCAGGTCAGTGTCTGCTTACCTTCTGTCCCAAAGTGAGGCCAAGCTCTTCCCTTCCACCATCTTGGGGCAGGTGACTGACTGACTCTCATCATGCTTCTATGTCTGCAGGTGGGGATGCGGGATGCTGACTACATTGCTGCTTTCCTGCACATTCTGCTGCCAGTTGCCTTTGAGGTTCGGGGAGTCTGGGAAATGTTGGGGTGAGAGACAACATTGAAGGATGACCTATGAAGGCAGGTGGCCTCATGTAGTCTTTTGCCCCCTCAGTTCCAGCCTCAGCTGGTCCTGGTGGCTGCTGGATTTGATGCCCTCCAAGGGGACCCCAAGGTAAGGCAAGCTCTCTAGGGCAATAGGTGGTAAAAAGGGGGGCCACACACAGGCTGGGGTTGTAGCTCAGTGGTAGAGTGGTAGGTTCAATTCTCAGCACCACATATAAATAAATAAAATAAAGGTCCATCTACAACTAAAAAATATATTAAAAGGGGGGCTACACAGCCAGGCTGACCCTCTGCATTCCCCTAGGGTGAAATGGCTGCTACTCCAGCAGGGTTTGCCCAATTAACCCACCTACTCATGGGTTTGGCCGGAGGCAAGCTAATCCTATCTCTGGAGGTGAGTGACTTACCTTTGTCTCTCAACCTGTGGATCCTGGAGGGCTTAAGAATAATGCTTTCAGGCTAAGGGTAGAAATCAGTGGTAGAGCATTTTCCTAGCATGTTCATGGCCCTGGGTTCCATCCCCAACACCACCAAAAAATAAAATAAAGGACAATAAAAGAACAGAGCTTTTAAGTCCATCAGTAGTTCCTGGCCCAGCATTTCCACTAACTAACTGGACAACATTGCATGGGTCACTTCACTTGTTTGTGTCTCTGTTTTCTGTAAGTCAGATAGGCAAAATGATAATGGCAGTCACTTCATGCCATTGTCCAGTGAATTGAATAAGGTCACCCTGTAATTAGCTTGTTTTTTGACATGCAGTATGCACCCTAATATTGTTATTATTACCATTATTCTTCCCTGGTGATGTCTGGTCCTTTCTTCACGCTCCCTTACATCCCCCACCCCAGGGTGGCTACAACCTCCGTTCCCTGGCTGAGGGAGTTAGTGCATCGCTTCACACCCTTCTGGGAGACCCTTGCCCCATGCTGGAATCTCCTGGTGCCCCCTGCCCAAGGTGAGCCCAGGTGGAGGAGAGGGGAAAGGGGCTCCTCACTGTCCACTTGTGGCTATTTCATCCATTTGCCCATCCCCTGCCCTCAGTGCCCAGACTTCACTCTCCTGCACTCTGGAAGCCCTTGAGCCCTTCTGGGAGATCCTTGTGAGATCAGGTAGGAAGCTGGATGTGGGCTTGATGGGAGTTGGGTATGGAATGAGATGGAGGGGGTAGACTCTCTTACAGACCCCCCCTCTGATTTTCCTGGGCAACCTTGGTTGGGGAGAGAGAGAGTCAGAGCCTCTCTCTCACCAGGCCCAGGTTTCAGGATTCTGCCCCTTTTTATGTTTGAGCCACCTGTGTTCCAGAGTATAAGAGGGAATCCAGATTGGGGGAGTAGGGCGAACATGACCTCCCTTTGTAGCTGAGACCGTGGACGAGGACAACGTGGAGGAGGAAAATACAGAAGAGAATGAGGAGGAGGGACCGTGGGAGCCTGTGCTGCCTATTCTGACATGGCCAGTGCTGCAGGATCGCACCGGTCTGGTCTATGACCAAAGAATGATGAGTCACTGTAACCTATGGGACAAGTATGCAGTCAGAGGGCTGGGATAAATGGGTGGGGTTCACTCCCTCCCAGGCACTAAGCCCCTATTTTTGGTTTTCCCCCTACCACTAGCCATCACCCTGAAACACCCCAGCGTATCTTGAGAATCATGTGCCACCTAGAGGAGCTGGGCCTTGCCGGACGCTGCCTCATTCTGCCAGTGCGGCCTGCCACCAACACTGAGCTGCTTACCTGCCACAGGTCTGGTCCATGTGATGTGGGTGGGCTACTAGGCTCTGGGGGACAGAGCCTAGAGCTTCCCTCCATGGTGTGTGGAGCTGCTGTGGAACCAGAGGGTCCCAGGTCTTGTTTCCAGGGTGAGGTCCAGGAGGGGGACAAAGCCACCTAACTGTCCCTTGGGGACTCCTTTCTGTGCTTCCAGTTCTGAGTATGTGGAGCGACTCCGGGCCACTGAGAAGATGAAAACTCGGGAGCTTCACCGTGAGGGTGCCAACTTTGACTCCATCTACATCTGCCCTAGTACCTTCGCCTGCGCACAGCTTGCCACGGGTGCTGCCTGTCGCCTAGTGGAGGCTGTGCTCTCGGGAGAGGTGTGTCCACTTCAGGATGGTCACTGGGCTGGGGAGAGGAAGTCCTAGAAGAATGGAGAGGGACACCTGCCACTTAAGGAGGTCCTGAGGGAGTAAGGCCCTCAGAAATGGGTAATAAGGAGGGTCACTGCTCACTGGGTGGAGCATCCCAGGAGTAGGACCCCTTGCAGCTGGTGAATTGGTGGAATGAACAAGAGAGAGGGAAGAAGAGAAGAAAGGGGGCAGCAAATGTGAGTGAGGGCCGGGGGTCCATCTTACTCGTCACTTCTCCTCCCAGGTTTTGAATGGCATTGCTGTGGTGCGCCCCCCAGGACACCATGCTGAGCAGGACGCTGCCTGTGGTTTCTGCTTTTTCAATTCTGTGGCAGTGGCTGCTCGTCATGCCCAGGCCATCAGTGGACATGCCCTACGGTAAGGACTCCCTAGAGACCTCCAAATCCTGATACTTGTAGGAACCTAGACCCCTCTTATAGCCTAGTGCTTACTCAGCAGGTCCACAGCACAGGCCTCACAACTTTCTCAGAAACAAGCAAGGGTCTACTTGCCCAGTCCTTCCCCATAAAGGGACCAAGAGGAGCTGGGCACGGTGGCACACGCCTGTAATCCCAGCACTTTGGGAGGCTGAGACAGGAGAATTGCGAGTTCAAAGCCAGCCTCAGCAACAGCAAGGTGGCGCTAAGCAACTCAGTGAGACCCTGTCTCTACATAAAACAAAAAATAGGGCTGGGGAGGTGGCTCAGTGATTGAGTACCTGAGTTCAATCTCCAGTACCAAAACAAAAATGGACCAAGAGGTGGCCTCTCAGTATCTGACCTGTTAGGACTCCCAGTTCATGGCACCTGTGATTTATAAACCAGAATATAGGGTCCTGCCCCAGCATTTCTGATCCCTAACAGTTATCCCAACAGAACCGAGACCCAGGCCCCCAGTGCTTACTCCAAAAGACCCAGGATCCAACACATAAGACTTAGCCATCCAGGCCTGAACCTAGTTCCCAGCACTTTCCCCAGAAGAGCACAGGGCCCAAGCACTTTCTCAGGCCCACAGGAAAACCCTTACTGAACCCAGAGTTGGGCTTTTATCCTCACTGATTCCCAGCACTTTCCCAAGAGACCCAGGGTCCTGCCACCCAGCAACAGGTTTCTCCGTAGCTCCCAGGGATCTAGCTCTAGGCCTCTCCCAGGGGTCAAGTGTCCCAGGTTACTAAGGAGCTGTCCCCTCCCTAGGATTCTGATTGTGGACTGGGATATCCATCATGGTAATGGAACTCAACACATATTTGAGGATGATCCCAGGTGAGGGGATGGGGCTCGGGGCAAGGATGTGCTCAGGGAGGGGTCTGAGCCATGCTTGGGGCCCCTAACCAGCCATGGCCCCCTCCAAACCTCATCCCTGGCAGTGTGCTATACGTGTCCCTGCACCGCTATGACCACGGCACCTTCTTCCCCATGGGGGATGAGGGCGCCAGCAGCCAGATAGGCCGGGCTGCAGGCGAGGGCTTCACTGTCAATGTGGCCTGGAATGGGCCCCGCATGGGTGACGCTGACTACCTGGCTGCCTGGCATCGTCTGGTGCTTCCCATTGCCTATGAGGTAAGGCTTAAGATATATGTGACAAACCTGTGAGGGTGGCAGAAGGTGCCTGCCCCCTCAGTTTGTGTGTCTGACTGCCTGGTGATTGATCATGAGACAACTTGTGGGTGCCTACACTGATGGTTGTTTGGGCAGGGGTGGCTGGGATGGCCTTGAGTATCTGACTGTACACTTGCCTGTCCTTTATGTGACATTATGTTTGTTTGTGAGCAACTATCTTTTTTTTTAATTTTTTTTTAGCTGTAGATGGACACAATAGCTTTATTTTATTTATTTATTTTTATGTGGTGCTGAGGATCGAACCCAGTTCCTCATGCATGCGAGGCAAGCGCTCTACCACTGAGCCACAATCCCAGCCCCTGTGAGCAACTATGTTGGCTTTCATGGGATGATCTTTTGTGGTGACTGTGTGTGAATCTTTTGGATGTGCAGTGGTGGTCTGTGTGGCCTGGCTAGATCTGTGTCCTGTTTTTCTGCCATCTTGAGTGCCTATCTGGGTGTGAGAGTGGCTGTGACTAATGCTCTGTGGAACTGTGTGTGCAGTGGAGGGCTGGGGGATGGGTATATGTGTATGGCTCTGTACATGTGGTTATTTGTCATCCCCTTTTGTCTGTGTGATAGGTGTGATACTGTATGTCACTGGTGCTACTATGTCTGACAGACTTATGAGACCTCTGGATGTGAGAGGCTGTGTGGGACCATCATCTCTGTGTCTGTCTGCCCTGGATGTTCATGAATGTTTCCCTGGTTGGGGGGTGGTGTGGGTGTGGCTGTCTTCTGTGTGTGAGCTGGGAAGCTGATGGTGTGTGTGTGTGACTGTGAGGGCAGGCATGCCAACACTACTCTGCAAACCTAATTGTGCACCTTTAGATCTACATGTGCGTCTGACTGCATGGGTGGCAGGAACTATCCTGTGAATGTATGTGAATGTGTATGCAAGTGGCCCCCTCCTGTGGGTACAACTGTGTGTGTGTGAACTTTGTGACTGGGTGATGATGGCATAGGGGCATGGGTATGATTGTGACAGTACAGGTGGCTATAGCTGTGGATAACTTCCTTTTGAGAAATTGAGTATGTGTGTGTGACTAGTGCAGATGTGTAGTTCTGTCCATGTGGGACTTGCGATTGTGTGTGGTGCTTGCACTGTCACATATTCTGTGACATAAGTGTGTTTGCCTCTCTGGCACTGTGTGTATAAAACCTGAGTCATGTGCATATGTGTCCCATGTTTTACCTTGAGGTGCATGTGTGTGAGGACATATATCTATCTCTCCATTTCTCATGTCACCATTTCTTGACATCTGAATCTCCATGTCTGTATGACCCATACCTGTCTCATGACTCATGTCCCCTTCTGTCCATTGTTAATACCCTTGAATCTCTGTCTGGTATGTCTGTGTCTCTCTTTTTCCTAGTTCTGGTTCTGTTTCTTGTATTTCCCCCTCTATGTTCTTTATTTTCAGGTCTTTGAAACCAGGCCTCCTGGTCCCCAGGTCAGGAGCCTCCAACTCTCTGACTTGCGTCTCCATGTCTTCACTTGTCTTTGTCTCCATCATTTACTGCCTCTCAAAGCCCTTCTCCTCATGCCCATGTGTCTCTTTTCTCCTTGCCTCAGTTTAACCCAGAACTGGTGCTGGTCTCGGCTGGCTTTGATGCTGCACAGGGGGACCCACTGGGGGGCTGCCAGGTGTCACCTGAATGTTATGCCCACCTCACCCACCTGCTGATGGGCCTTGCCAGTGGCCACATTATCCTTATCCTAGAGGTAACTCCTTTTCAATTCTTCTTCCCATGGTGGGGGCAGTTTGGAAGAGTTGGCTGCATTACTCAGGGCAGTTCCTAAAATCTTTGAGTGTCTCCACCTGGGATTGTTGGTACACACTAGACATTAATAATGACAATAATTACAGTATTAACAGCTTTCTTTTTTGGGGGGGTACTGGAGATTGAACTCAGGGACACTTGACCACTGAGCCATATCTCCAGCCCTATATTGTGTTTTATGTAGAGACAGGGTTTCACTGAGTTGCTTAGTGCCTCACTGTTGCTGAGGCTGGCTTTGAACTCGTGATTCTCCTGTCTCAGCCTCCCTAAGTGCTGGGATTACAGGCTTGCACCACCGTGCCCGGCAACAGCCTTAATTGAGCATTTACTATGTGCAAAGCTCTCTTCTCAGCACTTTATATTTTTTTAAATTTTTTTTAGTTGTTTTTTTTCTTTTTTAATATTTATTTTTTAGTTGTAGGTGAACAGAATATCTTTATTTTATTTTTATGTGGTGCTGAGGATCGAACCCAGTGCCTCATGCATGCTAGGCGAGCACGCTACCACTGAGCCACAACCCCAGCCCCTTTTTTAGTTGTTGATGGATCTTTATTTTATTCACTTATTATTTATACATTGTGCTGAAGATCGAACTCAGTGCCTCATGCATGCTAGGCAAGCGCTCTACCACTGAGCCCCAGCCCAACACTTTATATTTATTATTATTATTTTTTTTGGTACTGGAGATTGAACTCAGGGGCACTCGATCACCAAGCCACATCCCCAGCCCTATTTTGTGTTTTATGTAGAGACAGGGTCTCACTGAGTTGCTTAGTGCCTCGCCGTTGCTGAGGCTGGCTTTAAACTCGCAATTCTCCTGTCTCAGCCTCCCTAAGTCTGGGATTACAGGCTTGTGCCACCACGCCCGGCTATTATTATTATTATTTTTACTTGACAAAGTAGCCTTATGAAGTATGGTTTGCTTACCTCATTGTTTTCCTCTCTCAAGATCAAGGGACCTGAGCTGGTATAGTTGTGCATGTGTGTAATCCCAGTAACCAAGAGGCTGAGGCAGGAGGATTACAAGTTCAAGGCCAGCCTTGGCAATTTAGCAAGAGCCTGTCTCAAAATATTTTTAAATGAGCCAGGAGCAGTGGCTCAAGCCTGTAATCCCACCACTTAGGGAGGCTGAGACAGGAGAATCGCGAGTTCAATGCCAGCCTCAGCAATGGCGAGGTACTAAGCAAATCAGTGAGACCCTGTCTCTACATAAAACACAAAATAGGGCTGGGGATGTGGCTTAGTGGTCGAGTGCCCCTGAGTTCAATCCCCAGTACCAAAATATATATATATATTTTTTTGAATGGGCTGGGGATGTATCTCAGTACTTGCCTAGCATATGTGAGGCATTCAATCTCCAGTATCACAAATAAAAGATCAGAGGGGCTGGGGTTGTGGCTCGGTGGCAGAGTGCTTGCCTCGCACATGCTTCAATCCTCGGCACCACATAAAAATATACAAACAAAATAAAGATATTGTGTCCATCTATAACTAAAAATATTTTAGGAAAAAAAGATCAGGGGAACTGAGGCACAGAGGGCGTAGTGGTCACACTTAATAATGGCAGAGTTCAGGCTGGAACTCAGCCAGCCTGGCTCCAGGGTCTGTGCTTTTTACTATTATCTAAACAGTTTCTAACTAGTTCCTGGGACAAAATAAATTTACCTTTTGTAAATGATTCAGTGCCTCTGCCTTCATGCCTCAGTTTCATTATCTGTAAGATGGGGATGACTAATCATGAATGGAAGAGTGTCTGGCATATGGTAGAACTGAATAATTGCTGTATTTTTTTTTACTGTTAGCCTTATTCAGACATTAACCCTTTCAGCAAACTTTTTTTTTAAATTTTTTTAGTTGTAGATGGACACAATATCTTTATTTATTTTTATGTGGTGCTGAGGATCGAACCCAGTGCCTCACGCATGCAAGGCAAGCGCTCTACCACTGAGCTACAATCCCAGCCCCTCAGCAAACTTTTTATATATTTTTAGTTGTAGATGGAAAAAATACATTTATTTTCTTTTATTTGTGGTACTGAGGATCGAACCCAGTGCCTCACACATGCGAGGCAAGCACTCTACCATTGAGCTACAACCCCAGCCCAATGTCAGCATACTTTTATGCTTTTATTTTCACTATTTCACAGAGGAGGAAAGTAAGCCATTGAGAAATTAGCTGATTTGCAAAAAGTCCCACTTACAATATGCCCAGGACTGCTTATGGCAGGGCAGGGTAGTGGTTGAGAACATGAATCATTTTGTCAGGTGTCTCATGTTCAAACCCCAGCACTGCCTCTTCAGCTGTTGTGACCTCAGACAAGTCATCTAACCACTCTGAGCTTCCTTATCTAGGGTTCCTATACAGTGTAGAAAAATTCAAGATTGGGGATCATGTAAAAGTAAGACCAATCATTTTTATAGTAGGTCAGGATTGGCCCTTTTATTACGGGTTCACAGCAGGCATCTTGTAAAGGCCAGGTCAGAGGTTTATGTGGTGTGAGGCCAGGGGTCCCTGGACAGTGTAAAGACAGATTTCTTTTTTTTTTCTTTTTTTGGTACTGGGGATTGAACTCAGGTACTCAACTGCTGAGCCACATTCACAGCCCTATTTTGTGTTTTATGTAGAGACAGGGTCTCACTGAGTTGCTTAGTGCCTCACTGTTGCTGAGGCTGGCTTTGAACTAGGGATTCTCCTGTCTCAGCCTCCCAAAGTGCTAGGATCAGAGGCATGCAGCACTGCACCCAGCTGTGAAGTCAGATTTCTGTATGGCATGAAGACAGGTCCCTATAGATTGAGCACTTTTGGTTGTGATGATTAAGTGTGTTAGTCTGCATATAATATTTAAAATAGGGTCTGGCACACAGCATACACTTAATAAATGCCAGTTATTACTAATGCAATTATCAATATCAGTATTGCTATTATCATTATTATCATCTTGCACTTGACAGCATTTTTTACCCTCCCACAACAACCACCTCACAGTGAGTGCTGCCCATCTTACAAATATGAATCACACTCAGATTTGTTCCTGGTAGCACCCTCCACTCCAGACTTGCAGGGCCCTAGAGTCGAGAGGAAGAAGAATTGGGAAGGCAGGAGGACATCTAATCCTTCAGATCCCCTGAAGAACCTCCACTGTACCTTTCCCTCCCCTTTTCCTTAATAAAGGGTGGCTACAACCTGACATCCATCTCAGAGTCTATGGCTGCCTGTACCCACTCCCTCCTTGGAGACCCACCACCCCTGCTGACTCTGTCACGGCCTCCACAATCAGGAGCCCTGGCTTCCATCTCTGAGACCATCCAAGTCCATCAGAAATACTGGCGCAGTTTGCGGGTCATGAGTGAGTGAACCTGGGGGATTACAATGAGGGTACTCAGGGAAGAAGGGGCAGGGGGCAGGAATTAGTGGCATGAAAGGGGACAGCACCCATACTCAAGGACCTAATTTCATGGTTCCAGAGGTAGAAGACAAGGAGGGATCCTACAAGTCTAAGTCTGTGACCAAGAAGGTGCCCCAACCAGCCAATTCTGGATCTGCTAAGGGAATAACAGCTCCAGAAGGGAAGGTTCTAGAAGAAAGCAAGGGGAAGGCTACCCCAGCATTGTCTGCAGAAGAGTCCATTCCAAGCCAGACTAAATTGGAGACAGCTAAGGTGGCACTCACTCAGGACCAGTCTTCAGAGACAGCCACTGGGGGAGCCACGATGGAGCAGGCCACCTCAGAAGAGACTGTGGGGGAAGCCACAAAGGACCAGGCCACCTCAAAGGCAGCTACAGGGGAAGACATGCTGGACCACACTACTGCTAAAGAGGCCATAGGAGGAGCTGAGCTGATCCAAACTCTTCTAACCTCATGCACAGAAAACAAGACCCCAGCGGGCTCACCTATGCAGGTAGCCACAGCAGAGCTATCCTCAAACCAGCTGATGGGGAATCTGAATACCTCTGAACTAGACAGTGAAGCTCAGGTAAGATCATCAAACCCAGGGAGAAGGGATAAGAATTGGGCCTCTCAGATAAATTTATTTCCTTCTGTGTGTCCAGAAAACTCCAGAAGCTCAGACTGCAGAAGAGGAGAACCTACTAGGAGAGGCGGCTGGAGGTCAGGATGTGGATGACTCAAAGCTGACAAAGGGATCTGGGGACCTTACTGACATGGACCAGGTAAGTTCAGGGAGAGGCTGGGATTATGGCTGCTTCTTGCTAATTCATGACTCCCAACAGGGAGCATTTGATATAGAAACATACAATGGGAGATAGGGTCCCCAACTTACTCAGTTTTACCCACCCACCCTAGGCCATATTTTATGCTGTGACACCACTGTCCTGGTGTCCCCATTTGGTGGCAGTACGCCCCAATCCTGTATCAGGCCTGGATGTAACCCAACCTTGTGAGGACTGTGGAACAGTCCAAGAGAACTGGGTGTGTCTGTCTTGCTATCAGGTATGGACCAGAGGAAGGGAATTGGGTGGAGGTTAGCCTTGAAGCAAACTGCATATAAGTGCTGAGCCCCACCTGACACTTACTCTCCAACCTTAGGTCTACTGCAGCCGTTATGTCAATGCTCATATGGTCCGACACCATGAAGCCTCTGGACACCCACTGGTCCTCAGCTACACTGACTTGTCTACCTGGTGTTACCCCTGTCAGGCCTATGTCCACCACCAGGTAGGCCCTGGGCAGACCCTTTAACCCCTGAAATACATTTACCCCCTGCCCTACCCCCATACCCCTTCTGTGATTGGGTAAGGGAGAGTGCAGATCCTGCCAAAGGCTGCCTCATGATTATTTAGTGTGATGTGGGGGCTATGAGATAGTCTAGGGGTGGGGGTGGTTGAGGGCTGGAGTGGGGCAACCTCCTAGCTAAGGTAGACCTGTCCTCAGTCCTCTCACCTACTCTGTTCTTGCCTCCTCCTCAGGCTCTCCTAGATGTGAAGAACATCATCCACCAATATAAGTTTGGGGAGAACATGCCCCACCCACACTAAATCCCCAAATGTGCTCCCTCTTCTCTACTTTCTGAGGCTCAAGACAGACCAGCCTTAGTTCTTTGCAACCCATACCCTGGAGGAGGGTGCCCTCTCACTCTGCCACACCCTGAATATCCTTTGAAAGTTACCCAAGGGTGCTTATTTAAATGTATTAAATACTTTTAAGAGGACTGTGATGATCAGTCGTGGACCTGCCCCTGCCCACTGCCTGCTTGAGGGGCACTACTCCTCTACCCCAGAAGGAGAGATGGGCAGTCAGCAGCTCCAAGAGAGAGCTGAAATCACAAGGATAACATTGGAGGGGGGGACAAGTGGCAGTTATGGCAGGACTGCATATTTAATAAAATGCAAGTTATTTCAAAACCTGGAGAAAGCCTTTTAATTGTATGTTGAGAACCCCCACATCCCTAGCCAGCAGGGTTGATGATAATAAAGAAATGAGGGAGTGAGTCTTCATCACGTCAACCCCTTGACCATCCATTGCCCCCAGGAAATCTAATTGAAAAATAAGCCAGGTGTTATGGCACACACCTGTAATCCTAGTGACTCAAGAGGCTAAGGATGGCAAATTCAAGGCCAGCCTCAGCAACTTCAGAATGCCCTAAGCAACTTAGACCCTGTTTCAAAAAAAAAAAAGCTAGGGATGTAGCTCAGTGGTAAAGTGCCCCTGGGTTAAATCCCCAGTGATACCCCCCAAAAAAATAGGGGAGACACTTGACTGGCTGTACTGGAGATTAAGTAGTAGAAAACATGAGAAAATGGGTGCCTGCCTTAGAAATGGAGGCCTTACAGTCAGTCCCAGCCATGCCTTTGCTTGAGAAGACAAGGCAACTCTCAGGATATCTTCACCAGGTCCCAGTTTCTCCATGTGTCTCACTGGCCTAATTGGTGGGTGTGGGGATGGGTTCATGTTTAACTTGGATGTGGTAGTCATGGGTAGCACCCTGGCAGAAAGTATGCCATTGACCCGAGTTGAGAATTGCTTTAGACAAGGATTCTAGACATCTCTTCTTGTCATCTTCTGATCCCAAGATGACCACCAGAGGCCCACCTAGTCAAAAAAAAAAAAAAAAACAGGAAAGGGCAAGGACAAGGGCAAGCGGCTTGGGCCAGTCCCCTTGTAAGAATATTAATGGATGCCCTACCCCAAAACCCCTCCATAAATCTCATTGATCAGAACTGTCTTATGATTGCCATAGCTGCAAGGGAGTCTGGGAAATTTTTAACTTGCACATCCATCTCAAATCGGGTTCTTTCTGCCTAGACAGAATAACCCCTTCCCTACAAGTTTTTCCCTCCAAGGAAGGACCCAAGCCGCTCCAGAGCTACCAAAAAGCCGCAGCACAGGCTCCCTGGCCCTCAAATAAGTGCTCACAAAATCCTGCCTTCAGAGTCAAACCCTGGCACTGCCCTGCACATGCAGACTCGTCCCAAACGCAGGCGAGGCCAGGGAGAGTCGTGGCGGGACACGGTGGAATGGGGGACTGGGGAGCGCGCCGCTGCAGCGCCCAGGTGTCAGGTGCCGGAGGTTTGACCCGGGCAGGGGCCGCCCTGGTGGGGGCGGTGCAGGGGTTGCGGGCGGGTGGGAGGGGGCGAGAGAGGGCGGCTGCGCATGCCCACTGCCCCCGCCCCTTCGCCGCCGGGGATGGGGAGCCTGGCCCCCAGACAGTCCTGTCAGACCCGCCTGCAGCTTCCCTGCGCGCCGCTTCTCCCGGACACAGGTGAGTCAGCGGTCCATGCACCCCACCCACGGCCTCACTCGGGCCTGGTGGGATCTTCCAGCGCCAGATTCAAGGGGACCTTCCCCGTCCGCGGTTCTTTTTTCTGGGGGAGTGAGCTTCTTGCTCACCACGCTCGGTGCCGGTTCTGGCGCTGCAAGGGCAAGCGGAGCCTCTTCTCGGGATAGGATGAAAAGGAGCACCTGGGCGCCACCGTCCAAGCTGAGCCCAAAGTAGAGACGCGGGGGAAAAGTTTTAGCGTCATCCCTGCCCGTTCAGGGCTTTGCATCTCGCCTCACTCCGAAGAGGGAAGTAAGGAAAGTGCATGATTGGGCGAGTAGTCCAGGTTAGTCCTGCAAGAGGGCCCTGGTACCCCAGCAGTCTCCTTCACCCTGTATGTACAGCCCCTCCGCTCACCCTCCTAGGGCAGCAAGGCGAGGCCAGGTGGCTGGTCCAAGCAGCTCAAAGCGCGCGGCCCAAGGGTCTCAAAGACCCTTTGGGGACACTCCAATAGCACTCCCCACATCAAGCGGCTCTGTTACTTAAGCCGAAGGCTGAAAACCCATTCTGTAGCGCCTCTCAGGAGTCTGTGTGACCTGGGGTCAGTTCCTGTCCCTTCGCTTCTCTGAGTTCACTGTTCCTCATCGATTTGGCGGGTAGGGTGACCCTAAGCTCGGCCTCCCCAGGTGTCGCGAAGACTAGATGAGTATGGGCATTTCTGGGCTCACCCTGACTCTAATGAGTGTCTGCTGCACTTAGGGTCTGTGCCGAAGCCGCCAGCCCTATCGCCACGAGGGAGAAGCTCTTCTCACACTTCCCCCACCTCTGCTTGTGGCACCCTCAGATTTCCAACTACTCAGGCCCCAATGTTGGGAGATGTATTTGCCCGATCCCCTGCCTTTTTGTTGTTGTTGTTGATGATGATGATGGATTTTTATTTTATTCATTTATTATTTATATGTGGTGCTGAGGCTCGAACCCAGTGCCTCACGCATGCTAGGCAAGCGCTCTACCACTAAGCCACAACCCTAGTCCCCCCTGCCTTTTAATCCGTTTTTTTAATTTTTATTTTTAGTTGTCGATAGACGCTTTTTTAAATTTAACTTATTTATTTATATGTGGTGGTGGAAATTGAACCCAAGCGCTCTTCCACTGAGCCACAACCCCAGCCTGCCTTTTTTTTTTTTTTTTGTACTGGGGATTGAACTCAGGGGCACTCGACCACTGAGCCACATCCCCAGCCCTATTTTGTGTTTTATGTAGAGACAGGGTCTCACTGAGTTGCTTAGCACCTCGCCATTGCTGAGGCTGGCTTTGAACTCACGATTCTCCTGTCTCAGCCTCCCTAAGTGCTGGGATTACAGGCTTGCGCCACCGCGCCCGGCTCCACTACGCCTTTTAATCTCTTAAGAAAGTCAGTTCCATCTCTTATAGAGTATACCAAAACCCGACTTCTCCCCACCTGCACTGGTACAGCCGCCATCTCCAAGCTCCCCATTGCTGCTGTTCAGTTCCCTCCTCTCGGTCTGTCCTCACATGTTTTCTCCCTCTTTCTTTTCCCAAACAGTGTGTACCCCCAAAGCTCCTTTTTCTGCTTGTTTTTCTCATCCTGCCCCCTCCCCCCGCGCCGCTTTCTGGGCAAGCACTTCCAAGCGAGCATTTTTTCCTGCGCACTGCATCCCTCCCCCATCCCGAACTCCAGTGAAACTCCCATGGAAACGTGGGACAACCGTCCCCAAACTACCACTCTGCCCCGATTTTCAGAGAAAATTGTGGTAACAGCCATCGTGGTGCACTCTGAGGGAGCTTCCCACACCCGGAAGTGAAGGTGCATACAATGAGTTAATGGTGATTTGCTATTAATGGGAACACAAATTGAGCACCTGCTGTGTGCCTATCCTCCTCTAATATGCAAGACAGTTTCCCTATTTATCATGTTTATTGCCTCTCACTGCTAGAATCTAATGCTCCCTAGGTAGAGAGTTGGGTGTTGTTTTGTTCTGTGCTTTTTCACATTGCTTCATGTACAGGAAGATTCTTTAGTTAGTCAGTGGGGCATTGAATAATAATAAAAACACTTAACCTTAACCAAGCACCTTCATGGTGACCACCTGCTTCTGAAATACATTTTACTTATTTATCTTATTGTCAGTTGCCAGACAACAGTGTGAAATTATAAGCAGCGATGTAGAATAAGACCATTTTCTAAAGAAAATGGTTAGCAGGCTACATGCTTCCCTCATTTGTTTGCTTTGTTCTCTTTTAGATAGTAATGTCCTTTTAGAACATAAACCGCTTGAGGGGGGATATTCTGGGCAGACAACTGTCTGACAGGCCCTGCACCCAGGCTGGGGTTCACTGGTACCCAAAATAAAATCCTGCCCTCCCTCTGCAATGGGGAGGGACTGTTAATAGGTATGGGAATTCTCTTCTGGGTAACAAAAATATTCTAAAATTCACACAATTCTGTGAATATGATAAATCCATTGAATTGTATTTTTTTAATTTTTTTTAGTTGTAGATGGACGCAATATCTTTATTTTATTTATTTATTTTTATGTGGTGCTGAGGATCAAACCCAGTGCCTCACGCATGCAAGGCAAGCGTTCTACCACTGAGCTACAACTCCAGCCCAGAATTGTATATTTTAACTGGGGGAAACTTCCCACGTTGTAAATTAGGTCTCAGTAAAGCTGTTTGGAAAATTCTGCCTTGAGGCTGAGGAGTTAACCCCGTAGTAGGTGAAGCCATGAGTTTGATCTGAGCACCACCAAAACAAAAGGAAAAATACTTCCTTCACAAGAGTTTCTCTCTGAAGAGGATGGGTGGGGTGGGGAGACCAGCATAAATAAAGTATGCATATTAGGAAGTAATCAGCACACAGTAGGCACTCCAAATGATGACACCTAGCTGTCCCTTTGCCCCATAATTTTCTCCCCTAACCTATCTATCCCCTGTTGTCTTTCTTCTCTTCCACATTGGCAGAGCCTGCTGTTCTTTTTTCCCTGAGCTGCCTGTTTGGGGACATGGAGCTGCCAAAAAAGCCTGATGTCTTTGACCTGGGCCTGGGCACGTGGAGCCCCAGCTCCTCAAAGGAGAGCCACAAGTCTTGGGCACACTGCAAAGGTGCAGGCAAGAAGCTGCCTGAGTACAAGGCAGTGGTGGTGGGTGCAAGTGGCGTGGGCAAGAGTGCATTGACCATCCAGATGACCCACCAATGCTTTGTGGAAGATCATGACCCCACTATCCAAGATTCCTACTGGAAGGAGGTATCCCCGGACTGCGGGGGCTATATTCTGAATGTGCTAGACACCGCAGGGCAGGAAACTCACAGCGCCCTGCGTGACCAGTGCTTGGCAGTTGGTGATGGTGTGCTGGGTGTGTTCGCTCTGGATGATCCTTCGTCTTTGACCCAGCTGCAGCAGATATGGGCCACCTGGAGTCCTCGCCACCCTCAGCCCCTAGTCCTAGTGGGCAACAAGTGTGATCTTGTGACCACCGCTGGAGATGCTCATGCTGCTGCTGTAGCCCTGGCCCAAAGCTTAGGGGCCCCGTTCGTGGAGACCTCAGCCAAGACACGACAAGGTGTGGAAGAAGCCTTTTCCCTGCTCATCCAAGAGATCCGGAGGGTCCAGGAGGCCATGGCAGCAGCACAGGAGGAGAGGTCCCGGCACCAGAAGGCCATGTGCAGCTGTGGCTGCTCTGTGGCCTGAAGATATTGGTCTAGAAAGATAGCTGTTCCCATAGGCCAGGGTGATGATTCCCTTGATATGAGACACCCCCTAGCAACTAGTATCATGGACACTGTTGGTGTACTGGGCGTAGATGGACACACTTTTATTAACTTTCATTTGGTGAGAGTTTTTCATTTGGTGAGGGTTTTCTCTTTTTTTGCAACATGGGGATGTCTAATGTTGGCTGTGTTATGTCAAATTGAGAGATTTTTTGTGCAAAATTAAAGTGTTCTCAGGTTTCAAAGCTGCCTCCGTGCCAAGTGTTATGTGGGTGGGAGTGAGACTGGGTAGAATGATATTTGAATTATGGAAATTCTTTCATTCAAGAAATTTGGGGGAGGCCAGGCGTGGTGGCACATGCCTGTAATTGCAACGACTTGGAAGGCTAAGCATGAGTTCAAACCCAGCCTCAAAAAGAAAGAAATTTGGGGGAGCTCTCTGTGTCAGGCCCTGCTTTGTGTACAAGGGATTTAAAGTCAAACGAGGCACATGAAAACCCTTGTCCTTGTAATATAAAGTGCAGAACCCAGGCAGAGTCCCTCCGCCCTATCTAGTGGCAGCCTCTAGCAACTGCCAGTCACACACACAAACAACTGCTTCAGATCCTGTTTATTGTAGGGCTGGGGTGGGGATCTTGGGGTTGAAGGAGTAAGCTGCTTTCAACGTGCTGGCAGGGTGAGTCCTGTGTCCAGGTGGCTGGGGCACTCCTGGGTTCCAGGACACAGGATGAGGGCTGAGCTCAGGGCGGCAGGAGGCGATGCGCGGGCGCCTGGGGCTGGGGGTTCTCCAGGCGTTTCACGCGCAGCAGTGCCCCCAGCACACCCTCAGGCGGCACCTCTGGGCCCAGATCCTGGTCTGCTGCACGGCGGAGGCGGCGCGGAGCCGCAGCCGCAGCCTCGGGCTCTGGGCTTCCAGTGAGGATCCGCCCCAGTAAGTACCTTAAGGACAGAGGAATGCAGTGAAGATGTGTCCCCAAGTCACTGCTGTGGCTCAGGACCCCGGACAGCAGGACCCTGTAACCTCAGACTGCCCGATCCCTCCTCACCCAAGGGTCCCCAGCCCAGAGCTTTCAGGAGACAAGAGGTCCCCCCCTCCCATACCAGAAACTATTACTTCCTCGCCTCCCTGCCTCCCTCTTCTATCAGAAACAGGCGATCAGGACCCCTCTCTCCAGGACCGAGGTCAACCTACCACTCTATCCCTCCAGCCAGACATCTTTGCCCCACACTCGGGATCCAGGTTCTCATTCCTAGGAGACCAGAACCCTTGCCCATCCCCAGGATTTAGATGTTCTCGCCTCCACGGGATGAAGCGGCCCCAGTCCCTAGTCTTCTCTCTCCCAAGAGGCAGACACCCATCCAAACCCTCCCCTTGCCCAGCACCTCAGTAGCTCCGGGTCCACATCAGGCGTCTCGTCGCCAGTGTCCTCGGCATCGGGGCCAGTGGGGCCGTCGTCATAGATCGGAGGCCGGGGTCGGAATGCAGAGGCGGGTGCCGGCGCGGGGACAAGCTGGGCTGCGAGGGCGGCAGGGTCAAGGCGAGCGCGAAGCAACGCGCGGGCAAGCTGCGCGGCGGGCGCGTCGGGGTCGTCGTCTAGGCCGAGTGGCGGGTCAGAGGCTCGGGAAGAGCCCCAGACGCGTAGCAGCTGCGCCAGAACGCGCGCCTGCTGATCCTCAGCCTCCTGAGCCTCGGCCCGCGCCCGCTCCTGCCGCTCCGCTTCCAGCAGGTGCGCCAGCGCCCGCGCCAGCTCCTGCACCGCACCCGCCGCCTCTCCTCGAGGCACTGACCGACGGAAGCGGCGAGGAGTGCCAGCTTCAGTCATGGGCGGCGACGCTGCACTCAGGCTGCGGGGCTCCTACGGGAAGATGAGGTGGGGAAAAGATATTGTTCAGCGTCCATCAGGCCAGGGACTTCCACCCGCGGTGGGAGCTCTGTGGACCCTTAAATATCCAACAAGCCACGTGTCCTCCCAAATAAACACCTCCAAGGCCACAAGAGACCCACCAAATATCTCCAGACATACTTAAGACCACCAAAGTCCCCTCGACCCATTCCCAGTTCTGTCTGCCTGACTCTCAGAACTTGCCTTGGGGCGGCTGGAGACCGGGTGTCCTACTTTCCTAGTGGGAATTAAATTGGCAAAATATTTTTTTTTTGGTACTGGGGATTGAACTCAGGGGCACTCGACCACTGAGCCGCATCCCCAGCCCTATTTTGTGTTTTATGTAGAGACAGGGTCTCACTGAGTTGCTTAGTGCCTCGCCATTGCTGAGGCTGCCTTTGAACTCGTGATTCTACTGCCTTAGGCTCCCTAAGTGCTGGGATTACAGGCTTGTGCCACCGTGCCAGGCTGGCAAAATAATTTTGAAGAGCAATTTGGCAATGTCAAAAAAAGAAATGCATATTCTATGACCCATTGTACACATATATTATTGGACATACGTTTGTGAAAGATGACAGCAGCACTTTGTAATAGCATAAACGTGGAGGCTGGGCAACTTAGTGAGATTCTATTTCAAAAATTTTTGAGGGGCTGGGATTGTAGCTCAGTGGTAGAGCGCTTGCCTCGCATGTGTGAGACACTGGGTTTGATCCTCAGCACCACATAAAAAAAATAAATAAATAAAGATATTTTTAAAAATTTTTAAAAATCTTTGAAAGGGCTGGGTATATTAGAACAAAAAAAGAAAAAGAAAAAAAGGCTGGGTATGTCATTCAGTGGTGGAGCGCCCCTGGGCTTAATCCTCAGAGGGGGGAGGGGAAGGGGAGGAGAAATAAAAGACCTGGAAACAACCCAAATGTCCACTGACATATTGAGAATGCATATAGAAACATGTTAGGACATAATATTATGCAGCAATAAAATTAAGTGGATTATAACCACACACCTCGATATGAATGAATCTCACCACCAAAGTAGAGGCAACATTTTTTTTTAAAGAGGCAAGTTTGGGCTGGGGCAAGTAGCTCAGTTGTAGAGGGCTTACTCAGCTTGTGCAAGACCTCGAGTTTGACCCTCTAACATCGAAAAAGAAGAAAGAAAAATTAATAAAAAAAAACACTGTAAGTTCCAGAATCCCACTGCAGACTGCCTGAGAATACCAGGCATGCGAGGACTTCCTAGTGACCTCTAGTGACTACCAGGAGTCAGGTGCCCAGTTTTATTCCATTTTTATGATGTACAAAAGCAGTAAAAACTAAACAATAGATTGTTTAGAGATATATACATATGTGATGAGCTACAAATAATATTAAGGAATCAATGGACAGAAAATACAAGATAACAAATATGGGAGGAGTAAAGATACGAGGAGAGGGACACACAGGGGTTTCTGACTATTATTGGTCTTATTCTATTTAAGCTGTGCAATGGGTATGCAGTGGGTTATTTTATCATTATTCTTTACAATTTTACATATATGTTAGCTATATTGTTAAATATAAAAATATGCAATAATTTTAAAAATCTTCCATCCTTATGCAGACAGCCCTGAATAGCTAGAGGATGAAGGTGCTCCAAGAGATCTTGCTTGGTGCCCACCACCACTCAGCCCTAGAGGAATTACTCACCAGTAATCACAGTCTCTCTGCCTCTCTCTCGCTCTCTCTCATGAACTGACAACCCCCTTGAGTTGTCACATATGCAACCCAACACTGCTACATCCACATGTAACATACAGCACACATTCGCATCCACATTTGCTCATGCAGTTACACTCTCCAAGCCACACAGAGGCAAGGACATGCACCACCCTTAAAGACACAATGCAGCAGAGACATCATGGCTCCTCTCCCCCACGATGACACAGCTCCACAAAGCAGAAAGAAACAGCCTCATGAACACAGTTACAAAATCCCAGGCACTCAGTCCAACAGAACCAAGATGGAATGTGCACACTAAGAGTCAGGGCCCACTCCTGAAATAACAAAATCACGCAGACATATTCAAGCATGCGGAAAGCCACGCCCATAAGCCATGCCATCATACATAAGGATTCACAAATATATACACACACCATGTCAATGAGAAAGCAATCAGGTCCACACACACACCAAAAAAAGTCACAGAAGCAACCCCAATATCACACATGCTACATAATCACGCAGCTTTGCAGGATTCTCAGAAGCTGTCAAACCAAGGACACACATTCGCATATTAAAAGTAAAAACACAGACGAGCGCGGTGGTGCACGCCTGTAATCCCAGCACTTTGGGAGACTGAGGCAGGAGAATCGAGAGTTCAAAGGAGGCCCTAGGCAACTCAGTGAGACCCTGTCTCTACATAAAACACAAAATAGGGCTGGGGATGTGGCTCAGTGGTCGAGTGCCCCCGAGTTCAATCTCCAGTACCAAAAAAAAAGTAAAAACACCCCCACATCACTGTCATCACATCTCACGCACACATGCCAATACACACACACCCTGCCAGAATTCGCCCTAGTGCCATGGTCAGCGCCACATTCTGAGGGCGGGACAACACAAGGCCTGGCCCGTTATGCGGAGGGTTGGGCAGGGCGCGGCTGCTGGCAGAGCCCAAGAAAATACCACTCGCACACGCAGAGACCCAATCTGGTGTCTGGTGTGTCCGCCTGGCCTCCCCATGTGCCAGTGGCTGGAGCCTGGACCACCCTTGACGATCTCCTCACATCTCTAGAGCTGGCTCAAACAACGATGTGTCACCGACCATCGCCCGCGGCATCCTTCTCCCCATCCCCACCCCACTCCGGACTGGGGTCGCACCTTTACCGGCCGCGCGCAAAGCGCGGGGGGCAACTGAAGAAGGCCCAGCAGCAGAAGCACCAAAAGGCCGACGCCCCCGGCCCGCGGCCCGCGGAGCAGTGGCGACCCCGCCATACTGCCCCTGCGAGCCGGGCTCCGGACGGGCGAACTGGCTGGCAAGTGCGCAGCGCCGGGCTATCGGGCACAGCTGCGGCGCTCTGCGGCTGCGCACGCCCAGGAACCAGGCCCCCTCCTGCCCACCCGGTCCTGCCACTCTACGCACGCGCATCCTCAGGGCTCTGGCAGTTTCTGTATCCCGCACATCGCCATGGAAATGCCCAAGGGGCAAGGTGGAGAGCTGGAGCCTGTGCTAGCCGTTGCCATGGCAGTTGGAGGGAAGTTGCTAGGGCAACAGACCTTGCTGTTGACTTAGCAGACAGGGAAAATTTACTCAGTGGAGTGAAATGGGGGCTGGTCCCCACCTTTGCCTCCTTGGAGAGATGGACTTTGTTTATTGGGTAAACAGCTGTAGGTTGTCTCCTGTAGGCCAGGCCTTTCACGAAGAGATGGGTTCTATCCAGGTGAAGTGACCATGGACAGTTCAGTTCACCATGCTAAGGCTCAGCCCCTGACCAGCAATAAAGATGTTTCCAGTAAACCCAATATTAGAATGACTTTTAAGGTTTAATAAGAATGATATTCAGGGCTGGGATTGTGGCTCAGTGGTAGAGCGCTTGCCTTGCATGCATGAGGCACTGGGTTTGATGCTCAGCACCACATAAAAATAAATAAAATAAAGATACTGTGTCCATCTACAAAAAAAAAAGAATGATATTCAGTAGAAGCTCAAGAAATGCTCCTTCCCATCCTCTCTTTGTTTCTTTGCCAGTATCTTCATCTTTCCATGGCTGTCTGGATTTCTTTTTCTTTCTTTTTCTTTTCTTTTTCTTTTTCTTTTTTTTTTTTTGATACTTGGGATTGAATTCGGACACTCGACCACAGAGGCACATCCCCAGCCCTATTTTGTGTTTTATGTAGAGACAGGGTCTCACTGAGTTGCTTAGCGCCTGACCGTTGCTGAGGCTGGCTTTGAACTCGTGATTCTCCTGTCTCAGCCTCCCAAAGTGCTGGGATTACAGGCGTGCACCGCCACGCCCAGTTTTTCTGGATTTCTTTGTCCTTATGCTCCCTTTGCTGTCTTCCTCTCCCCATCTGTCTCTCCTTAGCTGGCTATTTTTCTGTCTTCATTTCTCCAACATCCTCCTGCCTCTGTCTTAATTTACTGTCAGTATATGGTAATTTTTCTATAAATAGATAGGCACATACATATGTTATTCCAGAAAGAATTTCAAGCCACTTAAAATGATACATCAGGGGCTGGGGGTTTAGCTCAGTGTTGGGGCATGTGCTTAGCTAGCATGTGCAAGGTCCTGAGTTCAATCTCCAGCGCAAAATAAAAAAGAACAGAAACATCAAAGGAAATACAATTTTGATAAAATGTATGTGTATTCCATAAGGAAAAAATGTTGACAATATTGACAGTAGTTATTTCTGGGTGGAGAGATAACTAATGATTTGTACTTTCTCCTTTATGCTTTGTTGTCTGAAAAAAAATGTTATAATCCATGTTAGATAAAACAATAAATATATTTTGTTTTGGAATGAAGCCAAAATGTGATGACATGTTATGAATTATAAATCAAGAAAAGAAAGATGCAGCCATGTGGTTGGACATTTATCTAATCAATTTATTCATGTCTTCAGTATGACAAACAACAGACACAGTGAAAATCCTTATCCATATCCCCTTATGGAGCTGATGATTATACACCTAGGAATGGTTTATAATGGACAAACACTTATGGTAGCTCCCACACTCACCACCTTTTGGTGATGACGTCATTGCATAATCCCCTGCTGTTGAATGTGTGTATAACCAAATGTAACTAACAGTATGTGCTTACATGTAGGTGATTATATTAAAATATAAGGTTAAGCCAGGTGTGGTGGCACACGCCTGTAATCTCAGCACTTAGGGAGGCTGAGACAGGAGAATCTCGAGTTCAAAGCCAGCCTCAGCAATGGTGAGGCACTAAGCAACTCAGTGAGACCCTGTCTCTACATAAAACACAAAATAGGGCTGGGGATGTGGCTCAGTGGTCGAGTGCCCCTGAGTTCAATCTCCAGTACCAAAAAAATAAAAATTAAAAAAAAGCACTGGGAATGCTACTCAGTGGTTAAGCATCCCTGGTTCAATCTCTGGTACAAAAAAAAATGGTTGAACTTTATAGTTATATGACTTAGATTTCAATAAATACATAAATATGTACATAAAAGAATAAAGGTCTGTCAATAGTGAAAACAATTCTGAAAAAGAGAAATAAAGGGGCTGTGCTTATGGCTCAGTGGTATAGTGTTCGCCTATCAGGAATGAGGCACTGGGTTCGATCCTCAGCACCTCATACAAATACAAATAAAAAGTATTGTATCAGCCGTGCGCAGTGACGCACGCCTGTAATCTCAGCGATTAGGGAGGCTGAGGCAGGAGAATCACGAGTTCAAAGCCAGCCTCAGCAACAGCAAGGTGCTAAGCAACTCAGTGAGACCCTGTCTCTACATAAAACACAAAATAGGGCTGGGGATGTGGCTCAGTGGTCGAGTGCCCCTGAGTTCAATCCCTGGTACCACCTGCAACTAAAAAACATGTACTTAAAAAAAGAGAGAGAAATAAAGAAGCTAGATTTTTTTTCTTTATGTTACAAGACTAACTAGAGGAAAATAAGCTAGATTCCTACCTCACATAATACACAAACAACTTCAGATCCGTTAACGACCTTACTTAATGTAAGCCAGGCATGGTGGCACATGCCTGTAGTCCCAGAGGCTCCAGAGGCTGAGGCAGGAGTACCATGAGTTCCAAGCCAGCCTCAGCAACAACAAGACACTAAGCAACTCAGTGAGACCCTGTCTCTAAATAAAATGCAAAATAGGGCTGAGGATGTGGCTCAGTGGTTGAGTGCCCCTGAGTTCAATCTCTAGTACCCATCCCCCCCAAAAAAACCCTAATGTAAAAGGACAAAAATACAAATCAAGAGACTAAAATACACTGTGTAATCTAGGCATGGGGAAGAACTTTTCAAACAAAACTTTTTTCTTTTTTTTTTTTTTGTGGTACATAACTACTGAGACACATTCCCAAAGTGCTTTTATTTTTTATTTTTTATTTTTTTGGTGCCGGGGATTGAACTCAGGGGCACTTGACCACTGAGCCCCATCCTTAGCCCTATTTTGTGTTTTTTGCAGAGACAGGGTCTCACTGAGTTGCTTAGCGCCTCACCATTGCAGAGGCTGGTTTTGAACTCGCAATTCTCCTGTCTCAGCCTCCCAAAGTGCTGGCTACTAGAAGTTTTTATGATAAATAATGTAAATAAATGTACAATGGAGTAAAGTTAGAATTTGGATCTTTTTACTATAAAATAGTTATCTTCCCAGATGAGTACCGTTCCTCCTCCTCTATTTTTTTTTTTAATTTTGGTGCTGAGGATGGAACCCAGGGTCCCTTACATGTTAGGAAAGTGCTAAGCACTTTATCACTGAGTGGCAAAACCAGCCTTCACAACTATATGTTAATGATTATGAACTTTTCCTGTTTAAAAAAAGCATAGCTGGGTGGTGGTGCACACCTGTAATTTCAGCAGCTGGAAGTCTGAGGCAAGAGGTTCACAAGTTAAAAACAGCCTCAGCATGGGGCTGGGGTTATGGCGCAGTGGTAGCGTGCTCGCCTAGCACGCGGGAGGCACTGGGTTTGATCCTCAGCACCACATAAAAAAAATAAAATAAAGATATTCTGTCCACCTACAACTAAAAAATAAATTTAAAAAAAACCAGCCTCAGCAACTTGGGGAGGCTTTAAGCAACTTAGCGAGACCCTATCTCTAAATAAAAAAACAAAAAGCCTGAGGATGTGGCTCATTGGTTAAGTACCCCTAGGTTCAATCTCTAAAACCAGAAATAAAATAAATAAAAGAAGCATAATCATAGTACAAAACCACAAATATCGCTAGAAGAACTGTCTGCAGAAATATTTGTTTCCAGCATTCCAGAAATCTGTTTTTTTAAGTGTAAACAAGTATTAGTAGTACATGAAAATCATCAGATTTATTACTTAGTTTTTCGTTATACCCTACATCCAAGGCATAGCATATGAAATATTGTTGGATTCCTTTCACACATCATCCCACCTTGCTGCAATATTCTGACCACCTCCTCCACCACCAGAATTACCTGAAGAAAGAGAGCATTGTGTTAGGAAGTTCTCCACCCCTTCACAGACGTGCAAGAGACTCCTTCAGCAATGCCTGTTTGAATTGTGTGGTAGGTAGTTCCTATCCTAAAAGAAAAACTAATATGATCCATCAGTTCCATTTCTGAGTATTGTCAAGTTGAAAGGAAATGTCCCCTCTGCCCTTTTAAGGGGTAACTGAAATAAACAAAGGTCAAATAAGAGAAAAGGGCATACAGGTTTATTAACGTGTAAAAGAAGGAAAATCACAAGAGTGATTACATGATGGGTCAAAATTATTCCAATCTATTAGCACTTTTTCTATAGGAGAGGGAGGAATAGGGAATGTCAGGGGAACTGTAAATGATTTTTAGGGTAATTCAATGGGTTTTCAGAACATACAATAGCCTGGGACAAAGTCTGTTTGGCCCACAGAAGGGACAATGGTTTGTAAATGATTCTCTATAGGATCAAAATGATTCTCTATAGGATGGAAATCAAGGACAATGGCATGTGACAAAAGTCTGTACTGGTGTGTTGACAGATTTCAGTCCCTTTTCCTGTGAAATGAGTTTGGTGAATGGAAACTCAGGGAAGGGACCCAAGCTAATTGTTTTCTTCCTTGGGGGTCCAGACTTTAAGCAGACAAGGGAAATTTGCAGGAAGCCTATTTCTTCCCTGGGAGCAGAATTTTCCAGTAAAAACCTGGAAAGATCAGAGGAATCTGGATAGGAAGGTGGGTTCTAAAGGCCCTAGCAGTTTAAGCACCAGTTATGGGGTATTGTTTTTTGAGTCCCCACAGTAAATACCCCAAATAATTGAAGTCAGGGAAATTATATACATACATATATTTATATATTTATATGAATTAAATAAATATAAATATATAAATATATACTGTTAGGTCAGTCCATACTATTTATTTACTTATTTAAAGGCCAGGAATGGACCCCAGGACTTAGTGCACATTAAGCAAGCCTTCTACCACTGAGCTACATCCCCAACCTCCATGAAGAGATATTTGTATGCCCCTTTTATAAAATCATGTTTTACAAAAGTCAAAAGGTAGAGGAGTCTTTGTCCAGTAAGGTATAAGCAAATAAGTAAAATGTGTTATATCCACACAATGGGATATTATTCAGCATTAAAAGGAAGGAAAATCTCACATACGCTACAACACGGACAATCCTTGAAGACATTAAGCTAAATGAAAATAAGCCAGAGACAAAAGGACAAATACTGAGTGATGCCACTTAAAATGAGGTCCTTAGTGTAGTCAAATTCACAGAGACAAAGGAGAGTGGTGCTTGCTGGGGTTGGGGGAGGAAGGAATGAGGAGTTGTTTAATGGGTATAGAGGATTTTGTTTTGCAAAATAAAAGAGTTCCGAGAAGCTAGGGGTGCAGCTCAGTAGCAAAGCTCTTGCCTAGCATGCACCAGGCCCTGGGTTCCGCCCCCAGCACCACAACAAATAAATTAATTTAAAAGAAAGAGTTCAGGAGATGGATGGTGGTGTAGGATGCCTAATAATGTAAATGTGCTTAATGTTGCTGAACTCAATACTAAAAGACTGTGATTTTCCAAAATTTTTATTTGTTCTGTGTCCCATTGCTTGACCTACAACTCCTAAAATCCCTGGAATATTCAAAATGATAGATATCTTTTTGTATGCTAATGACTGACTGCTGGCTGGCCACCCCTAAGTAGCTTCAGGAGGGGGGTTGCTGGCAGGAAACACCAAGGCAGGATTAGAGGATTGGGAGTTTCAGCCCTACCCCCAACCTCTAGGAAGGGGGTGGGGTATGAAAGTTAACTTAGTCATCAGTGGCTAATAGTTTAATAAATCATTGTCATATAATGAAACCTCCATTAAAAACCTAAAATAAGGGCTGGGGTTATGGCGCAGTGGTAGCGTGCTCGCCTAGCACGCGTGAGGCACTGGGTTCGATCCTCAGCACCACATAAAAAAATAAAATAAAGATATTCTGTCTGCCTACAACTAAAAAATAAATATTTTAAAAAAAGAAAAAACCTAAAATAACTGGATACAGAGATCTTCTGGATAGTGAACAGAGGAGGTATCTGGAGAGTAACACTCTTGCAGAGGGCATGAAAACTGAGATGTTTTATGGTGGGGCCCCATGCTTGTTCTATCCAACGCTTCATCTGTTCTTTTTGTTGTTGTTGCTGCTGCTGCTGTTGCTGTTTTTTTAAAAAAAATTGTCAATGGACCTTTTTTTTTTTTTTTTGGGTACCGAGGATTGAACTCAGGGGCACTCGACCACTGAGCCACATCCCCACCCCTCGTTCTCTCTTCTTAATCAGTGTCCTTTGTAATACCTTTTATTTATTTTTTTTTTTAATATTTTTTTTTAGTTGTAGATGGACGCAATATCTTTATTTATTTTTATGTGGTGCTGAGGCTCGAACCCAGTGACTCACGCATGCAAGGCAAGCGCTCTACCACTGAGCCACCGCCCCAGCCCCGTAATACCTTTTATAATAAAAGGGTAAACTAAGTAAAATATTTCCCTGAGTTCTATGAGTTGCTCTAGCCCATTAGTTGAACCAGAGGAGTGGGTCCTGAGAACCCTGATTTTAGGGCCAGTAGCCCTAGGTCAATGGTAAAGTGCTTGCAAGGTCCTAGGTTCTACTTTCCCCCTCAAACAAAAACAAAAACAGGAAGCTCAGCTAAAACAACCCAGACCTTGTGATTGGCATAGGAAGTGGGAAGCAGTCTTGTATGGCTGAGCTCACAACCAGTAGGATCTGATCCTATCTCCAGGGAGACAATGTGAGAATGGAATTGAATTTAGAAAACACCCACCTGGTCTCTGGCAGAATATCTTGTTTGCTTGGTGTGTATGGAAAATCCCACATATATTTGTTTACAAGTCTTCCATGAGAGTAAAGGAGAAACTAAGTTTGTTTTTTGTCCTGTGTGCTCAGAATGTTTTCAATGGTAAATTTTATGTTATGTATATTTTAGAATAAACAATTTTTTGTGGTGCTAGGGATTGAACCCAGGGCCTTGTGCATGCAAGGCAAGCACTCTACTAACTGAGCTATATCCCCAAACAATTTTTTAGATGAATAATAAAGTAAAACTAAAACTTTTGGGGCTTGGTTCACTACTGTAATCCCAGCAATTTGGTAGGCTAAGGAAGGAGGATCACAAGTTCCAGGCCAGCCTAGGCAACTTAGTGACACCTTCTCTCCAGAAAATAAAAAGGGTTGGAGCTGAGTGCAGTGGCGCACGCCTGTAACCCCAGCACTTTGGGAGGCTGAAAAAGGAGGATCCTGGGTTCAAAGCCAGCCTCAGCAACGATGAGGTGCTAAGCAACTCAGTGAGACCCTGTCTCTAATAAAACACAAAAAATAGGGCTGGGGGTGTGGCTCAGTGTTCGAATGCCCCTGAATTCAATACCCAGTACCAAAAAAAAAAAAATAGGGCTGGGCATGTGGCTCAGTGGTCAAGTGCCCCTGAGTGCAATCCCCGGCACATTAATTAATTAATTAATTAAAATAAAAATAAAAAGGGTTGGGGATGTAGCTCAGTGGTAGAGCACTCCTGGGTTTAATCCTTACAACATTCAGTCAACCAATAAACAAAATAAAATAAATTTCTCAGAAACCGGCAAATTCCCAGCCAGGTGCAGTGGGGCATGCCTGTAATCCTAATGGCTCAGGATGCTGAGGCAAGAGGATTGGGAGTTTAAAACCAGCTTGAGCAATTTAGCAAGGCCCTAAGCAATTGAGTGAGACTCTGTCACTAAATGAAATACAAAAGAAAGGGCTAGGGAGCTGGGGTTGGGGCTCAGTGGTAGAGCACTTGCCTAGGATGTGTGAGGCCCTGTGTTTCATTCTCAACACTACATATAAATAGATAGATAGATAGATAGATAGATAGATAGATAGATAGATAGATAGATAAATAAAATACAGGTCCATTGACAACTAAAAAAATATTTTAATAAAAGGGGAGGTTGGGGATGTGGTTCAGTGGTTCAGTGGTTGAGTGTCCCTGACTTCAATCGCTGCGAAAGAAAAAGGGAAAGAAAGGAAAAAAGGAAACAAAGAAAGAAAGAAAAAGGTAGCTGCAAACTTCCAGGGACAAAAAGTATTGCCCTTAGCCTGGATGGCAATAGGATTTAACCCTTCCAGTGACCTCCCCCTGCTTCTATGTTAAAACTGACCCCCCGCTGTGGGTTTTGGAATTTCCCTTTGAATCCTAGCTTCTACAGTATTACAAGCCAATGCTACTTAACACTTGGAGATTCATATGTTTCCAAAAGCCTCCCAGGTTTCAAGTTGCATTTCCAAAATAACCCACCTAAAACATACCCCGCAAATCAAAGCGAAAAGAATCTGCTCTTGAGTCAAAACAGAAAAGACCTTATAAACAAGTCTCAAACTGAAGATTCTTAGAAATTCTCCAGAAGCTGAGAACTGCAAAGCTGGGCAGATTCTGCCCAAAGCAACAGAAAGAGATTGAAGTTCTGGGGCTGGGATTGTGGCTCAGCGGTAGAGCGCTTGCCTTGCATGCGTGAGGCCCTGGGTTCGATCCTCAGCACCACATACAGAGCAATAAAAGAAAGACATTGTGTCCATCTACAAAAAAATTTTAAAAAAAAAAAAAAAAAAAAAAAAAAAAAGAGATTGAAGTTCTGGCTTTTCAGCCCCTATTTAATCCACCATGAATTTGGACTATTAGTGTACCCTGACATCCTGTAGTAACGAACTGGAATATCTCAGTTTTCACCCTGTTATTATTTTTTTTAATATTTATTTTTTAGTTGTAGGTGGACAGAATATCTTTATTTTATTTTTATGTGGTGCTGAGGATCGAACCCAGTGCCTCACACGTGCTAGGCGAGCACGCTACCACTGCGCCATAATCCCGGCCCCCCCTATTATTTTTTTTTTAATTTTTTTTTCTTTGTAGTTGTAGATGGACAGAATGCCTTTATTTTACTTGTTTATTTTTATGTGGTGTTGATGATCGAACCCAGTGCCTCGCACATGCTAGGCAAGTGCTCTGCCACTGAGCTACAGCCCCAGCCCCCCCCCATTATTTTTTGAGGGGGTGTACTGGAGATTGAATCCAGGGGCACACTACCACTAAGCTACATCCCCAGCCTTTTATTTTATCTATCTATCTATCATCTATCTATCTAGCTATCTATCAATCTATCTATCTATCTATCTATCTATCTATACCAGGGATTGAACTCAGGGGCACTCGACCACTGAGCCACATCCCCAGCCCTATTTTGTGTTTTATGTAGAGACAGGGTCTCACTGAGTTGCTTAGCGCCTCACCATTGCTGAGGCTGGCTTTGAACTCGCGATTCTCTAGTCTCAGCTTCCCAAAGTGCTGGGATTACACGCATGTGCTTTCTAAAAATTTTTTTCGAGAAAGAGTCTCACAAATTTGCTGAGGTTGGCCTGGATCTAGCAATCCTCCTGCCTCAGGCTCCTGAGTTGCAGGTACCCTATTACTTTTGACTCTCTGTATCACTTAAGGGGGAAAAACTCTTGTGTGTGTTCTCATACCATGGATGCATAATATGGCTGCTCTGAATTTGATTAGTACTTCTCTCTCTCACTCTCTCTCTCACGCACACACACACCTGAAAGTGACAAAATATAATAGCTGTTCTTTTAAATACCTCAGATGTTGGGCACAATGATCTGTGCCTGTAGTTCCAGCTACTTGGGAGGCTGAGGCAGAAAGATTGCTTGAGGCCAGCAGCTCTAGGCCAGCCTGGGCAACATAGTGAGGCTTCAGGGCTGGGGATACAGTTTAGTTGGTAGAGTGCTTGCCTCCTATGCACAAAGCCCTGGATTCAATCTCCAGTACTACACACACACACACACACACACACACACACACACACCAGCATAGTGAGGCTTCATTTCAAAACTTAATATAGAGGGGCTGGGGTTGTGGCTCAGTGGTAGAGCACTTGCCTAGTGTGTGAGAGGCACTGGGTTTGATCCTCAGCACCACATAAAAAATAAATAAATAAAATAAAGGTATTGTGTTCATCTACAACTAAAAGGTATGAAAAAACTTAATGTAGAAATAAAATAAAGAAATTCATTAGATGATAACCTTTTTCCCATAAGTCCTTTCTGGTATAACCATTTCCCTCAAAAAATTATCGCTTAGCCGGGCGCGGTGGCTCAAGCCTGTGATCCCAGCACTTAGGGAGGCTGAGACAGGAGAATCGCGAGTTCAAAGCCAGCCTCAGCAATGGCGAGGTGCTAAGCAACTCAGTGAGACCCTGTCTCTACATAAAACACAAAATAGAGCTGGGGATGCAGCTCGGTGGTCGAGTACCCCTGAGTTCAATCCCCAGTACCAAAAAAAAAAAAAAAATTATCGCTACCAAATCTTGATCTTGTGAAAACTAGATGTTGGCCTCACCTCACAAACTGCTTCTTCTTCTTCTTCTTTTTTGTACCAGAAATTGAACTCAGGGGTAATCAACCACTGAGCTACATCCCCATCCCTATTTTGTGTTTTATTGATTTTTTTTTTATGTGGTGCTGAAGATTGAACCCAGTGCCTCACACATTCAAGGCAAGCGCTCTACTGCTGAGCCACAACCCCAGCCCCTATTTTGTGTGTGTGTGTGTGTGTGGTTTTTTTTTTTGGTACTGGGGATTGAACTCAGGGCTACTCAACCACAGAGCCACATCCCCAGCCCTATTTCGTGTTTTATGTAGAGACAGGGTCTCACTGAGTTGCTTAGCGCCTCGCCTTTGCTGAGGCTGGCTTTGAGCTCACGATTCTCCTGTCTCAGCCTCCCAAAGTGCTGGGATTACAGGTGTGCACCACTGTGCCTGGCTCACATTCTCTTTATTCATGTATCTTTTGATGGCCATCAGGGTTTCTTTTTCCTCCATATATTATTATGAATAATGCTTCAATGAACATGAGAATGCAGATAATACCTCAAGATCCTACAAAATAAGGCTGATGATATAGCTCAGTTTAGAGCATTTACCTAGGATATATGAGGCCCTTTGTTCAATTTCCCATATCACAAAAAACAAAAGTCCTTTAAAAAAGTTCTATGAAATCAACTTAAAAAATCAGTTGCAGCCGGGCGTGGTGACTCAAGCCTGTGATCCCAGCACTTAGGGAGGCTGAGACAGGAGAATCATGAGTTCAAAGCCAGCCTCAGCAACAGTGAGGCGCTAAGCAACTCAGTGAGACTCTGTCTCTACATAAAACACAAAATAGAGCTGGGGATGCAGCTCGGTGGTCGAGTGCTCCTGAGTTCAATCCCCAGTACCAAAAAAAAAAAATCAGTTGCATTTCTATAAACAAAGAACTAATTATCTGAAAAGAAAACTAAGAAATTAATCCTATTTATAGCAGCATCAGAAAGGATAAAATAGTTAGGAATAAACCTATCCCAGGAAATGAAAAATTTGCATGCCAAAACCTACAAAACGTTAATGACCCAAAATTATCAATAACTATAATGCACCAATAAAAAATGTAGGGGAGCAAACAGTGAAAGAAATTAAAAAGCCAGGCATAATGGCTCCCATCTGTAACCCAAGCAACTCGGGAGCCTGAAGATGGGGGAATCACAAATCCAAGGGCAGCCTGGGCAACTTATTGAGATCCTGCTTCAAAATAAAGTGCTAGGGATGTAGCTCAGGAGTAAAGTGCCCCTGTGTTCAATCCCAGTACCACAAAAAAAGGAAGGAAGAAAGAAGACAAAAAAATAGAGACATCCTGAGTTCATAGATTGAAAGAAGGTTTATTGTTAAAATGTCCATACCATCCAGAGTGATCTACAGCTTCAATGGTTCAATGCTGTATCCATCAAAATCCTGAGCTGGAGCCGGCGCTGTGGCGCACGCCTGTAATCCCAGCACTTAGGGAGGCTGAGATAGGAGAATCGCGAGTTCAAAGCCAGCCTCAGCAATGGCGAGGTGCTAAGCAACTCAGTGAGACCTTGTTTCCAAATAAAACACAAAATAGGGCTGGGGATGTGGCTCAGTGGTTGAGTGCCCCTGAGTTCAATCTCCAGTAACAAAACAAAACAACACAAAAAAATCCCAAGCTGGGAATCAAACCCAGGGCCTTACACACTGGCATGTGCCGCACCACTGGCGCCCCCCAATGTTATTTTTATAGATGTAGAGAAAACAGTTCTAGAATTCGTAAGTAGCCTCAAAAGACACAGAATAGCCAAAGCAATCTTTAGAAAAAACAAAGTTATGGGGTCACAGCTAACACTGAGAGTCTCTACTAGGCCTAGTGAAGTTGTTGACAGTGTTGTTACCCTGAGATCCCAAAACTGAGGTCATCAGTATGTAATACCAGCCTTGGAGAGTTGCAGGTTTAAGACTTCAACCCAAACCTGGGGATGGAGCTCAGTGGTAGCAAATTGTCTAGCATGTGTGAGGTTTGATCCTTAGCATGGCCAATAAACAAAAAATGAAGACTCCAGCCAGGCATGGTGGTATATGCCTGTAATCCCAGTGGCTCAGGAGGCTGAGACAGGAGGATCACGAGTTCAAAGCCATCCTCAGCAATGGCGAGGCGCTAAGGAACTCAGTGAGACCCTGTCTCTAAATAAAAAACACAAAATAGGGCTGGGGATGTGGCTTAGTGGTCAAGTACCCCTGAGTTCAATCCTTTTTTTTTTTTTTTTTTGGGTACTGGAGATTGAACTCAGGAGTACTCGACCACTGAGCCACATTCCCAGCCCTATTTTGTGTTTTTTATGTAGAGACAGGGTCTCACTGAGTTGCTTAGCGTCTCGCCGTTGCTGAGGCTGGCTTTGAACTCGCGATTCTCCTGTCTCAGCCTCCCTAAGTGCTGGGATTACAGGCTTGAGCCACCGCGCCCGGCTGAGTTCAATCCTTGATACCAAAAAAAAAAAAAAAGAAGCAACTCCAAACCGATAAATACTACTGGGCCCAGAAAGGTCATGGGAGTGGTGCTGCCCCAGGGTGTCCAGAAGGTGGTGGTGCATACCTGTGATTTCAGGGGCTCAGGAGGCTGAGGCAGGAGGATAGAGTTGAAAGCCAGCCTCAGCAAAGGTGAGGCGCTAAGCAACTCAGTGAGACCCTGTCTCTACATAAAACACACAAAATAGGGATGGGATTGTGGCTCTGTGGTAGAGTGCTTGCCTCACATGCGTGAGGCACTGGGTTTGATCCTGAGCACCACATAAAAATAAACAAATAAAATAAAAATATTGTGTCCATCTACAACTAAAAACAAATATTTAAGGGGGCTGGGGTTGTGGCACAGTGGTAGCATGCTCACCTAGCACGCGTGAGACACTGGGTTCGATCCTCAGCACCACATAAAAATAAAATGAACATATTCTGTCCACCTACAACTAAAAAAAATAAATAAATATTATTAAAAAAATATTTTAAAAAAACACACAAAATAGGACTGGGGATGTGGCTCAGTGGTCAAGTACCCCTGAGTTCAATTCCCAGTACACCCTCCCAAAAAAAGATATAAAAATATTTCGCATGTTAGAAGAACATAAATGTTGGAGGTCAGAGGCAGAATGCTATGGTTTGAATGTGCCCCAAAAGCACTATGTTGGAAACTTAATCCTCAATCCAACAGCCTTGGGCAATAGAGCCTAATGAGAGGTGACTAGGCCATGAGGGCAGACTGAATGGATTATTGCTATTATCACAGAAGTGGGTTTATTATAAAAGGAGAATTTGGAGATTGAATCCAGGAGTGTTTAACCACTAAGTCACATCCCCAGCACTTTTTTTTTTTAAATATTTTTTTAGTTGTTGATGGACACAATGTTTTTATTTTATTGCTTTGTACGTGGTGCTAAGGATCGAACCCAGGGCCTCATGCATGCGAGGCAAGCGCTCTACCGCTGAGCTACAATCCCAGCCCCCCCAGCACTTTTTAAATTTTTTTTTAATATTTTGAGACAAGTTCTCACTAATTTACTTAGAGCATTGCTAAATTGCTGAAGCTGGCTTTTAACTCGTGGTTCTCTAGCCTCAACCTCCCAAGCTACTGGGATTATAGGTGCACATCACCACACTGAGCTAAAAGAAGAATTTTTTAAAATATATTTTTCCTAGTTGTTGATGGACTTTTATTTTATTTATTTTTATATGGTGCCTAGAATCAAACCCAGCACCTCACACATCATAGGCAAGTGCTCCACGGCTGAGCCACAACCACAACCCTAAAAGGAGAATTTTGAGCCAATTTCAGTAATAAGCACCTGAAATCTCAGCAGGTCGGTAGGCTGAGGCAGGAGAATCACGATTTTGAGGCCAGCCTCAGCAACTTAGCAAGACTCTAAGCAACTCTGAGGGCCTATTTGAGACTCTGTCTAAAACTAGAAAAATAATAACAGGGCTTGGAATATAACTCAGTGGTAAAAGTGTCCCTAGGTTCAATCTCCACTCCCAGAGAGACAGAAAGAGAGCACTTTGGCACCCTTTTTACTCTCTCTTGCCACCATGAAATGATGCAATAAGAAGGCTTTCATCTGGGGCTGGGGTTGTGGCTCAGTGGTAGAGCACTTGCCTCGCATGCGTGAGGCACTGGTTTTGATCCTCAGCACCACATAAAAATAAGTAAATAAAATAAAGATATCGTGTCTATCTACAACTAAAAAAATTTAAAAAAAAAAGAAGGCCTTCATCAAGCCAGGCGCGGTGGTGCAAGCCTTTAATCCCAGCACTTAGGGAGGCTGAGAAAGGAGAATCGCGAGTTCAAAGCCAGCCTCAGCAACGGTGAGGCACTAAGCAACTCAGTGAGACCCTGTCTCTACATAAAACACAAAATAGGGCTGGGGATGTGGCTCAGTGGTCAAGTGCCCCTGAGTTCAATCTCCAGTACCAAAAAAAAAAAAAAAAGGACCTGAAACTGTAAATCTCCTAGAAGAAAAGATAGGGGGAAAACTTCTAAACAGTGGTCTTGGCAATGGTTTCTTGGATATGACACCAAAAGCAATAATGTACAAGGAAGACAACATTAAACCAAAAAGCTTCTTCTATACAGCAAAGGAAATCATCAACAACAACTGACAGATTGGGAGAAAAAATTTTGAGAGGCTGGGATTGTGGCTCAGTGGTAGAGCGCCTGCCTCACATGCATGAGGCACTGGGTTAGATCCTCAGCACCACGTAAAAATAAATAAAATAAAGATATCATGTCCATCTACAACTAAAAAACATCTTTAAAAATTTTTGAAGCCGGGCGCGGTGGCTCAAGCCTGTAATCCCAGCACTTAGGGAGGCTGAGACAGGAGAATCGCGAGTTCAAAGCCAGCCTCAGCAATGGCGAGGCGCTAAGCAACTCAGTGAGACCCTGTCTCTACAT
>CM053417.1:84548054-84563939 GCA_028644305.1 Xerus rutilus | reverse complement strand
CTAAGCAACTCAGTGAGACCCTGTCTCTACATAAAACACAAAATAGGGCTGAGGGGCTGGGATTGTAGCTCAGCGGTAGAGCGCTTGCCTCGCATGCGTGAGGCCCTGGGTTCGATCCTCAGCACCACATACAAAGCAATAAAATAAAGACATTATGTCCATATACAGCTAAAAAAATATTTAAAAAAAAATAGGGCTGAGGAAGTGGCTCAGTGGTCGAGTGCCCAAGTTCCAATCTCCAGTACCAAAAAAAAAAAAAAAAATACAAAATATAACCAGGTCTGGTGGCTTATACCTGTAGTCCCAGCTACTTGAGAGACTGAAGCAGAAGATGACTTGAGCCCAGGAATTTGAGACGAGCCTTGACAACATGGTGAGACTCTTTCTCAAAAAAAAAAAAAAAAAAAGCCCCAAACCAAAACAAAACAAGGAATTACATAAGGAACTACAACTCAATAGCAATTAACAAAACAAAATGGACCCCCCCAAGAAAAACTAATAATCTGATACAAAAATGGATGGGGCTGGGCTGGGGTTGTGGCTCAGTGATAGAGTGCTTGCCTGGCAAGTGTGAGGCACTGATTTCGATCCTCAGCACCACATAAAAATAAATAAATAAATAAATAAAACAAAGGTATTGTACATCTACAAAAAAAATTCTTTTAAATGGATGGTGCTGAGATGTAGCTCAGTGTTAGAGTGCTTGCCTAGAATATGTGAGGCTCTGGGTTCCATACCCAGCACCACAAAAAAATGCACACCCCATGGCTCAAGAGGCTCAGGCAGGAGGATCATAAGTTCAAAGCCAACCTCAACAACTTAGCAAAGTCCTGTCTCTAAAATATAAGAAAGGGGGCTGGGATTGTGGCTCAACAGTAGAGCACTTGCCTCGCAGTGTGGAGCCCTAGGTTCGATCCTCAGCACCACATACAAAGCAAATAAAATAAAGACATTGTGTCCATCTACAACTAAAAAAAAAATTAAAAAAAAATAAAATAAAATATAAGAAAGGGCTGGGGATGTGGCTCAGTGGTTGAGCGTCCTTGGGTTCAAGTCCCAGTACAAAAAAAAAAAAAAAGAACAAAAGTCTTGAGTAGACATTTCTTCAAAAAGGACATACAAATCCTCAACAGGTATATGAAAAGGTGATCAATATCACTAAGGGCTAAGGAAATGTAATTCAAAAAACTACAATGAGATATCATCTCTTACCTGTTAAGATAGCTAGTATCAAAATACTGAGATGAGCCGGGCGCAGTGGCTCACGCCTGTAATCCCAGCACTTAGGGAGGCTGAGACAGGAGAATCGCAAGTTCAAAGCCAGCCTCAGCAATGGCGAGGCACTAAGCAACTCAGTGAGACCCTGTTTCTACATAAAACACAAAATAGGGCTGGAGATGTGGCTCAGTGGTCGAGTGCCCCCGAGTTCAATCCCCAGTACCAAAAAAAAAAATACTGAGATGAGAGTTGGGCGTGGTGGCGCACGTCTGTAATCTCAGCACTTTGGGAGGCTGTGACACGAGAATTGCAAGTTCAAAGCCAGCCTCAGCAATGGCGAGGCACTAAGCAACTCAGTGAGACCTGTCTCTACATAAAACACAAAATAGAGCTGGGGATGTGGCTCAGTGGTGAGTGCCCCTGAGTTCAATCCCTGGTACCCAAAACCAAAAAACAAAATACTAAGATGACAAGTGTTAATGAGCAAGAGGAGAAATTGGCATCCTTGTTCAGTTTGCCCTCCAGATCTGTAGGTTACTCATCTGTGGATTCAATCAAATATAGCTTGAAAATGTTGGGAAAAATCTGTGTCTATATCAAATATGTGTATTTTTTCTTGCTATGATGCCTTAAACAAAATAGCATAACAATTATTTACACAGCATTTCCAATATATTAGATATTACAAGTAAGCAGGGTGTGGTGGCTCATGCTTATAATCCCAGCAATTTGGGAGTCTGAGACAGGAGAATCGCAAGTTCAAAGCCAGCCTCAGCAACGTGATGCCCTAACCAACTCAGTGAGACCCTGTCTCTACATAAAACCCAAAATAGGGCTGGGGATGTGGCTCAGTGGTCAAGTACCCCTGAGTTCAATCCCTGGTACCAAAAAAAAAAAGATATTACAAGTAATCTAGAGATGATTTGAAGTGTATAGGATGCATGTAGGTTACATGGAAATACTACACCATTTTTTTTTTGTATTGAGGATTGAACTCAGGGGTACTTGACCAATGAGCCACATCCCCAGCCCTATTTTGTGTTTTATGTAGAGACAGGGTCTCACTGAGTTGCTTAGCGCCTCGCCATTGCTGAGGCTGGCTTTGAACTTGCGATTCTCCTGTCTCAGCCTTCCGAAGTGCTGGGATTACAGGTGTGTGCCACCGCACCCAGCAATACTACACCCTTTATATATGGGACTTGAGCAAACATGGATTTTGGTATTTGGGGGTCCTGGCATCAATCCCTCACAGACACTGAGGGACTATTATTCCCAGAAAACCCAAGAGAATACATCTAAAAAATTCTTAGACTTAATAAGAAAAGTGAGTGAGGTGAACAAAAACCAGACTGAATACAAAATACAAATATGAACAGCCTTCCTTTGGAGAATCTAAAATTAGAAGATGTAATTTAAAAGGATACTGTCATTCATGGTAACCATATCCATCAACTTATTGTGAAACTGAGCAAAACAAAAGCATCGACTCTAAACATTTTTACAGAAGAAAAACTGACCTGGATCAATGCAGAGACATCATGTTCCAGGCATGAAGAATCAACACTGGATCAATTTGTCTCCTAATTAATCTATAAAATCAGTAATACCAGTAAGAAATTTGTAGAAGAGAATATAAGAAGGAACAACTGTGAACCCTCCTCCCAATACATCTCAACATTTTTTCATTTGTCTGAAGGTTTTCTTTTTGTTCTTTAAGAAACAAAATATTTTTTAAGAAACAAAGTATCACGGGATCCAGTGGGGCATGCTTGTACCAGCACTTTGGGAGGCTGAGACAGGAGAATCGGGAGTTCAAAGCCAGCCTCAGCAACATCAAGGCACTAAGCAACTCAGTGAGACCCTGTCTCTACATAAAACACAAAATAGGGCTGGGGACATGGCTCAGTGGTCGAGTGCCCCTGAGTTCAATCCCCAGTACCAAAAAATAAAATAAAATAAATAAAATTTAAAAATACACAAAATAGGTCTGGGGATGTGGCTCAGTGGTCGAGTACCCCTGAGTTCAATCCCCAGTACCAAAAAAAAAAAAAAAGGTCTAGAGGTGCAGCTCAGGTGCAGAGGCCTCTGCAGTCATCCTCAGTGCCTAAAAAAGAAACAAAGTATCTTCAAGAAACAAAGTAAAATTTTTAAGAAACAAATTAATATTTAAAAATTAATATTTAAGAAACAATCAAATCAAATTAACATTTAAGGAACAAAGTAAGTTTCCTTACCCAATTCCATTCTCCTCCCTCTCTTTTCTGAGATAAGTGTAATCCTGAGGTTTTGTTGATCATTCCTTTGCATGTTTTTATTTATTTATTTATTTAATTTTTTTAAAAGGAGCTTCTAACCTCTAAGGCTCCTGTTTTGTTTTTTTAAAATATTTTTTAGTTGTAGATGGACACAATGGCTTTATTTGTGTGTTTTTATGTGGTGCTGAGGATCGAACCCAGTGCCTCACACTTGTGAGGCAAGTGCTCTACCACTAAGCTACGGGCCCAGCCCCAAGCATGTTTTTATTATTTCCTATGTAATTAGGGATCTATAAACTATATATATATAGTTTGCGTTGTTTTTAAATTTTATTTATTTGGGGAGGTACTGGGGATTGCACCCAGGGGCACTGGACCACTGAGCCACATCCTCATCCCTATTTTGTGTTTTATTTAGAGACAGAGTCTCACTGAGTTGCTTAGCGCCTTACTTTTGCTTAGGCTGGCTTTGAACTTGCGATCCTCCTGCCTCAGCACACCTAGCTGCTGGGATTATAGGCCTGTACCACTATGCATGGCTTATTTTTTTATTTTGAGTACCAGGGATTGAACTCAGGGACACTTGGCCACTGAGCCACATCTCCAGCCCTATTTTGTATTTTATTTAGAGACAGAGTCTCACTGAGTTGCTTAGTGCCTTGCCATTGCTGAGACTGGCTTTGAACTCACAATCTTCCCGTCTCAGCCTCCCTAAGTGCTGGGATTACAGGCGTGTGCCACCTCAGCCGGCCTGGCTTATTTTTTTTTTAGTTTAAAGCAATCATATACTATGTAGCAGTCTTCAACTTTCCTTCTCTTTCAACCTGGCAAGTTTGAGAATTATCCGTGTTGTCATATATATCTCTAGTTCACATTTAACTTTTCAGTGAGATTTAATATACATAAAATGTACAATCTGATGAATGCAAAATGAACACACTCTATGTTCATAGCCACCAGGCTCTCCTATGACTTTGTTTCTGTTAGTTATTTTTCTCTCCCTTCCTTTCTTTCCTGGGAATTGAACACAAGACCACTTTTTCACTGAGCTACACCTCCAATACCTTATTGAGACAGGGTCTTCCTAAATTGTTCAGGATGACCTTGAACTTGCTGTTCTCCTGCCTCAGCTCCCTCCCCTTGATAGCCAGTATTACAGATGTGTAAAGCCTTGGTGCCCGGCTCTCTCTGCCTCTTCCATCACTCTCCCCACCAATTTCAAATGTAACCAACTTCCTGATTTATAACAGTCATGGTTTAATTTAGACTGGTTTGTATTTTATTTACTATTTTGCAGTGCTGAGGATCAAACCCAGGCCCAAACATTGCTACACAAGCTCTTTACTATTGTTATACCCCCTGCCCAAGCCTACATTTTTTTTTTTGGTACTGGAGATTTTTGGCTCAGGGGCACTCCACCCCTGAGCCACATCCCCAGCCCTATTTTTTTTTTTTTTTATGTAGAGACAGGGTCTCACTGAGTTGCTTAGCACCTCGCCATTGCTGAGGCTGGCTTTGAACTCGCAATTCTCCTGTCTCAGCCTCCCAACGTGCTGGGATTACAAGCGTGAGCCACCAGCTCCTGGCTCCTTGTAGTTTCTTTTGCACAACAGTTTATGAGATTCATTCATCTCATGCACTAGAAAGTAGAGTTTGTTAATTTTATTTTTCTTCAAGAGTGAATACTGTAGGATTTATTCAAGTGTGAAGAATAGAAACTGAACTCTTTTCGGTGCAAAAGGGGACCTCAATAGGGATTGCCAGATTATTTTCATTTTAAGTCAAAACTGTGAAAGATTTGAGATTCTACTCTACTTGGAAGCTGACAAGTTAGCCTGCCAGTTTTTAAAAATTAATTTTTGCATTGCTCAGGATTGAACCTAGGTCCTTAAACATGCTAGGCAAACACTCTACCACTGAACTCTATTCCTAGTCAATGATACATTTTGGCACACACTCTTATGCACACACATACATTAAATCACAAAACCAGTGGAACAGGTGGATGTACATCTGTCATTCCAACAATCCAGGAAGCTGAGGAAGGAGGATCACAAGTTTGAGGCCAGCCTCAGCAGTTTAGTGAGGCCCTAGCAACTTAGGTTGACCCTGTCTCAAAATAAAAAATAATGAGCTTGGCGCGGTGGTGCATGCCTGTAATCCCAGCACTTTGGGAGGCTGAGACAGGAGTATCACGAGTTCAAAGCCAGCCTCAGAAAAGGCGAGGTGCTAAGCAAATTCAGTGAGACTCTGTTTCTAAATAAAACACACACACACACACACACACACACACACACACACACACACACAATAGGGCTGGAAGCCCGGCGCGGTGGCGCAAGTCTGTAATCCCAGCACTTAGGGAGGCTGAGACAGGAGAATCGCCGAGTTCAAAGCCAGCCTCAGCAATGGCGAGGCGCTAAGCAACTCAGTGAGACCCTGTCTCTACATAAAACAGGGCTAGGGATGTGGCTCAGCGGTCGAGTACCCCTGAGTTCAATTCCTGGTACCAAATAGTAATAATAATATTAATAATAACAATAATAATAAGGACCAGGGGCTGCGCGCCCTGCGCGGGCTCCGGCATGCAATTGTCCGCTCGGACGCCAGGAGGCGGCACGGGCCAGAGGAGGGAGAGCTGGAGAGCCGGAGAGCCGGGACGCGGCGGCGAGGGGCGGAACGTGCACTGAGTCCATGCGGGCGCCGCCACGGCGCAACGCAGGGTCGCCACGGCGGAGATGCAGCAGCTTCGGGTGCAGGGGGAAGTGGACTCCATGGGGAAGAGTGTGGAGAGGGAGAACATCCGGAAGATGCAGGGCCTCTTTTTCCGGTGCAGCGCCAGCTGCTGTGAGGACAGCCAGGCTTCCATGCAGCAGGTGCACCAGTGCATTGAGCGCTGCCATGCGCCTCTGGCTCAAGCCCAGGCATTGGTGACCAGTGAGTTGGAGAAGTTCCAGGACCACCTGGCCCGGTGTACCATGCATTGCAACGACAAAGCCAAAGATTCAATAGATGCTGGGAGTAAAGAGCTTCAGGTGAAGCGGCAGCTGGACAGTTGTGTGACCAAGTGTGTGGATGACCATATGCACCTCATCCCAACTATGACCAAGAAGATGAGAGTCTCTCTCATCCATTGGAAAATAAAAGTTCTTGCCAGTGGCCATTAGGGCTGAGAGCAGGTATCTATTTAAAAATAGGAATGGGAATTTTAGTCTTTTAAGCAAAGTTTATGAATGAAGGAATTAAGGATGGCAGCAAGTTTAAGGCATATATATCACTTGACTCTAGACACTGGTTCCTTTATGTTTTGATCCAGGAAAGTAAAATGGAAAAAAATGGTGCTAAAATTTGAGTGAAAGAACCAGGAGAGCCTTTTAGAGCCTAAATTTCACAGGGCAAATGGTTGTCCTGACAGTAGAGAGCTCCCTTGCACCAAGCCAGAGCCCTCCAATCTACCAGATTCTTACAACACAGGTACCTATAGGATGGCAGGTTCCTCCAGCCTGCCAATGACCTGGTGTAGTTTGAGGAGAGGTGTTTCTGTTTGTTGCCAATCTCCTATTTACCAGAGGTATCATCATACAATTTTCCATAAGCTGTGAAAAAAAAATCCAGATCACTAATCTAGAAGGGGGAAACGTTTTTCAGGTCTTTATTTTTTATTTTTTAAAATATTTTTTTAGTTGTTGATAGACCTTTATTTTATGTGTTTGTATGTGGTGCTGAGAATCGAACCCAGTGCCTCACACATGCTAGGCAAGCGCTCTACCACTGAGCTACAACCTCAGCCCCTCAGGTCTTTATTTTGTTTGGTAGTTTTTTATATATAAGCCATGGAGTGGATTTAAGATGGGAATTTGAGAGGTAGAGTAGTTTGGATAAGAACTTGGAAAGCATCCTTGTGTATATCCTTTATGACCATCAAGGTATGGATTTCTTGAAATTCTTATTGCATCTCTGAGCTGGGAGACCACTGCAAAAATATGAGAGGCAGTGTGACATTAAGTATGGAAAGCAGATCTTCACCAGTATATGAGCCCTGAGGCTTTCTGCAGCAAAGTGACAAGATAATCTTTCCCCCTTGACGAGAAAGGAATTTTGATTGTGATACATATACCAGTATCTGGAAATAAACAGTAAAATAGTGATTGTTCACTAAAATAGTAATAAGTAAAATTTAAAAATGGCTGAGGATGTGGTTCAGTGATAAAGTGCCTCTGGGTTCAATCTCCAGTATGAAAACAGAAACAAAAAACACTGGGGCTGGGATTGTGGCTCAGTGGTAGAGCGCTTGCCTCGCATGCGTGAGGCACTGGGTTCGATCCTCAGCACCACATAAAGATAAATCAATAAAGATATTGTGTCCACCTACAACTAAAAAATATTTTTAAAAAAACACAAGACACATGAATCAGAAAAACAAACCATTTATTACTTATACCAAAAACCAGCAACCAGGGCAACATAATATTGTGCATTGATGTTTCATGCCCCAATTTATAGAGGGCTGGATGTTTCCTGTGGGTGCCCAATTTGCACCATGGAGGAGGAACTTAAAATGAGACTTGAAGATGTTAAGAAGCTATTGACATACTTGCCTGAGCTCCTCTCCATTGGACAGATTCTTCATTACCTTGGGATGTCAGCAATCTCTTAGCTGGAGGTGAGGGCAGCATTTCTAGATTACCCTGAACTGTCTGAATCTTTCTGGAGTTATATATTCTAATTTCCCAGGCTACTGTTCAAACATGCCCTTTGCTCAGGCCAGGACTGCACAGGAACCTGAGCAATCCATGAACTGTCCCCCAACAATGTAAATATGCCACACTGTCAACCACTCTTAGGGGTGGATGTGCATTTGATTGGTTTCTAGCTTCGCGTGATTATGAATAAAGCTGCTTATATAAGCATTCTCTTCTGTCTTTGGTTAACATTGGTACATGTTTCTTCTTTTCTTTGGTACCAGGGATTGAACTCAGGGACACTCAACCACTGAGCCACATCCCCAGCCCTATTTTGTGTTTTATGTAGAGACAGGGTCTCACTGAGTTACTTAGCACCTCGCTGTTGCTGAGGCTGGCTTTGAACTTGCGAATCTCCCGTCTCAGCCTCAGTCTCCCTCTTCTTTTTTAAGTTTTGCTTTTGGTTGTAGATGGACACAATACATTCATTCATTCATTCATTCATTCATTTATTTTTAAAATTTTTTTAGTTGTTGATTGACCTTTATTTATTCATTAATTTATAAGCTGTGCTGAGGATCAAACCCAGTGCTTCACGCATGCTAGGCGAATGCTCTACCACTGAACCACAACCTCAGCCCATTCTTTTTTTTTTTTTTTTTGTATTGGGGATTGAACCTGGGACACTCTTTCTCACCATCTCCATCTTGCCAGACTCTCTCTGCCCATCTGTGTTCATTTTTCTCTTTTCAACTTTTGTCTCAATTTATCTCCATCTACTTTCTATTGATCTCTTTCCTTTTTTGCTTGTTGTACCACTTTTTAAAAATATCTTTATTTATTTATTTTTATGTGGTGCTGAGAATCAAACCCAGTGCCTCACGCATGCAAGGCAAGCGCTCTACCACTGAGCCACAACCCCAGCCCCTTGTTGTACCACTTTTTATCTCTCTGTTATCATTCTGCATCTGTTTCTTCTTTTTCTGAAAACTCTGGTGCTCCTATGTTGCCCAGGCTGGCCTTGAACTCCTTGGGCTCAAGAGATCCTCCTCCCTTTCCTTCTCTAGTATTTGGGATTACAGGTACACACCACGGTGTTCACCATTGCACCCAGCTTTTTTCTGTTGGTATCTTTCTCCCTATCCTTCTGATTCTTCCAGTGTGTTTCTCTTTCACCTTTCTCCCTAGCCTCTCAGGATCTCTCCTTTTTTTATTTTAATTTTTAATTTGTTTTAATTAGTTATACATGACTCAGGATCTCTTTTTTTGAGGGGAGGGAGGTACCAGGGATTGAAGTCAGGGTTATTCAACCACTGAGCCACATCCCCAGCCCTATTTTGTGTTTTATGTAGAGACAGGGTCTCACTGAGTTGCTTAGCACCTCACCGTGGCTGAGGCTGGCTTTGAACTCCCAATTCTCCTGTCTCAGCCTCCCAAAGTGCTGGGATTACAGGCGTGAGTCACCGCGCCCGGCTAGGATCTCTTTTTGATCAAGTGGATAAGGATGACCCATAACCCACTGTCAGGGCTTGGACCCGCTTACTATTCCCTGATTAAGTCCACCTTTTTTTTGGTACTACGGACTGAAATCAGGAGTACTCAACCACTGAGCTACATCCCCAGCCCTATTTTGTGTTTTATGTAGAGACAGGGTCTCACTGAGTTGCTTAGCACCTCGCCATTGCTGAGGCTGGCTTTGAACTCGCAATTCTCCTGTCTCAGCCTCCCTAAGCGCTGGGATTACAGAAGTGCGCCACCATGCTCAGCTTAAGTCCATCTCTTTAGAACACCTTCCCCACCTAGTATTTTCCCTTTCCCCCATGCACATAAGTGGAAGGCAATTCCAGGGGCTATAGGGAGTGTGAGAACATCCAGCCAGGGAGACCAAAGCAGAAGAATGGAGGAGGGGGTGCTGGGTGGTGGCTCAGTGGCAGAGTGCTTGTCTAGCATCTGCGAGGCACTGGGTTTGATTCTCAGCACCACATAAAAACAAATAAAGTCCATTGACACTTAAAGATATATTAAAAAAAAAGAATGGGGGAGGGGAGCTGAATGACAAATCAAGATAGATGATGGCAAAGATGGGGCAGAGACAGGTACGAAAGGAGACTGGAAAAACCTGAAGGAGTGCCACTGAAATCCTTGGTGGAAGTAGATGTTAGTAAATAGGATTAAATTAGAGATGAGCTGGGCGCAGTGGCGCACACTTGTAATCTCAGCACTTTGGGAGGCTGAGTTCAATCCCGGTACCAAAAAAAAAAAAAAAAAAATTAGAGATGAAGGGCTGAGGGTGTAACCTAGTGGTAGAGCCAAGGATTAGCATGAGAGGCCCTGTGGGTTCCATTCCCAGCACAGTGGGGGCAGGGAGGGAGGGGAGCTGAGAAACAGGATGCAGGTGAAGCACCTGTCTGTCTCCTTGAGGACCAGAGTTAGAATGCAATGGGCCTGAAGCAGCGCGGCTGGACAGTTCACTGTGGGTCCAGACCCTGAGTACAGCAGATACCTCCATGCTGCCACCAAGGGAATCACTGATACCCTGCCTACTCTCCTGCATTTGTTGTTTCATATATTATCTTTTCCCTACCTGCATTTCTGGTCCTCACACAGATCCCTGTTACTCCTCTGACTCTATTCTTTCTCCATCTTTCTTTGAAGAAACCATGTCTCCCTGACACCAACTTCCATTCCAAGACCACAGTGAGGCCACATTGGATGGGGATAAATTTTGCAAATGGGGTGATTGGTATCTAGAAAAAAGGGCTTCTTGTAAGGTCAATTTCCTAGCTTTGGCCATGGAAGCTTATGGAGGAGGGGTCAGGGGACACTGTATATATGTGTACAGTGTCAGGGGTACAACATGTACAACCATGTGCACCCCCCAACAATCCTTGTGTTCATGCACTTCTTTTCCATCCTGTTCCTTTTTTTTTTGGTACCAGGGATTGAACTCAGGGGCACTTGACCACTGAACCACATCTGCAGCCCTATTTTGTGTTTTATGTAGAGACAGGGTCTCACTGAGTTGCTTACCGTCTCACTGTTGCTGAGGCTGGCTTTGAACTCGCGATTCTCCTGTCTCAGCCTCCCAAAGTGCTGGGATTACAAGTGTAAGCCACCATGCCTGGCTAACTTGTTCCTGTCTGCTCATTCATTGCTTGGCTCCTGCACACCCTTATGCATGTACCCAATTCTTATCTTCATACAGTTCCTCTTTCCTGCTCATTCATCCCACAAATGTTTACTAGAGCCCATTCATTGTGGGACTATAAGTCCTAGGGCTTCTGAGTCCCTGGAAAGGGCTCTGCCCTGGTCCTGAGAAGGAGGTCTTGGGGGTGGCTCAAGGAGTGCATAAACAGGCATTTCAAAACTGGCTTTAAATTACTCATCATGGTGCAATACAAAGGAGCTGTAATGAGAACTTATTACATGTGAATGTGGGGCTAGGGTACCCTGAGAGAGAAAAAGTGGACCCACCTGTGAGGGCCACTGGGATGCCCCACCCCTACCCTGGGACAAGGGAGCAGAATAGAAGCCCTCTCTGGAGAGTCCCAGAGGACTTCCAGTTAGCCCTCCCTTAGAGGTAGATCACTGGTGATAGAACGGAGGAGCAGCTCCCATGAGGTGGTGGTGTCAGGCGGTGGCTTCCTCAATGATATTGCTGATAGCTGGGAAAGCCTGTGGCTGGGGTACCCTCCTTAGGGGATAGCTGGCTGGGGTCCTCTAGCAATGGGGGTACTAGAGAAGGGAGAATGATGTTAGAACAATTGGAGGAGGACAGGTGGAATATTTTCTGCCTCTCTCCCTAAAAATTGTCACTAGGTACTCACCATTGCGGAACTGTTGGGCAGTATAGCGAGTGAGGAAGATACTAACACCCTCAATGAGGGCCAATAGAATGCCTCCCATCATTGCTGAGCCCACCATTGCCAATGGTCCACCTGAGGAGGTGAAGAGACAAAGAGGTGAGGGCAGGCAGAACAGTGTGCGAGGGGCCAGGGCTAGGGGGTAGGGGCACTCACTGCGGGCAGCCAGCACAGCCCCAGTCACTGCACCACTGGTGATGGAGTTCCAGGGATCCTCCCTGCCTCGAAGCTGCACCAGGCCACAGTCCACAGTTGAGAACAGGCACCCCCACACTGCAAAGCTACCTGTATGGGGACAAAAGGTTGATTAGTGTACTTGGGAAATTGCAAGAACCCATATCTTGAGGTCCGGGGACTTTTAAGGCTTGAATGCTCTGGTCAATACTGGGAAGAGTCTGGGGGTGTAGCTCAGTTGTAGAGAGCTTCCTTAGCATGTGTGAGGCCTGGGTTCCATCCCCTGCACTACAAAAAACAAATGGGGCCAGGCACAGTGGGTCATGCCTGCAATTCCAGAGGCTCGGGAGGCTGAAAAAGAATGGCGAGAAAACCTGACACAAAGGCAGATAGCAAACTCCCAAGGAATATTCTGTCTATTCACATCCTTTGTAACTTCCACTTCAAGCTGTCTTTAATTGTCATTGACATTCCCTTCACTTTTATAAGGAGGTGACAAATGTTACAAGCAGATTCATCTCTCTAGTACTATCACGGGGGGGGGGGGCGGAATATATACTATATATATATTTTATCTTTAAGCCAGAAATACAAAATGCTCCCAAATCCAAAACTTATTTTTTTGTACTGGAGATTGAACTCAGGAGCACTCGACCACTGAGCCACATCCCCAGCCCTATTTTGTGTTTTATGTAGAGACAGGGTCTCACTGAGTTGCTTAGTGCCACCTTGCTGTTGCTGAGGCTGGCTTTGAACTCGCAATTCTCCTGTCTCAGCCTCCCAGAGTGCTGGGATTACAGGCTTGCGCCACTGTGACCAGCTCCAAATCCAAAACTTTTTGAGTACGGACATAACAAGTGAAAAATTCCACATCTGTCATCATGTGATAGGTCACAATGAAAATGCAGATGAACTAAAATTAATACAAAAATTAGCTGGGTGTATTGACGAACACCTGTAGTACCAGGAGGCTAGGGCAGGTGTACTGCTTGAGCTCAAAAACTTGAGACCAGGGCTGGGACTGTAGCTCAGTGGGAGAGCGCTTGCCTTGCATGCGTGAGGCCCTGGGTTCGATCCTCAGCACCACATACAAAGCAATAAAATAAAGACATTGTGTCCATTACAACTAAAAAATATTTAAAAGAATAATAATTAAAAAAAAAAAAAAAAACTTGAGACCAGGGTGGGGTTTTGGCTTGGTGGCGGAGTGCTTGCCTAGCATGTGCGAGGAATTGGGTTCAATTCTCAGCACCACAGATAAATAAATGAAGTAAAGGTCCATCGACAAATAAAAAAATGTGTATATGTTTAAAAATATATAAATATATATAAATATAAAAATATATACTCTTGTGCTGGGATTGTGGCGCAGTGGTAACGTGCTTGCCCAGCACACGTGAGGCACTGGGTTTGATCCTCAGCACCACATAAAAATAAAATAAAGATATTCTGTCCACCTCCAACTAAAAAATATTTTAAAAATACATATATATACTCTTAGTTATCATCATCGATTTTAAATTAGTTAATATTATTTAATGGTTTGCTTAACATAGCTACTAGCACTTAGTAAATACCATGTAAATCATGTAAATTACAAAACTACTGATAAGGTGTTTAATGTAATCATTATCACCATGTTATAGATGAGGTTCAGAGAGGGCATGCTATTATCCCAAGGCTACAAAACAGGGAAGACATGGGGACTATATTGAAACTCCAGAATCCATATTCTTGCTCTTCTATGTTTAATTGTTAGGAAATGTCACCTCCATTGGAAGAACTCAGGTAGAGTCTGAGCTAAAATCTGGACCTCCAACTTGCATCTATCCCTAAAGAATCAACTTCCCTCAACATTACCATCATATCTCCTATGGTTTTCTAAGACTCTCACCTCCAATCTGGGGTGCTCGGATCCTCATAGCATTGACACTACCTCTTAACCGATGTTGAATTCCCTGGGAAAAATAAAAGAAAAAAAGAGTCAGGACAGAGTTGAGGCCATTGGCAGGATTTCTAGCCTTTAAGAGAGGAAAGAGGTGGGCTTGGGATGTAGCTCAGTGGTAGAGCACTTACCTAGCCTTTCTGAGCCCCTGGGTTAAATCTTGAGCATCACAAAAAACAAAAAATAGGGAAGGACACAGGTGACCTATTAGAAGTAGAAAAGCAGCCAAGAACTATGGGTCTTGGGGGCACTCCAGCATAGGTGTTCCCAGAGTTGGGTAAATAAGTTCTAATGTATTCATTTGTTAACTCATTCATTCAATAAATGGCTAATGAGCACCTACTATGTACCAGGCACCACACTATATGCAGGGATACAGCAGTTAACAAGGTAGATTTGGTCCCTGTCCTCTCAGAGCTCACATTGTAGTGGGACAAAAGATCCTGAGCAAATAAATGAGACAGTTTTAGACAGTAACATGGACTCTATAAAAAACAGGATGAAAGCTGGGCGCGGTGGCTCAAGCCTATAATCCCAGCACTTAGGGAAGCTGAGACAGGAGAATCGCGAGTTCAAAGCCAGCCTCAGCAACGGCAAGGTGCTAAGCAACTCAGTGAGACTCTGTCTCTACATAAAACACAAAATAGGGCTGAGGATGTGGCTCAGTGGTCCAGTGCCCCTGAGTTCAATCCCCAGCACCACAAAAAAAAAAAAAAATAGGATGAAGCCGGGCGTGGTGGCGCACGTCTGTAATCCTTGCACTTTGGGAGGCTGAGACAGGAGAATCGCGAGTTCAAAGCCAGCCTCAGCAATGGCGAGGCACTAAGCAACTCAGTGAGAACCTGTCTCTACATAAAACACAAAATAGGGCTGGGGATGTGGCTCAGTGGTCCAGTGCCCCTGAGTTCAATCCCTGGTACCAAAAAAAAAAAAAAATAGGATGAGCTGGGCGTGGTGACGCACATCTGTAATCCCAGCACTTTGGGAGGCTGAGACAGGAGAATAGCGAGTTCAAAGCCAGTCTCAGCAACGGCAAGGCCCTAATCAACTCAGTGAGACCCTGTCTCTACATAAAACACAAAACAGGGCTGGGGATGTAGCTCAGTGGTCGAGTGCCCCTGAGTTCAATCCACAGTACCAAAAATAAAAAAATAAAAATTAAAAATAGGATGAAGATATATGAGAGTGGCTGAAGAGTCAAGAAAGGCTTCCATAAGACAGGAGCATATGTAGGGAACTGGAAATGTAGCTCAGTGGTAAAGCACATGCTTAGCATGCCTTCAGGAGGCCCTGAGTTCCATGCCTAGTACAAAAAAAAAAAAATGGAAAAAATAAGAAAGGAAACAGTATGTGCTAAGACCCTAAGGATGAAAAACGTGGGCAAAGATCCAGGAAAGAGAGTTCTCAGAGTTGAGAGGAGGGACAGAACTACATGTAAAAATTGCAGAGATCTTGGCAAATGAATGGCATTTAAAATCATGACATTTGATGAGATATTCTGGGCAGGTGAGAGAGAAAGAGACAGAAATGTTTTTTTTTGTTTTTTTGGTTTTTTTTTTGGTACTGGGGATTGAACTCAGGGGTACTCGACCACTGAGCCACATCCCCAGCCCTATTTTGTGTTTTATGTAGAGACAGGGTCTCACTGAGTTGCTTAGCGCCTCGCCGTTGCTGAGGCTGGCTTTGAACTCGCGATTCTCCTGTCTCAGCCTCCCTAAGTGCTGGGATTACAGGCTTGAGCCACCGCG
>CM053417.1:84483682-84547554 GCA_028644305.1 Xerus rutilus | reverse complement strand
ACGCTTGTAATCCCAGCACTTAGGGAGGCTGAGACAGGAGAATTGCGAGTTCAAAGCCAGCCTCAGCAACTGCGAGGCGCTAAGCAACTCAGTGAGACCCTGTCTCTACATAAAACACAAAATAGGGCTGGGGATGTGGCTCAGTGGTCGAGTGCCCCTGAGTTCAATCCCCAGTACCAAAAAAAAAAAAAAAAAAAAAAAAAAAAAAGGGAGTTGGGCGTGGTGGCGCAAGCCTGTAATCCCAGTACGTAGGGAGGCTGAGCAGGAGAATCGCGAGTTCAAAGCCAGCCTCAGCAACGGCAAGGCGCTAAGCAACTCAGTGAGACCCTGCCTCTACATAAAACACAAAATAGGGCTGGGGATGTGGCTCAGTGGTCGAGTGCCTGAGTTCAATCTCCAGTACCAAAAAATAAAATAAAAATAAAAATAAATAAGTAAAAAAGGGCTGAGGATGCAGCTCATTGGTAAAATGTCCCTAGATTCAATCTCCAGTACTGGGGAAGAAAAAGGATTTTCTCAACTATAAGACTTTATTCTTTCTGTCAGTTAAACTCCTGTCACTATATCTAGATTTCTAACCCAGAACCTGTCTTTAGGTAAAATCTGTCTGGCTTTGCATATATATTTAGGATTTGGTGACTTTTGTTTTTTGCAGTGCTGTGGATCAAACCTGGGCTCAGGCATGCTGGTAGATGCTTTACCACTTAGCAATACCCCAAACCCTAACTACTGTTTTTACAGTATATTATTTCCACAGAGCAGCTCCAGATGGGTGGAGGGAAGACAGGGGTCTGTGTGTAGTTCCTCCAAAACCCCAGGTCCAGAAACCAGGCCTGGCACACAGTAGGTGAGCAGGTACCAGAGTGAATAAGTGCACATGGGATGGCTGCTCTCAACAGTTTTCAGAGCAGCATTCTGTATAAGAATGTCTTCTGACCCCCAACACCAGTGAAATCCAGGACTCACAACAGGGGCACTGCGGAAGCCCTTGATAGCCTGGAAGACTCCACCTCCAATGAAACCCATAGTGAAGGCTCCACCGCAATCATCCACAATTCGCCATGGGCTGCAAGCAGGAAAGGAAAGATGGGGTTAATATGAGCCCACCACCCCAGGGCCCAGCACCTGGACTCTTTCTTTTTTTTTTTAATTTTTTTTAGTTGTAGATGAACACAATGTCTTTATTTTATTGCTTTGTATGTGGTGCTGAGGATCGAACCCAGGGCCTCACACATGCGAGGCAAGCGCTCTACCACTGAGCTACAATCCCAGCCCCCTGGACTCTTTCCAACTGGGAGAAACCATGTCACCAGAATAGGGGGTTCATGCATAGAAAAAAACACTTCAGATAGTAACAAGATAGCCAGGTTTGGTGGCACATGCCTATAACCTGAGTTACTAGGGAGGCTAAGAAGGATCCCAAATTCAAGGCCAGTCTGGGCAACTTAGTGAGATCTTATCTCAACATTAAAATAAAAACGACTAGCCCAGCATGGTGGCGCACACCTGTAATCCCAGCACTTAGGGAGGCTGAGATGGCAGAATTGTGAGTTCAAAGCCAGCCTCAGCAACAGTGAGGCGCTAAGCAACTCAGTGAGAACCTGTCTCTACATAAAACACAAAATAGGGCTGGGGATGTGACTCAGTGGTCGAGTGACCCTGAGTTCAATCCCCAGTACCAAAAAAAGAAAAAAAATAAAAAATAAAAAGGACTGAGCCGGGTGTGGCACACACTGTAATCCCAGCACTTAGGGAGGCTGAGACAGGAGAATCGCGAGTTCAAAGCCAGCCTCAGCAACGGTGAGGCACTAACCAACTCAATGAGACCTTGTCTCTACATAAAACACAAAATAGGGCTGGGGATGTGGCTCAGAGGTCAAGTACTCCTGAGTTCAATGCCTGGTACTAAGAATAAATAAATAAATAGAATAAAATAAAATAAAAAGGTCTGGTATGGTGGTGCATGCCTGTAATGCCAGCAACTTGGAGTCTGTGGCAGAAGGATCACAAGTTCAAGGCCAGCCTCAGCAACTTAGTGAGGCCCAGTCTCAAATTTTAAACAAGGAATTAAAAAGGGCTGAAGATGTATCTCAATAGCAAAATGCCCCTGGATTCAATCCCAAGTACCCCCCCCCCAAGCAACAAGTTAGTCTTATCACCTTTTTTTCCTTCACAACAGTGAGAAACAGGTGAAAGGGGAAATGATTACTCTATTCCAAAAAAGGAATCAGCCAACTGTTTAACTCCTATCAAAGACTGAGTTGGCACATTTCAATTAGGGCTATAAAAGTGTTAACTAAGCCCAGCACGGTGGCTCAAGCCTGTAGCACTTAGGGAGGCTGAGACAGGAGAATAGTGAGTTCAAAGCCAGCCTCAGCAATGGCGAAGGGCTAAGCAACTCAGTGAGACCCTGTATCTACATAAAACACTAAATAGGGCTGGGGATGTGGCTCAGTGGTCGAGTACCCCTGAGTTCAATCCCCAGTACCAAAAAAAAAAGTGTTAACTAAATGGGCACGGTGGTGCATGCCTGTAATTCCAGCCATTCTGGAGGCTGAGGCAGAAGGGTTGCAAAATCCAGGTCAGCCAGGAAAGTTTAGCTTGACCTTGTATCAAAAAAATAAAGGCTTGGGGACGTGGCTCAGTGCAAGAACGCCTAAGTGCAATCCACAGTACCGCAAGAATAACAAGTGTTAACTAGTTAGTACTGTTACTAAAGCAGGGCCTTTTCTGACGAACAGCCTGTCCAACCAAGCCCCACTCCCTTTAAACCTAATTGGGGGAAAATCCAAAAAGACCATAAGGAGGATCCCAGCGTCCCCGCCTTGCCCACGAATAGGCTCATCCATGCTCCGCCCCGATTTACGAAAGCGACCTGGGAAAAACCATACTCCGTAAATCTAGGGGTTTCCACTCAACGCCGCAGCCCCCCGCCGCTGGAGTGGATTTGACCAGCTTATCATTTCAGTAACAAAAAGGGACTATGAGATACGAAGTCAGGGGAAATGTTAGGTAGTTCGTCCTGCACCGCACCTTCTCAGGCACACAACTGTGGCTCCTGTTAACAGAGCCTGAGCGGGAGGAGCCAGGCGAGGGAGCGGAAGTAGTTAAGTTTCTGAGTCTCCCAAGTCTGGTACATGGCACTGTGTGGCCTATGTTTCCCGCCCGCCTCCCACGGCTGGCCTGGGCGCCGCAACTACAGTCCCAGTGCCTGGGCCTGTTGTCGTACCAAGGCTCCTCCATGGCGGCCGCGTCTGACCGCGCAGTCTAGCCAGACCCTAGCCAGGCCACGCCCCCAATGTAAACGCACGTACACGCGCGAGCTTTTCACCATATCCAGGGAAACGATTGGGTCGCTTCGCTACTTGTCAAGCCAAAGGCGCACTCTTATTGGCCAGCTAGATTTGCGTCATCAGTTCACTGCAGCCCTTGCGTCGCCCAGTTACCTCAAGGCTTCGGGGAAGAGGACCTCATTCTGTGCTTTGAGGGGGAAAAAAAATAATTTCGTGTGGTATTGGTGATCACTGTAGCAACGAGGGAGCGTCGGCCGGTCTGACAGCTTTTCCACTACCTGCACGATTGTTTTGGTAATGCTGGGGTGGGCACATATTTTTAGATCTGGAGGAGGTGTTGCATTCCGCTCCCCCATCCCAGCGCCTTAGTTTCTCCCACCCAGCAGTCTTTGAGGGACAGTGGGTGAGCCCATTCCTGGGGTGCAGGGGTGCTGCACGTGGCACCCTCGGCAGTGGGTGGAGCCTGGGCCTGGAGGAGGAACTGGGTCCTGCACCATCCGGTCTCGAGAGCGGGGTTGGTGAGAATTTTGGTGATACTGCCACCTATCTCTTCCATCTCTTAGCACGTAGGTTCTGTTAGTCCAGCTACTGGTGCAGTTAGGTAGGTGGGGGTCGGAAAAGTAGTACAGGCTGCGGGGAGGTTCTTGGTTATTAGATCTATATTAGTTTCTTCATTTGAGCTGGTTTTCAGTCTGTCTCTCCGTCCCTAGGTCTGTCACCTATCCGCTATGCCGCTGCCCGTTGCGCTGCAGACCCGCTTGGCCAAGAGAGGGATCCTGAAACATCTGGAGCCTGGTGAGAAAGCTAAGAGTAGATGGGCCTACGATTTGCCAGTCTTGACAGGCACTTTGTTTATATTGGCATTTGATAATTAGCAAGGGCCTAGTGTGCACCAAGCAGTGGTGTGGCAGGCATCTCATTTTTAACAATATGACTTCCTGGCAGCCATTCCTACTGTGTGCTAAGCACTGTATGTGACAAGCATTGGAGGTTAAATATTTCATCCTTAGCAATAACAATATGAGTTGCCGTGTTTAATCCATGAATCAAAGTGATTGCAATGACATGCACCTACAGACCAAGTTATTCAGGAGACTGAGGCAGGGTGGGGGGATTACTTGAGCTCAGGAGTTCTGGGCCAGTCTTGGCAACAATCATGAGACACAATTCACAATTTCAAGAAATAATTAAAATAAATCTGTGGGGGCTGGGATTGTAGCTCAGCGGTAGAGCGCTTGCCTCGCATGCGTGAGGCCCTGGGTTCGATCCTCAGCACCACATACAAAGCAATAAAATAAAGACATTGTGTCCATCTATAACTAAATAAAAAAAAAAAAAATCTTTAAAAAAAAAAAAAATAAAATAAATCTGTGAATCAATCTATAGGGTTTGACTACATGGTATCTAATAGGAAGGATAGCTGACAAATCCTGCAGTCTCCTATTGTCAAGTATAGTGGCAGGGTGATGTTGTTTTATAGATAGCATGTATTTCACAGGTCTTTTGGTGATTGATATAATAGTGGTGATATATACTTTATTGTTCACCATATCAACAGCTGACATGTATTTAGGACCTAAGAACATGGCATACATATTATGGCTAACAGTCTAAAATGATAGTTAGGATCTCTCATTTAGGCCTACTGTGTTGCTGGCTGCTAATTATACCTTATGGTTAATAATATTAAAACCTGACATATGTTTTGGGCTGTGGTGTGCCAGGCACTAAAAAATGCATCATACTTTCTCCTTATTGATATTTGAGATCTATTACAAGACCACTGTGTGCCAGGCATACAACTTGTGGTTAATGATATTAATGGTAATTGTGTTTTGGCGGTGCTAGGTATTGAACCCAGGTTTCTGATTATGTTAGGCAAGTGCTACACCACTGAGCTACACCCCCAACTTCATATCATTGGCATTTCTTTTAAGCCTATTAAGTACGAGGCCCACTGCTGATATAGTTGTACATCTTATTAGCAATATTGATAATTATGTCTAATGTCTATTTCAGGCCTACTTTGTGACAGGCATTATGACATTGCTGGCTTCTACATTTTCATTGTTAATTATATCCACAGCTAAAATCTGCTATAGGATCTACTGAGAGCCAGCACTGAGCTGATAGTAGACATTTTTTATTCGACTGATATTAACTGACATCTGTTGCAGGCTTACTAAGACCTCAGGAACTTAATGGATTCAGAGCAATGTTTGGATAAGTCCATTGCTACCCAAACTCTTACCACTCAATATAGAGGACTCAGGAACCCTGTACTCACCAAACTTGGAAGCTGAATAGATTGGACATTATTTTTAGAGAACTCCCTTGCTGATCAAACTCATTTCAGCTACATAGGTTGGGTTACAGTGTCACATGCTACGTGAACTCAGGAACTGAATGGATGTGGATAAATTTTTTTCTTGGGAGTACTGGGGATTGAACCTAGGGCCTTATGTGTGCTAGACAAATGCTCTACCATTGAGCTATACCCCTAGCATGATGTGGATAATTTGATGAATTCCTATCAACTTTGAAACCAGACAGGTTTGGATAACACTATAAACTCATTGACTGGACCCAGAACCAAAAGATTCATGTAAATTTTCTGGCAAATTTCCTAAAACAGACGTGTTTGAAATGCAAGAAGTACTTCATTTGCTTCCTGGCACACACATACACCCAAGTGTGTCTTCCACATGTGATTTGTGTGGATGTGAGTGTGCCTCTCCTGGCCCTGACTGTAGGATGAGAACTCCCCTGTTCCTTAACTGCTGTCCTCCTCCTCCCTCCCTCCTCCTTTTCCCTCCTCCTCCTCCTCCTCCTCCTCGTTCTGCTAGAACCGGAGGAAGAGATCATTGCTGAGGACTATGATGATGATCCTGTGGACTATGAGGCCACCCGGTTGGAGGGCCTGCCACCGAGCTGGTACAAGGTGTTCGACCCTTCCTGGTGAGCCTGGGGACCTGGGGGGGAAGGGCAACTGACTTTTTAGTTTGCCCTTCCTGTATTGTCCCCTACTGTGGGGCATACAGGGGACATGGGAAGAGTTCTGGGGTCCTGACGTGGGACAGATACAGGAAGAGATTGGGGAGACAAGAGTTCTTACCAGTAGAAGACATCTATATGCTGACACTCCTTCCCTCCCACTGCCCCACAGCGGGCTCCCTTACTACTGGAATGTGGACACAGACCTCGTGTCCTGGCTCTCCCCACATGACCCCAACTCCGTGGTTACCAAATCTGCCAAGAAGCTCAGGAGCAGTAATGCAGGTGAGTTGGCAGATCCAGTGGTGCCTCGAGACTTGCAGTTCTGAGAGGGGCCAAGTAAATTATAGCAGATCAAGGAGGGGCAGCTGAAACCAAGCAGGCCCATCCCCAGGCTAATGAGGTTGTTGAAGGCAGAGACTGCTGGGTCCTGGGATGGAAGAAAGTCACTTTAGGACTTTCGTGTTTCCCTAGATGCTGAGGAGAAGTCGGACCGGAGCCATGAGAAGTCGGACAGGGGCCACGAGAAGTCAGACAGGGTCCATGAGAAGCTGGATCGGGGTCATGACAAGTTGGACCGGAACCATGACAAGTCTGACAGAGATCGAGAGCGTAGCTATGACAAAGTAGACAGAGAGAGAGAGCGGGACAGGGAACGGGATCGGGACCGTGGGTATGACAAGGCAGACCGGGAAGAGGGCAAAGAACGGCGCCACCATCGCCGGGAGGAACTGGCTCCCTACCCCAAGAACAAGAAGGGTAAGCAAAGCAGGCTGGGACTTGGGTGAGGCAATCAGGGTGCCAGGGCATATGACATGAGGAAGCCCTTTCTCAGGTGGGTGCCTGAACCTGGTATCCAGGAGAAGGGTGCTGTGGTCCACTGCAGTTGCAGTTTCTATTTCTTCCTGGGATAGAGGGCTGTGTGATGAGGGACTCCTTTTGCCTCAGTTGAAGAACTTGCTCTGCCACTTACTTCCCTAGTGGCAAGCCGAAAGGATGACGAGTTAGACCCCATGGACCCCAGCTCATACTCAGATGCACCACGGTAAGTGACAACCCCTTGTGAGCCCTTCTCTTTCTTCATGACTCACTGCACCTGTGAACACCATCCTCCTCATCATGTCCTTCCCTCTTCCTCAGTCTTGGCTGGTTGGGGGATGATCACTATACCCCTTTCCCACCGCCTGACCCTCTATCACCTCCAGGGGCACATGGTCAACAGGACTCCCCAAGCGGAATGAGGCTAAAACGGGTGCTGATACGACAGCAGCGGGGCCCCTCTTCCAGCAGCGTCCATACCCATCCCCAGGGGCTGTGCTCCGGGCCAATGCCGAGGCTTCTCGAACCAAGCAGCAGGACTGAACCCTTGTTCTCTGGAGCCCTCGCAGTTATCTTTTTTTTTTTCTTTTCTTTTCATGATACTGGATATCAAACCCAGGGCCTTATACATACTAGGCAAGCATTCTACCACTGAGCTATTCCCCCAGCCCCCCTGGCCTTTTTAATAAAAGCTTTACTGTGGATCGTGTTCATGAGGCTTAAGTGCTTCCTCCTCTTACTCTTTTCAGGCTCCCCAATCCAAACTGGCAAGATCCAAAACACATTTTATTTCCAAAACTCACCTAAGAAATAATACTGGGGTGGCAGGGGCTGAGGGCTGAGGTGGGACATTAACAAAGAAAGCTTAGTCATGTCTGCCCTGCATGGGAACAGGCACAGTGTGGATAGCGAGTTCAGTGTCTACCTCACCCTACCCCTAATACTGATCAGAGTTTAGTCCCAGCTGGGCCAGGGCAAGAAGGGAGATGGACGCCAGGCCAACGTCTTCAATCCCGGCAGCTACGAACCTTTCACCTTGGTGAGCAACCTGTGGTGGGGATGGGAAGGAAAGAGAAACACAGAAAGCTGGGGTGGGCTGGCAGGCGGGTTTCCTGAGCAAGCAAGGGTTGTGGTAGTAAGGGTGGTAGTCCTGGGATTAGTAACAGTGCCTATGCGGAGAGAGCCCACTGGGTCAGAAAGCTACACGTGGACTAAATAAATACAACATCTTTATTTGGCATTGGGTATCCTGACATTTGTTCATTACAGTTCCTTAGAAAACAAACCAAAAAAATCAGACAAATTAATAAAATAAAGATCCAGTGGCCCTATTTACATATAGCAAAGACAGCCCAGGCATCTCCCATGAGCACGCATGCGTGCACACACATACACACACACACACACACACACACACACACACACACACACACACACACACCCTGGGATACAGTTAGGGGGTTAATAAGCTTTGGGGAGTGCAGGGAGCAGGTTTCACGGCTCATCAATTCTCAGACACCCCACCATGAAATTAGGGTGCCTCATAATACAGCCAACAGGGTAGCAAAAGTGAGATTGGCAGCTTTAATTTTCTTCTCTGTATGTCTCAGAAAATAACCCTGCATCTGGCAATTGCCAGTGTCTTAAGTTCAATGAGATTTAGCCACTTCAAGGACCTCCCTTCCCTACTTCCCACACTCTGGATCATTAATGATCTGATTACACCACAAATCCCCAAATGACTAAAAAACAAATGGCCCCTACTGCACCCTCCCCCAGATGCAAACTCTCAGCTCACACCTATTTCTTACCCTGGGTGTGTGCAGCAAGCCCATCTTTAAGGGCCTCAGTGCCAGAGAAGCTGCCTCAAGGCCATGAAAGAGACCAAGCCAGCATGACCCAGGGTGGTAGTAAGGGAGGAGAGAAGGCCTCAAAGGATGGGAAACAGAACCCCACAGGTAGGCATTAGTCATTATTAAAGAGCTGCAGGATTTCTGTCCAGTCTGTCCTTATAAAATTGGAGGGATGGCTGGAAGGACCTGTCCCAGCCATGAGAGACAAGACACCTCCAGCTAACAGGGGTGGGTAGACAAGACAAAATGCCTTGAATGACCATTCTCCCAACTCTGTTCCCAAAGAGGTTAGACTGGGACAGAGGAAGCAGCTCTAAAAACCTCCTCGGGGGATGTCAGTCTACCAGGAGGGGTTCATGTTGACACCCAACCCTAGTCCCACACCCCTCCAGAAGTCTCAGTGTCCTGGGAAAAAAGACCATCTTCCAACCCCAGAGGAGCCAGGCCCTGGCAATGACTTGGGTCCTATAGATGCCCAACAACCTCCACCCCGTCCCCCTCCCTGTTGCCCCCTCCCCCCCGACCAGCCCTCATTTCACCAGCACTGACTTTGGCAGAAAGGGCTCCGTGATGAGGTCTCCTCGGTGGGAGGACAGCTGCGGTGGTGGTGGCTGCCCTGGAGGCTGCTGGTGAATGCAGGGCCCAGAGGCAGAGGCGGAGGCAGAAGTAGAAGCTATGGCTTTGATTGCACCTCGGGGAAGGCTGTAGAGGTAGACTGCACCAATGACGAGCCCAGCGCCAAGGGCAAATAATGGGTCCAAGTGGAAGCCAAAGAGGCGGATGGAGGCAACAGTGGACAGCACAATGGACAGGGAGGTGGCAAAGCCCTTGAGGATGTTGTCAGCGTACTTGACAACAACAGCCACCAGCAGCCCACCAAAGGCCTGGTTAAGTACCACGCCCCAGACGGCAGGCGTGTACCCAAAGAAGAAGCCACGGCGGGCCACAGCAGTACCCTCAGCCCACCAGAGCCCTACCAGGCCCAATGCTGTGCCAAAGAGGCCCAGTTGCAGGTTGCGAAGCCATACGGACCCTGAGCTGCCTTTGAGGATCTTCTCAAAGTAGACACCTGCAAAGCCGGAGGAGAGACAGGAGGCCACAACGGCTACTAGGCCTGCCCCTGGGTTCTGATCCAGTGGCCGTGGGCCACCTCCACCTGCTTGCTGTGCCTGGACAATGGCGACACCAGTGAAAAGGAGCAGCAGGGAGGCCCACTGCAGCCGGGAGAGGCTGCGATTCAGCATGAGCACGGAGAACAGTGCTGTGGTCAGGATCTTCAGCTGGTACGTCACCTGTGGGTGACATGAGGAAGGTACTGAGGGCTCATCCTGACTCCTAGTAGGGGTGTGTGTGTTCAGGGGACAACAGCACTCACTGTGGCACAATGGAGGGACACTGGATGTCAATAGATGAAAATAAAAATAGCAAGAAGGGCCAGTCACTGGCCATTGACTGAGTTGTACACAACTCACCTCCAAGAGAGTACACAGAAGGGTGGTGGTGCCAGAAGTCCCAAGCCACACCCAAGTTCACATCCCAATCCCATTTCCTGGCTGTGTCACCAGGGACAAAGCACTTGTCCTGTCTGAGCCCTGGCAATCTCATCTGTAAAATAAGGCTGAAGTATATAAACCACCTTGCAGCAGGCAGGCTTCGTGAGGAGGGAGATCTTGATACAAATGAGTCAACCACGACAACAATAAAGCCAGTAAATATTTACATAGTGCATTCTAGGTGCCAGTGTGGACTGAAGCACTATGTAAATAGGTTCACTTAATCCTCATGGGCATCAATGTAACCTCCAGTTGAAAGATACATAAACTAAGAAACTCAGACATAGAGACATTAGGTAACTTGCCCCAAAATCACACAGCTGGAAAGTAGAATTGAAATTTGAACTCAAGCAATTCAGCCCTGGAATCCCGACTCTTAACCATTTAACAAGGTTGCCCATGAATAGCCAACCTTGGGCTCTTTCCAGGTATTTCTTTCAATCATCCCAGCATCCCCATAAGCATGCTCTATTCCCATTTCTCACAGATGAGGACACTGTGATTGAGGGAGTTCCAAATGACACAGCCCCTGCTTTCTGCAGCACATTCCTCTCCCTACCCTCTATCCCCCAACCCAGCCAGTTCCCTTGGGGCAACACTGGGCTCAGGGCTCACCTGGAAGGTGGCAGCTGGTAAATTGGAGATGGCAACATACTGAAGGTTATTTTGCAAGGTGTAGATGAGAGAGGGCACTGCGAGCTTTAGTGTGTCCACATACTGCACCAAGACGGCCTCATGGAGGAAAAGAACCAAGTGCTTCACGTTACCTTGGTGAAAGAAGGAGAGCTCTTTTTAACAAAGACAACCAAAGGTAGGGATCCCCTAAAGGTTGAGACCAGGCCTTGCTCTTGCCCTTCCACACTGGCCTAATTCCCTGGGGGCTAGAATGAGGTCTCGGGCTCAGTTTTTTTTTTTCAGTACTAGAGATTGAATTCAGGGTCTTGTGCATGTTAAGTATGTACTCTATTACTAAGCTACATCCCCAGCCCCTGTGCTGTTTCTTTCTCCCTGTTACAACTGTGTCTCCAGAAAACCTTTCTGATATTAAGTTTGCTGCAAAAGGAGTTGGGGTGTTGGGCTGGGATTGTGGCTTAGTGGTGAAGCACTTGCCTAGCATGTGTAAGGCACTGGGTTCGATCCTCAACACCACATAAAAATAAATGAATAAAATAAAGGTACTGTGTCCATCTGCAACTAAAATAGTTTTTTTTAAAATTTTTATTTATTTTTTTAGTTGTGGGTGGACAGAATATCTTTATTTTATTTTTATGTGGTGCTGAGGATCGAACCCAGTGCCTCATGCATGCTAGGCGAGCACGCTACCACTGTGCCACAATCCCAGCACCTAAAATAGTTTTTTAAAAAGGAGTTGGGGTGTAGTTCAGTAGCAAGGCAACTGTCTAGCAGGCAGAGTCCCAAATTTCTATCCACAGCACTGCCAAAAAAGAAAAAAAAATATCCCCAGAAGAACCTCCAAACAGGGTGTGGTGTCCAATGCTTCTATTCCCAACTACTTAAGAGGCTTTGACAGGAGGATCCCAAGTTCAAGGACAACCTTGACAATTTAGTGAGACCCTGTCTCAAGACAATACAAAAAAGGGCTGTGGACATAGGTAGAGTGCTTGCCTACCATGTACAAGACTGAGTCCAATCCCCAGCACCACACACAAACACACAAATTATCCATCACACTGTGTTGGATAATCATAGACTACACTTCATTCACCTGAGAGCCCACTTCCCAGGCATAGAGCCCCAATCAGGGTAAGCACTCAATACATATTGTACAATGAAAAAATCATCATTAACCAGGAACTTATGAAGTAGAAGCCTTGGAGTTTGGGTGGAAAGTCATATTCTAAACATAGCGGAAGTATAAGACTAATTATTTTATTTATTTTTGGTACTGGAGATGGAACCCAGGATCTCATGCATGCTACTACTGAGATAAACCCCAGCCCAAGACTAGATTTTTAGACTTAGACTATCTTAGTTCCTTAGTGGCCCACGAGCCACCTGTGAGCAAGAGCCAGCCCTAGACACACAAATTAGTTTCCCCTGACCATAGATGAATGCAGTCTTGATTATTAAGTAGAAGTCTGGCCAGAACCTGCTCCAATGAACAACTGAGAATCATTTCCTATGTAACAACACAGACTCTGCAAAGGCCACCTCAATGTTTTCTTTTTTTTTTTTTTTTTGATGCTGGTGATTAAATCCAGGACCTCATACATGCTAGACAAGTGCTTCACCACTGATCTATACACCAGCCCCCCATTTTGTGAACTGGATAACCCAGGGACATTCCACCTCTAAGCTACATCTCCAGCCCCTTTTTATTTTTATTTATTTTTTGGTACTGGGGATTGAACCCAAAGGCACTTAACCACTAAGCCATATACCAAGTCCTTTTTATTTTTTATTTTGAGACAGGGTCTTGCTAAGTTACTTAGGGCCTTGTTAAGTTGTCAAGGCTGGACTCGTGCCTAAGCCTCCCAAGTTGCTGGGATTACAGGCAGGCACCATCATGATGGCATCAGCCCCTTAAAAAAAAAGAAATTTGAAGCCGGGCACAGTGGCGCAAGCCTGTAATCCCAGCATTTAGGGAGGCTGAGACAGGAGAATCACAAGTTCAAAGTCAGCCTCAGCAATGGCGAGGCACTAAGCAATTTAGTGAGACCCTGTCTCTACATAAAACACAAAATAGGGCTGAGGATGTGGCTCAGTGGACGACTACCCCCGAGTTCAATCTTTGGTACCAAAAAAAAAAAAAAAGGAAAAGAAATTTGAAAGAGAGTATTGCCAAATTGCCAAGGTTGGTTTCCAACTTGCTATCCTCCTGCCTCAGCTTCCCAAGTCACTGGATTACAGCTGTGCATCACTATACCCAGCCTCTAGCCTTTTTTTTTTTTGCTTTATTTTCAGACAGAGTCTCACTAAGTTGTCCAGGCTAGCCTAGGACTTGTGATTCTTCTGCCTAAACCTCCCAAGCAGTTGGGACTCCAGGCATGCAATCCCCAGTACTACAAATACATAAATAAATAGAATAAGTAAACAAGACAAAAAAATGAAAAGATAACAAGGTATATGTATCATATATCATAAACCCCAAAGGGTTGGAATTGCATGCTGTAAGCAAACATAAATATGCACATTCTTATTACTGTGGCGAACTGTGATAATATTCACACCAAATAAGAAAAATAAAAAACACAGTCTAAGGGCTGGGATTGCAGCTCAGCAGTAGAGCGCCTGCCTCGCATGCGTGAGGCCCTGGGTTCGATCCTCAGCACCACATACAAACCAATAAAATAAAGACATTGTGTCCATCTACAACTAAAAAAAAAAAAACCAACACAATCTAGCAAGAGCTGACATTAGGTCAGGCTAGTTTTCTTTCTTTCTTTCTTTCTTTTTTTTGTAGTAGTGGAATGGAACCTTAGCCTCACCTACTCAGGAGGCTGAGGCAGGAGGATGGCTTGAGTCTACAAGTTTGAGTAGATTAGGCTTAGAAACACAGCATAGAGTCTATTTCTCAAATAAAAGAAAATTTAAAATTATGGATAAGAGCTAAAAGTCTGGCTGAGCCTGGTTGTGCATGCCTGTAATCCTAGCCACTCAGGAGGCTGAAGCAGGAAGATCCCAAGTTTGAGGCTAGCCTGGGCATATTTTTTTTTAAGTAAAAAAGGGTTGGGGAAAACATACCCCTGGCCCTGGGTTAAATCCTCAGCACTGGGGGAGAAAAACTTGGAGGCCCGTGATGTAGTCTTTAGCTCTCTATCCCTTCCCATCTCAAACATCAGTCCTATGAGGGCAAGGCCTTGAACTGACATGCTCCTGCCTCAGTTTCCCAAGCCAATGGGATTATAGGCATGCACCACCATGCCTGAAATTTTATTTATTTATTTGTTTGTTTGTTTGCTTATTTATTTTTTGCTACTGGAGATTTAACTCAAGGGTACTTGACCACTGAGCCACATCCCCAGCCCTATTTTGTGTGTGTTTTTTTTAAATGTAGAGCAGGGTCTCACTGAGTTCCTTAGTGCCTCGCTGTTGCTGAGGCTGGCTTTGAACTCCCAATTCTCCTGTTTTAGCCTCCCAAAGTGCTGGGATTACAGGCTTGCACCACCATGCCCAGCTCATGGCTGGCATTTCAAAAAATTTTATTACACTTAAGATATCATTATAGCCAGGGGTGGTGGTGTATGCCTGTAATCCCAGCACTTTGGGAGGCTGAGACAGGAGAATTATGAGTTCAAAGCCAGCCTCAGCAACGGCAAGACACTAAGCAACTCAGTGAGACCCCGTCTCTACATAAAACACAAAATAGGGCTGGGGACTCAGGAGTGCTTAACCACTGAACCCCATCACTAACCTTTTTTATTTTCTGAGGCAGATTCTAAGTTGCTTAGGGTCTCATTAAGTTGCTAAGACTGGTTTTGTTTGTTTTTGGTACTGGGGATTGAACTCAGGGGTAGTCGACCACTGAGCCACATCCCCAGCCCTATTTTGTGTTTTATGTAGAGGCAGGGTCTCACTGAGTTGCTTAGTGCCTCACCCTTGCTGAGGCTGGCTTTGAACTTGCTATTCTCCAGTCTGAGGCTCCCAAAGCGCTGGGATTAGGGGCTGGGACTACAGCTTAGTGGTAGAGTGCTTGCCTTGCGTGTGGGAGGCACTAGATTCGATCCTCAGCACCATATACAAATAAATAAATAAAGATATTGTGTCCATCTACAACTAAAAAAATATTTTAAAAAAAAGTGCTGGGATTACAGGCTCGCGCCGCCGTGTCTGGCTTTAGACTGGCTTTGAAGTTGCAGTCCTCCTACCTCAGCCTCCCAAGTTGCTGGGATTATGGGTGTGTGTCACCATGCCTGACTAAAGTTTTTTTGGTGGGGGGGGGGTACCAGGGATTGAATTCTGGAGGACTAGGCCACTGAGCCACATCTCCAGTCCTATTTTGTATTCTATTTAGAGCTAGGGTCTCACTGAGTTGCATAGCACCTCACTGTTGATGAGGCTGGCTTTGAACTCATGATCCTCCTGTCTCAGCCTCCAGAGCCACTGGGATTACAGGCTTGTTCCACCATGCCCAGCTTCTGAATTATTTTTTGATGCATGATTTTTGGGTATTATATATTTATTTATTTATTGTTTTTGAGATGAGGTCTTGCTGTTTTGCCTAGGCTGGCCTCAAATTCCTGGACTCAAAAAATACTCCTGCCTCAAACTTCTGAGTAGCTGGTATTATAGGTGTGTGCCACCACATCTGACTAGTATTATCCTTAAAAATGTGTCAAATAATTTATTCAAACCTGGTGTGATGGTGCACGTCTGTAATCCCAGCAGCTTGGGAGGCTGAGACAGGAGAATGGTGAGTTCAAAGCCAGCCTCAGCAACAGGGAGGCACTAAGGAACTCAGTGAGACCTTGTCTCTAAATAAAATACAAAATAGGGCTGAGGATGTGGCTCAGTGGTCGAATGTCCCTGAGATCGATCCATGGTACCAAAAACAAAACAAAACAAAAATTATTTAAGATAATAAGGGGGATTTGGAACATAGCTCAGTGGTAGAACACTTGCCCAGCATGTGAGAGGCCCTCAGTTCAATCCACAGTACCACAAAAACAACAGCAAAAAGATAATAAGGACTAATTAGAACAAATAAAAATATATTAAAGGATTGAGTTTGAAATAATGTGGGGAGAAGTACATAGAAATATAGACTAGCAGTGACTGGATAATCATTGATGCTGCTTCATGGCAAAGGGGCCATGAGTTGATAGTTGTTAATCTGGGGGATGAATATATGGATATTTTACTATTTATTCTGATTTTGTCTAAATTTGGAATTCTCCATTATACAAAGTTAAAGGTAAATCAATGAGTCACTATGTGAGTCTCCTGCTACCTTATGGGTGTAAGATCTCATTCCTACAGCCCCAAGGTATTAGTGGTATAAAAGTGTAGATGCAGCTACTCACAGCTGTGGGATGGGAAGAAGCTTACGTGCACTTACATTATACCCAGGCAGGTTCATAGACATGGGGATACTCCATGTGAACACACACACATATGTGGGGAGTCCTTCCCAACAACCCCTCCCTGGCTCGTACCCCTCTTCTGTGCGAAGAGCAGCAGGAGGCAGGTGAGACCTTTGAGCACTTCGGCCATGACCACAGCAGTTGTGGCAAAGAAGCGATCCCCAGGCAGCGTGCGGGCGTAGCGGATGCTGAGGATGAGGGAAGCATTCTGGACCACCAGCACAGCTAGGGATATGTACTTGAGGCGCCGGTGAGCTGTGGGGAACGGAAGGGGTAGGGGGAGAGGAGGGGGGTCAGAAGCTGCTGGGGCATAGCCACACCACCACCCAACCCCTCTCCTTTCTCAACCAGGATTGTCTGAGCCATTGCAACTTTCTCTACCTGCCTGTCCACCCTGACCCAATGAGGGTCTGACCCCTACCTGCTTCCATTCCTTCAACCACAGGCAGGAATGCTAAAAAAGGACAAGTGGGTCCATTCTGTCTAGCTCATATTTGGAATCCTTGCTGAGATATCAGGAAATGGCTAGGGCAGGCCCTAGATATCCACCCCCATCTCCCTATCTCCCAGACAGAATACCAACAACTACATTTTTTTTCTTTTTTTTGGTACTGGAGATTGAACTCAGGGGTACTCGACCACTGAGCCACATCCCCAGCCCTATTTTGTGTTTTATGTAGAGACAGCGTCTCACTGGGTTGCTTTAGCATCTCGCCATTGTTGAGGCTGGCTTTGAACTTGCGATTCTCCTGTCTCAGCCTCCCTAAGTGCTTGGATTACAGGCTTGAGCCACCGCGCCCGGCTAACAACTACATTTTCAACATTTATTGAGTGCTCACTGGGTGCCTATCACCAGATTAAGAAATTTTATGGATTTCTTCAATAGACTTTTTTTTTGGGGAGGAGGGGGGTACTGGGGATTGAACTCAGGGGCAGGTCTATTTTGTGTTTTATGTAGAGACAGGGTCTCACTGAGTTGCTTAGTGCCTCGCCCTTGCTGAGGCTGGCTTTGAACTCACAATTCTCATGTCTCAGCATCCCAAAGTGCTGGGATTACAGGCGTGTGCCACTGCACCGGCCTCAACAGACTCTTATATCACCCTGATTTCTTAAGGAACTATGAAGATTCCCATTATATGTATGAACAAATTGGGAACTTGTATGAAATGATGATCCTGTTTAATGAGGGTTTGTCCCATGTAAAGAAAATTACCCTAAATACAGGGAATGGGACCACTGTTTAAGGTATGTCCACCTCCTAAGAAATAGTATTTCTCTCATCTCCCCCACTGTCCCCAAGGACTGAACCTCATATAATGAACAGTTACCCCACTAAGAATGGTCTGTTTCCCTCAACCATATAAGTAAATACTTCCCTATATTCCACATGGCCTATCCTCCTAATGTTGCACACCCTCTTTCCCCAGCCAAAGAATTCCTTGTTCTACCCACACTCACAATGAACTCTCTCTGCTACAAGGAAGAACCTGGCACCCTCAAATGTTCTTTCTGTGACCTATAAGAAAGGACCCTCCCACTTCAACATACAATAAATTCTACCTCTATTAGGAAGGGACCTTCCCCATATATTGAAGGGCAACATCGTCCTCAAAATGGACCCAATAGTCATGAGGAAGGACCTGCCCCACCCTAGCTGACAATTTATAAGGTCCTTTCATAAGGAAGGAACAACCGCCCTCAGAACTGTTTCTTCCTTCTACAAGGAAGAACTTCCACACCGTCAGAATGGTCTCTCCCTTCCATAGGGAAAGACCTACAAGTACTCAGAATGGTCTCCATGGTCTTATCCTCTCCCAAAGGAAATTCCTTTCATATTTAGAGTGGTCTTTACCCTCCAAATGCGGAAGGACCCTTCCCACAACCACCCTTAGAGTGGTATCTTCCCCGCCCCAACACACTCGCAACGTTCGGTTCCAGTCTCCCTCCCCACACACACACACACACACACACACACACACACACACACGAGTCTCTCGAGCGCGTGCCGCTACAAAAGTGATGCTCCCTGTCACTTCAGTGAAGAATCTTTCTGACTCTCAACGATCCCGACCTCTGCCCTGCTGCCGACTGCTCGGCCACTGTGCGTCTCACCCGCACTCGTGGTCCCAGGCTCCAAAGTCCCCGCGGAGACCGCCCCTGGCCCGGCCGCCGCGGTAGAACCACCAACCCCAACCGCTGCCATGTTGGCATCTGCCCGGCCCGTCCCCTCGGCAACAGCAGGCCACTTCCGTGTCAATCACTTCCGCTTCCGGGCCTCTGAAGCGAGGGTGGAGCCGCGTGCCTGCCTGGCCAAAGGGATGGCTTTCCTCTGCCTCTCGTAAAGAGTGGCTGAGATAATGACTGGAGAAATTTCCGAGTTCTTCGAGAAAGGGAGAACCAGCGCATGGGCGACTCTAAGGCCGTCATTACAGATCCTTACTGCCCCACACCTCTTACTAGACCCGCCCCAGTGTCTCCTCAGTCAGATCCTGATGCCGCTCTCCATATTACCCGCCCATCCTTTCTCCTCATCTCATTGGTTCAATCGCATCTCGACCTCGGCTCTTTATTGGCACATCTTCAGACGGTACAGCCCTTTTTTTTTTTTTTTTTGGTACTGGGGATTGAACTCAGGGATATTCAACCACTGAGCCACATCCCCAGCCCCATTTTGTGTTTTATGTAGAGACAGGGTCTCACTGAGTTGCTTAGCACCTCGCCATTGCTGAGGCTGGCTTTGAACTCGCGATTCTCCTGTCTCAGCCTACCTAAGTGCTGGTACGGTACAGCCCTTTCCGCATCAGAAACTCTTGAGGTCCTTTTTGGTTGGGCTGAAGTTCCTCTCCCCCCACCTTCCCACCGAGGCTCCACCCCCAGGCATCTGGGAGGGATAAATTTTGAGGGCGGTGCTGGAGAGCCTCCACTGACTTATATAGGGCTAGGGAGCGAGAAGACACAGAAGAGTTGATGGAAATAAGGGCAATCATGCCACCTTAAGAAATAAGGGAATCGGTGAGGTTCACAGGTTAGTTCGGTTTTGATGGTAAGCAGGCCAGGGTACAGCTGAGATCAAAGGAAACCAGGACACCACAAAGAATGAAAGCGAGGAAGACCAGTTGAAAATGTCATCACAGCTGGGCGCTGTGGCGCACGCCTGTAATCCCAGCACTTTGGGACGCCCAGGCAGGAGGATCGCGAGTTCAAAGCCAACCTCAGCAGAGGCGAGATTCTAACCAACTTGATACCCTGTTTCTACATAAAACAGAAAATAGGGCTGGGGTGCCCCTGAGTTCAATCCTGGGTGCCAGAAAAAAAAAAAAAGCCATCACACCCTGGACGTTATTAAAATGCCAAGGAGGAAGTAACTATAGATTCTAGTTAGTGCTTAAACCGGATCACACTACAAGTCCTCTGAAAGGGATTTTTTTTTTTCCAGGGAAAGTATTATCTCCACCCCTGAGGTTGGGGAAAGGGTACAGGTCTTTTTTTTTTTTTAATTTAGTTGTAGATGGACACAAATATCTTTTTTTATGTGGTGCTGAGGATCGAACCCAGTGCCTCCTGCATGCAAGGCAAGCGCTCTACCACTGAGCTACAATCCCAGCCTTTCTTTTTTTTTTTTTGGTACCAGGGATTGAACTCAGGGGTACTCGACCACTGAGCCACATTCCCAGCCTTATTTTGTTTTTATGTAGAAGACAGGGTCTCACTGAGTTGCTTAGCACCTCGCTATGGCTGAGGCTGGCTTTGAACTCGCGATTCTCCTGTCTCAGCCTCCCAAAGTGCTGGGATTACAAGCGTGAGCCATTGCGCCCAGCTCCAGCCCCTTTTTTAAATGGTTTTTTAAAAAAGTTGTTGGTGGATATTTATTTTACGCATTTATTATTTATATATGGTGCTGAGAATTGAATCCAATGACTCACACATGCTAGGCAAGCGCTCTACAGCCCAGGGTACAGGTCTTTTTGCTTTGAGCTGGCATTTTTGGTGATGTGTCCCAAGTGTCCTCAATGTTTACAGCATTTCTAAGAATCCTTTTGTACACATTGGCAACACAAAAACTGAGGAAGAAACCAACATTTTTGTGGTCCAGCTGAAATAAACCCATAAAAGGGCTTTGACCCAGAAGACTGGGCTCACTGAGGTCATCTCAGCTTAGCATACAGCAGATGCTCTACAAATGGCCACTCAATTCTGATTCTATTACTTTTATTAAATAGTGGGTTTCCACACATGGCTTTTTAAATAATCCAGGCAGGGGAGAAGGGACAGGAGGGCACACGTTGTAGCTCCATTCCCTCCAATACACAAGTATTTACATTGTAGCAATTGGACAATCCTGGCTCAGGAGGAGGCAGCAAGAATCGCAAAAGTTGGAGAGGGGGGGCCCCAGGAGAACAAACAGCAAGACTTATTTCCCCCAGCCCATCCCCTAAAAACCATCCATCCCATCCTAATCTCTGGTGGTATCAGGTGGTGTCCATCTCCTATTCCTTCCCCAAGCTGTGGAAGTAAGGTTCTTCTCACCAGAATAAGAGCACTTGGGATAACAGAGTAGGGTCCCCTCACCAAAAATTAAAAAAAAAGAAAAAGAAAAAAAAGAGAAGAGCCCTGGGATAACAATAGGGCATTACCTTCCCCAGAATAAGCAATCCTGGGCTAAGGTTGGCAAGCAGCTTGATGAATCTGGGACCCTAGGCTAGGGGAAAGGGAAAGGGAAAGGGAAAGGGTCCTTTTGCTAAGAGCTGCTGGGGTATTTTAAGGAAAGCACCCTTGCCCCAAGTGAGAGCATTTTAACTAAGTTTGTGTGGTGGTAGTAGGAGGTGCCAGTGTAGGGATTACAACTCAGAACAAGAGTCCTGGGGCTCAGAGGGGAAATAACTTCAACCAAATAACCATCTTTAGCAAAACAAGAAACAAGGAATTCCTTCCTCCAGAATAAGGGACCACAGGCTCTAGGAGGAAGGCTCCTTCACAAAATTGGAATGGGGAGTGGGCAGAACTTGGCTCGTCTTCTAGGCCCTGATCCCCAATCACAGACCTTAGTAATACTGGATTTTAACAACCTGTAAAACCAGGTCAACAGATGTCCATCTATCCCTGTGGCAATGCCATGGGATTCCAACCAGTGGGAGCCTGGCTAAGCCTAGGGAAGTGCAGACCAGGCTGAGGGGGCAGGGCTTCCTTTGGGGGGGCTGAGGGGTGCTTCCTCTGCTGGTATTTGCATCCAAGGGTCCAGCAGGATCTCCTCCAGTGAGGGTCGGGAAGAGGGTTTCGGGTCCAGGCACCGGCGGATTAGGGCACTGCAGTCTGTGGGCCAAGAAGCACAGGGGAGATTTGCAGTTAGTAGGAGTAATAGTACCTGGGAAGGATGGAATGTGCTGGGCTGGGGTCTGTGAGGGGCCTCACCTGGGGAGACATGGGCAGGAAAATGGAGCTCAGCCTCCAGAATCTCCTGGTCTCTCTCAAAGGGTATGTCCCCACACACCATGTCATAGAGGAGGATACCCAATGACCAGACAGTGGCTGGGAGGGCATGGTACTGGTGTCGAGAGATCCACTCCGGAGGGCTATACACCCTTGTCCCTGCACAAAAAGCAAGAGTTAGGTCATTCTGATGCTGCCTCTCTTCTAGTCCCAGTCCCCCTTCACTAGAATAGTAGTGCTTGAAATATAGCATCAGGGACCCATGACCAAAAAAGGGCAGCTAAAACAGCAGAGCCCCCTTGACAGAATAAAAGCACTTAAAAAGTAACAGTAGAAGCCGGGCGCGGTGGCTCAAGCCTGTAATTCCAGCACTTAGGGAGGCTGAGACAGGAGAATCGCGAGTTCAAAGCCAGCCTCAGCAATGGCGAGGTGCTAAGCAACTCAGTGAGACCCTGTCTCTACATAAAACACAAAATAGGGCTAGGGATGTGGCTCAGTGGTCGAGTGCACCTGAGTTCAATCCCTGGTACCAAAAAAAAAAAGTAACAGTACAGCATGGAGTGTTATAGTGCAAGCTTGTAATCCCAGCTACTAAGGAGACTGAGGCAGGAGGTTAGCAAGGCTAACCTCTGCAATTTAGTGAGATGTTGGCTCAATATATAAACAAAGGACTGGGGATGTAGCTCAGGTATAGGGCACCACTGGTTCAATCCCCAGTACTACAAATGAAACAAAAGTAACAGTAGCATCCCCTTACCAAAAATAAAATAACTCATGATAATAACAAGATCCTCTCACCACATTAAAAGCCCAGGATTAATCCAATGTAAGATGGATTTTTTATGAGATGGCCAGGGGTGAGAATACTCAGTATAAGAAATCAAGAACCGGGCTGGGATTATAGCTCAGCGGTAGAGCGCTTGCCTCGCATGCGTGAGGCCCTGGGTTCGATCCTCAGCACCACGTACAAAGCAATAAAATAAAGACATTGTATCCATCTACAGCTAAAAAAATAAAAGATTTAAAAAAAAAAAAGAAATCAAGAACCTTATAAAGGTGCAATATAGGTCAAGTGTTATAAGAAAACATCCATGATTTAGGGAAGCCTTACCATCAAAATCAGTGTAGGGTTCATCATGAAGCAGGGCACCAGAACCAAAATCAATGAGTTTGGCACAGCCCCTGCGGAGGTCTATCAGGATGTTCTCATCCTTGATATCACGATGGACAACTCCACGGGTATGGCAGTGCTGAACAGCTGCCACTACCTGGCCAAAAAAGCAGCGACTTCGGCTTTCACCAAGTGGGCCCTTCTCTGTGATGTAGTCAAAGAGATCCTGGGCAGGAAGAGGCCTCTCAAGGACCAGCATGAAGCCCTCTGGTGTCTCAAACCAGTCAAGTAGGCGGATCACACCAGGGTGCCCACTGCCTTCACCCACCTTCCATAGCAGTGCCACTTCCAGTGGGCATGTGACCGAGTCAGACTGGAGGTGGACAGAAAATATTTGTTAAACAGGGCAAAGCAGCTAGTAGAAAGGAACCATAGCAGAAAATGGGCTCTCATAAATATAAATAAAGTATTTTGCCTAAATATCTAAAATTCCAACTGGCATATAGCTATCCAATTTTCATATCAGATAGTTTATAATGATTAATTGCAAGGGACCTGGCAAAAAATAAATACTGAAAGTTATTGTGATAATATAACTGTAACCAAGCACCCACAGCCACTCAACCCTCCCAACCCCTGTCTGTCAGTGACTGCCAGAAAGAGCCTTCCCGACTGAGTGGGGCCCTCTACCGGCCATGCCAATGACTTGCACAGCCGCAGACGTTTTCTCACGGAGATGTACATTCCCGCTTCTGCGCAGGTGCATCCTCTCCTTCTGGGTCTCACGGCATGCGCAGGCAGTCTCCCAAAAGACCGCCAGAGGGCGCTTTCGCCTCTACAGCTTGCACAGACCCGCCCTTATGTCCGTTAGAGCGCTAACGGCGGCAGGAGAGAAGCAGCCAGCATCACCATGGCAACCAGTGACCTCTGCCCTTCTTTCCCCTCCAGCATGCCCTGTGGGCAGCCCCCATAGCAGCTTTTAAAGGAGGATGAGAAAAGAGTTGGAAGGGAGAATCTAGGGCTCTGGGGAAATTGAGGTGAATCAGAACTGTATGTCACTCAAAGGTAGTAAACATGGGCTGGTGGAGCATTCTCACGGTTACAGGGCCCAGGGACCATATATCCTCTAGAAAAAAAAGGGGGGGGATTTCATCGTGAGTGATGGAGTCAATAAGTGAAGAATACCAAGGATACTTACCAAGGAAGACCAGCCCAACACACGATTCCGAGGAATCACTTTGATGGCCACCTGGAGAAGTGGGCTGAGGTAAGGGGGCCAGTAGATGACCCCCCCGAAAGCTCTCCCTGTCCAGAGACTGCAAACCTCCAATGACCCTCTATCTGCCAGCACCCCATTATTTCTGGTGCCCAGCCACACCACAGCCCATAATGAGCCAGGGTTCATACACTGCCCCCTATCCCCCCCAACCAAGTTAACCTCTCCCACCATCCCTAGCCTAGGGATCTCTCTTCTCAGGCATCAAGACCCCTCAGGTTCCAGGGATTTAGTTGTACATTTTCTTCATATTTTATATTTGTTTTTCCGCACTGAAGATTGAACCCAATCATGCTAGGCAAGCACTCAACCAATAAGGTATAGCGCAAACCCCGAGGTGGAAATTTCTTGATGGCCTAAGCCCTCAATTTCCTTCCTATCTCTGGGACTCCAACTCTGCACCAGGGTTCTGGTCCTTGGGACTCCACATCTACCTCCAAGATCCCCCAGATCACGAGTCTAGGCCCTCACCTTCCCACACATGCACACATTCTCTAGGTCGTGGGGTCTAGTGTCCTCAAGTCGCACACTCCTCAAACTCCCTGGACCTCCTGATTCTCCCCCTTGAAATCTGCTCCCCCCATACCCACCTGGACCACCACAGATGCGCACGCGCGCTCACACCCCCAGCAACCCAGAGCCTGGTCTTCATGACCCTACTATACACATTGCAGGTTCCCTCTGGGTTAACTAACATCCTAAAGCCCCAGGATCCCCGCCCCCGCCAAATACACCTGATCCTCCAAAGACCCTCATGGTAGATACCTGGAGTCGATCTGTGATGCGGTGTCCCGCGAAGACGGTGCCAAATCCCCCCTTCCCTAGAAGGGGGCCGAGTCGATACTCGGCCTCGAACGCTTCCCGATCCTTGCCTCCTACGCAGGCGGAGGCGAGGGAGTCAGGGTGGTGGCGTGCTAAGCTCTCCCGTGATTCCCTCCCCCACGCATTGCCACCCATCATTCCAGCCCACCCCACATGGACGCGGTAGGGGAGGTTGCGCTCACCTGGCGGCTGCGTGGGGGTCACAGGGGGCGCAGGGAGCCCCTGCAGAGGTTTGTTCAACATGGAGGAGCTGCTGCGCAGATTGAGCCCGCTGAATCCACTAAGCCCGCAGGGCGTAGAAGCCCGGGGCAGCGGAGCCGGGGAGCCAGGGCTGGGGGGCGCCAGGGTGGAAGGCAGGGAAACTGGTGGCCCGGAAGCGTCCGCAGACAGCGCAGCGTTAAGATTCGCCGCGCGCGCCAGCCCCAACGCTACTGAGCTGGGGCACGCGCCTCCCGGGAGAGTCGCCCTGCGCGACAGCTCCGCCCACCTGGCTTTGATCAATCCGGACGCGGCACCTGCTGTATACCAGCCAATCGGAGCCAGTCCTTATTTGCATACCACCCTCAATGTTTCAAGTGCCCCCTTATGCAAATACAAGCCTGGTTCTTCCGTGGAGGCGGGGCTTGCATGTAAATGATGGGGGCGCACACAGAGAGGAAACCGGTTCTGGGAATCCCTTTGCAGCAACCGCGTTTGTTTTGGTTGTTGCGCGGGGTTGTTGTTGGTGGGGGTGTGTGTATGTGTGTACACTTAAAAAACTGCGCAGCCTCCTTTCCTAGGAAGCTGGTTTGCCGCCGCCGCAGCCTCGAGATTAGCGCAGAGATAATGCCAGGCAGTCTTTTAAGAATCCGAGCCTGGGGGTAACCAGAATCCTGTCTTGAAGGATGCTTCTCACCCAGGACCATTCCTCCAGGCGACCATTGGCCCTGGCCTTGAAACTGAAATCAGGCCCCTAGAAGAACCTGTCCAGTTTCCAGTGAGGGGTAATACTTGATCACCGCTATGGACAGCAAACCCATCAAACACTAGAGTTCAGGTGCCCAGGGGCGGCAGTCTAGGGGGTTTTGCAGCCTAGAACCTAATCAGACCTGAAACGTAGCCATGGGCCCAGTCAGGAGGCCTGCAATCTAGAACGGCAGGAGGTGATTATTGGGGTTGTGCTTCTCAGTAACAGAGAGGGGCTAAAAGACCTGGGAAAAGGCTGCTATAGAGAAGCAGTTAGACAGTCTTTGACACAAATTTGTGAAAACAGCTAGAGAAGGCCTTGCAAGCCCCAGGAAGACAGACATGCACTCCAAAGATACACAGAATCACCATGAGACATCAACAGTCATATTCATATGAACTTGTCATAGACACACATGCAGACACATGTCCAAAAATAATGTCCAGAAATTAGTTACCAAAAGAGGCACTCCAAAAGACTCACATGGACCTACAATGCCATGTCATGATTGCTATTCTTTTTGAGTTTTGGTACCAGGGATTGAACTCAGGGGTACTTGACCACTGAGCCACATCCCCAGCCCTCTATTTTTTGTGTTTTATGTAGAGACAGGGTCTCACTGAGTTGCTTTGTGCCTCATCATTGCTAAGGCTGGCTTTGAACTCGTGATTCTCCTGTCTAAGCCTCCCAAAGTGCTGGGATTACAGGCGTGCGCCATCACGCCCGGCTGCCATGTAATGAAACAAATGTCCTGCCAGACACTGACAAAACTTGTCATATACTGGTACCTGGCACCATCAGACATCAAAGACTTGTACAGTCCCAGAAATGAGGGACCCATAATCTGTCACAAGAAGGTACACAGATCCTCCAAACACACATATACTGTTCAAAGGAGGCATGTGATCTGAGAGCCACATAAGCAGTGTCACAAAAGCGGACATAGACTTGGTCACAGACACATAGCATCAGACATGCAGCCTTGTTACTGAAACAAATTGCCCAGAAATAGCTACCTAGAATCTGTCACAGGAATATAAACGGACATCCACCCCAGACAGAAAGCACAGATGCACTGTCACAGACCCACGCAGACATGCACTCATCTCTGATAGACACAAACTGTCAGAGAGAGTCCTACACAGTCACCATCTGACACACCTGGAAACAAGCCCTCATCACCACACAGGACTGGAAATACTGAGATACATGTGAAGACTTGGGACTTACCACAGTCACACAGACAACACTCAAAAAGCAAATGCATCAGGGCTGAGATGTAGCTCAGTGGCAAAGCGCTTGCCTCACATTTGTAAAACCTTGGGTTCGATCCCCAGTTCAAAAAAAGCAAATGCATGTATGCTCCCTTATTGATCAAATACTAGGTATTAGGGGTCCACTATAAGCCTACCAGGCTTTGGTGGGGGTGCATATCTTTTTTTTTAATGTTTATTTTTTAGTTGTAGGTGACAGAATATCTTTATTTTACTTTTATATGGTGCTGAGGACAGAACCCAGTGCCTTATGCATGCTAGGCGAGCACGCTACCACTGCGCCATAATCCCAGCCCAGGGGTGCATTATTTTAAGAGACATACAAGTCAAGCATCACAGTGCCTGCCCAGGAAGTTTATTTATAATGCAGTTATTGGGGATATTTGTAGACAGAGTGAGAATGTGAATGGAGATCATCATACAGGGCTTCTTAGAAGGTGACCCTTTGTCTTTAAAAACAAAGCTGGTAGCTAAGGACAGGGGAAAGGCAAATTGCAGGCAGAAGTCAAGGAAACTGGACAGAGTGGCAAGAAGTAGGCAGAGAGCTGGGCGCGGTGGCACAAGCCTGTAATCCCAGCACTTGGGGAGGCTGAGACAAGAGAATCGTGAGTTCAAAGCCAGCCTCAGCAATGATGAGGCGCTAAGCAACTCAGTGAGATCCTGTCTCTACATAAAACACAAAATAGGGCTGGGGATGTGGCTCAGTGGTTGAGTATCCCTGAATTCAATCCCCAGTGCAAAAAAAAAAAAAAAAAAAAAGGGCGGCAGAGGCCAAATGGTGCTGAAACTTCCACAATGGGATAATTAATAAGCACTAACATTTGTGCTCTCAGAATGTGCCAGGAACTGCACTCAGTAGTGAATCATGTTGTCCATACACATTCTGATGGTGCTCACAATCAGCATGAGGTAACAGATGCTAGCAGCTCTGGTACTGTAGATGAGACAGGTGAAACTCTAAGTAAGTCTGAAGCTATACAGCTAAAAAACTGAGGTAGGTTTCAAACTAACCCTCTTAACATACTCATGCTTGACCATTGTATTCCAGACACCCCACAGCCAGTCACTCAGTCAGCTATGCCCTCACTTGCAGGGCCAGATACAAACAGGGACCCCATTATTGAGGCACAGCAGAAAAGATGCTGTTTTGAGAAAACCTGGGGGCTGGGGGCCAGTCAGCCTTCTCTGCTTTGGATTTACCTCTAGGAAGGGCAGGGACAGAGGTGTCAAGAGGACTGCGGAATAAGAACAAAAATGGATTTAGCCATTTTATCCTCCAGTTTCTAAAACCCAGTGGGAAAGCTTCCTCTCCTCACTTCTACCCAAACTCATGTTGTTAATCAAGTGTCAGGTGTGCATTTCCAAAGAATTTCCTCATCAGATTATCACAAGAGCAAGCAAACACTGATGGTGAGAGATGGGGGCAGGGTAGTTGGAATTTGGATAGGAAATTCAATCTCTGCTCTTCAGCTCACAGTCCCTGCTCCCATCCCCCCAACCCCCCAGGAAATAAGGCAAGCAGGGGCCAGGTCAGCAGACAAAGAGGGAGTTCTTTTTATGGTAACAAGCCCAGGAAGAGGCTTGTTTTTAAGATAGGGTCTCCCTATGTTGGCCACACTGGCCTCAAGGGATCCTCGTGCTTTACCTCCTGGGTAGCTGGGACTAAGGGCCCATGCCTGGCCAGAAGGAAATTTTAGTAAGAAGCAAATCAAATGTGAACCCTGGGCTCTCAGACTGACCCTACCGGAGAGTATGGGTACTCAAGAAGCCAAGCCCTGTGCCATCACCATTTTTCCCCACAGGCCCCACCACCCCTGCCCCACACAGAACAGAGCCGCTCAGGGAAACTGACATTTGGTTTTATTGTGCCAAGGACATTACAGATGGCAGATCTTGTCAACACCTGCAGGGCACGGGTGCCCCATCTGCTGAGGCTGCTCCCACTCCCTATACTCAAATCCTGGGTGGTGGCCACAGATGCCCCCACCTCAAGATTCCAAAGAGACTAGTGGTGGTGGTGGAAGCAAAAGGAATGCAGCAAGGTCAGGGTCTCATTGTCCAAAGCCAGTCTGCCACCTGCCACCCCCCACCCCCATCCCAAGCCCTGGCTCATTCTAGATTCTCTGTCCACCTCCATGGAGCTGGAGACCAGAAGACAGTGACAACCCTATCTTTGTGCTCCCTCCATGCCCCATGGCCAGCCTGCCTGCCCCGAAACCAGAGAGATGTCATCTTCACAGAGCCAATGCTGTTGTCTATATCATTTTTGATTGGTTGATTTTATAAGATAAAAGTACATTTAACAAAGAAAAAATTCGACATTGAAGGCTCAGACATTCTTGGGGTACTGGGAAATTTCCCACTTCTTCCTCCCTGGCATCATTGTGAGGGGAAGGGTAATAAGTTTATCTGATCTCAGAAGGAAAGAAGGGTGGGCAGGCAGGAGACTTCTCTTGAGTCTCTCTCTCTTCTGGGGCTGCCTGGCTGCCAGGTTTGTTCTCTGTGTGCCTCTCGCCTACCTTCGGCACCCTTGCCCAAGTCCCCTGTGGAATGCAGGGATGGTGCTGTGCAGGGGGCAACAGGGCACGTCAGCTGGCAGAGACAGGTGGTGGTGGCAGCAATGAGAAGGAGCGCAGGGATGGGCCAGCCAGAGGGAAGTAGGGAGTAGGGAAGAGGGGAGAAAGGGAAGAATGGAAGGAGGCAAGAGGGAAGAAGCCAAAGAAGGTGGGGTGGCACCAGAGGGCAGGAGTGGGGGATTGGGAGATGGTATCCAGTCCCTGTGTCTCCATCAACTCTTGTCTGGGGGTGGGTCTCTGTGCACTTTGTTTTTCTTCATACTGTCTAGGTATTCCTGTTGGGACACTGCCAGCACCGATGCTAGGATCTCATCGTCATCCCAGTCATTCAGACCTGCTGGGCAAGAGGAAGAAGAAAAGGATGATGGGGCACCCCAGCCTGTCTTCTCTCACCCTGGGTTAATCCTTGGCTCTGGAAAAATCCCATTCAGGCCTCTTTCACTCCCAGGCCTTGGCTGATACAGAAGGCTTCCCCAGGCCTGTGAAACTCTACTAGCCCCCTTCTGAGGAAACCCTCCTGGGCCTGAAAATATGTCTAAGTATCTTCTGACTTCTTTCCTTTTTTTTTTTTTGGAACCAGGGATTGAGGGATTGAACTCAGGGGTGCTCAACCACTGAGCTACATCCCCAGCCCTTTTTATTTTTTGAGACAGGTTCTCACTACGTTGCTTAGGGCCTCACCAAGTTGATGAGGCTGGCTTTGAACCTGTAATCCTCCTGCCTCAACCTCCTAAACCCCTGGGATTATAGGCCTGTGCCACTATGCCCAGCTTGTGTCTTCTTTTCTTTTTTTTTTTTTTTGGTACCGGGGATTGAACTCAGGGATACTCGACCACTGAGCCACATCACCAGCCCTATTTTGTGTTTTTATATAGAGACAGGGTCTCACTGAGTTACTTAGTGCCTCGCCTTGCTGAGGCTGGCTTTCAACTCGTGATTCTCCTGTCTCAGCCTCCCTAAGTGCTGGGATTACAGGCTTGAGCCACCGCGCCCGGCTGTGACTTCTTTTCTTGAAAGGGCCAGAGGTTCTAGAAACCCTCTCTTAGGGCTTGCTGCTGCTTCCATTCTCTCCCCAACACCCAGCTGGCCCCTGTTCCCAAAGGAGGCTTACCAAAGGCAGAAGGGGACATCTGCTGAATGAGGGCCCGGCACTCCAGAGCAGGGTAGAGGGACACAAGGGGGGAGGTGGCCCGGTCAGCCCCCGCCGAGAACTGACTGCTTGTACCTGGGGCAGATGAACAGTCTGAGGCAGGGTCCAAGACCCCGATAAGGTCTCCTGAGCCTAGCATACATCCTGTAAGCAAGTCACTGACCTGGTGCACAGGGTGAAGGAGGTTTGGCAAGAGCTAAGACAGTGCCTGGGGAAGGGGGCTTGATGCCCAGCTCAGCATGCAGCTCAGGGTGCTCTGGTGATGAGGCTGAACTCCGCTGCCGTGGGGACCGACTGGTCCATTCCTCTAGGCCACTGGAGGCTGCTGCTGTGGCCGAACTGCATGTGGCACTGGCCTTCCGGGGCTGTAGTGGGGAAGGAAAAAGCAGTGAGGACCAACACTTTCCAAGTCCATTCTGTGCCCTAGCATCAAGTACTCACTCTCTTCCCCAGATCTTGGCTATGATACAGCTCCAGTGTGTGGCACCATCATGCCCCTCACAGTGGACCACAGGGCACCTTGCAGGATACAGGCTGAAATCCTTAACCTCATTCTCTTACACCCTTCCACTAGCCAACTGACAGGAAATTCTATTCCCTCTCCTTCAAAACAGATCCTGAATCTAATCCCTTCTTACCACCTCTACTGCCAGCATTTTCACCAGTCACCTGGCCTACTGCACTAGCTTCCTCCTTGCTGGTCTCCCGCTTCCACCTCTCCAGATTCCAGTTCTGCACTCAGCAGTCAGGGAGATCCTGTTATGTCCTAACTCAGATCCACTTACAACCCTCCTATTTTCCCTGCCTCACTCAAAGTAAAAGCCAAAGCCCTCAGCACAGTGCACAAGCCCCTATTCAACTTGGCCCCACCACCTCCCTGACTTTATCCCTCACTACATTCCATTCATCTACACTGGCCTCCCTCTGGGCTGTCTGAATCACAACAGGTGTGCTAACCCCCCTACCTTCTCCTGAGCTGACTAGCTTACCTTCTGAAAGCTTTTGTTCAAATCTCACCATCTCTAAGCTCACTCTGACCACAGCGTTTGATATTGTGAACCCCCACCTATCCCCACACAGCCCTACTCATTCCCTTTATCCTGGCTCTCCATTTTTCATCAACTAATTTGTTTATTTATTTAACTCTCAACTAATTTATTAAGATTATTGTGTTTTACTACAAAAATGTGAGCACCAGGGGACTGTGGTTGTGGCTCAGTGGTACAGTGCTTGGCATTGGGTTCAATCCTCAGCACCACATAACAATAAATAAAATAAAGGTATTATGTCCATCTACAACTAAAAAACATTTTTTAAATGTGAGCATCATGCCAATAGAGATCTTGGCCTGCTGGGCTCACCAACATATTCTCATTCACTGACAATAGCACCTCCTGGCACCGGCCTGCAATGAATATTGTTGAACAAATTATTCAGGTTTTGCCAACATTTACCATCACTCTGAACTCCTTGTGATTCCTCAGATGCCTGTCTGCCCAGCCTTCTCCCTGCCCTAACAATTCAACCTTCCTGTGAAAAATCATAGCCCCCACTTCCACTGTTCTCACAGCAAGGATCGTAGGCCTCATCAATGGGGTCTTTCTCAACACACAGATTCACTGAAAGCAGAGCAGGCAGGATCTAATTTTGCATTACTCAGCACAGAACCTGGCACACAAGGGCATTCAATAAAACTTGTTTCTCTGCAGTTATACATTGCTCCTTCATATTATCAGTAGCAATGGCTGCTTTCCCTCACTCCTTTAGAGCTCATTCTGCACAAGTGTTGAGAGTTAAGGCACAATGCCAAAACTAGGGCCCAAAACAAGTTACAGACAAGCCTGGGAGTTGCTCTTCCTCCCGATGTCAAAACTGCTTAATTTTTTCCTGCCATCTGTGGGCAAAGCATGTGAAGTAATGGGTTCATAGCCAGGCCCGTGACAGAGTCCATGACCCACCTGGCTGGGGCCGCGGACCTGGCGGGCCTGTTTCTCCTGATCCCTCAGCCACTGCAGGTAGGATTCCCGAGCCACCTGTTCCTCTATGGCCTCATTTGTTGCCTCCCAGTCTGTGGCCCGTTTCTTGTCTTCTAACATTTGCTGTTCAATCCATGATTCCTCTGATGTTTTTATGGCATTCTTCATCAGGGACTGCTCTGCAAACTGCAAGGGGGAAGAAGTAGGGACATGGGGTAAAATGCTGAATCTGGCCAAGAACCAGAACTGGTTCAGGGAGGGAGGCTCATAGGCCCCATAAACAGGAGAGAGAAAAGGAGGTACTACTACAAAGCACTCCTCATCAGACTACTTACTTATCAGAGACTGGGAGAAAGCAGGCTTGTGTTGAGACCTGTTATTCCAAATTCCTATGGTCAAAAGTCTTGGTCCCACCCTGAGATACCTCAATTGAGGCACTAATAAGTCTGCGGCTGTAGGTGCCCTCCAGCCTAATCTTTAACTTAAAAAAGTCCCATCATAAAGACTTTTCACAAATCCAAGTCCTTCCTCATATATGCCTAGATAGGAAAAAGCAAAAAATGATCTGAGAAATGAGCTGTGTGGACACAGGGTAGAGGGAGTAGTCAAGCATTTAAGGGGCTGGGGAAGCCTTGTGACTGTGTGAGGGGGGTGGGGACAGAACTGGCATGGTGTGGGTACTATGAGTGATAAGACACTGTATGAAGGGTGCTAAATGTCAAGCTAAGAGATATGACAGCATCTTAAAAATTGAAATAATGAAGCCAGGCATGGTGGCGCACACCTGTAATCGCAGCACTTAGGGAGGCTGAGACAGGAGAATTGAGTTCAAAGCCAGCCTCAGCAACAGCGAGGCGCTAAGCAACTAAATGAGACCCTGTCTCTACATAAAACACAAAATAGGGCTGGGGATGTGGTTCAGTGGTTGAGTACCTCTGAGTTCAATCCTTGGTACCCCCTCCAAAGAAAAGAAATAATATAAAATATCAGAGTAAATTTCCAGGGAGCAACCATAAATATTGCTTCATGAATCTTTAGTTAAAATTATTTTAATGCATGTATACTTTTTTTGAGGGGGACCAGGGATTGAACTCAGGAGCACTCGACCTCTGAGCCACATTCTCAGCCCTATTTTGTGTTTTTATGTAGAGACAGGGTCTCACTGAGTCGCTTAGCACCTCGCCATTGCTGAGGCTGGCTTTGAACTCACGCTTCTCCTGTCTCAGCCTCTCAAAGTGCAGGGATTACAGGCGTGCGCCACTGTGCCTAGCTAATGCATGTATGGTTACCACACACAAAGGCATGTGTGTAAAGCATTGGTATAAAATGTAATATTCTACTGTGGAGAACAGTGGGGGAAATTTTATGCAAATCTCTGTTAGAACATGCCAATTAAAAAGTAGGCAACCTGTAATCCCGGCTACTCAGAAGGCTGAGGCTGGAAAATCACAAGTTGCCAGCCTGTGCAACTTGGTGAGACCCTACCTCAAAATAAAATATAAGGAATGGGGATGTAGCTCAGAGGTAGAATGTTTTATGTAGCATGAGTGAGGCTCTGAGTTTAATCCTGAGCACGGCCCTCCCTCCAAAAAAGGGTAAGGCAAACGTGGGCTTTGGGTGTGTAGCTGGGTGGTAGAGTGTTTGCATAGCATATGCAAAGCCCTGAATTGGATCCTCAATGACACAAATAACAATAATAATAAAAACTAGGTAAACAATAGAAAGAATTCAACAAAGACAATACAGATGGCAAATAAATGTATGTAAAGATGCTCTTTGCAAACAGGGAATATAACTCAGAGGTCGAATGCTAAAAAAACTATGCTCGATATTCTTTGTCATTATGTAATTATAAATTAAAACAAAATACTGCTGTACGCCTACCAGAATGACTAAATTCCAAAACAATATAAGATCCATTTCTAAGAAGAATGTGAAACAGGAAATTTCATTCATTATGGTGGAGATGAAAAACTGTGCAGCCATTTTGGAAGATAGTTTTGGCAATTTCTTGCAAATCAAAACATGTTCTTATAATCTAGCAATCTCGCTCCTAGATATTTACACAACTGATCTAAAAACTTATGTCCACACAAAAACCTGCACACAGCATTTTACAGCAGTTTTATTCATAATCATCAAAAGCTGGAAGCAACCAAGACTGTCTTTCAATAGATGAATGATTAAAACAAACTGTCATGCCTCCGTAAATGGAAGAGTAAGTGATAAGAAAGAAACGACCTAACAAACCATGAAAAAACATGGAGGAACCTTAATGCATGCTGCTAACTGAAAGAAGCAATTTTAAAAAATATTTTTTGCTGTAGATGAACACAATACCTTTATTTATTTTTATGTGGTGCTGAGGATCAAACCCAGTGCCTCACACCTGCTAGGAAAGCGCTCCACCACTGTGCTAAAACTACAGCCCAAAAGAAGCGATTTTAAAAGGCCACATATGTATGATTCTAGTTACATGACATTGTGAAATGGGCAATACCAGACAATAAACAGAAGGATGGTTGCAGGAAGAGGAGTAAGAGAGAAGCAAACATAAGCAGCACAGTAAATTTTCAGGGTGATGAAACTATTCTAAATGATCCCATAATGGGTCGATACATGGTGGTGTTAAGCATTTGCCAAAACCTCTGGAAATTTACAACACAAAGCTTAATGTATGCGGATTAAAAAAAAAAAGATCAATTAGGAGGTGGGGAAATTCCACCATGGAATGCGGAATGTGACAAAAGAATTCAAATGAATTACAAATGTATGCAGGGACCTGGGGAAGAGGTTGGAGGCCTAAGTCACTTTGGAAATGAATGGAATCTGTAAAACCAAAGACAAAAGGAACAGTGCATATCATTGTGCTCTATTCAAGTAGCAGATTAGCAAATGATTGGCGAGTGGAGCCAGGTTCTCTCACCATTGGAGTAAGAATTTACTGATGAACAATGGTAGGAGGCTAAAATGATGCACGTGGTAAATACAACAGTGGGAGAAATCAGTAAAAAACTAATGTTTAAGGCTGGAATTGTAGTTCAGTGGTAGAACGCTTGCCTAGCACATGTGAGGCACTGGGTTCAATCCTCAGCACCATATAAAATTGAATTTTTAAAAAAAGGTACTGTGTTCATCTACAACTAAAAAAAAAAAGAAACCAAACGAAACTCCCCTTTAAGCTTACTGGTTACATACAGAAACATTTACAGATTATATGTGTATATACACAGATTAGTATACACACATACACCTCCCCTTCCTTGGTTAGCTGACAGGGACTAAAAGCAAAGATGAGCTAGTAGTAAAGAGCGTATTCAGCACCTAGATTTTGATTTCTAATAACATTTTCTAATATGTTTCCAGGGCTCCCTGGAAAAATGGCCGTGTCTAGGACTAGGAGAGAAAATATAAAAGATTAACCTGGAGCACCTCATAGCACCAAAAAGTAAGGAAGTGCTTTTTAAAAAACTGCAATGGGTGGGGGCTCTGCAGTTGAACTCTTGCTTAGCATGGAAGATCCTGGTTCCACCCCCAGCACCACACACACAAAAAAATAGGGAACAATTTTAGCAACAAGATAAATAAAATCAAGTTGGATTATAACCCTTAAGTGCATACTGATACAAATAGGTTATTTAATAAATTAATAAATGAGAATTAGAGATCTCCCAACCAAAAGAATTCCAAATAGCTTATTACATACTCTGCCCCAAGGAAGACAGAAGATAGTCCTCATAACCTTAAATGTGACATCCTTCCACACAATACAGCATGAAAAATGTGGGAAAGAGCAACTTTGTTGTAGAAAACTAACAAGCACTACTTCTGCCAGGTGATGAAGGACAGCATCCATAGTTACATTACTAGTATATGTCCTTGATATAATGTAACAAGAATGACACTTTACCTCTGTGAGCTTCTTCCTCAAAGACACAATTCTGGTTTAATCATAATATCATCAAGAAATTCAAAAAGTGAAGCTTCCTACAATACCCTAGACCTGTCTGTACTCCCCAAAACTGTCAAGGTCATCAAAACAAGTAAAGTGTGAGAAACTGTCACAGACAAAGGAACTAGAGACATAGAGACTTCAGTTAATAATAATGTATTGGTTCACACATTGTAACAAATGTGCCAGAGTCATCTGAGATGTTAATAATAGCAAAAGTGGGGGAGGGTGTTGTTAAATGCTAACCCTGTCCTCTTCAATTGTTCTGTAAATTTAAACTGCTCTAAACAATTAAAATATTAATTTTTGTTGCAGTATTGGGGACTAAACTCAGAACCTCCTCTTGCTTGCAAGGCAAGTGCTCTACCTCTGCACTACATCTTCAGCCCAAAATATTCCATTTGTTTGGGTGGTGCTGGGGATCAAACCCAGGGCCTTGTTCATGCTAGGCAAGCACTCTACCAACTGAGCTATATCCTCAGCCCCCAAACATTCAATTTTTTAAAGAAAGAAAAAGAAAATGATTGATCAACAAATATATGAAAAAATGTCCAACATCTCTTATCAATTAGAGAAATGCAAATCAAAATTACTCTAAGATTTCATCTCACTCCAGTCAGAATGGCAGTTATCAAGAATATAAATAGGAGCCGGGTGCGGTGGCACAAGCCTGTAATCCCAGCACTTAGGGAGGCTGAGGCAGGAGAATTGTGAGTTCAAAGCCAGCCTCAGCAACGGCCAGGTGCTAAGCAACTCAGTGAGATCCTGTCTCTACATAGAACCCAAAATAGGGCTGGTGATGTGGCTCAGTGGTCGAGTGCCCCTGAGTTCAATCCCTGGTACCAAAAAAAAAAAGAATATGAACAGGGGCTAGGGTTGTGGCTCAGTGGTAGAGCACTTGCCAAGCACGCGTGAGGCACTGGGTTCAATCCTCAGCACCCACATATAAATAAATAAACAAAATAAACACATTGTGTCCAACTACAACTAAAAAAATATTTTAAAAAAGAAAACAAACAAGTGTTGGCGAGGATGTGGAGGAAAAGGCACACACATACATTGCTGGTGGGACTGCAAATTGGTGCAACCACTCTGGAAAGCAGTATGGAGATTCCTTAGAAAACTTGGAATGGAACTGCCATATGACACAGCTATCCCACTCCTTGGTATATACCCAGAGGACTTAAAAATAGCACACTGCAGTTATGCAGCTACTTCAATGTTTATAGCAGCTCAATTCACAATAGCTAATCTGTGGAACCAACCTAGATGCCCTTCAATAGATGAATGAATAAAGAAACTGTGGTATATATAAACAATGGAATATTACTCAGCATTGAAAGAGAATAAAATTATGGCATTTGCAGGTAAATGGATGGAGCTGGAGAATATCATGCTAAATGAAGTAAGCCAATCCAAAAAAACCAAAGGCCAAATGTTCTCTCTGATAAGTGGATACTTATCCATAATGGGGGATGAGGCATGGGAAAAATGGAGAAACTTCAAAGGGGAGGAAGGGGAGGGGAGGGAACATGGGGCAGGAATGATAGTGGAATGAAGTGGACATCAATGCCCTAGGCACATGTATGACTGCACATATGGGGCGACTCTATATTGTGTACAACCAGATAAATGAAAAGTTGTGCTCTGTGTACAATTAATCAAAATGAATTCTGCTGTCATGTATACCTAATTAGAATAAATTAAAAGAAAAATAATAAAATGAGCAGTGAAACCAGAAGTCATAGATGAATCTTAAATGCACAGTATGAAGCGGGAAAAAGGCAGTCTGAAAAAGCTACATACCTCCTGCATGATTCCATCTTTATGACATTAAAGAAAAGGCAAAACTTATAGGGTTGGTAAACAGATCAAAAAAAAAAAAAACAAAGAAATTCTGAGAAACTGTCATAGCCACAAGGAACCAAAGGCATATGACAACTAAATAAGTAAGGTGGTATGACAGGATCCTAGAACAGAAAAAAGGTCATCAGGGGAAAACTGAGGTAATCTGAATAGTCTGGTCTTTGTTTTTGTTTTTGTTTTTTTTTGCACTGGGGATTGAACTCAGGGGTACTTGACCACTGAGCCACACCCACAGCCCTATTTTGTGTTTTATGTAGAGACAGGGTCTCACGGAGTTGCTTAGCGCCTAGCCCTTGCTGAGACTGGCTTTGAACTCACAATTCTCCTGTCTCAGCCTCCCTAAGTGCTGGGATTACAGGCTTGCGCCACCGCGCCCAGCTCTGAATAGTCTGGTCTTTAATTAACATCACATCAATATGGGTCATTAATTATGACAAATGTACTATGCTAACATGCTAATCATAGTGGGGCATATGGAAACTCTCATAATGATTATCTAAACCTAATAAGACTTTTCTAAAATTAAGTTTATTTAAAAACTAAACAAAGAAAAATCCCCTGTGCTGTGAGTGTGTTGGTGTTCAGGTATTTCCTAAAATGTGGCAGGAGTACTTTGTTTGTAGGAAGTGAAACCTGAATAAAAGACCTCAAAATCCCCAGTTGATGACTATTGATGAGAAAGAGAGAATATGAATGAACATGTGTTATCTATCAGCATGTACTGAAAAAAATATAAAGCCACCCTTTTTTTAAGATGTTGATGAACCATTATTTTATTCATTTATTTATATATGGTGCTGAGAATTGAACCCAGTGCCTCACACATGCTAGGCAAGCGGTCTACCACTGAGCCACAACCCCAGCCCCTTAAAGCCACCTTCTGACACCGACTAAGTCCTAGGCCCAGCAGGAAGTGCTTTCTGTTTATCAGTCAGGCTTCTGCCCAGAATGCTTGTAGGAGCCAATCTGCCCTAAGAGCCACAGTCAATAAGTGGTGGGCCAGGACAACACTCCAAGTTTCTGTGACACCTACTATCTGTAACTTCTGAGTCAAGGAGAAAAATCCATGGTGACATTAAGAATGTCCTGGCTTACTATTCCCAAACAGGATTCCACATTCTAAAATGCCAGCCCTCAACAGACATACAGGATGGGTAAGACAGATCATGGACAGGCAAACAAAGACCACAGAATGAACCCTGAAAGATGATCTACTATAAAGCTCTAATTTCATATAAGGGTGAGACATCAGGAGAATCAGAGAGAAGACAGAACATTTTTGTGGGCTAGGGACAGAACCAAGACTCTAAATCCACAGCCATCCTGGGCACAGGCAACCACTTACCCCTGGTTTGAATGATGGCAGGCCCAGCCCCACACCAATGGTGGCCTTGTTAGGATTCACTACTGAATTATAGTGGATGTTCCGATGGTAGCTGACACGGATGGGTTCATCCTCATTTTGATGTATCCCATGGAATGTGTTGATAGGTTCTGCAGAGAAAGACAAAGAGGGAGCATCCACAGGGGGCCAGGTATGGCAGGTTCAGATGAAGCATCATTAGTTCCTCAACTACCCACTACAGAAGTACCTGTGCTGTACTGGTACACCTCCACGGGACGGTTGTACATCTCCGCCATGGCCTGCATCTCAATGTGGTTGCCATGGCAGTTATTTTTCCGCTTCCGGTTGATATAGGTGGTAAAGTCTTCTGTGACGTAGTTGGAGAAGTAGTCAGCATTCTTCATCTGCACAACAGATTACAAGGTGAAGGACTGCATGCAGAGGAGATCCTATTACCCTGCCCCTACCCTAAGGCCTCCCCATGGTCTCACCAGATAGTCCATACAGTGCTTTCGTACAACTTCGTGCATGTCCTGGTCTCCATATACCTGGTCAGCTGGGGGTGGGGGACAAAAGAAAAGCTGGGGTCAGATCTGCCACCAGTGAAGAGTTCCAAGTCAAAGAACATTTTTGGGGGAAGGCAGGCTGGAGGATGAGGGAAACTCCCTTTCCTACCCCAAGGCCTGTAGAGTTCTTGCCCTTGGCTAGAATGGGATCATGGAAAAGGAGGCAGGCAGGGATGATCTAGAAGAACAAGTGAGTACATGTAAGAGGGATACAACCACAGGTGTCTCAGGCAGATGATTGTTTTAAGGAATGCCTGATTGCTCAAACAAATCAACAACATTCTAAGTCTAACCAGCGGCCTCAGGCATCATCCACTCCACACTCTCACCCACATGAGGACACTGAGGCTTAGGGTCAGTCTGTGACTTGCTCTAGGTCACAAAGGGTCAGTCCATGACAGTCAACTCTGGAATTCAGTTTTCCTCACTCCCATTGTAGGTTAAAAACAAAGACTAGCTGGGCAGTGCAGTTTAGAGATACAGAGTGTGCTAAGCATAATGCCCCGGGTTCACCATCTATTACCTCCAAAAAATAAAAATAAAAAAGGACAAGGAAAGGAAATGAAAAAGAAAAGGGCTCTAAGCCCATCTCTTTCAGATACTAGTGAGGTAAGTGGCAAGCTAGAGTCAAGTGACCTAGGTGTTCTTCTGAGATTCTGTGTGCCTCACCTGTAAAATGTAAACAAGATGGATGATGACCTGGCAGGCCTCTTGTGAGGATCAAATGAGACAACAGGTGTAAAGTGACTAGCAGTGGGTTTGGGATAGAGAAGTCGCTCGGTAAATCAGGGACTTCTCATAGTGAGGCCTGAATGTGGGGTACTGCAAAGGCGACTGGAGTGAGTAAAATCCTTGCAGGAACACAGTCTATTAAGAAATTTAAGACACACACACATGCAACTAAATTCAGATTAATTCAGGAAGGGTAGCCTGTGGCCCAAATGACCCAGGTATTGCAGGATTTGGTCAAACTAAGGGGTTTGACCAATTGGGCAGGTTCCTTCTGCCAACTGAGGATCTTCACACATGCTATGCCTTTTTTTTTGGTACTGGAGATTGAACTCAGGGGTACTCGACCACTGAGCCACATCTCCAGCCCTATTTTGTGTTTTATGTAGAGACAGGGTCTCACTGAGTTGCTTAGGGCCTCGCCCTTACTGAGGCTCGCTTTGAACTCGCGATTCTCCTGTCTCAGCCTCCCTAAGTACTGGGATTACAGGCTTGTGCCACCGAGCCCGGCTGCTATTCCCTTTCTTTAGGACACTTCCCATCCTCTTCAGTGCCTACTTCTCAAACACCAATATGTTCTTACATTTTTCTTCTTCCTTTTTGTAAGTGGTGCAGGGCTATATGCACATGCTAGGTAAGCCCTTTAACATGGAGCTACACACCCGGCCCCCAACGTGCTCTTTAGCACAGCTCCCCCACACACACCCACACCCAGGGCACTTCTATCACACATTCACAAAAAGTGTGAACAAGATTTCTGCCTAATCACAGTCCTACTGAATGCAGAGGGCAGTTCCCACTAAAGCCCACTCCCAGCCCTGTGCCAATACAGCAAAGGAAACCAGAAACAGTTTGCTGAGCAGATAGTCTGGGTCAGCAGGGAGTGCTTCTCCCTAGGAAATTAAAGTGGGCTTGAAGATTAGGTAAGCCTCATATTCACTGGCTGCCACAAAGAGGGAATTTCCCTTTGTTTCCCCAGAGGGGCCACTGCTCTGATGGGATCTCCCTGGGGCACAGGGTCAGGGCACAAAGGGAACACTGCAGAGCTCTTCCATGCCCAGCAGTCTACCTCTCTGAAGACCTGCCAGAAGAAATCCTTTGTTGCCCTCACAGGAGGGTTCTGTATGATAAAGAGACAAAGGCTGCTCTGAGATAGAACTGGCCCATGCCTGTCAAGGCCTCCTGGAGGTGAAGACAACTGAGGAGTGGGGGAGTGCGGGATATAAAGGCGGGAAGGGGTAGCCCCTTCACTGATGTAAACAAGGATGTGGCTTCTGCGGCCACACTCTCCCTGCCCCCCCCCCAGCGCATTTCCAGCAAGTCACATGTCCTGCACAGGCTGGGGGCCCCCTGCTGCTGCCTTTCTTAGAAGCCAGGACCACAGAGCCCGCTGTGGCTGCCCTAGGCTGCTGGAGGAGCTATTTCTGTAGGCTGAGCTTGGGGTGCCTGGAGGCAGTGCTATCTGCAGCTGCAGTAAACAGGAACTGAGATGGGAGTGAAAGAGTTACACAGGGGTCTACCACCAGGCTCAGGGAGATAGACTGAGGTATTAGAGAACACATGTACCTCCTATGGAAGAGTCAACAGTCACTTGCAGGCCTGGGAGCTCTATCTGCCAGAGTTGGATGCCAAATGCAGAAAAATGGGGGAAAAGAGGGGAGATGGTGGAACAGGGAAGGGAGGTAGGGAAGAACTCCATGAGGGTCTCCCCCCATTCCCTGCCACTGACCTCTTTGCCTGGTAGAAAGGCCCTGATACCTCCTAGGTGTGTAGCACTGGACAAGGCCTTTAGCCTCTCTGGGCTAAAATGCCATCACTCATAAAGCAGAGACAGTAACTCTTCTTCTACCCACCAGGTGGGTAAGATGACATGAGAAGGTTTGTTGAGTACCTGAAGCACAGGAGATGGTCAAAAGAAACAGGAGCTCCACTTGCATGATGACAATGACTTCATAATATTGCTAGCCACCCACGAGTCAGCCAGGAAGCTGCTGGAAATGCTTATTAAGCCCTTCCTCATTTCTGTTGCACTTCCTCCGCCAGAGGAAAGCCCCAAATGCAGAGCCCAGTCTGACCCCCCTCTTGCAAGCAAGACTGATTCTCTTCCTTTACTGAATCCAAAGTTCTACAAGTCTGCCTTCTGTACACTTCATTTAAAACTTTAGAAACCAAGCCAGGCATGGTGGCACACGCCTGTAATCCCAGCAGCTCAAGAGGCTGAGACAGGAGGATCACGAGTTCAAAGCCAGCCTCAGCAATTTACGGAGGCTCCAAACAACTCAGTGAGACCTTGTCTTTAAATAAAATATAAAAAAGGACTAGAGATGTGGCTCAGTGGTTAAGCACCCCTGGCTTCAATCCCCGGTACTGAAAAGAAAAACAAAAACTTTAGAAACGTGCACTGGAAAAATTAGCTCAGTGGTAGAACAATTTGCCTAGGATGTATGAAGCCCTGAACTCAATCCCCAGCACCCCCACTCCCAGAAAAAGGAATAAAAAAACTTAGTAACCAAATTCACATCAAACTAACAATACAGGTTCCCTATAGAGTCCTAAAGTATGGGCAAGTTACAATACTTCCACACTTACCACAGTTATGGGGACAAACCCCTCCACACTGATTACAAGCTAATATCCTAATTTTGGAATTATTAATGTGGAAAAATGTGCATCTCTGAACCAAGGAAACAGAAATAGTGCCTGCCCAACAAAGGAGAGCAGGACTTCTTCATGATTAAAGTAGGAAAAGCATCCATCTGTCACAGGCGAGAACACTGCAAGCACTTGACATGGATTAGCTTTTCTGACTTTCCCAGCCCCGCCTCCATCCTATGGAAAGCCTTCCTCCTCCCAGCAGGTTGGGGCATGGGGTGGGGGCAGGCTGGACTTCCCTGCAGGGGATCCAAGGTGGGGGAAGACTGACCCAATGGACCTGCAGGGGTAGGGGAATTCAGAGAGCTTGTTTTGATAGAAACTGAAACTCCTCCTCTTGCTGACGCTGCACTTGGCCATCTGCACCTGCTCTCCCCTCCCAGGGTCCAGCTGGAAGGGATCCCCCACTACCCCACCTCTGTTCCCATCCAAAACAGGGCTCAGAAATCCTCAGCACAATACAATTGGTTCCGCCAAAGACTTTTCACAATCCCAACTCATTCTATCCTCGCCAAAAAAATCCTCCTTTACCCAGGAGGGACAATGACACAGAAACATGGCACAGCTGGGCCAAGATTACACATTTGTGGTGGGGGGTGAAGATGAGGCCAAGCTGTTAAGGGATAACTGCTGGCTCCAAGTGATACTACCATCCCCTACCCAAGCCAGCCACCTGTCTCCTTAACCATCTCACTTGCAAGGGCCAGGCCTGACACTACCTCAATTTACCCACCAGCACAAACAGAAATCAGCTAGAACCCTGGAGAGTCCTGAGAATGGGCAGAGATTACAAGTATCAGGGGCTGTATCCTTCCCTAGGGCCAGAAGTCTGCATGAATCGTATCCCCCCCCCACACTTCTTTCCCTTCTCTGAGCATACAGCAGTCTCCAAATGCATGCGAGTTCCCAAATACAGCCAGTAGGGCCTGCCAAAGGTAATCCCTGAGACTAAATAGAAACACAACAAACCCTATGACAACAGAAAACTACCACATGTAGCAAGAAGATGACCTTGCCACCAACCAGGGAAGACTGAAAGGTGGACACAATATGAGGCTTTGCAAACACTCAGGAACCACCACCCCCACTTCCTTCTCAGTCTTTGCCAGGGGTCAGTGGGAGAGGGAATGAATAATACCTCTTAACAGATTTGCCTCAATCTCTCACTCTTGCTGACTAGGGGAAGCCCTTCCTCCTCAGGTTCCTTAAAATGTAACCAATATTTTTAAAAATTTTTGTTGTTGTTGATGGACCTTTATTTTATTTATATATGTGGTGCTGAAAATTGAACCCAGTGCCTCACACATGGCAGGCAAGCGCTCCTCTACTGAGCTACAATCCCAGCCCTGTAACCAATATTTGCCCAGAGTTATGTGGAGATGCAGGAAAAGGGAGCCCGGATTATCTTTCTAAAGGGCTTTAAGTATATGACCCTCCCATTTGCTTTATAGGTGCCTGGGAAATGCCTACTCCCCAGGTTGCTGCTTGCCAACCAAAAGAGCTCAGCAAGTTCCACTAAGGACAGAAAAGGAAGCTTGGTGTCTGCAGGGAACCTAAAAACAAACCACACAAACGTGGGTACACACAGCATCAGTGGGAGACAGCTGCTTTGTCTGTTCCTCACTGCCATCCTGCTCCAGTGGGAATCCTGGCCGCACAACAGCAAAAAGAAGCCAGGAAAAAGTTCCCACCAGCCTGTCAAGCAGATGTGATATAATCTGAGCTGTAGCCCCTCTAACCCCAATCAACACACCCTGGCAGGGGAAGACAGAGGAACTCAGCCACCTGAATAGCCTGGTCTCTGAGATATCTGCTCCTCTACTCAAAGATTCCCAGAGCAAAGATGAAAATATGAAAGGATACAGGGCAGAAAATGGTCAAAGGAAGCTGATTTACAGGAAGTGGCCCATGGGAATCTTATGTGGCCTGATTCAACCTGAAACACTGATGTTCTAACACTGGGTATGTGAACTAGATAGAACAGTGTTCTGGCTTTCTCTTGAGGACTCAGTCTCCCCATTTATAATACAATCAGAAGTGATCTAAAATCCACTCCCTCTAGTACTGACGGTCCATGTTCTAAGACCAAAAAGGCCCAGAGGAGTGGCCTGACTAATGTTTTTGGGACCCACTGCCATAACACAGAGTCCAGGCTGCTCTTTCACGGCCCACACAGGCACATCTATGTGGTCTCTACTTGGTTAGAGGCCAGCACCAGAGCCTTGGCCAGAGAGAGGTTTCTGCTGAGTCAAAGCTACATGGAGAAAGGGAGGGAGGGACAGAGATGCAGACTCACATTTCTAGGAGGAGGTTATCTGAGCATAGCAGGGGCAAGGTGGGCCACAGGATACATCTGAGGCTACATCTACTCAGGCTCCCACTTCTACTCCACCCAAGCCTTTGCTGATGCTAATGAATACCCAGGAGGTACTGGTGGAGGTGGAAGAGAACTGGGTGCAAGTGATGGATACTGGCTCAAACAGGGAACACTCAGACTTCAGAGACAAAACAGAAGGCAGAAAGCCACTTGCCTCAGGATTCCCAACAGTAGAAAGCTACATGTTCCTTGTTGGAAGAGATAAAGTCCAGAAAGTCAAGGAACACAGCCAAGTCAGGCATGGTAGCATGTGCCTGTAGTCCCAGCTACTCAGAAGGCTGAGGCAGGATTGCCTGAGCCCAGGAGTTCAAGATAACTTGGGCAGCATAGCGAGACTCCATTTCACAAAGAACACCATCACTCAGTCAGATGACAACCAGGCTAAGAAGCTATGGTTCCTAAGATCACAGAAAGAATTTGTCCTTTGGATACTTCTGGATTCCTATACTAGCTCTTCCACTAATAACTCTAAGCTTGTCATTTCCCGTTTTTTGGCAGTGGCAGGGATCAAACCTAGGGCATTGTACACACTAGGCTGCAATCCTAACCCTCCCAACTCTCCTTTTCTGAGCCTCAATCTTCTTACCTGTCTCATGGGGTAATAATTCATATTTTAAAGGTAAGCATAAAGCACCAACACGAATGCCTGATACACAATAGGGGTCAAGGAAACAACACAGTGACCTCTGTGTTTGCAATATACCCAACTCCAACTCTCAGTTATATGCTCCTTCCAACTATTCAATGCATGGAAGGAAGTCAGAGCCTGCAGACCTTCACACTAGAGCCTAAGATGACTGCCATCTGTCCTTGCACAAGCTAGACTAGAAACCGGGGGTGGGGGGGCAGCAGAAGGCCTGAGGACAAAGTCCCCTTCCCAGGCACATGTATTGTGTACTCTGCACCAGGGAAACCTCTAAATGAGGCCTAGAGACCAGGGCCTACGTACTTCTGGGACAGGCCCTGGGACTTCTGAGGTTTTACAGAGAAAAGCTGAGGGCAGCCCAGTCAGGGGAAATGTGTAGCCATAGCGCTGATAAGGAAAGGCCTTCAACCTGCTGTGGTCAGCTCTTCCTGTAAGCTCGGGCCCCTTACTGGAAGGCCTCAGTGTGGGGGGTTGGGGTGTTTGGGGAGAATAGCTAGATAGATACATATGCAGGAACACTGTTTTGTGTGTGCGTGGTGGGGGTTACTGAGGAGTGAATCCAAAAGTCCTCTACATCCCCAGCCCCTTTTACTTTTTGAGACAGGGTTTCACTTAGTTGCTAAGGCTGGCCTTGAACTTGCTATCCTCTTGCCTCAGCCTCCCAAGTGGCTGAGATCATAGGCATGTGCCACCACACCTGGGCAAATACTGCTCTTGATATGGGTTACTGGACACACTAAACCCTCACTAGCTCTAAGGAGAACTTCACTCATTATCCAAGACTCAGATGCCTAACTCCACCAGCCACTCTGCTTCTCCTATATCCATCCTGAGTTCTTTTGACCTTTTTATTTTGAGACAGGGTCTCACTAAGTTGCTTAGAGCCTAAGTTGCTGAGGCCGGCTTTGAACTTGTGATTCTCCTGTCTCAGCCTCCTGTGTTGCTGGGATTACAGGCATGCGCCACTGCACTTAGCCAGCCCAAGTTCTGAACACAGAGCCTAGCCCCTAACAGCCCACCACCTGTTCTTTATCTTTTTTTCCCCCAAGATGCCCACAAACCCACAGATCTTTCTCTAGGAAACATTCCAGGGGGAACATGAACTTGAATCAGAGGGATAGAAAGATTGGGATTTTCCCCAGCCCAATAGAACATATTGCCTGGACTGGTTCTGCTTGTATAGAGGAGAAGCAACCAGTCCCCTCATCCTTCCAAAATTTTTAACTCAGGCACCACTGAGAACAATATCTGGGCTTTATCAATGCTACTGTCCCATAAAGATCTACAATGTGTCAGGTACTAGAGGGATTTACCCAAGTAACATCATTAAACCATTACAACTATGGGGTCTTTTAGCCCCATTTTACAGTTAAGGAATGAGGGTCAGGAAAGAAGAGTTGCCTGCCAAGGTCACACCAAGAATCAATGGCACCCGCCAAGAGTGGTGCCTTAATCAGTCCAACCCACCAGTAGATATGGATGGTCCCCAAAGACTGAGAAAACAGCATACACAGAAGGAACTCAAGGAGCCTTTGAAAACACCACCACTTCACAAATTGGCAAACAGAGGCTGAGGGCCAGAGAGCTGTTAGGAGGCCTAGAACTAGAACCCAGGTCTTCTGACTCCTATCAGAGGGTACTCCTTAGGAGATATCAGAGCCCCAAAGGGAGGAAAAGGTTACAATATTCCTGGTTTCCCTTCACAGTGGCATGGGACCTCATGACTCCTTGTTGGGTTCATATTCAGAGCTAGAAGGGCCTCAAAGATCTAGCTCAGGCTGGATGGCAGATTATATTATTAATTGTGTTAGGTACAATAATGGCATTTTGATTGTGTTAAGAGAGAAAGCCTGCATCTGTCAGAGAAACATACAGAAATATTTACAAATGATGTGATCCAATGTCAGGGTTTGCTTTAAAAATACTCTTGTTTCAAGGGAGTGTGAAAGAGTGGGTGAGGATGAAACAAGGCTAGCCATGCATTGATGACTACTTTGAAGCAGGAATGATGCGTACATAAGGGCTCACTATTTTACTTTTAAGTTAAAAAATAAATATTTAAATATATAGTTTGACATACACACACATATAGAGGAATGGAGACCCCAAACACACCAGAAATAGGGTCTTGGTGCAAACCCACGTGTGCTCTATATCTCAGTGACAGCAACATGCTATGGTTAAGTGCATGGGCCTCAGACCAATCCAATCCAAAATCCAAATGCTGACTCTACCACATACTATGTGTGTGACCCTGAGCAAGTTACTTGGATCCCTGAGCTAGTTTTCCCATCTGACAAATGGGGAGCAATGATAGTTCCTATACTCACCTAGCTTGGGAGAGTATTAAAAGCGTTTCCTATAGTGTCAGCAGAGCAATCTGTCCCTAATTTATGTCACTGTTCTTTATCACTATTACTGCTGTTATTATTACTTTTACACCACCAGACTCTTTCATGACTCAGGGATAGAAGCAGGATACTAGTTTGAGGCTGGGGCCTAGAGCCCTTAATAAATTAGCCTACTCCACCTCAACCCTGTCTTGGTGTCTACTCCTGACAACTGGGACACAACTCAGGGTCAGCCCTAAGCCCTTTAAGGGCTGAGGCACAGACTCACCTACAGCCCGAAATAGACAGGCGCCGTCCTCCTTCATCTGCTTGATGATGAAGCCTTTCTTGTCCCGTAGGGCCTTTTCAAACCAGTGCTCCTGCTGGAGGGAAGAGGTGGGGGTCAGCAACAGGGAATTCCTGCACCACCTCCCCAGGGCCCTTCCCTCAAGCTCCAGAGGGGCCCAGATGACTGGCAGAGGGACACTGGGCAAGGCAAATTCTTGGCCCTTCTTGGACACTCCATACACATGGAGGAAGAGACCCTTTCTTTCAGGGAATCAGTTGCTGGGTGAGAATAAGACTTGCTCCCAGAGAGGTCCCAGGTGCCCTGACAGCAGAAACCCCATATGCCTTCTGACCCTTGCTGACCTTGTAGGCAGCCAGAAGCCCAGATCCAGTAAGTGCCTGGGTGGAGAATCTGGCTCAACTTCAAGGACTTTCACCCAGGGGAGATGTTGAAGAGGGAGTGACTGTCAAGAGCCTAGATCCTGAGCCCCACATATAGCTGGGTAATTCTAAGGTGTGTAAGGCAGAAAGTGTGCAAAGTGTGACCTCATTTGTGACTGAACACATTTAGAAGATATACATACACACATATGTTTACACACATATATACGTATGTACGTATACAGACATATATGCACACAAAACTGGGAAGGCTAGACAACAAAATATTATTCCTAAGTGGTGGTATTGCAGGTGATTTTCCTTCCTTCACCTTCATTCTTTATAAAGCTATACAACCATTTGTCCAAAATTCCAAAACCCAAGAAGGTTTGACCACTAAAAGTCTTAGAGGAAAAAAAAATACAACAACAACAACAACAACAAAAAAAACCCCAAAGTCTTTATCAAATTCATTTTGCATCATAACCTGACCAAAACTGACATTCACCCAGGTATCCACTTGGGGGTGAACAGTCCAGTATTTCAGTGCAAAAACATTCAGGCATTTCATCATGAGGTTATGCTATAGCAGACTCTGTTGGAGTGTTACATAATACAAAGTATATACATGATGCAACTTTTCTAAATTCTGAAATTTTTTCCAAGTTTCAAAGCACACCTGGCTCTGAAGGTTCAGGTTAAGTGAATCTGTACAAATTTTTTTTTTGGAGGAGATTAAAAAAAATGACTCTGTACCACTTAAAACACATTTCCACCTCAAAACAAAACAAAGCAGAAACAGCAGACCTTTCCCAGGCCCACGGCGCCCTCTGCTGGCCTTCAGAAGCAGGAGCTGGACCCACAAAAAGGGCAGCAAATGATAGGATCCCAAGCTTGCCCCTTGGGGACCCTGCCCTAATGGGGATCCAAGCTAATGGTAATCAGACAGAGGATTCCACTTCTTGACAAGGCCATTCATCCCCAGCTTATGCAAGGGGTGGAACCCATTCCCCAGGAAAACCAGGAGAGAAGAATCTCTGACAAAGTAGTAATAAGCACAAGATTTAGGGGTCAAGAGCTCTAGGTTCCAACCCCAGCTTTTCCTCCCTTACCACCCAATTTTCAGGTAGGCTGCCCAAAATCACCAAGCCTCAGTTTCCTATCAATTAGGAGGTACGTAGTCTTCCTCACAGAGCTATCAAAAAGCTCAGGGGAGCTTTAGTACCTAAAGAGGCTTTGTCAATTACATACCATATACTAGTGAGATGGTCACCAACCATAGAAGGGGAAAGACTGGCACAGACTGAGATGATGTACAACTGAGAAGCCCACAGAAAGCCCTAAGTGAGTAGATGGACAGGAGGGGATGAAGAGTAGTGAAGGAATACCTAGCCAGCCCTACAATATGGGCCACACCCCAAAATTGTGTGGCTAGATTTCCAAATAAAAAAGGCACCTGGAAGTCCTTAATGGGCTTCCATGGGCAGCACAAAGACTCCTGTTTATATACAACATTCCAGTGTCCAGGTACCCCTTCTGCCCTGGAGGCTGTAGACTAGCACACTATAGCCATGTACCCCCAATCCATTCCTACCCCACAGGGTCAGCCATCTCCAAGATCCACAGGAGGCTACCACAGTCAGTAGTGTCCAATAGGAAAGCTACAACTATAACTAAAGCCCCAGACCTGACAGAAGCTCACAAACTGGTAGAAGAGGAGCAGGGAAACAGTCAATGACCATACAGTGTGCACAGGGCTGCAAAAGAGGTAAACAATGAGTGTGGTGAAACAAGAGGAAGGGACCTGACCCTGCCATTAAGGCTGGAACTTGAACGAAGATTTAAGACACCAAAACCTCCAGAAACACTGGTTAACTGGGTGAAAAATGAAGTCACTTCTACCACAAAGCACCAGGGATGCCAGAGCCCAGCAATGAGTTCAGTACAGCAAAGGCCTTAATAGGACTAGGCAGGTAAGCAGGGAAGGGCCAGAAACAAAGAACTCACATTAGTAGAGTGCCTGCCCCATGTCAGGCACTAGATGCAAAGGATGACCTCATTTAGCTGTCTGGACCATAGCCCAAATGGTAGGAAGCAACATCCTCATTTTACAAAGACAGAAAGGAGCTGGGGTTGGGGCACCAGCAAAGTCTGGTGTAAAAGCAACATAGGAAGCCCAATGAGCCACAGCAAAGACATACCTGGTGGGCTGAGGCTGTAGCTCAGTGGTAGAGCACTTCCCTAGCATGTGTGAAGCACTGGGTTCGATCCACAGCACCGTATGAAAATAAAGTATTGTGTCCATATACAACTAAAAATATATATATATTTTTTTGGTACTGGGGATTGAACTCAAGGGCACTCGACCACTGAGCCATATCCCCAGCCCTATTTTGTGTTTTATGTAGAGACAGGGTCTCACTGAGTTGCTCAGCGCCTCGCCGTTGCTGAGGCTGGCTTTGAACTCGCGATTCTCCTGTCTCAGCCTCCCTAAGTGCTGGGATTACAGGCTTGCGCCACCGCGCCCGGCTTAAAAATATTTTTTTTAAGACATTCCTGGGCTGGGATTGTAGCTCAGCGGTAGAGCACTTGCCTCATATGCGTGAGGCCCTGGGTTCAATCCTCAGCACCACATACAAAGCAATAAAATAAAGGCATTGTGTCCATCTACAACTAAAAAAATTTTTTTTAAAAATCTATATTAAAAAAAAAGACAGTCCTGGTAGCCCATCTTGGTAAACTTGTGGTTTGTCTCTAACAGCAAAGGAGGCCTGAGAAGACCTCTTGCACAAGCAGGACCTGGGTCCAAGGCAACCAGACTCATCTAGGACTGGATCCAGAGGCTGAACCACCAGCCACTCACTGTCCCTTTGCTCTTTCCCTTTAGGATGACAATGAAGTTTAGGAAATGCTGGTGTGAGTGGAGGCTGGAAGATAGTCTAGTCTTAGGTAAGTCCAAGCTCTGAACTTTTCAAGTTCACCACTGAGCCTGCGGGAGAGTCCCTCAATAAAAGGCTGAACAAAGATCTTTGACAACAGGGTATCCTAGGAGCCAAGGTTATACTCTGCAATCTACTGGTGTAAAGACCCAAGTGAAGCTGGAGCAGGATATGGAACCCAAATGACAGGTTACAATCTATCTCCACCAATTATTACCCACGTGATGAACTGCTCTAAACCACAGTCTTCCTATCAGTGAAATGGGGTAACAAGCCTAACAATGGGGATACTGGGCAGACCCAAGTATTAGAGAACTTTTGTCAGAAAGAGACCACAAATTCCCTTTCTCTCCTTGATCTGTACTAGGCTGAATAGTGGCCACCCTAAGATAGCAAATGCTAATCCCTGGAACCTGTAAATGTTTACCTTATAATGAACACTATTTGCAGACATGATTAAAGACCTTGAGATGGGGAGGTTACCTTGGGTTATCAGGTGGGACCTAAATGCAATCACAGTGTCCTTATAAGAGAAACAGGGAAATTTGATAGAAGAGGAAACCACACATACATAGAAGGCAATATAAGGATAGACAAATTGGAGTGATACAGCTACAATCCAAGGAATGGTGGCAGATACCAGAAGCTGGAAAAGGACTAGATTCTCCCACTAGAGCCTCTGGAGGAAGCATGGCCATACCAACACATTACTTTTGGCCTGGTGAGACAGATTTTTTTTTTTACTTCTGGCCACCAGAACTGTGACAGAATACATATCTGTTGTTTTATAATACCCAGTCCATGATAATTTGCCACAGAAAACTAACACAACCCCCTTATAGCACTCCTTAGTGTCTTGAGTTTTAGAGCCTTATGGCTGCAAGACAACATAACAAAGCTCCCATTCTGCATGATCCACTTCCCAAGCACCTGCCCAGGAAAGGGGTTAGAATTAAGGTGACAGGGGCCTGAAATCCTCCCTTCCAGTCTGAGAAACTACTGACCCAGCCTATGGATGAATGAATTGCCACTGGAGGGGAAAGAGGGCAGAAAAAGATGAGAGCATAAATGGACAGATGTTTTCCCAGAGCCTATGGCCAAGAGGTGTTTAGTATTCTGGGCTTCACAGTTTTGTCCCAGCAACCCTTGTGCCAAGACCACCCCTCCCCCAAAACACCCAGGAACACTGGCTCAGCTCCACAAGCAAAACAGGCAACCCATCCAATGAGAAATACAGACACTGCTCTCTAAGGACCAACACAAGCTCCAAGGGCAGGAGAGAGAGAGAATAGCAGGCCCCATCTTACTGCTGCACTGCTGGGGAGGGATTGTAAACCCGAAGATCCTACTATGGAGAAATAATAAAGGCATGAAGTACTGATACATGCTACACCGTGCATGAAGCTTTATCACGTTATGCTAACTAAAAGAAGCCAAGTTACAGAGGGCTACATATTGTATGATTCCAATTGTATCCAAAATAGACAAATTGAAACAAAAAGATTAGTGATTTTCAGTGGGTACAAGGAGATGAGAAGATTGGGGGATGGTGGCTAAAGGGTTTCTTTCTGGAGTGATGGAAATGTTCTACAATTGACTGTGGTAATGGACACACAATTTTATGGCAATACTAAATGCTATCAAATTGTATAATTTAAATCAGTTAATTATATTGTATGTGGATTACTTCTCAATAAACCTGTTAACCACCACACAAAAAACACCCAAAGGCCTATAGCACTGACCAAGGAGAAGGAAGCTGAACGCAAACTGAAATTCCATAACCCTCCCCGCAAAGGTAACACATTCCCAAAAACCAAGGAGTCCCACTTAAAACTTTCATGCAAGGGGGGAGGAGTGGGGAGCAGGGGATTGAAGAATAGAGTGCAACTTGCTTCAGAGCAAGTTCAGAGTATGATTTCCCTGCTCACCATTACCTAGTTCGTGAACAGAGAAATCAAGGCCCAACAAGAGCAATGCCGCAAAACCACACCAACTCAGTTTAGAAACAGGACTCAAATCCATGTTGCTTGGGAAGGGAACACTTTCTATGTCCCCACCTGCTAGCTACCCAATTCTAGGAAAGGCCAAGGAATCAGCAGGTTCCCAGATGTATAATAGGGATGGACAAGAAAAACCCAGGTATTCCTGGGGCAAAATTCTCATCCTAAGCAAAAGGAAGAACCAGCCAAGGTCCAAGGTGGGCAAAGTCAGATACTTATTCAAAAACCCTGGGCAGGGCTGTAATTGTAGCTCAGTGGTAGAGCAGTAGCCTAGCACATGTAAGGCATTGGGATCAATCCTCAGCACCACATAAAAATAAATAAATAAAATAAAGGTATTGTGTCCATCTACAACTAAAAAATATATTTAAAAAAAAACCCTGGGCAGGGATGGATTTTTGCAAAAATAGCAGCTGAGAGGGGGAGTAGTTTAATAGCCTTAAAGCAGGTCAAGGTGGGTGTGGTGGTGCATGCTTGTAATCCCAGCAACTCCAGAGGCTGAGGAAGGAGGATCTCAAGTTTGAGGCCAGCCTCAGCAACTCAGCAAGACCCTAGGAAACTTAATGAGACCCTATCTAAAAAAAAAAGGCGGGGGGGGCTGGGGATGCACCTCAGTAGTAAAATCCCCTGGGTTCGATAACCAGTATCCAAGAAATAAAAAATAAAAAAACAGGTCAGCAGGAGATACTGGGATTTGAACTCAAGTCTGTCCAGCTTTAAACCCACATTCCTTTCACACATACTCAAACCTCCAGTAGGCAATTCCACTGAGCTTACTCATTACAGCACAGCTGGCCACAAAATTTGCCACCCATCAAATGGGAGCCTCATGTGGAACAAGCCATTTGTCCTGCCCACCAAGCTTGGATGACTGGCATGGAAAAGAGAGGCAGGAAGGAGAGGCAGGTATCCCAGTTCCTCCTCAAAAGACACTCACTATTCACTGGCACCTCCAGGTCAAAAGCTCTGAAATGAGGTCCCTAAAATCTCAAGGCTATGCAACACCTTGCCAGCACCTTATCTTACCAATAAGGAAACTCAGGCACAAAGAACATAGGCAGAACCTACTCTGGTTCATCCAACAAAACCCAACAGACCCAGAGGTGGAACCCAAACACCCTGACCACAGTGCCAGGCTCAACTTTTTCCACCACCTCAGCATGCATGCCTCCTTATAGAAGAGATCCATGGTGTCCTCAAGCTCAGGATGCTTACAAATCATCCTTTTCAGAGGTAAACTCCCAGCAAGGCAGCCGTGGCTGGGAAAGGACCACTTCCCCAGCAAATGGTCCCCGTGGTACCAGAATGAGTCAAGGGAGTAGGGGTACATTCACAGAACTGAGATCACATTTACTGTCTAGACTCCCTCTCAACATTCCCCTCTGCCAAAGGATCCAACTAGCCTCCAGGTTACAAACACCTGTGATAACAGTTTCAGACCAAACTGAGGTGGCAGAATGAATCTACCCTCTTCTCATCCCCAAAAGGACTCAAGTTGGGCCAGGTGAGGCAGGGGGAAGTAAAGCATCTTCTTCCTCCCTTTGTCCCAGTGGGAGGACAGAAAGCCTCTCTGCATCATTGGGAAGAGGAGGTATCAAGAGCCCACAGAGCTTCACTTCCATGTTCTTTTTTTTGGTACTAGGGATTGAACTCAGGGGCACTCGACCACTGAGCCACATCCCCAGCCCTATTTTGTGTTTTATGTAGAGACAGGGTCTCACCAAGTTGCTCAGCACCTTGCCTTTGCTGAGGCTGGCTTTGAACTTGCAATTCTCCTGTCTCAGCCTCCCTAAGTGGTGGGATTACAGGCTTGAGCCACCACGCCCAGCTCACTTCCATGTTCTTGTGGGGACAAGTGTAAAGGAGGGACTGCAAGGGGGTGTAAGGAGGTGGCTTTTTGCATTACCATGGTAGCACAGTACCTTCTTCTTTTCTGCCCATAGAACCAGGGATGTACGGCTCCCTATTTCTGTGAGGGGGAAAGAGACTTTACCCCAACTAGAGAGAGAATAAACAACTCCTGGTCCTGACCCCATGAGTGCAGATGATTTATCCCGCCAGAAATAATGACGAGTAGGAAGAGAACAAGAACAGGGGGCTCAAGGCCATGTTATGACCCCTGTGAAGTACAGAGAAGAGTTACTTGAGCAAAGGAGAAAGGAATATGGGAGTAGAATTTCCCAGAAGTGAGGATGCCCCATGCCCCTTCCCTGTCTCTGGGAAGAAATGTATTTATAGAAAGAAGTTCAGAGCCAGGCTCAAGCCTGTAATTGCAGCACTTAGGGAGGCTGAGACAGGAGAATTGCAAGTTCAAAGCCAGCCTCAGCAACGGTGAGGTGCTAAGCAACTCAGTGAGACCCTGTCTCTACACAAAACACAAAATAGGGCTGAGGAAGTGGCTCAGTGGTCAAGTGCTCCTGAGTTCAATCTCCAGTACCAAAAAAAAACAAAAGAAAGAAAGAAGTTCAGAACTAGACTATTGCCCTGACCATAGAAGTAGTAAGTGAGTTCAGTTGAAATGGGTCAAAATCTCTTTCAATGTCAGATGGGATGTCTTAGACTTTATTATTCCACAACCTGACAACCTTCCTGAAAATAAGGGGACCTTCTTGGCCCTGACCTGAAGGAGCTCAGGTTAAGGGGATCTAATGACCTGAAGAGCAACCAGGTCCTTCTGTCCAATCAGAGAAGTCTCCAACCACACTAAAGATGACCTCATGTCCTCTTCGTGATAAGAATCACCTGGTATGGTAGGAGAGCCTCATGACCAAGGGAGGAGGGCCAAGCCTCAGTACCTAAGGCAAAAGATAACTTGTCCCTGAGGGGAATGGTTCAGGCCTCTGGGAAGAAGCTCAGACTCCTCCTAATTCCAATCTAACCACCTCCCTGAAGGGAGTAGGAACCAGGCCCCAAATCTCAAGGCAGGAAAACTTAGGTTCTTAAAAGCCCCTATCACTGGAGGATATATATGTTGTCTGAGGCCAGTGAGTCAGTACCATGAGGGAAGATTCAGGTTTTAGATCGTAAGGTGGCAACAGATCTTGGGGAGAGACACAGGACCCTGTTTGTCTGGGACTCTAAATCCATGCCTCAAAGGAAGAGTGTCAGGGCACAGTTCTGGTGGGGAGAGTTGTCCTAGCCATAAGAAGCACCTGGAGTTCCCTCAGGAAGTTCAGACCTTATCTATGGAGACAAAACAATCACTGAATATGTATGGGTCTCCTGTCTCTAAAGGAACTTCAAGTGTCCTTGGCAGAGTGGGTAGCAGGCCCTTGAAGGTAAGTTTATATCTGCAAGATGGCCTCAGACATCACCTCTGGGACCTTATGCTGCCCATGTCCTCAAGAGTGGTATCAGGCTGGAGTTCTCAAGACAGAGGTCCCTGACAACTTCAGACCCGTTACAGAAAAAAAAGATGGGATGTTAAATCCCCGAGGTATATTTCAGTCCTTATAATTGAGGCAGAATGGTCTCATATCTTTGTGGGGGCCCTCAAACCCCTGAGAACACTGAGACAACAGCTCCTTAGGAAAAGGTTTCATAAAGAACTCATCTTGTAGCCAGATGTGGTACTGCACACCTGTAATCACAGGTACTCAAGAGGCTGTGGCAGGAGGATCACAAGTTTGAGACAAGCCTCAGAACCTTAGTGAGACCTTGTCTCAAAATAAAAAGTCAAATAGGCTGAGTATGTAGCTCAGTGGTAGAGTACCCATGGATTCAACCCCCAGTACTGAAAAGAAAAAAAAATAAAACAAAAACACAACTCCTCTTTCCTGGAATCTCAGCTGGGAGGTGTCAGGCCTCTGAAGAAGCCTCAGACTCTTTAAAATCCCTCATCAATAAGCAGAAGGATATTCAGCTCCAGTATCCAAAGCTTTGAGTCTCACTCTCTTGAAGGCTCAGGCCCTTGGTGGGAGGCAGGAAAACAAGATCCCATCCCTTAGAAGCACTTAAGGTCCTGGAGAGAGATCTCAGGCCACTGAGAGGAAACACAGACCCTTGTCATTTTAAAAGGAGTTAAACATTATGTACCCAATTAATCTTTGGGTACTGGTTTTGGCCCTTATCCCCAAGGAGAGAAACAATCTTGGATCCCAAGGGGGAGAAAAATCTTATCTCCTTGAGATAAATATTACATGTCTCTAGGAAAGCTCAGGAAATCCCTCTAAGGTGTGTATGGGTGTGAAAGAAGCCCTTAATTCTAGAAAAGGGAGTGTAAGGTCTCTGAAGTAGGCTCCAACGTTCTCAGGGCCCATTGTTAAGTGGTCCTGTCATCTTACAAAGAAGAAAGAATTGTCCTCTATGTAGAACGTCACAGAATCTTGGAAGGCTCGCCATTCCTTGGGGATGCCCAGACCTGATCTGAGGTCGGGACCTCATTTGAGTTCCCTGGGAAGGAAATCTTAACTCCATCCCAGAGGAAAAGAGTTCTCAAGCCACTGCACATAGACCTAAATCCCTTGGACAGACCGGAGTCTGAGACCTCCCTCAAAAAGCCCCCATCTTGCCTGAGACGCTTAGGGAATCCCCACCTACTGATCTTACAGATGAGGTCCCAGAAACTGGAATGACACTAGCCCCCCTCCCCTTTATCTAGGGCCTCTAACTCCAATGCTTGGGGAAAAAAGAAGAGGGTGTTTCGTGCCTCTTCCAACAGAGAAGAACGTCAGACTCCAGAAGAGGGCCTAGGTCCCTTGGTCCCCTTACAGTTTGGGAATCCGATATGACATATCTGCCCACCCTAACCATCCAGTCCTTACCTGCTCTACGGTGGCAGGATCCATGGCTTCGATGCGTGCAGCAGCTGCTTCATATTCATCCTCACTGTTATAGCCTGCGCCGACCTCTTCACGCTCTGGACTGCCCCCGCCAACCGCGCCAACCCCAGGAGCTTGACGCCGCCGCTTGCTGTGCCCAGGCCCAGAGCAGCAGCTGCCCACGCCCACGGCACCGCCCACACCCACCACCACGCCCGCCGCGCCCACCCCTGTCGCTGATGCACCCAGCGCGTCACCAGGACCACTGCCGGGACCACCTGGACCTCCGCAAGGAGGTGGTGAGGCCTGTTGTGGCCGAGGGCCCGCCACTGCGCCGGGCTGCACGGCCAGCGCCCAGCGGTGAAGAGCGCCCGGAGGCCCCGGTAGCGGGCCCTGAGGTGGTGGTGAAGCCCGGGGACGGGCCCCCACGACGCCCGAGTCACGGTCACGATCGCTGCCACCCACGCCGGTGCCGCCACCGCCCACGCCCACACCCCCGCCGCGCCGTGGCGCCGGGGGCAGCGGCCCGGGCGGCGGCGGCTCGTTGGCGGGGTCGGCGTCGGGAGGCGGCGGCTTCTTTTTGGGGAGAATAGTCATGGCGGCACCGCCGAGTACCCCCCAGCAAACCCGGCGCGCGGCACGCCGGGAGAGAACCCGGATGAGGGGGCTCCTGTAGTGCGCGAAGCACGACGGGAACAGCGAGACCCGGATAAAGAGATCGCAGCACCGGTTCGAGAACCCTCCTTGGTGCGTAAGTCACGCCCGGAGAACCCGGATGTGAAGTCCAAGACGAAGGCACGTCGGCGAGTTTGTCACAGCCCTCACTCCAAGTCCAGCGAGTTTACTGCTGCTCGTTCCGGGCTTCTGCTTCAAAGGAAACAGAACCAAAACAAGCACCTCTTCGCCCCGCCCCCTCGCAGGTTCTTGAACTACCGGGTGGGGCCCCGGGGCGCTGCGCAAGCGCGCCAGAGCGCAGCCCCGCCCCTTACTCGGAACTACGTGGGCAAAATCTCCTCTGCTGCCACAACAATTGCAGACACCAACCAATCGAAGAAGCTGCGTGGGTCCTCGGTGATGCCCGCAGGCCAATCAAAAGCTAGCACTCGCCCTCCCGTGCCCTCCGTCTCAAATTTCAAAGTCAGCACCCTTTTTCCTAGCCTTTCTTCTCGTTGGTCCGGTTCTGCTCTTCACTTCTCTCCGTGAGGCTCTGACGCGCAGGCGTGGGTACTACGAAAGGACAGTTTAGCCTGTCCCGCACACAAGAATGCCTCCCGTCCAGGCTTCCAACTTGAACGCAGTCGGCGGGATTGACTGGAAAATAGCACTCCCAGAACATAGCATTCCCTTCTAACGTCACTTCCAGTCCCTCCCACCTTCATGTCTTCTTCCGCAGAAGAGGCGGGCGTCGCTTCACCCTGGCAACAGGATGAGCCCTGCGGTGATTGGTTAAGAAACGCCGTCACTCTCGCAGACAGGCCAATCCTGGGACAGGCGTGCACGGTGGAGACAGTGGGTGTTTGTGAAACAGACGCCTTTTCTGGCACCTCCGCCCTTTCGCCCTCGTGTTGACCTCTCCGCCCCTATGGTTAGTGCGCAGGCGCGGCACAGCCCTTTCCCCCCCACCTTAAGTTGAGTTCGCTTAGGTCGAGTAAATGTTTATGAAGCAGCTCTGTCATCAGTCAGCGTCTAGCAATGGGGCTGCAAAATTCCTTCTATTGAGCGGCTAGAGCACTACTGGCTAATTCTAGCTCTGCCCTTCCAGTCTAAGTGATATTTGACAACTCATTTAACACTCACTCCATTCTGAATTTCTACTTCTCTGTAAAATGACAGTAATTCCAATTTAAGTATCGGAGACTCATGCTTGTAAATGGTCTGGTGTTGTACCTTACATAAAGTGCTCAATAAGTCTGCATGGGGTAGTACAATGCGAGGATTCCAGGCTTTGACGTCAGGAAGACCTTAGTTCCAAGCACAGATTGTCCATTATGAACTGTATGACGCGGTGCAAATTATTGTCTCTTGAGATTGCCCATCTAAAAAATGGGAAAGGTCTGCCCAGACTACCTTAGGAAATAGTTATGGAGTTTAAATGAGCTCATAAACTAAGAAAGGCATCGTGAGAGGTGAGGGCTCCCTACCATTCTTAACAGCAAAGCCACACACCTGATTTAAAGGAAAATCATTGTAAACCTTTTCCGAATACCACTTAACCTTCTTCCTTCAGGTGCTGACCTTAACAGAAGTTCTTCCCAAAGAGGTGGCACTAATAACTGAGCCCTAGTGGTATTTTCTACTCATGAGACTTAATGGGAGGAAGGGACTCACATTTACTGAGACTGTTGTGTTTAGGGCTTTGTCCCAAATGCCTGTGCACATTACATTAAATCTTCTCATAGTCATTTCACTCCAGACCCCAATATCCTACCCTCTAATACCCATCTAAAACTGAATTCATGCCAGGTGCAGTGGCACATGTCCGTAATCCCAGAGACTCAGGAGGATGAGGTGGAAGATCACAAGTGAGATTTAGTAAGACCCTGATTTAAATGAAAATCATTAGGCAATTAAAACAGTGTGACAGAACTAAGATGGATGTATTATAGAAGCATGTAGACAGCAGGGGAAAATAATCTGGCCAGCAAACAAGGAAGAAGTAACTCCTTAGTAATTGAGAGCTTGTAATCTCGACTACTCATGAGGCTGAGTTTGAGGACAGCCTGGGCAATTTAGCAAGATCCATCCCAAAAAAAAAAAAAAAAAAAAACCAAGAAAGAAAGAAAGAAAGAAAGAGAAACTGAAGCCAGGCATGGTGGTGCATGCCTGTAATCCCAGCAGCTTGGGAGGCTGAGACAGGAGGATCACAGGTTCAAAGTCAACCTCAGCATCTTAGTGAGGCTGTCAGCAACCTAGTGAGACCCTGTCTCAAAAAATAAAAAGGGCTAGGGGGCTGGGGTGGTAGCTCAGTGGTAGAGCACTTGCCTAGCATGTGTGAGGCACTGAGTTCAGTTCTCAGCACCACATATAAATAAATTAATTAAATCAAGGTCCATGAAACAACTAAAAAATTTTAAAAACAAAACAAAAAAAGGGCTGGGGATGTGGCTCAGTGGTTAAGTGCCCTTGGGTTCAATCATTGGTACCAAAATATTTGCAGCTAATTGCCACTTACTATGTGTCTTGCACTGCACACTAAGAGCTTTGATGGTCCTTTTGACAGAAAATATCACCCCTAGCCGGCTACTGCCCAAGCCCAAGAGGTAGGAGTAAACCTTGACGACTCCCTCTTCTCCAGCACTCATATGCTTATTAATCCCAAATCCTACCTTCCAATTTCTGATGCTTCAATTCTGCTCCCATCACTCTTATCCAAGCCACCATTCCCTACTACCACAAAAGCCTCCTCATTGTTCTTTCTCAATTAGAGAATTCTCTGTAATTCACCATCCACAGACACAATGATCCTTCCAAATCACAAACCTCATCATGACTTTCCTTCTTTGACAACTTTCAGGGGTTCCCATCATCCTCTCAAATTTATCTCTTAGCTTCAAAGGCCCTTTGTGATCTGGTTTCTCTTCTCCCTGCTTCCTCCCCTCCCCAACCAGACAACTATTTTCAGTTCCCTGAAGGCTCCAAGTTCACTCCCTAACCTCTAGGTCATTGCACATGCTGTTCTCTCGGCCTACATGTTCTGCCTTTCATCTTTTGCCTGGCTAACTCCAACTTCTTCCTTGTTTGCTGGCCAGATTATTTTCCCCTGCTGTCTACATGCTTCTATAATACATCCATCTTAGTTCTGTCACACTGTTTTAATTGCCTAATTGTTTGCCTTACATGTTAAACTCTGTACATCAAAGACAATGTCTGTTTTGTCCATCTTTGTACCCTAGGGCTAACGCATGATGGGCAGTTAATCAATAT
>CM053417.1:84436184-84483182 GCA_028644305.1 Xerus rutilus | reverse complement strand
GCCCGGGGGGGGGGGGGCGGGGACTGTGGCGCAGTGGTAGCACACGTGAGGCACTGGGTTCGATCCTCAGCACCACATAAAACAAAGATATTCTGTCCACCTACAACTAAAAAATAAATATTTAAAATAAAATAAAATAAAATAGTACCAGGGATTGACCCCAGGGGCACTTAACCACTGAGCAACATCCCTAGCTCCCTTTTTTAAAAATATTTAAGACAGGATGTCACTAAGTTCCTTAGGGCCTCGCTAAGTTGCTGAGGCTGGCTTTGAACTCCCCATCCTCCTTCCTCAGCCTACCAAGTAGCTAGAAGGACAGGCATGTGCCACTACCATGCCTGGCTGCTCAATTAATATTTGAAAGAAGTAATGAAGAATGGAGGAGTTCCAGATAAATTAAGCCCAAGCTCCCCACATGGAGGAGTTTGAGTTTGAGCCTGATTTGGTAGGCCTTTGAGTAATGAAATCTCAAACCCACTGGCCCAAACTCTGCTCTTCTCCAGCTGGGGTCATGGGATGGGTGCTTACCTCTGAGGGGCAGGGCTCCTCCGCAGCCCTGCCAGCGTATCCAGCTCCTGCATGCTGCCACGGCTAACTGAGGCAGTAGAGTTGGCAAGGCGAATGGCACGGCGCTTGGCCCTGCGGGGGCAGCAAGATGATAGCAGGCTGCCAGGCCCTACTGGCTGGGAGGACACAGAGGTGCTACGGCTGGTGCGGCCACCCAATGAGACAGCTCCAAGGGCCTCACTAAATGTCAGTTCATCTGTGAACTCATGGCACTGTGGGCAGAAAGGAGGCAGGGTAACAGGGCACTCCATGCGAGCTATTCCCAACCCCAGGCTATTTCTCAGGCTGTTCATGCCTTTCTGGGAATCATTCTCTTCCCTTCCCTTGCCCATCCTTCAATGTTCAGCTTCTCCCAGAAGTCCAGTGTGATTTCCACAATTAGTAGTAAGCTTCCCATCCCAGGGAGGGGACTGGCTTGGTGGCAGAGGGACCCTTTTCCTGCCACACCACCTCTCTTTAGGCCTCACCGTTGTCTTCTCTAGACAGTGTAACAAATGGTGATGTTGCTGCTCAAAAGCAGAACGGTTCCTGATACACAGCGCCTGTCCCTCTCCACTGCCACTGTCCTGGAGTGGGCAGAGCAGAGAGAAAAGGTCAGCACCTCTGTCCCCACATCACGTCTCACCCCCAAACCCAGTCTGGGCCCGTACTCACCTCAAGTCCCCCGTTCTGTTTGTACTGCAGGAAGGCATTGGTGGTTCCACTCTTTGCCAACCGGATCCTTGCCAAGCGTACCTTCTACAAAGAGAAAAGGAAACAAATGGCCAAGTTGGTGAGCCCAAGAGTAGCCCAGATTAGGATGTGAAGAATAAAAGGTGCTGAGATGCAAGATGCAGTTACCTGCTGTGCTCGGCGCTTGTCAGCACGTTGGTTCTGGTGGTAGATGCGGCTAAAGTTGGACACAATTACTGGCACAGGCAGGGCAATGACCAAGACACCACTGAGTGAGCAGATGGACCCAAAAATCTTGCCAGCAATGGTGCTGGGCACCATGTCTCCATAGCTGGGGGAATGGGGAGGTAGGCCAAAGTCAGGAGAAGTACCCACCCACCTCTCTGTCCCCCACTCCATCCCATCCAACCCTGACTCACTGTGACCCTGTTCACGAACTCAGACTCCTTAAGTCTGTTTCTTGCTCTGCAAAATGTGGAGAATAACCTCTCTGGCCAACAGGGGGCGTCAAATAAGACATGGGGCCGGCCCTTAGCCTCTACCATCTGTTGCCCCCTTCAGAGTTGTGCACTGGACAGCCAAGTTAGCTGGAAATCTAATAATACCAAGTAGAGGGAAGACCAAGGAAGTCACAGGCAATAAATATAGCTCCCTGGGTGGAGATTCCCACTACCACAGGCCACCTGAGGGGCTCTGCATGGTTGAAGGAGGATTCTGTTGGTTTTGCCTGCCTCTCCATGTTCTCTAGGTAGGACCATTTTGATTCTCTCCAGGGGAAGCCTTGAAACTGAACTCTTACAAAAAAGTAGAGAGGAGCCTTGAAACTGCTCCTGCCTTCCTCCATACCATACCCCCACCCCAGAGTTGTAGCAGATTCGACCTTACTGACTTGTTTCAGAGAGGGAAAATGAAGCTCAGGGAGGTTCCATAGCTGACTTGCCTAGGATCACACATGGCACACTTCTGTTCTAACCATACAACCAACCAGATCTCTTCTACAGAAACACAGCCTCTACAGTCTTCAGTATCTAGGCCTTTGCTCAAGCTGTGCCCTAGGATGGCTTTTCCTTATTTCTGTTTTTTGACTCATTTTAAGCATTCAAGACTGTGCTCAAAAGTCTCTCCAGGGGCTGGGATTGTAGCTCAGTGGTAGAGTGCTTGCCTCGCATGCGTGAGGCCCTGGGTTCGATCCTCAGCACCACATACAAAGCAATAAAATAAAGACATTGTGTTCATCTACAACTAAAAAAAAAAAAAATCTTTAAAAAAAAAAAAAAAGTCTCTCCAGCTTGGCCATTTCTGGCTCTTGATGTGTCATCTCAGACTGTGTCTCAACTATAAGACATGGGCAGCCAGCCACCTTCACAGGGTTGTTGTGAGGACTGAAGAGGATAAAAGCATCAAAATACCCAGTGCCAATTCACTGTCAGGGCTTGATATTTTTTGTTGATCCAATCCCAAACCTCCAACCAGAATTAATTTCTAATCCTTAGAAACCCCAAATCAATTTTTCTGTACCTCTATTAAGACACTGAGCAAAGCCAATTAATTCAGTCATTCATTCAACCAATGCAGGGCACCAACACTGTATCTAATCTCACTGATGGAAACAAAGATCACAGAGACTGGGGTTGTGGCTCAGTGGTAGAGCATTTTCCTAGCATGTGGGAGGCACTGGGTTCAATTCTCAGCAGCACATATAAATACATAAAAATAAAGGTTCATTCACAATGTAAAAAATATATATGTACATGTATGCATATATATATATATATTTTTTTTTTTTTTAAAAAAGAAGACTCACAGCGGGCTGGGGTTGTGGCTCAGTGGCAGAGTGCTTGCCTAGCATATGTGAGGCACTGGGTTCAATCCTCAGCACCACATATAAATAAATGAATAAAATAATGGCCTATCAATGTCTAAAAAAATTTAAAAAAAAAAAGACCAAGAAGGAAAAAAAAACCTCATGAGGTCTGGGAGTGGTAGTGCATGTCTAATTCTAGCAACTCAGGAGGCTGAGGCAGGAGGACTACAAGTTCGAGGACAGCCTTGGCAGTTTAGCAAGGCCCTAAGCAACTTAGGAAATCCCTGTCTCAAAAAAATTTTTTTTTAAAGGACTGAGGCCGGGCACGGTGGTGCAAGCCTGTAATACCAGCACTTAGGGAGACTGAGACAGGAGAATCGCGAGTTCAAAGCCAGCCTCAGCAATAGTGAGGCGCTAAGCAACTCAGTGGGACCCTGTCTCTACATAAAACACAAAATAGGGCTGGGGATGTGTCAGTGGTCGAGTACCCCTGAGGTCAATCCCTGGTACCAAAAAAATAAAAATAAATAAATAAATTAAAAAAGGACTGGGGATATAGTTCAGAAGTTTTCCCTTGGGTTTAATTCCTAGTACCAAAAAAGAATCATGAGTTTAGTGATTTCATTTGATACTTTTATCCCAACTGTTTCCTCTTAGGGATGGACTGGCAATTAAAACAATAATAAAAATGCTGAAAATACCTTTTGGGAAACATCAAGGTATCACAGAGCCACAGAGGTAGTACCCTACATATCAGACTATTCTAAAATACTGAGAGACATAGATCCTCAAAAAGGAAAAGGAACCAAATATACTGGCACATTCCTGCAACCCCAGCTACTCAAGTGTCTGAGGCAAAAGGATTAGAAGTTCAATGCCAGCTTTGACAACTTTGAGATTCTGTCTCAAAAGAAAATATTTTTAAAAGGGTTAAGGTGGCCAGATGTGGTGGCATGCACCTGTAATCCCAGTGGCTCAGGAGGCTGAGGCAGGAGGATCACAAGTTCAAAGCCAGCCTCAGCAAATTAGCAAGGCCCTAAGCAACTTAGCAAGACCATATCTCAAAATAAAATATAAAAAGGGCTGAGGATGTAGCTCAGTGGTTAAGTGCCCCTGAGTTCAATCTGTGGTACCAAAAAAAAAAAAAAAAAAAGGGTTAGTGTATAGTTGAATGGTGGAATGCTTGCCTAGCATATGTGAGACCCTAGGTTCCATCCCCAGCATCCCCACAAAAAAAGAAAAAAACATTGATAGGAAGTCAATACCTATGTATCCTGCTCCAGAAACATTGAAATAACTTTCACAACCATGATGTCATTGAATTCTCTCTAGGTGATGAAGAGATCATTGTTTCCCACTTTATAGAGGGAGAAACTGAGGCTCTGAGAAAATGTCAACAAAAAGACAGCTAAGAACATCCTTGAACCTACATCTCCTGGCCTGGAAAATCAAGGATGATCAGAGCTTGGATTTATAGATTAAATCCAATTCCTTGAGCTTTACAGATGGGCAAACTGAAGCTCAAAGAGAGATGGTGGTAGACCATGTGCTCAGCATGTGTGACAGCCCTGGGTTGGATCTCCAGCACCACAAAGAAAATAAAAAGCGAGATTATTCATCTAACCTTTGTGATTTTACAGAAAAGGTGAGTGTAATTGTGCAGCTCCCAACACAGGATCTGCACTCACCCAAGTGTGGTCATGGTGACAATGGTATACCAGAAGGCCGCAGGGATGCTCGTGAAGTTGGTCTTGCTGGTGCCCTTCTCAGCATAGAACATGACAGTGGCAAAGATGATGATGGCCATGGTGAGGGAAAAGAGGAGAAAGCCCAGCTCAGAGGCACAGCTCTTGAGTGTGTAGCCCAGAATCCTCAAGCCCTGGGAGTGCCTGGAGAACTTGAAAATGCGGAAAACTCGGAACACACGCAGGGTGACAAACGCTCCAGAAACATCATCATTCTTGGGCACAAAAAGCCCAATGTAGTAGGGCAGGATGGCCACCACATCGATGAGGCTCATGACACTCCGCAGGAAGCGGCAACGGCTAGGGGCAGCAAAGAGCCTCAGGAGGTATTCTCCCGTGAATATGAGTACACAGGCCGTGTCCATGCAGAAAAAGGCCGTCGGAAAACGGTCACCACAGGGCTGTTCCCTTGGTGGTCGCCGTGCAGGGCCGCGGCATGGGATGGTCTCCACCACGTTGGCGATGACCGACACTGCAATGAAAAAGCCAGTCACATAGTAGAAAACCAGTGCTGCAGTGCTAGTGTGTGGGTTCTCAAAGGCCCTCCAGAGCCGCTGCCGCAGGGAGCTGCCTGCCGGCAGGGCGGGCCCATCTCCAGCCTGCTCAGCCTCCTCGTCCTCAGCTAGGCGCTCAGCATTCTCCTTCTTGCGGTCCCGGTACTCTTCAAGGCAGCAGTCGCCCACGAGCTCAGGGACCAGGCCATAGAAGGCCAGCTCTTCGTCGAAGGCCTGGATGCACTCCTGACGTGGGCAATGTAGCCGACCAGTTCGGTAGAAGTTCAGCACGTGCCGGAACATGTCTGGGTCGCGATCAAAGAAGTACTCGCCAGAGTCTGCGTCATAGAAGAACTCCTTCTCAGAACTGCCCAGCAGGGTGTCTGGGTAGCGATCCAGTGTGTTCTTCCAGGTCTCGAAGCGCCGGCCGCTGACGTTCACCACCAGAACCTCATCCCCTCGAGATGCCTTCACCCCGGGCGCTGGGGGCAGAGGCTGCTGGGCAAGGGGCAGCCAGCCCACCGCGGCCGCCCGTGCAAAGGGCAGCCACGTGGCCACGCCTGCCGCCATCCTACGGCTCCCTGGGCCCACGGAGACTTGGGGGATGTGGTGTTTAGGAGAATGTGGCTGTCTCCAGGATGGTGGGGGCTTGGAGAGGCCCTGGGCCACCCGGACAAGGAAACTGGGGGTGTCTAAAGAGGCCAAGAGGAACCAGGAGGAGGAACTAGAGAGATGGGCAGGAGCTTGGGGGACATTTAGAGGGTCTAGGAGGGGCCGTTGTGGTGTGCTGAGGGACAGATAAGGGCTTGAGGAGTCCAGAGGGGACAAGAAGGATCCTTAGGTTTAGAGAGACTGAGATGATTCTCGAGGGGTCAGCATGTGCCTGCAAGATGTTTGGGGGTGTCTAGAGGGACCAAGAAACAAGTGGGGAGCTCTCAACACTCTCAAGAGTTCTCAGGGAAGGAAAAAAGGTCTGGAACCCACTGGCCAGTTTGGAAAAGAAATTGGGGCATCCAGAGGGTTACAAATGGGACCAGAGGTGCTTGAAAGAGGCTGAGTGTGCCTGGGGGCTGGTTCTAGAGGGGCTGTAAAAGGTGAGGAGGGTCGTCCACACCCTCAAGACTTCTGGGGTAAAGATAAGGGGGTTGAAGCACCCTCATGGATCAGAAAAGGGGGCTGGTGCTTCTCAAGGGCGGCTGTAAAGCCAGGAGGTTGTAAAGAGGCTGAAAAGTGTCTTGGGAGTGCCTAGAGCTGCCAAGAATAGCCTAGGGGGTGTTATCTACATTTTACAGGAGTTCTAGGGAAAGCAGAAAAGGTGAGGGCCCCCTAGTGGGACTAGAAATGGAATGGGGTAATTAAAGGGGTAGTTATGGGACTCGATTACTTTATAAGAGGATGGTAGGTATCTGGGTGAGGGGGATACCTAGAGGGGCAGAGGAAGCCTGGTCCACACTCTGAAGAGTTCTGGGAGAAGGGAAAAGGGTCCTGGGGAACCCCAAGGTGCTAGGATTCAACCGGATTGGAGTTGGGCACAACCCCTGAGTACCCAGGGAATCTCAGAAGACTAAAAAGAAGGACTTCCCCCAAAACTGGGTTGGAGAGAAAGGTGGGGTGTTGAAAGGGAGTTGGGTGTGTCTCCGGGGTGGGGGGGCTGCTGGACCTTGCAGGGGACAGGCAGGAGAGGCTGGGTCCCACCGATGGGGGCAGGTCTGGGGAAACCACACCCCGAGGGGTTGGCGGTGTGTGCTAGGCAGCGGCAGTAGCAGCAGCGGCAGGAGGAGGAGGAGGAGGAGGAAGAAGAAAGGCAGCCACAGCCAGGCCTAGGAGGGAAGGCGCACAGGCAGGGGAGGGGGTTGAGTCCCTAGAAGGAGGCTGTGGAAGGACAAGGTCCAGTGGGATCCCTGGGGACTGTCCCAAGATGGATTAGGGTGTGGGGGCTGAACCAGGGAAGGGCAAGGACAGTACTTGGCAGCCCCCTCCCACTTCCCATTGGGCCGTCCTCACCTGTGTCCCCGCTGCAGCAGCAGCAACAGCGGTGGGGCTGGGGGTACCAAACACCGGAGCTGCTGGCCCCCTCTGCAGAGCCGCCGGAGTTGTTCTCTTCCTCCGCTCTCTCCCCGCCCCTCAGAGCTTGCCGGGAGATGGAGAGGCAGGGAGGGGCCTTGTGGATCCCAGAGCCCCCTCCCCTAGGGCAGCCTGAGAGGGACCCTGGGGAGACTCCGCCTCCTACAAAGCTGGTTGGGCCTCAGTCGCGTCATCTGGAAAATGGGGGTGGCAGGGAGCTTTGCCAGTTCTCCCCACCTCCTTCCTGGACTCCCCCCTCTTCCTGCCCAGTTCCTACCCCCTCTGCCCCCAGGGGCCCCCACCCCCACCCGCCTGAATCAGCAGCACTTAGCAGATCCGATCGATGGGGAGGCGTCTGTTAATGGCCCCAGAGCGGAGTGCCATAGGGAATGATGCAGCGCTGTGTCCCCTCCCTGCCCCCCAGGCTGTGGAAGGGCAGGAGAAACTGGGGTGGGAGGGTTCTTGGTGGGGGATGTAGTCTCTCTCTAGACGGACAGGCCTCCAAAACCACCCCCTAGGAGTGTGCCACAGCCCCAACTCTAAACTTCTACCTTGGGACTGAAGCATGCATCTTCCACTGTTTTGAGATATGAAATGAGGAGTGAAGGGAGTGCAGACGGTGACGAATAAGGCCCCACGCACCAATCCAGGCAGGTTCCTTGCCAAGGGGTTAGGAGCCCTTATCTGTGCACATCCAGTGGCTGCAAATCACACCACATCCTCTAGAGGGCTCTGCTCCTGGGCAGCAAAAGCGCCGAATATGGAAAACCTTCTGGCAGGCATGGGTGGGTTCAAACTCCAACTTTGCCACATTTGCAGTGTCCTTGAGAGGTGACTTGCATTGTTCCTTCAGCTGTCAGAATGGAGTTATCCCCACTTTATAGTGTCATTTGGAGCATTAATTGAAATGATGTGAAAGGAGATGGCACAGGGCCACAGAGGATTCCTAATTTTAAGTAAAGTTGTGTGGTGATGAGGGCATAGTAACACAGACAGTCTAGCCTTTGATCCATTTACCAACCCATTGGGTTCCTCCATTTGCTCACATATCACTCCTGATTTGTCCATCCTCCCAGCTACATAAACAATCACTCTATCCATCCACCTGTCCATTTAGCCATTAATCCACCAACTCACTCACTCATCCATCTGTATGTTTACCCTATCCAACTATTCACCAACCTGTTCATACGTATCAATATCCATCCATCTGTCCATTCACCCATAGCTCCACCCATCACTTATGCACCCACTTATCCCTCCCCATTCATTAGCTTATCCATCCAAAGTCCCTTACTCATCCATCTATTCCAAACCTGTTCATAAATCCATCCATTCAGCTATATACCTAATCCATCCACTCAACCATTTGTCCATGCAGCTATACATCTGTCCATTTATGTATCCACTTATCCATTCTCTAGCTATCCACTTACCGATTCATATATCCATTTATTCATCCACTAACCCATACATTTCCCAACTTAGCCAAAATTGATCCATGCAGCCTTCCACTTATTTATCATCAGTCCATCTAACCACTTATCCAATTCCTTCCATATGTCCACTCATCTATACCCACAACCCCATACACATCTACCCACATACATATCAGGTATTTATGTTCCACTTAGTTTGAGAAGTTTGTCAGGTGACAAGTGAGTTGAGGTTGGAGGAAAGAGTAAAGCTGCAGTCAGATAACTCCCTCCCCATTGCAATAGAGTGACCTCCCCACCTCCAGAACATCCCTCTTGATTGAAAAAAAATGAGACCAGACAGTCAGTGGGTGGGCCCGTCTGGCCAGATGGTATTTTGGCTGCACAGCCTTATACACACACACACGCACGCACACACACACATTGCTAGAATGCTGAACACAAACCACACCCCCACCCAACATCCCCAATCCCAAGTGCAGAGTAGTCAGGCTTCCAGACATAAATTAAAAAATAAAATAAAAAAGAGTTGGTCTCTGGGAGGGAGAGCTCATGCAGAGATGGAGGCAGAAGTCCCTGGGAGCCTGGGCCACGGAGAAATCCATACCCTTTCCATGGGGATTCCCACTCCCCGGCAGCCTCTGCCCTGACCGGGTCATTAACACCAGCCATCAGGCCTCTATCCCCTTTAATGTCCAGTCTCCCAAACTACTAGATTTTGGTGCCAGCCCCCATTTCCCACCACAGCCCAAGGGAGAAGCATCCTGGGGGCTGACAAAGGGAGTGGGTGCAGCCTGCAGGTCTTTAGCTGGATTCTCCAGGCTCTAGGTCTGGGTCAGGTGACCCCACGCACTCCTTGCTGAGTCGCACAATTTCCTGGGACAGAACTTCCATGTCCTAAGAAACAAACAAGCCATAATGGGCCAGAGAAGTAAGTAGGGGCAGCTCCTTCATCAAACATTGGGTATCATTTGTGATTTCCTTCTCACTCCAATAATCAATTCCCAGTGGTGTCTGGCCTAGGACAGGAAGGTTCTTGGAGTTTGCAAAGCCTTCAGCAGAAGGCTGGGCATGGAGAAGATGGGAGCTAAGGAGATGTGATGGGTCACCTGCTGTGGCCCCGTGCTGGGGGGGGATACAACTGTCACCCTCACCACCTTGTCTTCTACTAAATGTAAGGTTGCTTCTCCAAGGTAGGAGCTGGGTCTGACTCCTTCCTGAATCCTCTAAAGATGGGGAGAATATTTGGGTGGGAGGGGTGGGCAAATGGACATGTAGGTAAACACATCAGGGATCTATGGCAGGCAAACAGGTGCATAAATGCATTGTGAAGAGAACATAGGGAAGACAACAGGTAGGGAGGCAAGTCATTTGGTAGGTGGGCAAGGTAAGACAACAGGTGACTGAGGAGAAATGGTTGGAAGACCTGGGGAAGATGACTACATAGGTAAAATAGTAGAGGGGGTATATGGACAGATAGGTAAATGGCTGCATGTGTATATGGATAAAGGGATGGATGGGTGGGTGGAAGAACAGAGAGATGAGTCAAAGACTAATAAGTTGACCCAAGGATGAAAGATGAGAGCACAAAATGGTGGATATAGGGGTAGGAGAATGGCTGGGAGGACAAAGTATGCGTAAGTGGCTAGAGGGACTGGCAGAAGACCTGGGGGCTCTGTGGCTAGGGAGACATGGCTAGACAGACAAATGGGGAGGTTAGTAGGCTACACTCGCCTTGTGCAAGTGCATATTCTTGGTGAGTTGCTCCTCCAGCATGTTCTGCAGCTTCTTGTTCATCTCCCGAAGGTTCTCGTCACCTGGCTTCACTAGGTCTCTCAGGACGCTGCCCAGCCCGCTGCGGTCTGTGTGGCCTGCTGCCACAGACACATCTGCAAGGGCCCAGGCTGAGCACTACCCCCTCGGCAGAGCCAGAGGAGAGATGGGCAGAGCCGGAGGAGAGATGGGCAGAGCCAGAGGAGAAAAGAGGGAAACAGAGCAGAGGAGAGGGGAGGGACAGAAGCCATGTTATGTAGAGGATGGAGATTTTGACATGTGAAACCAAGTTTTGTCACTTACTACCGATGTGACCCTGAGAAATGGGGATAATACCTAAATCACAAAGTTGGAAAGATTCATATGACTGCATGCAAATCATAAAACACACAGTAAACCCTCAGCACATGTCAGTAGGTATTGTTCTGCTAAGGAAAAGTCAGGGAGAAAAGGTTTGAAAGAAGGCGCAAAAGAAATAAAAACAGAAAGGAAGAGCAAAGGGGAGAGAAGGTGGGAGACAGGTGGGAGAGGAAGAGTGGGTGAGGAAGGAGGGAGAAGAGATCAGAACCTCAAAAGGAATAAAAGTACAGAGAATTAAAATTTATAGGAGGCAGAAAAATATAGCCAGTAAGAGAAGGTGAAGGAGGGCGGTCAGAAAAAAAGACACAAGGAGAAAACAGAAGGGAGAGAGAGAAGGAAGCTGAGACATGGTGAGAAGAAAGGAGACAGAAGGCCAGAGAAGCCCATTAGAGGAATGGAGAGTGAAGGAATGACAGGCACACACAGAACGAGAGAAGGAAAGATAAAGACAGCTTCCCTGCTCTCCCCTCCATGGGTTGTAATTTTGTTAATAGCTTCACTGAGTTCCAAGAAGAGAAAAGCCACAAGCATAGAACAATTGAAAAAGGAGGGTCAGGTAAAGGCTGAATGGGGGTGAGGACAGGGGCGAGGGCACTGACCGATCCGGCTGTCCATGACGTAGGTCTCAATGATGGCGCTTTTCCGGCAGAGGTCCTCTGCCATGGAAGCACTGCTCACCTCCAGGTGCTTCACCTGCAAGATACCCCAGCCCACCTCAGACCCCTCAACTGCGCATGTTCACCCATGAGGAGAGGCCTGACCAGACCCCCTCCTCACTGCCCAGCCAAGAGCCCTTCAAGTGGGGACAAGCAGGGAAATAGACAGCACCTTCTCCTCTAGCATCCATTTCTCCTGCTGTGTCTCTGCCAGCCGCTGAAAGAGCTCAGCAACTTCCTCATCCGACAGCTCAGCTGGCCGAGGGGGCTGGGCCTGAGGGCTACTGGATAAGGACTACAAGAAAGAGGAGATAGAAACCAGCTCCAGGTTCATCACTGCCCACCCCAAACACAAGTCAGGAGCTGGAGTTGAATGGGAAAGTGTGCGCCCTGTGGTTGGGGCCATTGGTCAGTCTTGGCACCCTCAGAGACTCTGTGTTCCCTTGGTCTAAAGGCAGGTAGAGAATAACTACCATACCAGAGCCTTATTGAGAGAGAATAAAGGGAGATACATTAGCAAATGAGATCTTTCATCCAACAGGAAATGGAGGTGAGAGCTGAAAAAGCTAAATGACACCACTAGTAAGCAAATTAAAAAAATCCAAAAGGTGGAACACTTCTTGTAAGTCAACTGGGCTGGTCTATTCCCAAGCTGATGTCAGAAAAATGGGACTATAGAAAGCTGGGCATGGTGGCACTGCCTGTAATCCCAGCAACTCGGGAGACTGAGGAGGAGCACAAGTTCAAGGCCAGCCTGAGCAATTTAGCAAGGACCTAAGCAATGTAGTAAGACCTTATCTCAAAATAAAAAATAAAAAGGGCTAGGGATATGGCTCAGTGCTCACTCTAGTGCCTTGGGTTCAATCTCCAGTACCAAAAATAAAAAATAAAAAAGACCACCACCACACTCCATTAAAGAGAGAGAAGACAACCAGATGATTCAACATGTGCTCTGAAACTGAATGTTGGTTTTCAGTTTTCAGAAAAACAGCAACAGGGGCTGGGATTATGGCGCAGTGGTAGCGTGCTCGCCTAGCACGCATAAGGCACTGGGTTCGATCCTCAGCACCACATAAAAATAAAATAAAGATATTCTGTCACCTACAACTAAAAAATAAACATTTTTTATAAAAAAAAAAAGAAAAACAGCAACAAAGAACATTTTGGGGCTAACTAGATAGATCTCACTAAGGGCAGAGTATTACATGAGATGAAAATTTACCAAATTGGAAAGGTAGAGACCAGGTGAACCAAAACAGGTTACTCTCAATCCCATTTAGAATTAAAAAATGGGGGATCTGGAAGGGTATGAACTAAGATTTTTTTTTAGGTGGAGTTCTCACTATGTTGTTTAGGCTGGCCTTGAATTCCTGGATTCAAATGATCTTGCCTTTCCCTTCTGAGTAGCAGGAACTGCAGATGGGCAACTCTGTGCCCAACCTGAACTGAGAATTTATAATAATAACCTTTGGATGGTGAAATCCTTGCTCGGTTGGTTTGTTTGTTTTTTGGTACTGGGGATTGAATCCAAGGACACTTTACTATTGAGTTACATACCCAGTCCCTTTTTATTTTCAGATAGGGTCTCACTAATTTGCCGAAGCTGGCTTTGAACTTTGGATCCTCCTGCCTCAGACTCCTGAGTACATGGGATTACAGGAATGCACCACCACACCCAATGTTTTTCTTTTCTTTTTCAATTCTACAATGTACACATAGTATTTATGGAATGATAAAAAATTATTTCCAAATAAAAGTGGCTGGCAAGGAAGCTGATATAATAGGTAGCAATAATAATGAATAAGTGTAATTTGGAAAAAGGGACCTCCTACATTGATCGATACAGTTACTACAAGCCACATACTTTATGGCTCCCAGAAAGGCAAAATTAGCTGACAAATGATGAAACAGAGGGTCAGAGAGAGAGAACAATTGGCCTGTCCCCATGTAACAATCTGAATCCAAGTAGATGAGCTTGGGAGGAACTTGACAAGAAAATACATGTCACAGGATGGAGTTGTAGCTTCAGTGGTAGAGCATGTGCTGACATGTCTGACGCCCTGGGTTCAAACTCTAGCACCAAAAAAAAAAAAAAAAAAAAAAGCTTGTGCTAGACTTAGAGTAGATGGCTGCAGGTGAAGGGAAAAATGGGGGGTATGCCCCAATTCCAGATTTTGAGCAGGAAAAACTGGGGTTGCAGACTCTTCCTTGTCCCTTACCCTGGCTGGAACAGCTGAGCTTTCCTTCTCCCGCAAGATCTCCCGGTAGCTGAAGGAGGAGATGCTACTGCTGTCTCCTGTCTGAGTCCGGCTTGGTGAGTTCATCTCAGAAAGAACCAGCTCCTCAAGGCCTGGAAAGTGGAGGGAAGAGAAACCTGAGCCCCAGTGCCCCTGGGTCCCAGGACACCAACTGGCAGGAAGGGGAAGAAATAGATTTGACAGAGATAGAAAGAGGCAAAGAGACACAACTGGGCATGAGAAAGGCAGAAGCAGACAGGACAGGGAAAGACAATAAAAAAAGGGCTGTCTCAGTTGGCAAATACACACAATAAAAGAGAGCCAAGGTGAAAGAGGCTGGGAAATATAGGGGACACATGGGCCTCAAGTGGCATTAGCACTCAGACTTGGATATAAAGAAAGGAAGACAGAGCCCTGGAAAGGGCATAGGGCACACTCACACACAGAGAAAACCTCAGAGGGACAGGAAGCCAGAGCAGATGATGAGGATGATCAGAGACCCTGGCAAAAGACATGAAGCAGAGAAAAATGATGGAGAAGCTGGGCATGGTGGTATGCACCTATAATTCCAGTGACTCAGGAGGCTAAGGCAGAAGGATTGCAAGTTTGAGGCCATCATCAACAATTTAGCAAGACCCTCAACAATTTAGTGAGCCACTGTGTCAATATAAAAAATAAAAAGTGCTGGTAATATAGCCCCATTGTAAAAAGCTTCCTGGGTTCAATCCTCAGTACTGTTAAGAAAAAGAAAATGATAGAGACAGACTCATAGCCATGCACCTCAATCTCAGTTTCATTTAATAGACAAGGTGAATGTACAGTATACAGTTCTAATCTGTTCTGTGCCTCTTAATTTGTAACAAAACAGAAACAAAAACAAAATTCCTCTGTTATAAAGAGGTGGCTTCAGGAAACTGAGTGCCTCACAGAGAAATTGATTTGAAATGAGAACATCGGCTTTGTCATGTCACTTAAAACATGGCACTGAATTTGTGCCACGGCTCTTGTGGCTGCTTCTCAGTGTCAGGAAGGGGTTAATAGCACACCCCAAGGAATCTCCAGCAAGTGTGGTGTGCTGAGTGAGGTTCCATGTGTACCCTGAGTGGGAGAACAAGGGAGCGAGTTTTCTCTGAGGCTGTGATCTAAGAGATGCAACAGAGCCATCACTGCATCTTACTTACTTCAATGTATTTAGAAGCCACCTCCATCTAAAAAAGGTAGAAATAACATGGATTGGATTTAGTTGTATAATGAAAATAGTAAAGTGTTGCTGCTTGCATAGATGTCTGTCTCCCTAGCTCTTCTGGGAGTTCCTAGAGCAGAGCAGATCAGGGGGCTTTGTTTCAGGAACCCTGGACTTGACTGTGGGGATTTATAGAAGGAGAGAATGGATACAACAGATTTAGAAGCACTGAGTGAGTTGTAGGAATGCATATGTGGGGATAGTGCAGAGGCAGGCAGAGAGACAAAGAGAGAGGATAGAGACAGAATGAGATAAAGGGATAGAAAGAAGAAAAATGGGGAAGAGAAAAGGAGAGATGTAGAGAAAGAATGCAGGGAGATAAAGGCAAATAGGAAAGGGAACAAACGGAACACAGATACACAGAGAGACAACAAAAAGGCAGGGAGGGGGGGCGGAGAGAGAGAGAGAATATGAACAGGTAAGAAACAGTTCAAGAGGGACAGAATAAGCCAGAGAGAAGAACCAATGGAGGTGCAAGAAGGCTCTGACTACCCTGCACCATAGCCTTCTCTTCCTGTCCTGGTGCCTCACCAGAGCGGCTCTTGCTATTGGTGAGGATGTCTTGCAGCCGCTCCTGCAGCTTGTCAGCTCGTTTTCGCTCCAGGTGCAACTGCCGCTTGAGGTCCTTCAGCTGTGCAGGGACAGGGGGAAGATAAGGGCTGAGGGCAAGGGGGCCAATAGGGGAGGGAAGGGGTTGCATGCTAGGAAGGGGCTGTACAAGGGTGCCTCCTCATCTTACTGCAGCACTGCCCTTCTTCTCCAGGATCCGCTGCCCATCCACTGTATCCTTCACCTCCTGTCAGGTAAAGGCAGCATGGCTGACAGATGCCAGAAAAGCTGCCTGCAACATGCCCCCTCTCTACCCTATGCCGCACACTGAGACCCAGGGGTGTGTCTGGGGCCACAGAGGGACCACTGACCTGCTTCAGATTGCTAATGGTCTTCAGGTGGTCATCTCGCTCCTCCTGGGCCTGCTGGAGCTGATCGCGCAGACCCTGTAGCTCCTCCTCCTTGCCCTGCAAAGCAGAGAGTAGCTCAGGCTGCAGCTTGGGAAGCCTCTATCCTCCCTTGAGGGCCCTTCAGTACCCAGAGAGAGGAACACCATCAAAGGAGAGGCACCTTCAGCTCAGCAGTATGCTGCTCCCGGCACTGCTTTAGGGACTCCTCTTGCTCCTGCTGCTGCTGCTGTAATGATTCCTACAAGACAAGTCCCAGGTCTGGCCACAGCCCCCCAGAAGTCATTATGTCCAGTTTAAGTGTATACTGCAGTGGGGCTCTTCAGGCATGCAAAAAAGAACTTCTTGCAGGAAAACACCACATGCCCTTAGGCAGAAGTATTATATTTAAGCCTATGCCATTCATGTAACTCTAGATTTGCATTCACATTTTCTTTTATTTAATAACACATAACATAACACTTACTACATGCCAGGAATATTCAAAGGGTTTTACATATATTAACTCATCTTCCCTGATCCTCCCATAATCCCTAGACAGTAGGCATTATATTTATTTTATTGATGCTGGGAATTGAACCCAAGGCTTCATGCACACTAAGCAAACACTCTACCACTGAACTACACCCCCAGATCCTATTATTATCCCTTTTCTACCAAATACGAGAACAGATCACAGAGGTCAGATGACTTGCCCAAGGTCACACAGCTAGGAAGTGGCCCAGCCAGAATTCAAACCCAGACAAACAAGTGGCTCTGGTCTGTGCTCTTCACTGCTACTTGACATTTCCTACTCTGTACTTTCCTGAGTTTTCCAGAAAATGTCAATAAAGTCTCTTATTCAAATCAAATCAGTGTATTACAACAATTTCCTGACAGTTCCAGGAGGAAGAGGTGCCTTTTCAAATCTGCACAAAGGTGGGGTGGCACGGCACACCTAACGTTTTGCCCTATCTCCTGGCCACTCCCTGGTCCACTCCAGAAGGCTGATGTTGAGCCAGCAGGACTGTGGCTACACACACAAGTCCAAGACATCTCAGAAAGTTCCAGGGCCTAACCACTTCTGCTCCTCTGATTTGGCCTGGGTGCCCCATAAGCAGCCTCCATGCCTCACCGGGCACCACCAACTCACCTCAGCTTCCTTCAAACGCCGTTCAAACCAGCCCTTGGCTCCATCCATGGAGTGTACCTGAGCCTGAAGTTCTTCTACCGTCTGCTGGAGATTCTCCAGCTCCCGTGTTCGGGCCTGAAAAGGGGCATCAGGGGCAAGGTAGGCTGAGTGCGCACCTCACACACGCCATTCATCGGCCCATCAACAGCACTGTGGTCACCAGGTTTTGGAGAAGGAAGGGCATCGTAATTTACCCACTCACCTTCTCCTCCCGGATCTGCCCACGGAGCTCCTCCTCCTGCCTCTTTTTGTCTTCATGCAGTTCTCGGAGCTCACGCTCGTAGCGGGCACGCACCCCCAGCACCTCCTTTTCATGCCGTAGTCGGACTGCTCCTAGCTCTTCCTTGTGCTGAGTCTTCTCCTGCAGCGTCTCCATGGCTAGTTCATCTAGCATTGCCTTCCGCTTCTCAGCACTCTGGGGGTCAGAAGGATGGGCTAGGAGGATAGCAGTCAACCTCCTCCCCCAATACTGGAAAAGGGCCATGCTCCCATGGCCAAGGAACTAGCCAGACATCCCCCTCCCAGTCCAATCAATTTGGCTGAGTCACTCTCCCATCCCCAGAAAATGGGTCATTTTCCCAGCACTTAGGGAGGCTGAGACAGGAGAATTGCGAGTTCAAAGTCAGCCTCAGCGATGGTGAGGCACTAAGCAACTCAGTGAGACCCTGTATCTACATAAAACATAAAATAGGGCTGGGGATGTGGCTCAGTGGTCAATTGCCCCTGAGTTCAATCTCCAGTACCAAAAAAAAATAAGAAAAGAAAATGGGTCATTTTCTTCCCCTTCCCATTCCCATGGATTTGAATTTATCACACTTCCCCATCTGCTTGGACTAGTCTGTCCACCTCTCTCCATGGTGCCTTACCTTCCTAGCCTCCTGGAGTTCCTGAATCAACTGCTCCTTCTCCTGTCCTATTTCTTGAAGTTGTTCCAGAAGGCGACTATTGGCCCGTAATGACTCCTAACACAGGAACAAAGGGGATGAGTTTGATGAAGAGCTGGTAGGTGCTGGTTACCTGGGATGCTTCTGGTAGACCATCTCTCTTTCTGCTGGTAAAGTGAGTGTTATGATTTCAACCTCTACACAGTGGTTCCCCAGTATTCATTCTTCTTATATCCCTAGCAACAGTTTATAGTTGGGTACATGATGGTCTAGCAAGCATTTCCCCTCTTTCTTCAAAGTTAGGTGTAGCCGTGTGATTTTTTTTTCTTGTTTTCTTTTATGAGACAGGGTCTTGCCATGTTGCCCAAGCTGGGCTCAAGGGATCCTCCTGCCTCAGCCTCCTGAGTACCTGGGACTATTACTCGTGCCACTACCCTCAACTTGTGATTACTTTTTATGTATGGAACTGGTTGATGTAACTTAGGTTATGTTTTTTCTTTTTTTTGGTACTGGGGGTTGAGATCAGGGCCTCGCACATACTAGACAAACACTGAGCTACATCCCCAGCCCTTTGTATCTTATTTTAAGAAAGGGTCTCACTAAGTTGCCCTGGCTGGCCTCAAGCTTGAGATCCTCCTGCCTCAGCTTGTCAAGTAGCTATTAGAAGTGTGTGCCACTGCCAGGTGTGATGGCACATGCCTGTAATCCCAGTACTTTGGGAAGCTGAGACAGGAGAATCGTGAGTTCAAAGCCAGCCTCAGCAATGGCAAGGCACTAAGCAACTCAGTGAGACCCTGTCTCTACATAAAACACAAAATAGGGCTGGGGATGTGGCTCAGTGGTCAAGTACCCCTGAGTTCAATCCCTGGTACCAAAAAATAAAAGTGTGCACCACCACACCTGGCATATTAAAGGAAAGGGGCATATTATTCCCTGCCCTAGTTCCTTCTTCCTTCAAGATGGAATGCAAATATGATGGTGGAGGAGCTTAAGTAACCACCCTGAATGCCAAGATAGAAATCTTGTGTTGAAGGTAGGAGAAGAGCGATAGAAAAAGAATATGGGTCACTGGTGATTGTAGAGCCATCACTCATCCTTAAACAACCTACTTGGAGTTTTACATGAAAGAGATTTAAACTTCTCTCTTGTTTTACTATTATTCTAGTTTCTAGTTGAGTGTCCCTAATCCAAAAATCTAAAATCCAAAATGTTCTAAAACTGGAACCCTTTTGAGTGCCAACATGAGACCAGAGTAGAAAATTCCATATCTGTCCTCTTGTGATAGGTCACAGTCAAAACACAGGTACAAGCCAGGCACAATGGTACACACCTGTAATCCAAGTTACTCAGAAGGCTGAGGCAGGAGGATTGCAATTTAAAGGCCAGACTAGATAACATGGCAAGATCTGTCTCCTCCAAGGGAAAAAATACAGGTGTACTAAATAAATTATATAAAACTACCTCCAGTCTATGTGTATAAGGTATATACAAAACAAATGAATTTTGTGGTTAGACTTGGGTCCTATTCCCAATATATCTTGGTAAGTATATGCAAATATTCTAAAATCCCCAAACATCTGAAATCTGAAACATTTCTAATCCCAAATATGTTGGATAAAGGACACAGAACCTATACTATAGAATCAGAATATATATCCTAATGAACTGAAGAGGCTCAGCCTCAGAGAAGCAAAATGATTTGTGCCAGGACATATGGGTCGAATAAGTCAGGGAACCAGCCTGCAATCTAGGTTCTCCTGACTACACAGTCTTCCCACTGCACCTCATGGGGACTCCACTGAGCCAGTACTAGAGAACTGTAAGACAGGCCAGAGCCAGGAGTATTACTTGGAGTTGAGAGTTGAGGTCATCTTTCTGTCCCATGAGATCCTCATACTCAGTCTGGCGCTGCTGTAACTCAGCTGCTAGCCCAGTGGTCTGTTCCCGGAGCATATTCAGTTCTTGTGTCTTTGCTGTTTGGATCTGCAGAAAGTAGTGGTAATGGGGAATGGAGTGAAGGGGCCCCAGAACCTAGACATGACACATGGGCCTCTCAGTTCCAGGGAAACAGAGAGAAAAGTGTGAAGAAAGATAGGATGAGAGAGAAAATTTCAAACATAAAAACAGTAAGGATACTGGAGAAATGTGGTATATTCATGCAATGGAGTACTACACAGTGATAAAAGAACAAACCCAAGGTATATTTGGATAAACCTCATGGATACAAAGGTGCCAGAAAGAAGCCAGAGACAAAGGAACATTGATTCCATTTATATGAAGTAAAGAGCAAATTAAGTGAATCTATGTTGCTGAAGGTCAGAATAATGGTTATTTCTGAGGGAGTATTGACTAAAAAGGGCACAGGGGACCTTCTAGAGTACTAAAAATATACTATATTTTGATCTGGGAGGTGTCTACATGGGGACAGAAAAATAGGAAGTCTGAGAATTCACTGAGTTATACACTTAAGATTACTACATTTCATGCACTTTACTGGAGAGAAAGTAGAATGCCAGAGAAACAAGGATGGATGGCCAGAGACAAGAGGGCTAGAGCCAGCAGAAAATAATAACAGAAAAAGGCACCAGAAAACAGCATGGTATTCAAACCACCTTGCTTGAATGTGGACCAGAAAGGAGAGAGATGGGGGAATGAGAGGGATCAAGAGGGTTCTCAAGTGTCCTGTACCTGCTCCAGGGCAGCCAAGCTAGTCCTCAAGGCATTGTTCTCAGCCAATAGCCCTTCAACTTGTTCCTGCGCATCTGCACTCTGGATGGACACCTGGCCCCACCCCCACGACAGGTGAGAGCAGGTCCAGAACAGGGAAGCAGGACCTACCCGCATCCAAGAAAGAAAGGAGACAAGGAGACAAACAGACACACAGACCACAGACCAGGACTAGGAGAAGCAAGATTCCTGGGGACCTGCCTACCTGTGTAATACCCACTCAGGCTGCTACCTCCCTCAACCTCAGATCCCCGAGCCCACCCAGTATAACGTACCTGATCTTGTAGGGCCCTCAAAGCTGCTGCATGCTCCAGGCGCTCTCCCTGCCGCTGATCTCTTAACTCTGCCAAGCTCTGTGGGTACCAGGAGGTCAGGGGAGCCCATTCCAAACCTGAGCCTCCCCTGAGGTACATATAACCATACAGAATCCCTTGAGTAACCAACAGTGTATCCCCAGCACCTGTGAGTTTTGGACTACCCATCAAGGATGTCAGGTTCACCAGACTCCAGGTCACTGTCTCAAGTGGCCTTAGACATAACTGTACCCTCTATCACGTTCTGCAAGCATATCAGATACACCTAAGCTTCTGGTCCTAGCTCATGGAGGACTCAAACTCCCTTAGCCCCCGTCCATAAGACATCTTACAATAACTCAGATTCCAGCTTGGGAGTCCCAGATTCTCAAGACATGCTAACCCCAGGGATTACAGATACAGTCATCATCTAGGGACTACAGCTTTACCCAGACTCCAGGCCCTGACCACCAGGGGTTTCAGAAACACTCAAACCCCCATGTCTCAAGTTTCCAAGGGTGTCAGATCCACATAAACTCATAGTCCCAGACCCAAGAGGTCTCAAGCTCATACAATCTCCTAGTTTCTAGCTCCTGGAGAAGTCTCAAACTGACTCCCACCACCTACGGCTCTGGTCTCTAGTCTCTGAATATCTTCAGATCCAGATCATCACCAGCTCCTGGGAGGTCTCAGCTTTACTTGGACTCCTGTTGCAGCCCCCATATTCCCAGTTTCTAGGGCCCTTAGTACCATCAACCACCATATTTCCTTCTCCAATGGACTTATGACTTACCTCTTCTAGAGGAAAACCTAGGGGCTTTAAAGTCACCCGCCCCCAACCATCAAAAGCCTCAGACCCACCTAGACTTTTACACCAGCCCCTAAAGGTCTAAGACTGACCAGATTTTTGTTCATTGCCCCCAGGGGTCTCAGGACCACCTCGCCCATGCAATGTCACTTCCTAAACAACTCAGACCCAAACCAACCCCCAGACCCTGAGAGTTTCAAATGCACTACACCTCTAGCACCAACTATCACACCCTTGAAAATTTTGAATTTACTCAGCCCCCATGCCCTTGGCCTATGGAAATCTCAAATTTACTGACACCCCTGCTCTTTAAGGTCTCAACATCACCCAGTCTCCAGGACGCTGACTCACACCAATTCCTGGTCCCAAACCCCAGTGGGAGTTTCAGATTAATATGAACTTGTGACACAAAATCCCCCAAGTCCTCAGCTCCAGGACCTCTGATCCATACAGACTCTTATCCCAAATCTTTTGAGCTCTTGAGGCTCCTGAGCTCCTATTTTTCTACCTCCAGGGAAAGGCCTAGACCCATCCAATCTCTGAATTTCCAACATAGGAAAAATTGCAGACTTCCTAGCCAGCTTCCATTAGCCACAGACCTCCCCAAACAGGGTCCCCACCCCAAGGATCTCTTGAACAGGCTCCTCACTTGATTGGCAGCCTCAAGTTCCTGCTGCAGTTTCTGGGTGCGAGCCAACTGAGCCTTTAGATCAGCTTCCTTCCGCTGTTGTAACTCCTCAATCTTGTTCCTAGGGGTAACAGGGATAGGACACATTGGATATGGCTCAAGGTTCAGTCTCCTGGCTTTGCTCCTGTGATCTTCAGGTAATTCTGCATGGCACAGTCCCTGTTTTTCTACCAGTGCTCCCAACCATGACATTTACCTGCTATCATTAAATAGTGTCTCCTTCTCTGTCTGTAGACGGCAAAAGCTGGGCACAGAAAGACAGACATAGATGGGTCAGTTCTATAAGCCAATGCCCCTTTAGGCCCAAAAAAAACAGAAAAAAGAAGTGTACCTTTCTTGTTTCTTTTTTAGTTTCTCAGAAAGCTGGATGGGAGGGATAAATGGGAGTAGACAAGTGATAAAAACGAGAATAATATTAATAAGATAAAAATTAACTTAAAATTCATATACTTCTCACTGCATCCTTTCTAGAAGCCATGATTTACTTATGTTATACTGTGTAATCCTCAAAATAGCCCTGAGAAATGACCACTACCAGTCTTACAAACTGGGAAACTGAGTCTCAGAAGGGATAAGTAATTTAGTTGCCTGGCCAGTCAGCAGCAAAAGCATTATCTCCATTTAGATCCCGTGGGCTCCAAAGGTCAGCATTTATGCCCTCTAAATAGTGGCCAATAGCCACATCATAGAATGGCTAGTCTGGGAGGCCTACAAATCAGGATCCTAACTGGTTATCTTATCACTGGGCCTCCAGGTCTAAAATAAGAATTAGGAGTCTAGAAATGCTTGGATAAATGAATGAATGGGCAAAGTTGGGAGGAGACAAAAGGGATGGAGCCTGACATGCACAAAATAGAGTGGGACCACACTAGCCCATTACATATTGAAAGCAACTCTGAAACAAAAGTGAGTCTCTCCACTTCCCCCGTGATGAAACTGAGGCTCTGAGGGAGGGACAATGCCCCTTTATGCTATGCCAGGAAAAAGCTGAGCAGCCCCACCTTAGCAAGTTCTTCCTGCAGCCTGGTCGTTTCAGCCTGCTTTGAGCTCTGCAAAGAAAGATGAGGGATGGTCTTATCGTTAGTAAGGACAAGGGAAAGCCTCCGCTTCGCCTTGTCCTCCTGCCTCCCTCACCCCTTCCCTTCCGCCCACGAGATGGTGATGTCACAGACATCTCCGTGGGACCACAGGAGATGCCAGGGTATCTGCCTGCCTCCTGACATCCCAGCCACAACAGACCCAGGTTTACCTCCAAGCCTTGCAGCTGCTCCCAGAGCAATCTCTTTTCCTCTTTTTCCATTTCCCATTTCAGCTCCACCTCTGCCAATGGCATGGGGGCCATGCTGGTGGGAGTGAGGCCCCCTGGGAGGTCCCCTTGGCCTTCACTGACACCCGAGGACTGTACAGCCTCTTTTCCATAGCGTTCCTGCAGGGCTAGGGGGTTGAATAAGAACAAATGATGAGCTGGGCGTGTTGGTGCACGCCTGTAATCCCAGCACTTTGGGAAGCCGAGACAGGAGAATCAAGAGTTCAGAGCCAGCCTCAGCAACGGCAAGGCACTAAGCAACTCAGTGAGACGCTGTCTCCAAATAAAACACAAAATAGGGCTGGGGATGTGGCTCAGTGGTCGAGTGCCCCTGAGTTCAATCCCCAGCACCAAAAAAAAAAAGAAGAAGAAGAAGAAGCTGGGCGCGATGGCACAAGCCTGTAATCCCAGCACTTAGGGAGGCTGAGACAGGAAAATTCCAAGTTCAAAGCCAGCCTCAGCAACGGCAAGGCACTAAGCAACTCAAAGACCCTGTCTCCACATAAAACACAAAATAGGGCTGGGGACGTGGCTCAGTGGTCGAGCGCCCCTGAGTTCAATCTCCAGTACCAAAAAAAAAAAAAAAAGAATAAATGATGGAGCCGGGCGCGGTGGCTCAAGCCTGTAATCCCAGCACTTAGGGAGGCTGAGACAGGAGAATCGCAAGTTCAAAGCCAGCCTCAGCAATGGCGAGGAGCTAAGCAACTCAGTGAGACCCTGTCTCTACATAAAACACAAAATAGGGCTGGGGATGTGGCTCAGTGGTCGAGTGCCCCTGAGTTCAATCCCCAGTGCCAAAAAAAAAAAAAAAAAAAAAAGAATAAATGATGGATGAGGTAGTCTCTGAAGTTCCTTGCCATGCTTCAAATAGAAGGAAAACTAGCCATCTAACCCTCAGGTCACAGAAACCCTGCTCCAAATGACCACAAGCTCCATCTATACCTTTACAAATCTTTCAAGTCCTCCCAACCTCTGAGATCCTATCTGCCATGCTACATTCCCTGCTTACAGCTAAATCCCTCCTATAACCTCGTAATTCTCACCCACATTCTAGCAAGTCTCCCTCCTGATCATGGAACTAGCACCCACCACCAAACAAGCCCAAGCTATTCACCAAAAGTCCACGCATCAGGACCTTCCCACATCCCAGACCCCACAAATGATCTGAGCTCCTTAATTCACTTTCTCCACTTAGCAAACAGATTGTTTTCAACATTCATGCTGCTGGCCTCTAACATTTGCTAGGGACCAGGCCCTGAACCAAATGCAGAATGATACCACCTCTTTCTACTACCATCTTCCAGGTAGCAGCCATCACTGTGTACACTGTATAGATGAGGATCCTTTGGCTCAGAGAGGTGAACTGACCCGTCCAAAGCCACACACTGGTTCCTAGCAAGGTCAAGCCTGGCCCTGAGCCCTTCTCCTTCCCCTAAGAAGCACACATTCTTCTATGCTCCATTCAAGCTCCGAGGTCCCTACATCCCTGGGAGAGACTCTACATACCTGCCACATTCTTCTGCAAGGCTGTGTTCTCTGCCTGCAGTCTCAGCAGCTCCCCATCCACATGGGGTCCAGCTTGGACTGCCCCTGTACCAGCAGCCCCTTCCTTTAGTTGCTGGTTCTCCCGTTCCAACTGTTCCATCTGGCTGCAGAGCTGTGCAGAGGAAGAGGAAGGAAGCAGAGAAACAGTAAATCAGAACACTATTCACTGAAACATACACAGCATTTGACCACGCAGTTTATAATTCATTTAATTCCCATAAAGACATAGGTGCTCTCACACTTTACAGATAAGAACACTGAGGCACAGAGATGTTAAACAACTTCATAGTCACATATCTATTAAGTGGCAGAATCAAAAAGGTTGAGAATACAGTGAAACTCTGTCTCTACATAAAACACAAAATAGGGGCTGGGATTGTAGCTCAGCGGTAGAGTGCTTGCCTCGCATGCGTGAGGCCCTGGGTTCGATCCTCAGCACCACATACAAAGCAATAAAATAAAGACATTATGTCCATCTACAGCTAAAAAAATATTTTAAAAAAACACAAAATAGGGCTGGGGATGTGGCTCAGTGGTCGAGTACCCCTGAGTTCAATCTCTGGTACCAAAAAAAAAATGTTGAGAATAGTGAGAACAATTCCCCCTTTGCCTGTTCTCAACATCTCAGATAAACTCCAAGACCTCAGATTCCTCTGAAAATTTTCAGCACTATGGATAGTCCCAATGCCATGCCTTCTGTGGACAGCTCTGTGTCCTGGGTCTTACACCCAGGGGCAGTTTCTTCTCAGTCCAGGCACCACAGAAAACTTTAAGAGCATTTCCAGGGCCAGCACTGCCTATAATTCCTGCCTTGCCAGCTCCTGGGCTTGGAGAAGTAAACAATAAAAATAAAACTAAGCCAGCTCCCTCTTCACCTCCTGGCTAAAGTACAGTTCTTATAGAAATTCCAAGATGGTCCTTTGTCCTCATTTTCAGGGGATAACACTGAGGTCCAGGGAGAATTTTTATTTTTATTGACTGGGATATTTTCTACCCCAAACATTATTTCTTTCACCTAGTTCTTCACATGACTGGCTTCTGTGCATCCTTTAGTGTTCTGCTCAGACGTCACCTTTAATGCAGCATCCCATGGGCTAGGGATATAGCTCAGTGGTAGAACACTTGCATAGCCTTGGGTCCCTGAGCTCCATCCATAGCACCAAAAAAAAAAAATGGTATCCCTCAACACGGGAATTCTACTCTATCAAAGCACTACATTCGGGCTGGGGTTATGGCGCAGTGGTAGCGTGCCCGCCTCGCACGCGTGAGGCACTGGGTTCGATTTTTAGCACCACATAAAGATATTCTGTCCACCTACAACTAAAAAATAAAATTAAAAAAAAGCACTGCATTCACTTCTTTTTTACCTGGTGTTAATCACAATTAAATTTTATTTTATTTTATTTTATTTTTTGGTACTGGGGATTGAACTCAGGGGCACTCGACCACTGAGCCACATCCCCAGCCCTATTTTGTGTTTTATGTAGAGACAGGGTCTCACTGCGTTGCTTAGCGCCTCGCCGTTGCTGAGGCTGGCTTTGAACTTGCGATTCTCCTGTCTCAGCCTCCCTAAGTGCTGGGATTACAAGCGTGAGCCACCGCGCCCGGCTAAATTTTATTTTTTTAAAAACTTTTTTTGGGGGCTGGGATTATGGCACAGTGGTAGCGTGCTCGCCTAGCACGCAGGAGGCACTGGGTTCGAACCTCAGCAACACATAAAAATAAAATAAAGATTTTTTTTAAAAAAACGTTTTTTTGTAGTTGTAGATGGACAGCATGCTTTATTTTCTTTATTTTTATGTGGTGCTAAGGACCGAATCCAGTGCCTCACATGTGCTAAGCAAGTGCTCTGCCACTGAGCTATAGCCTCAGCCCTAAATTTTATTTTTTAACTGTCACAAGCACAGATTCTGAAACCAGACTGCTTGGATATGAATTTCTATTCTGCCATTTACTAACCGGTTGATCTTGGGACAAATTACTTTATCTCCCTGGGGCTCAGTTTTCCTCATCTGTTAAAAAGGGATCCTAAAAATACCTCATCGACTATTGTAAGGATTAAATGAATAAATAATGTAAAACACTTCAAATAGGAACTGGTACATAGGAAATGCCATATAAATGTCAGCTATTACTACCTACTAATTTTATTTGCTTACTGTGTTATGTCTTTCTCCTAATCCCATCCCCAGAATGTAAGGTATGCAAGAGTGGAGACCATTCTGTGCTGCTCACAGTTGTATTTCCATAACAAAAGAGAACATAGAAAGCATTCAACTATTTGTTAAAGAAACAATTGAGCAGAAATATCTTGGCAAACAAGAGGTGGATACAAGCTTTGATCCAATGCCTCCCTGTGAGTACTTTCAGTGCCTGGGAGGAGTAGGAAGGTGACTATGAAGGAAGTCTCTACACCTGGTCCAGTACCCAGCTCTGGGTAGTGCAGGGAAACATGAGCTTGATTTATGGAAAAATGCCTGCCCTACCTCACCCCATTACAACCAAGATACCATGCAGGCAAGAAGCAGTGACAAATAAGGCTGTGAGACCAGTGGTTATGTGAACACCAGGGGCATGGAACTAGGGGGTGGGGAGCAGCAGAAGGTAATGTTTAAAGGAGTAATGAGGCAAGACCTTCAGGTCAAAATAACCTATGTGGAATGAGCCAATTAAAAAAAACTTGAAGCTGGGTGCGATGGCACATGCCTATAATCTCAGTAGCTGGGGAGGCTGAGGCAGGAGGATTGCAAGTTCAAAGGCAGCCTCAGCAATGGCAAGGCGCTAAGCAACTCAGTGAGACGCTGTCTCTACATAAAACACAAAATAGGGCTGGGAATGTGACTCAGGGGTCGAGTGGCCCTGAGTTCAATCCCTGGTACCAAAAAAAAAAATAGGGCTGGGGATGTGGCTCAGTGGTTGAGTGCCCCTGAGTTCAATCCCTAGAACCCCAAAAAATATAAAAAATAAAAAAAACTTGAAGTGAGAAAACCAGAGAGAAGGCTGTGAAAATATAGAGAGTGAGAGGAAGTAAGGGCTGAGGTAGGCCAGGGCCACAGGATGGATATAAAACTTTTTTTCAGTACTGGTGATTAAATCCAGGGCCTCATACATGCTAAGCAAGTGTTTTACCACTGAGTCATATCCCCAGTCATCTATATGATGTTTTTTGTGTGTGATACCAGGGATCAAACCCAGGGTCTCATGCTTGCTAGGTAAGTGTTCTGTCACTAAGCTATATCCCCAATCCCTGGATATAAAACTTAAAATGTCAAGAAAGAACTGTTGATGTAGCTCAATTGTATAGAGCATGTGTTTAGCATGCATGAATCCCCAGATTCAATCTCTAGGATTGCCAAAAATAAAATCAAGAAATATTTTAGAGGACTAGGGATGTAGCTCAGTGGTAGAGCACCTGCTTAGCACATGCAAAGCCCTGGTTTCTATCCTCAGCATTGCCAAAATAAAATATATTTTACAGTGAGAATGAATCAATAGAAGGATAATATCATCAGCTAACATTTCCATAGCTGATATTACATCCAAGGCCCTGTTGTAAGTGACTTACATACATTTATTCATTTAACCCGCACAAAACCCTGCAATACAGATACTGTTATCAGCATCATTTCCATTTTAAACATTTGGGAACCAAGAAAAAGGTAGGAGAGATGACTTTCTTTTTTTCTTTTTTTTTTTTTTTTGGTACTGGGGATTGAACTCAGGGGTACTCGACCACTGAGCCACATCCCCAGCCCTATTTTGTGTTTTATGTAGAGACAGGGTCTCCCTGAGTTGCTTAGCACCTCGCCATTGCTGAGGCTGGCTTTGAACTCGCAATTCTCCTGTCTCAGCCTCCCTGAGTGCTGGGATTACAGGCTTGAGCCACCGCGCCCGGCTAGAGATGACTTTCTTATGGACATAGTTAGCCAAGATTTTAATCTAGGCCTAGCTGGGAGTAGTGGCTCACATCTACAATATCACCAACTGGGGAAGCTGAGGCAGGAGGATCACAAATTTGAGGTCAGCCTCAGCAACTCTGCAAGACCTTGTCTCAAAATTTTTAAAAATAATAAAATAAAAATGTGCTGGGGATGTAGCTTAGTAGTAAAATATCTCTAGGTTCAATCCTCAGTGCTGAGAAAAAAATATTTTAATCCAGGACTTCTGGTTCCAGACTCCATATTTAGAACAACTGTTTGCTGAACTGCCTCTCCTGGAACTGTACTTGCTTAAAAGTTGCTTTTTGGTTTGATTTTTTAAGGTATTAAGCAGTATTTTATCAGATGGAGACTTGTAAATACCATTTTTGTTGCCAAGAGACTTTTTTCCTGAAAATACACTAAAAACTTACAAAGTGATTAGCTATGGACACAGAAGATAGATAAGAGAAAAAAAGTCTCCAACTGCCCAGTAGTTTCAGAAGCAGCCAGGACAGTAAAATCAGTGAGGATATAGAATGAACTGATCCAGGATGAATAATCTGGAAGAAGTGGAACCCCAGACTCATGTCAGATAAAGGGAAGGAAGACAAATGAGAAGTACTTTAAATACCTTTCCAACCCATATTAAGCATAATAATTTTAGCTAAAATCTCCCAATACTCTGATGCTCCATAGCATCAGCCCCAAATTTATGGAGACTTGAAATTCAAAGAACAGGAGTGCCTTGGCCAGGAACCAGTTGACCTCAGGGCTTGAAGCCATCTGATCTCACCACAGTGAATGGCCCCATATGTCAAATCACTGCCCCCCAACAGTATTCCAGGACCTGTTTCAGCACCATGGACAGTGATCAAGGGTCAGACCCTGTCCAACCACCAGTTGCTGTCAGGTTTCAGCCTAGGTAGCCCCTACACCCACTTATGCACGCAAACATGCACACCATTCCTGTTCCCACCCAGGCACCAGTACCTTGCTGAACTCGGCCATAAGTGTGCTGTTCTGCAAACGGAAGTCCTCCTCCTGGCTGTGCAGCTTTGCCTGCAGCATCTCATTTTCACTCAGCAGTACCTCGACCTCCTGCAGTGAGAGACATGGGCCAGCATTCCAACAGACGCAGAAAAGAAGAGGAGGTATGGCAAAGAAAGAGATAGAAGAAGATGACATAGGGGAAGAGTATAAGGCACCGAGAAAGGGGTGAATCAGGGAGGGATAAAATGAGAGGCAGAAAGATAGAGAGACATGGGGAAGTAGAAAGAAAGGAAAATAGGGAAGGAGAGACAGCAAAAAAGGGGGAGTACAGGAAAAGAAAGGGAAAGGTAATGACAGGAAAGGAAAGAGTGATCAGGAGAGAAAGAAAAAGAAAAGACAGGAACAGGGAGAAATCACCAGGAAAAGAACAGAACAGGGAGAGAAGCAAGGGGGTCAGGGTAAGAAATGAGTCAGGATGAGATAAAGGAATGAAAGAAAAAAAAAGGAACAGGAAAGAGAAACAAGGAGTCAGAGAGAAATAAAAAGCATAAAAGAGACATGATGACAGAGATAGGAACAGGTTGGGGAAAGACAAAGAGGGTTGAGGAGAGAAACAAGAGTCAGAGAGAGAGAAGACACAGCCAGAAACATACAGACTCAGAATAAAGACAGAAATGGAGAAAGAAAGAGAAACACAGAGGCAGAATACAAGACAAAAAGGAAAACAAAGACAAACACAGAAATACATGATCATGAGGAAGTGGTAGATGCAAGGGCACACACAGAGAAAGGCAGGCCAGTATGAGGAGATCCCAGCACACAGAGATACATTCCCACTTAGACAGAGTCTCCCAGACACATTCACCCACCATGGGCCCCCTTACCTGAGCTTTCTTGCTCTTGCTCAGTGCCTAAAGGGAAGGGTGTAAAGAGAGCTAAAGTGAAGAGCGAGGAATATATCCTACCCTCAGTAGTGTATGAAGACTACTGTGACACGTGTTAAGGGAGGACAATGATAACATGGGTCATAGGGTGAGATTGTCTTCAACCTCAGAACTTTCCTGACAATTTGGAGCCCACAGGAATAACAGAATGTATGAGTAAATAAGAGACTGAATAAATGAGAACACTGCCTTGGTGCTACAGCACGCAGGAATCTTTCTTTTCTCTATGTTCTTGAGGTTGAGGTATGTTTTAGTATTTAACCCTTGACAGGCTGGATCTCCAGGTTCAGAAATTGTGGCTTCATTGCTACATCATCCAAACACATCTATGTGGATCCTTCCAATAGAACATGGAAAGTGCTGCTCCCCTACTAAGCAGCCCAGATCATGGTCAGGTTTGAAGAATTAGCTCCCTAACAAAGAGAAGCCCAGCCTCTTGACAGCAAGATTTTCTGAAATCTGTATCAGTTCATCCAACAAATATTTATCCAGCATGAACTATGCATAACATTGTATACATGGGGACAGAGCAGTGAAAAAAACAGAGGAGAATCTTGAATGTGTTGAGGAGCTGTAATAGGTTATATTCTAACTCATCTTTAGAGGATCTAAGAGGTAGGTTGGGTCTTATTTTACCAACAGGACCAGTACAGGGATGGGAGATAGGAAGACAAGGCAGGAACATGGATAGAATTTGGGAGGCAGATTGAAGGCAGATTAACTTAGACTATTCAATTAAAAGTTAGTGACTGGCCCAGCACTTAGGGAGGCTGAGACAGGAGAATCGCGAGTTCAAAGCCAGCCTCAGGAACGGAGAGGCGCTAAGTAACTCAGTGAGACCCTGTCTCTACATAAAACACAAAATAGGGCTGGGGATGTGGCTCAGTGGTTGAGTGCCCCTGAGTTCAATCCCCAGTACCAAAAAAAAAAAAAAAAGTTAGTGACTGGGCTGGGGTTGTGGCTTAGTGGTAGTGTGCTCACCTAGCATGTGTGAGGCACTGGGTTTGATTCTCAGCACCACATATAAATAAATAAAATAAAGATATATCAACAACTATAAAAAATATTTTTAAAAAGTTAGTGACTAAGATCTGGGTGCAGTGGCACACGCTGGTAACCTCAGCACTTTAGAAGGCTGAGATAAGAGAATCGTGAGTTCAAAGCCAGCCTCAGCAATGGCGAGGCACTAAGCAACTCAGCGAGATCCTGTCTCTAAATAAAACACAAAATAGGGCTGGGATTGTGGCTTGGTGGTTGAGTGTCCCTGAGTTCAATCCCTGGTACCAAAAAAAAAAAAAAAACACAAAAAACAAAAAAAAGTTAGTGACTAAGAATGAGTAAGTAATTGAAATTAGAATAAGAGCAAATTAAGTTAATCAATAAATTAAGCAGGATTAAATAAAATTAGCCAAATAAAGAGACTTCCATAGAATTATTTAAATGATTGCATGAAAACAGCATGTAATATTAGGTCTAGTTCACTGTAGGTGCTCCTTGTCTACACGAATGAGTCAGACAGATAAAGGGTAGCAGAGAGTGGGTGGCTAGGTGGGTGGAGAAAGGTACCTTTTGAGCTTTACTGAACTCCTTATCCAGGTAGGCAACCTTCTGTCGGAGACTGGCAAGTTCTGGTGTGGGGAAAGCAGGGAATTGCAGCCTCAGGCAGTAGCAAGGAGCTGAAGGCTCCTCCTGCCAGGCCTCTGAGGTAAAAACCTCAGCCTCTGGCTCCCAAATTCACTCCCATCTAATGAGACCCTCTTGGCTCACCAACACCATTCTTGCGTAGTTCATCTGAAAGCTGGTAGTTGTTTGTCCGGAGTTCCAGGAGCTGAGCCTTTGGGGAAAACAGAAGGGAAAAGATTTAGCTAGGAAAGTGTTCCCATCCTCACCACAAGGGATCCAAGCTCCTAAACCCTATGGAATGGACTGACACCCTCCATGTGCTTCCTCAGCCACTCCTTATGACTTAAGCATACTGCATCCTAAAATGAGCTGCTAGGCCCCGAGCCCTTGTCGCACCTTCTCCAGCTCAACTTATAACCCCAGTCAATCTCACTCCACCATCTCCACTCCTCCAATCCACTCTGCACTCCAGCTGTTGGTGAGTGTTGACCCAGTCAGGTTACTGTTCATGTGCATGAACATGACTCCCCATACACACAGGATAAAGTTTCTCTTCATCTTGGCTGACTTCGTCACACACTGAAAACTATCTTACCAGACCTGGAGGTCCCTGAGGGCAAGGGGAAGGGCGTGCCTTTCCACCTCTTTCCCAAGGTAAGAGGGTCTGGTATTTTCCTCCCAAACCTCCATTGAGTCAAGGGGATTCCCAGGATCCTGCAACTACAAAGGTTCTCAAAATATCTCCAGGCCCCCTTCAAAAATTAAAGGAAAAGGCTGGGCATGGTGATGCATGCCTGTACTCCCATTGACTCAGGAAGCTGAGGCAGGAGGATCACCAGTTCAAAGCCAGTCTCAGCAATTTAGCGAGGCATTATACAACTTAGTAAGACCTTGTCTCAAAAAATAAAAATAAAAAGGGATGGGGATGGGGCTTAGCCATTAAACCTCCCTAGGTTCAATCCCCAGGACAAAAAAAAAAAAAAAAAAAAAAAGGGAAAGGGCCAGGTGCAGTGGCACAAGCCTGTTATCCCAGTGACTCAGGAGACTGAGGTAGGAAGATAACAAGTTGAGGCCAGCCTCAGCAACTTAGTGAAACCAGCAGCAATTTAGCAAGACCCTGTCTCAAAATAAAAATTAAAAAGGAATGGGAATGCAGCTCAGTGTAAAGCATCCCTGGGTTCAATCCCCATTACCTTAAGGGGGAAAAATAAAAAGTGAAATTTGGGCCATTCGAAACAGCACACTCCTTTGTACAAGCCCTGTAGGGCCCTGAAGCTGGATCTTCCCAGACTCAGTCATTATCCCTTACCCCACCAGGACCGTTTTCCTCCCTCACAACATACCAACATCTACCTCTCCTCCCTTGATAGTCTGCTCAAAGTCAGAGCGTTTGGCCTTGATGAAACTTTTCCTGTCCCTGTCCTCAGGAGGACCCAGTGATCTGTCTCCATGTCCTGGTCCATCTGGGACACTCCTTTCCACTCTCTTTGATTCCCTCCTCAAAATAGCTAAGTGGTTTTCACTCACTCACTGCCCAGTGGGATCAATCTTCCTCACTCAAGGATATCCCTTTCCACAAGATCTCTCCAGTCAGGGTAGAATGGGATGACTCTACACACTTCAAGGTCTCTCAAATACAAAGCCTTGGGTGGGACAGTTGGATTACTCACTTAGATCCCTTGCAAATTTTAGGGTAGTCTTTCCCATTAATGGTACACTGATCTTGCCCTTACATCTCCCAGTGTCCCTCACTCAGGAACACTGTTTTCCCTCATTCAAGGACCAAGGGAATTACTTGTCCTCACTCAGAGTTGCTGCCTTTCACCCACAGGACTCTACTCAGGATTTTCTCCTTTCAGAGACTCCCTCAACAAGGAAATCTCTAGAGAAAAGCCCACTCCTGATGCAATGCTATGGTCTTTCATCCCTTCTCAGAGTCCCCACCCTAAAAGAATCAACTAATCAGAGTACCAGTTCAGGTACTTCCAAAAAGTCTAGTGATCCTTTCTCCATGCAGTTCAAGGTACACTTTTTTTTTTTACCTCCTCTGGTCCTGTCCCCCATAGATAGATGGTATTACCCATTCAGGGCCTTCTTTACCCCAGGCCTAATGGGATCACCCCTAATAATCCAATGGTACCGCCCATCTGAGGATCCCCTACCACCAAAGGCACACAGGAACACACCTGGGGTCTTTCTCCAATCCCCTGGCATAGTAGTATCTCCCACAAACTTTCCACCTCCCACAGGCTAATGGTATTGCCCTCTCAAGGGCTCCCCCCATGGTGACGCAAACAGCCCAACGCCTGCTTCCTTCCTCTCCAGACAAAATGGTTTCGCCCTCAGGATCTCCTTCTTTCAAAGCCCAAAATTATCATCACTCACCAATGGTATCGCCCCCCTCCACATACACAAAAATCTCGTCCCCTAGTTCTGAGTAAGGTATCACCTAGTAAAGGACGCTCTCCCCTGCCCACAAGGCTAACAGAATCCAATCTTCAGAGCCCAAATATCTCAGAATCCAAGAGTCTCGCCGATCACAGCCTCAGTTTCCCTTCTACAGATCAATCCCTTAGACTCAATGTTGGTCCCGGCCAACTCTTTCTCAGAGCCGGCGAAACGACCTCTCTCTACCCCGCCCCCCGTCGCCTAGCCCGGTGGTCTTTCCCACAGCGAGCGGCACCTGCATCCGCTGAAACTCCTCCTCAGACAGAGCTTGCGCCATGTTCCTCCCCCCCACCCCCCTTTCAGCTTTCTGCGCAGACGCAGCTCGTGTCTGCTGTCAGTATTCAGTTCGGACCGAACCAATGGCAAAGAATAGAGGGGAAGGAACCTAACTCCGAAGTTCAGTGTTTGGGAGACGGAGAAAAGAGAATAAAACTGACAGGTCAGACGGATTTTAGTATAATGTTTCACTAGATTTCAAATCATTATATCTGACTTTTAAGCTTTTATAGACTACCAGTTGTTGTGAGATATTATGGCATCCCTGTCTCTTGAGTGGACTCTTCTCTAGGGAAGTGTTTGCCGACAGAAAATAACGCTTCCACGCTACTCCTTTAATAAGAATGGTTGACTTAATAACCATAGAAATGAAAGCGGAAGCTTTCCTCTGTTCTGGTTCCCGCCCTCCTTTCAGTGACCCCAAAGGGGAATCTCGCCTCTCGTGAAGCCCCCTTTTTTTCTAAGATTTGACGGTGATTTTATTCACATGATGCTGTAGATTGTGTTAGGTAAAGGACCTAGACACCAATAAATTAAAAATACTTTAGAGAAAAGAATGGCAGTGAATGGGAGGGAGGGGCGCTCTATTAAAACAACAAAAACAAAAGCAAGGGCTGGGGATGTAGCCCAATGGTAGAGGCCTGGGTTCTGGTACCCAGAGGGGCGGAGGAGGGGACCTGAATGATGAAACATTCAAATAAATACTAAAATGCCAGAGTTCTGTTTTTTTCTTTCATTTAATGAATTTTATTGAGATATACTATTTATATCACTATATAAAAGCACCCATTTGCCGGGCATGGTAGTGCATGCCAGTAATCCCAACGGCTCTGAAAGCTGAGTCAGGAGGATCACAAGTTCAAAGACAGCCTCAGCAATTTAGCGAGGGTCCTAAGCAATTTAGCGGGATCCTGTCTCGCTATTCTGTCTCAAAATTTAAAAAATTAAAAGAGGCTGGGGATGTGGCTCAGTGGTTGATTGCCTCTGGGTTTAATCCCTGGTACAAAAAAAAAAAGAAGAAGAAGAAGAAGAGGAAGAAAGAAAAAAAGGGGGGGGAATCTTTATAACTGAGCCTCATCCCCAACCCTTTTTTTTTAAATATTTTTTTAGTTGTTGATGGACACAATGTCTTTATTTTATGGCTTTGTATGTGGTACTGAGGATCGAACTCAGGGCCTCATGCATGCGAGGCAAGCGCTCTACCGCTGAGCTACAATCCCAGCCCAACCCTTTTTTATTTTTATTTTTAGGCAGGATCGTGCTAAATTGCTGAAGCTTGACCTTGCCTCAATCCCCCTAGTCGCTAGAATTACAAAAGGGTGCCATTGCATCTGGCTTTTTTTTTCTTTTACTGATGAGTAGAATTCCATAGTATGGATATACCACATTTTGCTTATCCATTCCCTTCGTGTAGTTTTTTTATTTTTATTTTTATTTTATTTTTTGGTACTGGAGATTGAACTCAGGGGCACTTGACCACTGAGCCACATCCCCAGCCCTATTTTGTTTTTTTTTTTTTTTTGGTACTGGAGATTGAACTCAGGGGCACTCGACCACTGAGCCACATCCCCAGCCCTATTTTGTGTTTTATGTAGAGACAGGGTCTCACTGAGTTGCTTAGCGCCTCGCCATTGCTGAGGCTGGCTTTGAACTTGCGATTCTCCTGTCTCAGCCTCCCTGAGTGCTGGGATTACAGGCTTGAGCCACCGCGCCCGGCTCCTATTTTGTTTTTTATGTAGAGACAGGGTCTCACTGAGTTGCTTAGTGCCTCACCATTGCTGAGGCTGGCTTTGAACTTACGATTCTCCTGTCTCACCCTTCGTGTAGTTTTTTAATAATTTTTTTATTTATTTGTTTTTATGTGGTGCTCAGAGTCGAACCCAGTGCTTCACACGTGCTAGGCAAGCATTCCACCACTGAGCCACAAACACAGCGCCCCCTTAGTGTAATTCTGATTTGTGTTTCTCTTAGTATGAGTGAGACTGGGAATCTTTTAGTATGTTTAAGGACTAATTTAATATGTGTGTATATGGGTGTGTTTCTGGGGATTTAACCCAAAGCCTTCTGCATGCTAGACAAGTGACCTACCACTAAGCTAAATCCCCAGCCTTTGTGTGTGTGTGTGTGTGTGTGTATGTGGGATTGAACCCAGAGGCACTTAACCACTGAGGAACATCTTTAGAATTTTGCATTTGTTTGTTTGTTTATGAAAGGATCTCACTGAATTGATTAGGGCCTCCCTAAATTGTTGAGGCTCGCTTTGAACTTGCAATCTTCCTGCCTCAGCCTCCTGAGCCACTGGGATTACAGGCCTGTGTCACCATGCCTAGTGTCAAGTGCAGTTTTAAATTAAAAAACATTAGTTCCTTTGCCCATTTATTGATCAGGATGGCAATTATCAAGAATACAAGTAGGGCTGGGGTTGTGGCGCAGTGGTAACGTGCTCACCTAGCATGCGTGAGGCACTGGGTTTGATCCTCAGCACCACGTAAAAATAAAATAAAGATATTCTGTCTGCCTACAACTAAAAAATAAATATTTAAAAAAAAAAGAATACAAGTAACTGCCAGGCACGGTGGCACACACCTGTAGTCCCGGTGGCTCGGGAGGCTGAGGCAGGAGGATCGCAAGTTCAAAGCCAGCCTCAACAATGGCGAGGTGCTAAGCAACTCAGTGAGACCCTGTTTCTACATAAAACACAAAATAGAGCTGGGGATGTGGCTCAATGGTCGAGTACCCTTGAGTTCCATCCCTAGTACCAAAAAAAAAAAAGAAAGAAAGAAAAGAAAGGAAAGGAGAGATGACAGGAATAGGAAAGATGGTGGAATGAACCTGATATAACTTTCCTACATATATATATGAATGCACAACAGTGAATCTCACCATCATGTACATGCACAAGACTGGGATCCTAATTAGAATAAGATATATTCCATGCTTGTATAAATATATCAAAATAGATCCTACTGTCATGAATAACTAAAAAGAACCAATAAAAAATAAAATTTTGAAAGAAAAAAATAGCTTTCCTCACATAAGCTTTTTTTCACATTTCTTTTTGGGTTCCTTCCTAAGTATATTATTTTGTTTGTTGCTATCACTTTCTCTCTTTTTTGTGGTTCTGGGGATCAAATCAGAACCTCACACATGCTAGGCAAGCACTCTATGACTGAACTTCATCCCTAACCACTCTTTGCCATTGTAAATGGGGTTTTCACTATCATCATATCCTCAAACTGATTAGTGTTTGTATGTATGAAGGTCATTTATTTCTCTATATTATTTTCATATTCTTCCACTTTACTTCCATTGTTAGAGGTATTACATTATTGATTCTCTAGGGTTTGTAAAATACAAAATCCTATGATCTGAAAAGAGAGCTATGTTTATTTCTTTTTTCCAATCAATCAATCTGCTTCTGACTGACTTCTCTTATCTAATTACTATTTTCTGTTACCAGCAACCAGGGCTCCATGAAGAGAAGGCTGAATCCAGGCCTGGGGCAGGAAAAGTACAAGATTAGTCTCGAGTATCTTATTTTACCACCCAATGAACTAATTTGAATTAAAAGAAAAGAATCTACTAATCCAAACTGATCTAAATAAATAAATGGAGTAAACTGAAAACTTTCTTACAAAACATTTTTAACTAATTAGTGTCAAAGAAATGATGGAATCAGAAAATCTACATTTGGCAACCATCACTGTAATAATTGCTTAAGGCAAGTGTAATCCAGGGGTAGTAAAACTAATGGGTATGAATGTGATAAAGAACAGTAATTTACATAGTATTAAAGAATTCCCCTGCCTGGCATGGTGGCCTATGCTTGTAATCCCAGCAACTCAAAAGGCTGAGACAGGAGGATTGCAAGTTTGAGGCCAGCCTCAGCAATTTAGGAAGACCCTGTCTCAAAATAAAAAAGGGTTGGGGATGTAGGAGGATTGCTAGTTTGAGGCCAGCCTCAGCAATATAGGGAGACACTGTCTCAAAATTAAAAAAAGGGCCGGAGATGTGGCTCAGTGGTTAAGCACCCCTGGATTCAATCCCTGGTATAAAAAAAAAATAGTAATGCTCTGAAAATTACTTCTTTGTCCCTTTTTTCCCCTTTGGTACTAAGAATTAAACCCAGGGGTGCTTTACAACTGAGCTATATCCCCAGACCTTTTTTATTTTCTATTTTGAGACAGGGTTACACTAAATTTCTTAGGGCCTCACTAAATTGCTGAGGCTGGCCAAAAACCTGCAATATTCCTGCCTCAGCCTCCCAAGTAAATTACTTCTTAATTATAGTGGGGGAAAAAGTAACTATACAATGGAGAAACCTGGTGAATACCACCATAACCAGGTGACCATTTGCATGACCCATGTGGGGACAGACTGGTATTATAGGCCTCCTGATGTACTGAGAAAGACACAACATCATTTCTGGGGTATTTCAGCCACAAATCTACAACCTAAATAGACTCATGAGAGTATATCAGGCAAACCTCAATTAATGGATTTCTCAAAAACATCAAAGTCATGAAAAACTGAATAAGTGATCCAGATTAAAGGAGACCAAAGGAGCATAACAACTAAAACGCACACATTTTGTGTTGAAGCCTGTACCATAAATTTGTTTAAATTTTATATACAGGGTTAGGCACGGTGGCACATGACTATAATCCTAGTGGTTCAAGAGGCTGAGGCAGGAATATTGCAAATTCAAAGTCAGCCATAGTGACTTAGCAAGGCCCTAAGCAATTTAGTGAGACCTTGTCTCTAGGATAAAATATAAAAAAGGTCTGGGGACAGGCTGCAGTTGTAGCTCAGTTGTAGAACATTTGCCTAGCGCGTGTGAGGCACTGGGTTTGATCATGGCCACATTAAAAAAATAAATTAAATAAAGGTATAAAAAATACAATAACATGATTAAAAAAAAAATGTCCTGGAATGTGACTCAGTCGTTAAGTGCCCCTGGGGTTCAATCCCTGGTACCAAAAAAAAATTACTATAAAGGAAATCTGTAGTCCCAGCAATTTGGGAGACAGAGGCTGGAAGATGGCAAGTTTGAGGCCAGCCTCAGCAATTGAGTGAGATCCTGTCACAATTTTTTTTTTTTTTTTGGTACTGGGGATTGAACTCGGGTGCTCAACCAATGAGCCACATCCCCAGCCCTATTTTGTGTTTTATGTAGAGACAGGGTCTCACTGAGTTGCTTAGCGCCTCACCATGGCTGGCTTTGAACCTGCAATTCTCCTGTCTCAGCCTCCCTAAGTGCTGGGATTACAGGCTTGAGCCACCGCGCTGGGCTCTGTCACAATTTTTTAAAAAATGAGGCTGAAGGGCTGGGGTTATGGCGCAGTGGTAGCGTGCTTGCCTATCACGCGAGAGGCACTGGGTTCGATCCTCAGCACCACATAAAAATAAAATAAAGATATTGTGTCCACCTACAACTAAAAATAAATATTTTTTAAAAAATAGGGCTGAAGATGTAGCTCAGTGGGAGTGTAACCCTGGGTTCAACTCTCCCTACAATTTTCTACGAAGGACCTCAATAGGGCAATTGAAGAAACTTTGAATCATGTCTATAAAATAGGTAATAGGATTATATAAGTTTTTAATTTCCTGATATTGACAGTAATATTGTAGTTTGTTTTTTTGGGTTTTTTTTGTACTGGGGATTGAACTCAGGGGCACTCGACCACTGAGCCACATCCCCAGCCCTATTTTGTGTTTTATGTAGAGACAGGGTCTCACTGAGTTGCTTAGTGCCTCGCTGTTGCTGAGGTTGGCTTTGAACTTGTAATTCTCCTGTCTCAGCCTCCCAAAGTGCTGGGATTACAGGCTTGCGCCACTGCGCCCTACTGATATTGTAGTTTTATAAGACAATATTTTTCTCTTATGTGTCCTCATAAAGAAAAAAAATTAAACTGATGTCCTTAAATGATCTAATTGTGAGGTTGGCCCTTGACTATTAAGGTACCTTGGCTGGTAAACAGTTTCCTACACTGATAAAACATTTTTTTTCCTAATGAGAGTGGCTGGGGCTGGAGAGTAGATCAATGCTGGAGTGCTTCCCTAGCAAGCACCAGGCCCTTGGTTCCACCCACAGCACCATTAAAAAAAAAAAAAAAAGGAGTGGATCACCATGACTAAACAGTTTGGAGAAACATGGTTTATGCTAAACATGTGCATTGCTTCAGAGTCTGGAATTTTGGTATGTGCTGGATAGAGGGCGCCCACTGACCAGCCTCCACTAAAAACCTTGGGCACTGAGTCTCTAATGAGTTTGCCTGGTAGACAATACCGCATACCTGTTGTTGCACTCATTGCTGGAAGAATCGAGTTTTATGTGGCTCCACCTGGAGAGGATTCTATGAAGCTTTGCCTGGTTTCCTCTAGACTTTGGGTCATGTCCCTTTCTCCTTCGCTCAAAGAGGTATAGAGCATAAAAAAAGCCTGTACCTGGATTTCTCAGATACCACCTGTTTGTTTGTTTTGTGTGTGTGATCTGAGCCACCAAACCTGAGAATTGTCCTGGTGAATTGCAACATAATTACACACAGACAAAGCAAGAGGAAGTAAAGGTGGTAAAATGTTAACACTGGAGCATTTGGATAAAGAGTATAACAATATTATTATTTCACAACATTTTTACAAGTCTGAAATTATTTCAAAATAAAGTTGTTCATAATATTCCCCTTTATCCTTTTTTTTAAAGCATTGTGGTACATATAGATAACAAAAGTTACCATTTTAATCATTTTAAGTGTACAATTCAGGAACATTAAGTACTTTTACAATATTGTGTAACCATTACCACTATCTATTTCCAGAACTTTTTCATCATCCCAAACAGAAACTCTGTACCCATTAAGCAATAACTCCTCATTCTCCCCCACCACCCAATCATTAGTAACCTCTATTCTACTTTCTTTATCTATGTAGTTGCCTATTCTAGATACTGGTACAAGTGGAATTAAACAATATTTGTCTTGTGTCCAACTTATTTCACTTAACATAATATTTTCAAGATTCATCATGAGTTGGCCCTCTATCCCCAAGCGATAAGCTGTATAATCATAAGGCTCACCTTGTTTCTTTTTATCATCTCTCAGGGATCACCTTCCTTCATTGTCTGAGCTCCAGTATCTTGAGATTTGTTGTTTCATATATGTGTCTGGATTTCTATTTGTTTCAGGCAGGAGGACAAATCTGGTCCCCATTATTCCATCTTGTTTGGAAGTAGAAACCTCCTTATTGCTTCATATGATTAAGTATTGATCATAGGATATTAAAACCTCTGATCATGATTGTGGATTTGACTATTTCTCTTTTTGTTGGGATTTGTGTCATGGCCTTTTGTTTCTTTGTTCATTGTTTTGCTTTAAGTACTGGGATTTAACAAGGGTACTTTACCACTGAGTTATGTCCCCTGCCCTTTTTGTTTCTTATATTGAGGCAGGGTCTTGCCCAGACTGACTTCTAACTTTTATCCTCTTTTTTTTTTTTAAATAGATGGACACAATGTCTTTATTCTACTGGTTTGTATGTGGTGCTGAGGATCGAACCCAGGGCCTCACGCATGCGAGGCAAGCGCTCTCCCGCTGAGCTACAATCCCAACCCCCAATTTTTATCCTCTTGCCTCAGCCTCCGGAGTCACTAGGATCACAGGCATGTGCCACCACACTGGGCTGTTGTGTAATTTGAAATCCTATTATTAGATGTTTTAAATTTATATATAATGTTATGTCTTCCTGATGAATTCACTCTTTTATCATTATGAAATGTACCTCTCTCTCCACCTCTTGCCAGGGAAAGACTTCTAGTATTTTTTCTTTCCAAGGATTGAACCCAGAGGTGCTTAACCACTGAACTACATCCCCAGCATTTTTTATATTTTATTTAGAGACAAGGTCTCATTGAATTGCTTACGGCCTCACTAAGTTGCTGAGGCTGGCTTTGAACTTGCTATCCTCCTACCTCAGCCTCCAAGCCACTGGGATTATAGCCCTGTGCCACCACACCTGGCCATTTCAGTTTTCTTAAAGTTAGTGTTCGCATCATATATATTTTCTATGCTCTAATTGGGCAGGGTGTCTGGGGATAGAATCCAAGGCCTTGTATATGCTAAGCATGTGCTCTACCACTGAACCACACCACACCCCCAGTCGTTATGTTATAACTTTTTAAAAAAATTTTTTTAGTTAGCCAGACACGGTGGGGCATACCTGTAATCCCAGCATTTTGGGAGACTGAGACGGGAGAATCGCAAGTTCAAAGCCAGCCTCCGCAACTGTGAGGTGCTAAGCAACTCAGTGAGACCCTGCCTCTAAATAAAACACAAAGTAGGGCTGTGAACCTGGATCAGTGGTCGAGTATCCCTGAGTTCAATCCCCGGTACCAAAAAAAAATTTGTTTTTAGTTGTCGATGAGGTATTTATTTATTTATTTATATGCAGAGCATACGATCAAACCCAGTGCCTCCTGTACTAGGCAAGCATTCTACCACTGAGCTACAACCCAGCCTGTTATGTTTTAACTTTTAACTGTTATCATTTTAGAGTGTTTATTTTGTAGACAGAATAAAATAGGACCCAGTGCCATCCCAAGCCATACTAGACAAGAGGCAGAAAACAAACAAAGAAACATATATATATATTTGTCAGTGTTGGGGAGTGCACTTAGGGCCTTGTGCATGGTTTTTTTTTTTTTTTTTTTTTTTTTTTTGGTACTGGAGATTGAACTCGGGGGCACTCGACCACTGAGCCACATCCCCAGCCCTATTTTGTGTTTTATGTAGAGACAGGGTCTCACTGAGTTGCTTAGCGCCTTGCTGTTGCTGAGGCTGGCTTTGAACTCGCAATTCTCCTGTCTCAGCCTCCCTAAGTGCTGGGATTACAGGCTTGAGCCATCGCGCCCGGCTGTGCATGGTTTTTGTTTTGTTTTGTTTTGTTTTTAATATTTATTTTTTAGTTGTAGGTGGGCAGAATATCTTTATTTTATTTTTATGTGGTGCTGAGGATCGAACCCAGTGCCTCACGCGTGCTAGGCGAGCACGCTACCACTGCGCCATAACCCCAGCTCCTGTGCATGGTTTTTAATGTAATTTTAATGGTTAAATTTTTTCAAGGTAGACATAGTGACACACACCTGTAATCCCAGTGATTCAAGAAGCTGAGGCAGAAGATTCACAAGTTGTAAGCCAGCCTTAGAAACTTAGTGAGATCCTGTCTCAAAATAAAAATAAAAAGATTGAGGATGTAGCACAGGGGCAAAGTACCCCTGGGTTCAATCCCCTGTACCAAAAGAAAAAAAAAATTCTAGGACATTAAAATCATTGAAAAAATATTGACAAATTTAGAATTATGTATATTGCTGTTCTTGCTTTAATGGAGCAGTCACCCATAATATTTTCAAAATATTTTTCTTTGCTTATCTCATTTTCAGTTGAGAGAAATATCATGTTTGACAGTCTCTCTCAACCAAGTGACAATCTGAAATAATTTTAAACTAACTTCAGTTTACTAAAACTAATTTTATAGGACAACACTATGATTGGTATTGTCAAGACATTCTTGGGGCTGGGGGCATAGCTCAGTGATAGTGCACTTACCTAGCATTGCAGGAGGCCCTTAGCTTGGGAGCACCAATAAATAAATAAAACGTTCTCAAAACCACTTCCAAATATGGAAAAGAATGTACTATGCAAAATTTGTAAATTAGAGCAGGCGCGGTGGTGCAAGCCTGTAATCCCAGCACTTAGGGAGGCTGAGACAGGAGAATCGTGAGTTCAATGCCAGCCTCAGCAACGGCGAGGTGCTAAGCAACTCAGTGAGACCCTGTCTCTACAAAATAGGGCTGGCGATGTGGCTCAGTGGTCGAGTGCCCCTGAGTTCAATCTCAAGTACCAAAAATAAAATTTGTAAATTAGTTTAATAAAAAGATCCAAACATAGTACTGAATTTATATTACAAAGTTATCAACAGTGTGTGCTGCTTAAAACTATTTCAGGGGCTGGGGTTGTAGCTCAGTGGTAGAGCGCTTGCCTAGCATGAGTGAGGCACTGGGTTCAATCCTCAGCACCACATGAAAATAAATAAAATAAAGGTATTGTGTCCATCTACAACCAAAAATATTTTAAAAAACTATTTCAGAGGGCTGGGATTGTAGCTCAGCAGTAGAGCGCTTGCCTTGCATGTGTGAGGCCCTGGGTTCGATCCTCAGCACCACGTACAAAGCAATACAATAAAGACATTGTGTCCATCTACAACTGAAAAAATATTAAAAAAAACTATTTCAGATAAATTTCTGTAGAACTTAAATCATCACAATATGTAAGAGCCAAGTCAATGGCTGCCTTTTGTAGATCAGTTGAATTTATAGGAAGTAACTTTTCTCTGGTTCAAAATCCAAAATCCTCCCCTGCACCACAAAAAAACAAAAACAAAAACAAAATCCAAAATCCTGATACACTTCGGTTAATTTTTTATATCACCATTTTAAATTTGAAATTGGGGATGAATATGTAGCTCAGTGGCAGAGCACTTGCCCAGCATGTGAGAAGTCCTAAGTTGTATCCCCAACACCACATACACACAGTTAAATTAGTGTCTATAATCTTAATTTCTCCTGAATATGCACTCTTCCCATAATAATTGATATTCTCAATCAGCAATTCATATGTTCCTACTTTCTTTACTTTTTTTTCATTTGTTTAAATATTTTAGATGTATATTCATATGTTTTGCTTAAATTGTATGTTGCAAGCAAAGGAATAGGCCTTCTCTTAAGCACACAGCTTTATATACAGTCATGATTGATTGATTGATTGATTGGTTTTCAGCACTGAGGATTGAACCCAGGGATGCTCTACCACTGAGCTACATCCCTAGCCCCAGCCCATTTTTATTTTGCGACAGGATCTCTAAATTGCCAAGGTTGCCTGCAACGTGCTATTCCCCTACCTCAGCCTCCTGGAGTCTCTGGGATTACAGGCCACTGTGCCAGGCTAGTCATGATTTTTTTTTTTTTTAGCAGAGCTTTATTAACTCTTCCCACTTGGTTCAAAATATACTTTATACAGATAAGTCACATAAATCTTTTCCATGCGAGGGACAGAACTCAGAGTCTTGCACATGTTAAGCAAATGCTCTACCACTAAACTCCATCCCCAGCCCTAACAATTTTTTTTTTTTTTTTGGTACTGGGGATTGAACTCAGGGGCACTCGACCACTGAGCCACATCCTCAGCCCTATTTTGTGTTTTATGTAGAGACAGGGTCTCACTGAGTTGCTTAGCGCCTGGCTGTTGCTGAGGCTGGCTTTGAACTCGCGATTCTCCTGTCTCAGCCTCCCTAAGTGCTGGGATTACAAGCGTGAGCC
>CM053417.1:84346839-84435684 GCA_028644305.1 Xerus rutilus | reverse complement strand
GATTGTGGCTCAGTGGTAGAGCGCTTGCCTCGCATACGTGAGGCACTGGGTTTGATCCTCAGCACCACATAAAAATAAATAAATAAAATAAAGACATTGTGTCCTACAACTGAAAAAATATTTTTAAAGGGGCTGGGATTGTGGCTCAGCGGTAGAGCGCTTGCCTCGCATGCGTGAGGCCCTGGGTTCAATCCTCAGCACCACATACAGAGCAATAAAATAAAGACATTGTGTCCATCTACAAAAAAAAAAATTAAAAAAAAAAAATTTTTTTTAAATTTTTTTAGGGGGGCTGGGGTTATGGCGCAGTGGTAGCGTGCTCGCCTAGCACGAGGGAGGCACTGGAGTCGATCCTCAGCACCACATAAAAAATAAAATAAAGATATCCTGTCCACCTACAACTAAAAAATAAATATTTAAAAAAAAATTTTTTTTAGGGACCGGGATTGTAGCTCAGTGGTAGAGCACTTGCCTCGCATGCGTGAGGTGCTGGGTTCAATCCTCAGCACCACATAAAAATAAATATTATTTATAAACATTAAATATTTAAAATAAAATATTATTTATTTGTATTGATAATTTTTATATTTATAAAAATAAATATAATTTAACATATTAAATATAAAATATTATTTATTTTTATGTGGTGCTGAGGATTGAACCCAGTGCCTCACATATGTGAGGCAAGCGCTCTACCACTGAGCTACAATCTCAGCCCCCAAGAAACTTTTTAAAAAGGGCTGGGGATGTAGCTCAGTGGTAGAGCGCTTGCCTAGCATATTGCAAGGTCATAGGTTCAATCACCCAGTACCCCACACACACTCACAGAGAGCTTGCAGGGATCTATGTGGCTCACCAGTAGAATGCTTGCCTAGAAAGTTCAACCCTCTGGGTTCCATCCCCAGAACTGGGAGGTGGGAATGAACTTGTAGGCATATCTTATTTTCCTCCTCTATCCTCAACTCACTTAAACCATTCAGTGCTTCACCCAATTACAGGCTGCCTATCTTCAGAAGTTATTTAATTTTTTACATATTGGGGATTGAACCTAGGTGCTTTACCACTGAGTCACTGAGCCACATCCCCAGTCTATTTTTTAATTCTGAGACAGGGTCTTGCCAAGTTGCTGAGGGAGGCCTCGAATTTATGATTCTCCTGCCTCAGCCTCCTGAATAGTTGGGATTACATATGTGCCCCACACAAATTGTGATTATAAGTTTGTGCCACCGCCAGCCCCACAACACTTATTTAAATCCTATTCCTCAGCTTCTTCAAACAGCAAATAGTAATAAGCAGTAGCACTTTCTGACCAACAACCCTCTGGGAAATATATCAGGTGAAACAACTGCAGCAGTTAGATGGGTGCCTGGCAGGTCATTAAAAGGACTGATTGCCTTTTGCATGCAGGTGATTTTCCTTCAGACCCTCTTTCTACCTAAATTCCCTTATCCACTCCTCTGAAATACTTCTTCCAGTAACTTGTATCCCTCTTGGTCTGCACAGGCCATATTCACTGCACAGTAAAGAACAAGGACATGAGACACTTTGCCAAAGTTAAAAGCGCATCAAACACGCCTAGCATTTATTATTTTAATCACAAACCTACAGACCCCTCAGTACACCCTCCTTGGGGCCTGGCCCCAGCAATCCAAAGCTAATGACCTTGGGTATAGGTGGCAGGAGAGGTGGGAATTGGTAAGGAGTGTCTCTTGATTACTCTGAAATGGAGGGAGTCCTCCGAATGGAGAACTGATTAGGGGCCAGAGGTTGGGGATAACCTAGCTTCTGAGTTGAGCAGAACAATAAAAAAATCATTTAAACAAATGAGAGGGTATAATACACTTTTGCAACCATTTCTCCAAGCCTCTGCTTTGTAGGGGAGCCTTTGTCTTTTTCCTTGGCTGGGAATCTCTTTGGAAGAGCCCCTTCCTTTAACCCTGTTCTACATTTCGAACAACAGTACTGGGGTACTGGACACCTGAAATGGATCCCCACTAATCCCCATCACCTCCCCAAACTTTCTCTAAAGGAAGAAGACAGGACTCTCTGCCCAAGGCTAGAGGCTTAACTTACCCTAGATCTAGGTTGGAAGAGTCAAACCATAAAATTTCAAGATCTGTCTTCTTCCCCAAGAGCAGAGTTAGTTCAGAGCCCTAATAGGTCAGGTCAGGTTGGTCCCAGGTTAAGGTGGGGAGCTTAAGTACTGCTCCTCCCTACAGAGTGGAATGCTTGCATGGGATGTTGCTAAGGGCCAAGGATAGGGCTGTGGTCTTCAAGTGGGGTGGCCTGATCCTACTGATTCCTCCACACCTGAAACGCCTGTGCTGGATTCTTTCTTCATATAGGGAAGGGATGGAATGGGGCCTAGCCTCCATTACCAGAAAGCCAGGACTTGAGTTCCCATGGGAAAGGGCTGCATCATGTCCTCACTTCTGTTCCTTGTCTGGACAGGGCAGGGTTCATGGGGAAGGAGATGGGCTTAACCCCCCCAGGGGTGGGACCTCCTCTTCTAGTGCCAAGGTAGGCTAGATTGGCAGATCACAGGGAAGGGATGGAGCAGCATCCTGACATCTCCTATTCCCAGGAGACCTGGTTAGGACAGTCTTTATGGGGTAGGAGTGGGGCCTCATCCTGTCTCTGTTGGTCTCTTGGTCAAGAGTAGGGCCCATAGAGCAGGGACAAGGCTGTGATCCCTACAGGTCAGACCCTGATCTCACAGCCTTCTCCTGTCTTCTCCCTCTGAAATACCTGCACTGGGCTGTGCCTTTGGGGAAAGGGGAAGGCCCTCATCTGACTCCTCCTCCTTGGCTATTACAGGAGTGGAGCCTGATCACATCTCCACTTCCCCCAAAATTCCTGGGCAGGGCAGTCTCATGGGAGAGTGGGGGAAAAGGCATGGCCTCATTCTGACTCCTCCTCCTTTCCTGGGTGGGGAAGGTCCCAGGGGAGGGGTGAGGCCTGATCAGGACTCTTCCTCCATGCTGAAGCTGCTGCGGCGGCTGCTGGCCTTCGAGACAGCCGGGGATACTGAAGAAAGCAGGGGGTCAGAGGCAGCCCGCAGTGGGGACAGGGCACCCCCCGACAGTCCTCCCACCACCCCCTCCTCCTCTTCCATCAGAATGTCCTCCAGCCCCAGGTGGAAGGGGTCCCCTAGGTCCCCCAGGTGGTCACTGGGAAAGTGCAGGTCCAGAAGAGCATCTGAGGGTGGTGCTGGGGGCTGCTGATGGGGAGCATTCTGGGCAGGTCCCCCTGCTACATGAAATGTTGCTGTGCCTGGCCTGCCCTCCTCCTCAATGTCCAGCTGCTCTGGCTTGAGGCTGTCAGAGGCTGAAGTCGTGGTTAGAGAGAGCAGCCCTGGGGTGGGAGGCACTGGCAAACCATGGATCTGGGCCTGCAGTTCTAGCTCCTGCAAAAAGTAGGGGGTGGGTACAGAAAAAGATGGGGTTCTGAGTCTCTCAGAAGCAGAGGAGGGTATTGGTTAAAAAGCCAGATTGCCTGGGTTCCAGTTCAGCCTCTGCTACTGGGTAGTTTCAAAACTTTAGGCAAGTGGCTTAAAGTCTGAGCCTGAGTCCCAGTCTATAAAATGGTTATAATGATGGTCTCTGTCATCTTATATGACTATTGTTAAGGATTAATGAGTTAATGGATATAAAACTTTTGTTACAGTGTATGGCACAAGATAAACATCATGTACATTAGCTAATAGTTGTAAGTGTTCTTATTAATGTTAGCAAATATTAATTAGTATTCTTATTAATGTTATGATCATTACATATCATAATCATCATCATCATCATCATCATCTTATGAATCAGGAAACCTGGGGAATCCCCCAAATATGCCAAGAGGGAAAACCAGGCCTGCTCTTGCTCTGCCTCTGCCAGCAGGCTCCTCCACCTCCACCCGGTTGCCCCTGCCACCATCTCCTCCTTCCAGACCTGAATTCGGAGCTGCAGGCTGCGGTTGGCTTGCTCCAGGGATCGCTGTCGACTTTCCAGGTCTTTGGAGCGCTGTTGCTCCTTCTGCAACTTGCGGATATAATCCACAGAGGCCTTCAGGATGGTGCCCTTGTTCCAGCGCATCTCCCTATGGAGTCCAAGGGGGAGGAAAAATGGAAAGGCTGAATATGGAGTCTCTCAAGAGGTGAGGTGGGAATTGCACCAGGTAAATGGAGCACCCTACCAGATTCCCAGAACTTCAGGCACAGGTACCTCAAAGGTATTAAAAGCTCAGATGAAAATTCCCTGCCTAGAACCTTCTAGGGTTCACACACTGAACCCTGGAAGCCCTTTGTGACCTGAACCCATCTGGATCTTTTGGTACATATGGTACTCTTCATTTGTCTCACTACAGCCACAATGGCTTCTCAATGCTTGTAGAACATGAAAGTCATCCCCATCTCAAGGCTTCTGCCCTACCTGTGCCCTCTGCCTAGAATATTCTTCCTCCAAACATTCTACCTAGCCTGCTTATGCTTTTTTTTTTTTTTTTTTTTTTTTTTAGATTTTTTTAGTTATAGATGGACACAATGTCTTTATTTTATTGCTTTGTATGTGGTGCTGAGGATCGAACCCAGGGCCTCACGCATGCAAGGCAAGCGCTCTACCGCTGAGCCACAATCCCAGCCCCTGCTTATGCTTTTTATTTCTTGTGGTGCTGGGGATGGAATACAGGGCCTTGAACATGTGAGGAAAGCACTCTACCCCTAAGCTACACCCCAGGCCCCCATCTTTAGGCTCTTCATTCAAATGTTTCCTTGTCAGCTGAAGTCTGTCCTGAAGCCTATCCTGTTCCACCCTCCTCACCCCAAAATCTCACCTTCCCAACTCCATACTGTCACCTTCCTGAACACCCCAATACTCCCCCACCTACTTTGTGTGTGTGTGGTTCCAGAGATTGAACCTAGGACCTCACACATGCTAGGCAAGCACTCTACCACTGAGTTACAGTCCTGCCCTTTTCATACTTTATTTTTTTTTTATTTTTATTTTTTTTGGTACTGGGGATTGAACTCAGGGGCACTCGACCACTGAGCCACATCCCCAGCCCTATTTTGTGTTTTATGTAGAGACAGGGTCTCACTGAGTTGCTTAGCGCCTCGCTGTTGCTGAGGCTGGCTTTGAACTCGCAATTCTCCTGTCTCAGCCTCCCTAAGTGCTGGGATTACAGGCTTGAGCCACCGCGCCCGGCTCATACTTTATTTTGAATCAGGGTCTCACTAAGTTGCTAAAGCTGGCCTCAAACCTGCAATCCAACTGCCTCAGCCTCCGAAGTAGCCAGCATTATAGGAGTATGCCACTGTACCTAGCTTCCCTCTGTTCTTTGTTTTCCCCCATAACACTGATCAAAGTGAATCTCACAGATTTTACTAATTCATCTTGTTTACTTTCTGTCTGCCCCCACTAAAACATGAGTTCTATGAGGTCAAGGATCTTTGTCCCTTTTGTTCCCTCTGGTATCCTCAGGGCCTAGCATGGTACCTGATACAAAGCAGAGACTCAATAAATAAATCTTGAATAGAATAAATAAAAGAAGTACTAAGTGAATAGAACACTAGGTGCAATATGTTCTGCAGGGAGCAGACAGGCCATATAAACCATACCATCACACACATTATTTAGATGGACACACACAGTCTGCAACCCTGCTCAGGCTGAGAAAAGACGAGAGAACTGCTGTTTGGGCAAGACTGCATGGAGGACTCTCCAAAGAACAACTTCTTCAGCACAGGGCACCCACCCCACCTCCCGCTGGCCTGGTGTCCCCAGCCCAGACTCACGGGTCATTGGACTTGGGAATGAGGGTGCCCAACTCCTTGATCCTATCGTTAATGTTGAATCGCCTGCGACGCTCAACTTTGGAGGCAGGGAGAGAGAAAGAAAAGGGGAAAGAGTCATCAATGGGTAAAAGTGGGGAGACAGAAACTGGGGTGCTGGAAGGCTGGTATAGGGAGGGGGCTCCCCATGGAGGGAGGGCCAAAACTCAGAGCAAAGCAGGAATGTGTAGTGCATGGGCAAGTGTGTACACTTCAGGCTTACTCAGGTTGTGATTGTCTTTCTTCTGGCGTTCCTTCAATAGGGCCTTTGCCTCGGTTTCTGGAAGAGAGAAGGGGTGGTCAGGGCCTCTGGTCACAGAAGGAAGGAACACATGCAGACATAGAGGTAGAGGTTGGTGGGCTGGGGACCAGGGAAGTGACTTCTTTAGGAGATGGGGCCATACTGTGTTGCCCAGGCTGGCCCTGAACTCCTGGGCTCAAGCAACTCTCCTGCCTCAGCCTCCTGAGTAGCTGGGACTACCAGTACAGGCCATCAAACTCAGCTTAAAGTGAATTTTTTAAAAAGTGCCTCTTCTTCTTTTTTTCTTTTTTGGTACTGGGGATTGAACTCAGGGGCATTCAACCACTGAGCCACATTCCCAGCCCTATTTTGTGTTTTATGTAAAGACAGGGTCTCACTGAGTTGCTTAGCACTTCGCTGTTGCTGAGGCTGGCTTTGAACTCGCGATTCTCCTGTCTCAGCCTCCCAAAGTGCTGGGATTCCAGGCTTGCACCACCGCGCCTGGGAAAAGTGCCTCTTCTTTATTATTTTTATGAAGACATGGTGACAAGCCAGTTGTTACACCCAAGATGAGAAAGAAGTGGGGTGAAAGCAGGACCATGCAAAAGCAGCCCATTTCTTGCTTGCTTTTTCCTTTTTTGGTGCTGGGAAATGAACCCAGGGCCTCATGCATGCTATACAGAAACCCCAAACCTGGCAGGCATGGAGCTCAGCCCAAGGTACAGGGTGAGGGTATGGGGTCAAGACTCTGGTACTTACCAGAGATCTCCCGTTTGATGTTGGGTAGCTCAGCTGGACAGGAGTTGCTGACAGTGATGGCTGGTGTGGCCACACCCTGATTACTGTACACGTCAAGCAGATTCCCTGACACAGGCAGCTGAGGGCAGTGAGAGCATAGAAACAATGGTTGGGAACAGGCCCCAGGCTCAGTCTCTCCTCAGAACCAGGCTCCTGACTCTCCCCATACACCCAAAGACAGGGCCCTCTAATGCAAGGACTGGTTGTCCCAGGAACCCTTCCTTCTTCAAAGAAATTTCACATGGCAACCCAATGTGATGGACAGAGCAAAGTGGACCTCCTGGGCTTTGCTGAGAGACTAGAGCCTGCCTAGTATGCCTATCACCCTTGCCAGGTCCCTCAAATCTTTTAGTGGGTCTCTAAAACCCCTTTCTCAAACTCCAGTGCTGGTTCTGAGAAGAAATGCTGGAAAACCACCATTCTCAGGTCTTTGTCAGCTCTGATGTGACATTCCAGTCTGATAGCTCCTCCCAGCACAACATTCCAATCCAACATTCTTGGAACACTCCAACCCAATCTTCTCAGACCTTGGTAAATTGTCATGGCAACATTCCACCCAAAATCTGGCCTTCTGGAGCATTCCAACCTAATCTTCAGTCTTACTGTGATCAAGTCATTCCACCTTAAATACCATGCCATGTACCAAGGTCCTGACTCTAGTTAATTTTCCCGCACATCCTGATCTCTTCGGATTTCTTTTCCAACTACTCAACAACTACCACTGCTTTTATGTCAGCCTAGTGTTTTTCTCTCCTCTGCACTATCCTGGATATACTCCAGTGCAACAAACTAATATATAAGTATACCCAAGTCCCACCTCTTGATGAATTGTCATGTCTTGACACTTTCTCTAGTCTGTTGGATCTGTCTGATATAGGATCTCAATCTCTAACTGTGTCCAAATCAATGAAAAGTTCTGGACTGGGGATTTGGCTCCATGGTAGAGTGCTTGCCTAATGTGTGAGAGGCCCTGAGTTCAATCCCCAGGACCACACAAATTTAACAAAGGAAAAGTTCTGATAAACTGGTACCAATTTTTTGTAGTGCTGGGAATAGAACCCAGATCTTCACACATGCTAAGCAAACACTCTACTGCTGGACTATACCCCCAGATCCAAACTGGTATCATTTTATACATTCTTTTGGGGAAGGGTGCTAGGAATTAAACTCAGAGTGACTTTATCCCTGAGCTACATCTATAGCCTGTTTTATTTTTATTTTTTTATTTTGAGATAGGGTCTTGCTAAGTTGCTGAGGCTGGCCTCAAATTTGCAATCCACCTGCCTTAGCCTCCTGAGTTGCTGGGATTATAGGTGTGTGGTACTATGTCTGGACTGCACGTGCTTCTATCCTCTTAATAAGTGGGAACAAAGTCAAGCCATAACTACTTCATATGTTCCAAAGCAAGTTATGAGATCCTTAGAATGTTAGTGCCAGAATGTTACAATTGTACATCCCTTACTCCAGTTTTACCGATTCTCTACAAGGGCCCAGCCTCTTGGCCCAGTACAATGCAGGAGACTTGATGCATCTGAATCACTACATGGTTCAACCACTTGTTACAACCCACACCAAGTTTTGAGCCTTTTGGCATGTTCCAATCAATACATGGTCTGGGTATGCTCCAAATACCTGACTCCCCTGGGATATTCAAACTGCTCTATGATTCCTATCTCTTGGTACTTCCTACAGGAAAGCCCAAGTGCTTTGGTCTGCCTTAACATCCCTATAAACTCCCCTCAAATTCTACAAGGGCCTCCTCTTCATGTAGTCCAACACAAGGTCCAAGGGCAATACTATGCTGTATTCTCATCAGAGGGCCTCCCTCTTTATCTTAGTACAATCCATGGCGAGAATCTCATATAAGCCAGGTGCAGTGGCACACACCTGTAATCCCAGCACTTTGGAAGGCTGAGACAGGAGAATCGTGAGTTCAAAGCCAGCCTCAGCAATGGCGAGGCACTAAGCAACTCATTAAGACCCTGTCTCTAAATAAAACAAAAAATAGGGCTGGGTGTGTCTCAGTGGTCGAGTACCCCTGAGTTCAATCCCCTGTACCAAAAAAAAGAGTCTCATATATACACAGCCAGCAAGGGTGTATTCTTAGTGATAAAAGGATGCCCTAATTTTCAGACCAACCATCCACCCATCTCAAGGCCTCACCGTGCTGGGGAGCTGCAGCCCTGCAGTGCCTCCGGGCAGGTAGCTGAGCATCTCATCATTGTAACTGGACTCCAGGCTGATGATCTCATCAATGACATCATCAATCTGGGGGTAAAAGTAAATATTGTACAGGGTTAGAAGGATTGGAAGGGAAGGCTGAGGGTACAGCTTAGTGGTACAGCACTTGCCTAGCATGTGTAAGGCCCTAAGTTCCATCCCCAGCACCACAAGAAAAATTGGAAGAAGGACATGAGAGAGTTGTCTGCAGCCTCTTACCTCCTTCTCTGAGCTGGACCCAATGGTAAGCAGTGCCATAGGGCTGTTGGGAGCGCTGCCTGTGGGACCAGTGGCATGGGCAGCCTCAGGGGCAGGCAGCGGCTGGGCACTGGTGGGCCCTGGTGGTGGAGTGAGGGCCTGGGAAGCCAGCTTGGGCCCAAGTGTAGTGGACAGGTACTGTTTCACCTGCTGCCGGCGTGCCTGCTGCAGGTGATAACGCGTTGGGTTCTCCAGGTGGGTCTGTACCTATGAGATAAGAAAGACAAGGTGGGGGGGGGGTAGAACAGTATCAGAGGGGTGATTCTGAGCCCCAGCCTGATCTTAACTCATCTGCTCCTAGGTTTAGGTAGGCAAACTGGGGCCAGAATCTGAAAATCCCTAACAAATATTGATGAATCTTAGCTGGGCGTAGTGGCACATGCCTGTAATCCCAGCACTTTGGGAGGCCAAGACAGGAGAATTGCAAGTTCAAAGCCAGTCTCAGCAATGGCGAGGCACTGAGCAACTCAGTGAGACCCTATCTCTAAATAAAACACAAAAATAGGGCTGGGGGTGTGGCTCAGTGGTCAAGTGCCCCTGAGTTCAATCCCTGGTACCAAAGAAAAAAAAATATTGATAAATCTTGCGAGACGCAGTGGCACAGACCTGTACTCCCAGCTACTTGGAAGACTGATGCAAGAGGATCACAAGCTAGAGGCCAGCCTGGGAAAACTAGCGAAACCCTCCCTCAAAATAAAAGACTAAATAGGGCTGGGGATGTAGCTCAGTGTTAGAGCACAGCTGGGTTCAATTCCCAGTACTGGAAAAAATAATTGGTGAATTTGACCAAAGACCAAATCCCTTGCTCAGAAATCTTCATAGGCCCCAAGATCTACCCACAGCTGACAGGAACTCTCAGTTTCTAGATCACCTTGTCACTGTTTCCAAGACTCCCCTGGAGTCTCTGACACCACCTAACATCTGGAAACTAAACATGGTTTTCCAAAACACCCTAACCACCAAAGAATTCCACACACAAGCGCGCGCGCGCGCACACACACACACACACACACACACACATGAGCTCATTCTACAAAGCCAGTGCCCACCTGGGGCTTGGATGATCATCCATGGTCCACCATAACATCCTTGTGGTCCCCCAAAACTACTCACAAGTCCAAAAGAACACCTCAGAAACACTAAACACAGAGGAAATTAGCATAGACCATTTAAATACTACCAGGGACCTTCCTTACAGACCCTAGAACCTCATCCAAAAAGACTCTAGGACCCCTGGCCACACCTAGGACTACTTCTTTGTCACCTAGAGTAACTACCAGGGCCTTTAGACCTCATCTTACCTTGAGTACCTCCCTGGGCACCTGAGCAGGAGGTGGACGGCCCAATGTGTGGCCCCCAGCAGAGACACCAACCACAGAGATGGCAGGAGAGGCAGGTGCAGGACTGGGGAAGGGAGCAGCTGCAGCCTGTTCCCGACGCTCACGCCTCTCCTGCTCCTGTGCCTGGGCCCGCATGAGTTGTTGCCGCAGCAAGACCCGGGATGAAGAAGATGACGACATGGCAGGGGTCCTGGAGCCCCCTGCAGAAGACGATGTAGAGAGTGTAGCTGGGGTGGTTGGTGTGGCCTGCAGTGATATTGGGAGGCTGTGGAATGGGAAATATGGGGCCATAGGTAAGCTAAAAGTCTATTCCCATGTCTAACTGTCGTAGTGTGCTGGATAGACACAGGAGCCAGGCAGGTTCTCTGCCTTCAGAGGCTACAATGTAGAGAGAAAGACAAAGGAACCAGGCCTGTTTGCAGCCCTCAGGGGTCACAGTCTGACAGGGGAGACACTGGAGCCAGACTGAGTCTCAGCATTCAGAGGTCAGACTAGTGTGAGAATTTTAGCTCTCAGTCCTAATAGTGAAGCTTAGGTTTGAGCCAGCTCATATTCTATATAAAAATGCCATTGCTAGGCTCTGCAAGAGTGGTGTATCCTATTTAAATGTTGAGTGGAAGCCGGGCACGGTGGCTCAAGCCTGTAATCCCAGCACTTATAGAGGCTGAGACAGGAGAATTGCTAGTTCAAAGCCAGCCTCAGCAACGGCGAGGCACTAAGCAACTCAGTGAGACCCTGTCTCTACATAAAACACAAAATAGGGCTGGGGATGTGGCTCAGTGGTTGAGTGCCCCTGAGTCCAATTTATAGTAGCCAAAAAAAAAAATGTTGAGTGGAAGCAGAATTGAGATTGTGGCAGTGGACAGGAGATGCAAAGGACTCCTAAACCCAATTTGGGGCTGGGGATGCTCTCAGAGCTCCTGGGCATGGGCATCGGGCTAAATGGGCAGTCCCAGGCCCCCCCTTCCTTCCCTGTCAGGGCCTCTGGTCCCAGGAGCTAGTCAGTCTTGAAAATCTCAGAGATTTCACAATCCTCTCTTCCTGCCCCTCTTCCAGGTCCCCCCCCCTCTTAGAGCTCAGGCCGATGACTCAGCACATTTAGACTAATAGTCTAGGAGAAAGAAGAGAGTCTAGTACGGGTTCCTCCAAGGTTTTGGGTGGGTGGGCTTGTAGAGTGTGGGCAGGGGCTGGGGAGGGGCTGGGGAGGGGCTGAGGAAGGGCTGTGGTCATGACTCCGCCCACTTGGGGCGGGAATTTAAGCAGTACATGCCCTACCACTGGGTACTCCAATCCTGCAAGAATATTTGTGTACCAATGGGTGTGCAGGTGTAGTCCAGGGAGGCAGGGGAGTTCGGATCAGAGACAACTTAGCTTGTCAACCTGTTTCCCTGTGTGACATGCTCTTTCTGGCCCCTGATTTTACTGTCTAGAAAATACAGGCTGCTGAGAATATGGGTTGGGCTGGCGCTGATGGACTCTTCCCTGTTGGGAGGGGAGGCTGAGGAATTTGGAGGGGAATCAGGTAGGCCACTCATACCTGGAGCGTAGGGGTAGGGGTTGGCTTTTGAGCTCGTAGAAGCTGTCAGGATCAAGGATGTTTTCTAATTCAATGTCAGCAACAATCCCGGATTCCGGAAGCAAAGAGTTCAGGCTGAGGGTGGGAAGGAGGGAGGGGTGGCGGTCAGTGATAGTAGGGAAAACGTATTCCTTTCCTTTTTTTCTGAAACAAAACGGGAGGATCCCTCAGTTATACTTGGCCACCCTGCTGGGTACCTCCACCAAGAATCCTTTCATCTGCTCCCCACCTCATTCCCTCTCCTAACTCTTGTTCTGAGTTAACCATGGTCCCTTAAGAGCCAGAATAATGAGTGCCTGAATCCCAATCCCTTCACTCTAACAATCACATGCAACAACAACCAGGTTTTGAGGAAAACAATTTAGGAATGACAACTCACTTTGAAGGATTCCTGACTTTGAATTCAGAGTTCTCCCAGTTACCCCCTCCACCTACTGTTCTGACAGTTGAATGTAAGCCCACCTTAGTGTCTACACAAACACACACACATACCTAGGTGCATCCCTCCACATAACAGTCCAGTGCAACACTAACTGCATGCATCACAAAGTGAACTGGTGACCATTCACTTTACCTAAGATCTACCCCTTTGTAAGTAAGTTTTCCCCAACCCCAGCCAGAGTTTACAGGACACTAATAACACCCAAATATAAAAATGGAAACACATAAGTCTCCCTTAGTCCAACAGTCTGGATTTACAAGAGAGAGAATTTGGGTGGATGATCTGCTTTATATGAGCATTCATTTCTTTTTTTTTTTTTTTTTAAATATTTTTTTTTAGTTGTAGATGGACACAATATCTTTATTTCATTTATTTTTATGTGGTGCTGAGGATCGAACCCAGTGCCTCGTGCATGCAAGGCAAGCACTCTACCACTGAGCCACAATCCCAGCCCTGAGCATTCATTTCTTAGCTGAAGGAATCTACCCAGTTCTCTCCTGTTTTGGGGGAGATACATCAACACACACACACATCCCCAATATCAAAATCCACTGGAACACAAAACAAGAAGCCATGCACACCCCTCCCTTCAAACTGTGCCCACTACTGTGGATGATCCAGGTTGTTATAAGGAATTAGATGATGGTGAGCACAGAAAGGTTCCTACTCAGCCCTCCATGCTGGGTACAAGGAACCTAGTGCCCAGGGAACACTTACATGCATGTGGATGAATATGCATCCTTGAATTTAGTCAAAGATTTAAAATCCTGAGAGACTGTGGGTGACTTCACTTGACAAGAATCCTCTCCCCTCCCCAAGGATCTGTCTTCCTTCCTCTCTTCACCCTCAGATGGGGCCCTAAAACCACCCAGGAAGTAGGGAAGAGGAAGCTAGGGGAGCCGCTGAGCTCAGCACAATCCCAGGCAGAAAGGAGGAAAAGCCCCCTCCCATGCTCACACACCCATTGCACAGAAGTTGAAAGAGATGGGGTGCTGGGATGGGCAAGGATAGATGGAGCTCTAAAAAGGGTTGATGAGAGTGGGGATGAGAAGAGGCCAGAGAAGAGAACCTACCCATGCCAGGATGGTGCAGTCAGTACTCGCTCCAGTTCTAGGGACAGAGTCAAGACTACCCCCAGGAACCCAGAGACAGACCCAGAGGGCTGGATGAAAAGAAGAGGGGGCTGTGTGGGTAAGGAGTGGGCAGGCCTGGCTGAGAGGCTAGAGTGAGTGACAGTAGGGGCAGGACCCTCCTCTGGGTTCCCAAATAAGGTCTAGGCCTTCCTGGAGCTTCCTTCTGTCCCTGGTGATCTCCCATTCAAGCCCCTGCTGGGTGTAGGAAGAGGGCTTTCCCACTATATCTGGGATCTGCCCTAGTTGACTGGGTGGGCAGGGGTAACAGGATTATTCTAGGCAAGTCTTGGTGAATGTTACTTCTCTTGCTCCCTCACATACACACACAAGATGGGTACTACACCGCATAACTGAAATACCCTCAATCTCTCCAGATCCAAGTTATCCCCAAACACATCAACCAATCACTGACAGTCACTAAGCTCCCAAAACAGCACCTCTGTACCCCAAGATCCCTTCTTCCACACTGAAAGACTCCAGTATTTCCTTAAAATCAGTGCCTCACCTGACAATGTACCCTAAAATTCATTCCTTTCATCCCCAACTCAAGGACCCCAAATTCAGCCTCTAATCAGTCCCCCAAGTTCTGCTACCCAAGACAAGTTTGTGGATACTATAGAATCTGCCATTCTAGACCCAGTCAAGGGCCCCCCGAATCTGACGCTGGCCTCCCCCCCTTAATGCACTCTCACGACTCCTTTAAGCCTTAGTCCAATCAGGCCACCACTGGATTCCTTAGGTGCTCCCCTCAAAATCGGCACCCTGACGTCTTTCAAGCCTAGGCCAAGGGCCTCCAATCCCAGTCAGGGGGCCCAATGCCCCCAGATGTGGCCCGCCAGGCACCCCAGTTGGCACTCCTAGCCCCAGACAGCCCCGCACCTGAGCAGCTGGGCCGAATCCGCTGGCCTGCGCTCCTCCAACAGTACGAACACGGCTCGAGGGCCCTCCTCGTTGGCCTCTACGCCGTCCCGAGCTGGATCGGTCGCATGAGACATGACGCCCGGCCCCGGGCAAGCCCTGCCAGGCCGGTCGGGCTTCGGCCCGGTCCCCCTAACAAAATAAGAGTCCCCCTCCCCCCGCTCGCCACCGCCTCCTCCGCTAAGCCATGGAGCTAGCTCTGCGCGGGCGGGCAGCGTCGGAGAGATGGGATGGGCCGTGAGTCATCCCCCGCCCTGAACGGACCGACACCCCCCACACCTAACCCCGGACGACCGCCCTCCTCCCCCTCGTCCTCTTCCCCCTCCTCCCTGAACTGGGGAAACTCCACAGGAAGTGACCACACTGGGGATGGACGGATCATCTGGCCACACCCCTTAGTGAGGCATCCAATCTTTGAGGTGAGACTCTAGGGGCCCGCACTAAGCCACGCCTTTGAGGCAGACTGAACACTGAATTCAGTGCCCGCCTTCATTCAGAGAAGGGGCACCTAGACCACGCCCTCAGTGACAGAGGCAAATAGGCGAGGGGTGATTTGGTTGAGTCACGCCTCTATGTTTGCATCTGTCTCTGAGCCACGCCTCCTCCTCTCAAAGTATCCCTCCGCAAGATAATATTAAGCCGCTCCTTAGCTCCTCTGCGCCTGCGCACCAATGGCCAGTCGGCAAGCAGAGAGTCTCCAGACCAAGCATTTAGCTTCAGAACCGCGCCCCCTCCCGGTTCATGTTTGCAATATCTGCGTCCTATACCGCGCTACAACCTCGACTTAACCGTGGCTCCTCAGCCAAAGCCATAACTATGAGGCAGAAGCAGCTACTTTTCCTGGAGGTGCTGTCCAGAACCCCTGCCCTTTTGGTACCCGCAGTCTAGTCGCTCATCTATGTCATGTTCTCCGTCATCTAAAATAGTCATCTAAAATAGTTGTTGTACTATGGTCGTTGTGCTACAGAATAGATGCTTAATGAATCCTTGATGGATGGACGAATGGCTTGTAGAATCATAGGGAGCCAGGTTTGAATATGATAGGGGACTTCCTTCTTCTGGTCTCTGCTTTCCAGACCTGTCAAATGGAATCAAAATACCTGTCAGGGCGGGGCGCAGTGGTGCACGCCTGTGGCTCGGAAGACTGAGGGAGGAGCGTCACAAGTTCAAACCAAGCCTGTGCAATTTAGCAAGACCCTCAGCACTTAGAAAGACCCTGCCTGAAAATAAAAAAATAAAAATATCTGGGGCTATGCCTCAGTAGTAAAATTGCCCCTGGGTTCAATCTTCAGTTTAAAAAAAAAAGGAAGAAAGAAAAAAATGAAAAAATTTCTATATTTTGAAACGGTCTTGCTAAGTGTCCCAGGCTGGCATCAAACTTAAATTCTCCTGCCTCAGGCTCTGAGTTGGAGGGTTCATGCTTAGCATGTGAGAGGCCCTGGGTTCAACCTTCAGTGCCTCAGAAAACATCAAAACTGGGCTGAGAGTGTAGCTCACCCCAACTCTGAGACCTGTTTCCAAAACATAGCAAGACCTACTTTCTCACCAAAAAACCCCAAACACTTTTTTTTTGAACCAGGGACTGAACTCAGGGGCACTCGACCACTGAGCCACATCCCCAGCCCTATTTTGTGTTTTAGGTAGAGACATAACTCAGGGGCACTCGACCACTGAGCCACATCCCCAGCCCTATTTTGTGTTTTATGTAGAGACACGGTCTCACTGAGTTGCTTAGCGCCTTCCCGTTTCTGAAGCTGACTTTGAACTCGCGATTCTCCTGGCTCAGCCTCCTTAAGTGCTGAGATTACAGGCTTGCGCCACCGCGCCGAGCTGGAGGGCATCATTTCAAGAGATTAAAAATATTACAGCTGGCAGAGTAGCACATGCCTATAATCACCATGGCTCAGGAGACTGAGGCAGAATGTTCACAAGTTCAAAGTCAGCCTCAGCAATTTAGCGAGACCCTAAGCAACTCAGTGAAACCCTGTCTCTAAATAAAATACAAAGAAGGGCTGGGGATGAATGAGCTCACTGGGTAAGCCCAGCTAGGTTCTATCCCTGGTACCCCCTTCAAAAATACATACACACACAAAGTAAATTATAAAGCCCTAGTCATTAAATTGTCGCGGGGAGCCAGACACCATGGTTCATGCCTGTAATCCCAGCGACTTGGGAGGCACTGAGGCAGGAGAATCACAGGTTAGAGGCCTGCCTCTGCAATTTAGCAAGGCCCTAAGCAATTTAGGGAGATCCCTCTCACAAAATAAAAATAAAACGGGCTGGAGATGTTGCTCAGTGGTGAAGCGGACAACCCTTGGTTCAATCATGAGTATCAAAAATAAATAAATAAATAAATAAATAAATAAATATATAAATAAATAGGACTGAGGATGTTACTCAGGCGTAAAGCACCCCTGAGTTCAATCCCCAGTACCAAAAAACAACAACAAAAAATGGTGACTTGGGTCTTTATAGGAATTAGTAAATGATATGTCTCCCCCTCTCCTTTCCTCTCCCCCACCCCTTCTTATCCTCCTCCTTCTCCCTCTCCTCCTCCTTCTTTTCTTCTTTTTTTGCAGTCCCAGGGTTAGAACCCAAGGTCTTGCACATCATAGGTGAACATTGAGCTATATCCCTAATCCTTTTTTTAATCATTTGGGGGGACACTAATGATTGAACTCAGAGGTCCTTTATCACTGAGCTACATCCCCAGCCATTTTTTATTATTATTTTAAAAATATGATATCTCACTAAATTGCAATTGAAGGACTTTGGAGAAATGGGGCAGTTAGGGGACAGTTTGAGTATATTAGTAGGAGCTAGTGGAGAGTGGATCATTAATACAGTTACAAGGTTTGAAGATGATTTTGGGTTGCTAGCTTGTTTTATTTGGGGAAAAAGGATGTTTTAGGGGTCTATAAGAAGATAGTGGGGGGCTGGGGCTGTAGTTCAGTGGTAGAGCACTTGCCTAGCATGCCTGAGGCACAGGGTTCTATCCTCAGCACCACATATAAATAATAAATGAATAAAAATGAAGATCCATCAATGACTGAAAAAAATATTTTAAAAAAAAAGAAGATAGTGGGTGTTTAGGAACAGAGTTGCAAGGTAGTTAAGGAGTAGAGCTGTTAACTGCCATAAAATGTTGTGGTAGGCTAAATAATATCCCCTCCAAAGATATCCACATCCTAATCCCTGGAACCTGTGAATGTTACCTAAATGGAAACATTGGGGGTGGGGAAGGACTTTGTATATATGATTAAATTAAGGATATTTTTATGGTGCTGAGGATGGAACTTACGGCCTCATATATGCCTGACAAGCACTCTAACATTGAGCTATATATCCCTAGTCTTTTTTTTTTTGGGGGGGGGAGGTACCATGGATTGAACCCAGGGCCCTTTTCATGTTTTATTTTGAGACAGGGTCTTGCTAAATTGCTTTGTGGCCTTGCTAAATTGCTGAGGCTGGCTTTGAATTTGAAATCCTTCTGCCACAACCTCCTGAGTAGCTGGGATTACAGGTGTGCACCATAGTGCACAGGTGCATTTTGGGTTTTTTGCATTTTTTGAGACAGGTTCTCACTATGTTCCCCAGGCTGGCTTCTGACTCAAGCAATACAACTGCCTCAGCCTTCTGAGTAGCTGGAACTGCAAGTATGCACCACCATGCTCAGATTCTAAATTAAGGATTTCAAAATGAGGATAAATCCTAATTGTAATCACAAGTGTTCTTATAAAAGGTATAAAGAAGCAGATTTGACTGACAGAAAAGAAGGCAATGTGACCAGAGAGGCAGATTATGGTGATGTGGCCACAAGCCAAAGAATGCTAGCAGCCACCAGAAGCTGCAAGAGGCAAAAAAGCAGATTGTCCCCTAGGGCCTCCATAAGGAGTACATCTCTGGTGACACTTTAATTTAAGCCCTAGTTAAACTGATTTTGAACTTCCCCAGAACTATAAAAGTATAAACTTCTCGTGTTTAAAGCCACCAAGTTTGTGGTAATTTGTTATAGCAGCCACAGGAAACTAATACTGATGGCATGGGTAGAGTGAGGATCATTGGAGAGACTTAGGTATACTTGGGGGTTATTGGGAGTAGTTTGAGAGCTGAATTAAGGACAATTGAAAAGCATTTGAGCACAACTGTAGCCATTAAAGGATGTGGGGTCAAAGAAGAGTGGTTTGGAGTTGTATTTGGGAGGCTGTGGGAAGGTAAATGGTGGATGTTTACAGGTAGCATTGGGGGCTATTGGAGGGCAGTTTAAGGTGTAGTTGGGAATTCTTGGAGGGTGATTTAGGTGTTATGGTTGGGAAAAACTGAAAGATAAAGTTTTATGGGTATAGTTCCATTAATTTTTTTTTCATATCAGGGATTAAACCCGGAATGCTTAACCACTGTGCCCTACCCCCAGCTCTTTTCATTTATTTATATTTACTTACTTATTTATTTTTGGTACCAGGGATGGAAATCAGGGGTGCTTTACCACTGAGCTACATACTCAGCTCTTTTTATTTTTTATTTGGGGACAGGATCTTGCTATGTTACTTGGGGCCTAAGTTGCTGAGGCTGACCCCAAACTTGTGATCTTCTGGCTCAGCCTCCCGATCTGCTGGGATTATAGGTGCTTGCCACTACTGGCCCCAAACTACTGTTTAATAATTTTCATACCCAACCTTATCTCAAATCATGTGGAACTGCTTGGTGTGGTAGTGCAGACCTGTAATCCCAGTGATTTAGGAGGCTGAGGCAGAAGGATAGCAAGTTCGAGGCCAGCCTCAGCAACTTAGTGAGACTCTGTTTCAAAATAAAAACCAAAAAGAGCTGAGGGATGTGGCTCAGTGGCAAAGAATCCCTGGATTCAAACACTGGTACAAGAACAAATGGTGGGGCTGGGATTGTAGCTCAGCGGTAGAGCGCTTGCCTCGCAAGCGTGAGGCCCCTGGGTTCGATCCTCAGCACCACATACGAAGCAATAAAATAAAGACATTGTGTCCATCTACAACTAAAAAAAAAAGAAAAAAAAAAAGAACAAATGGTTTGGGGGTGCAATTCTGGGACCAAGGAAATGAAGTTAGGAGAAGCAGAGTTTGGGCTGTTGGAAGGCAAATTTTGGCAGTGAGGTTTGTTATTATTGGACAGTAGTTTGAGGTTAGGATTGGGTATCATTGAAAAGGTACTCTGGGGATATTCTTGGCAGTTTGTGTGTGGGGGTACTTAGAATTTGATCCATGGATGCAACTGAGCTACATCCCTATCCATTTTTTTATTTTTTATTTTGAGATAGTCTCATTGAGGTTGCCAAGGCTGGCCTTGAACTTGTGATGCCTCTGCCTCAGTTTCACAAGTAGCTAGGATTACAGGCATGTGCCACCACACCCAGTGAGATTTTTTTTTCTCCTAAGAGCAAGGGTCTCACTATATTGTTCAAGATGGTCCCTGAATTCCTGGGCTCAAGTTATCCTTCCATCTCAGCCTTCGGAATAGCTGGGACTACAGGTATGTGACACTACTCTGCTTTCTCAGGAGTTGATATGGGGCAATTTGAGGGAATAGTGGGAGCTGTTGAAAGGGTTTTGGGGTATAAAAATGAGACTGTGGGAGGGCAGCTTAGGGATGATTGAGGATCAATGGAGTGGTTTGAGGATGTAGTTTAGGGATGATGTGTTTGATGTGGGATGTTGGTTGGGAGCCTATTTTGAAGTCTGGATTTCAGGGGCTATTGTGAGTTGTAGTTGGGGAGCTATTAGTGGGTGATTTGGGGGAAAATTAAAAGATGAGTGAATAAGCCAGGTGTGGTGGTGCATAGCTGTAATTCCAGTGACTTGGGAGATGGAAGAAAGAAGATCACAAGTTTGAGGCCAGCCTGGGCAAATTAGTGAGACCCTGACTGAAGAAAAAGAAACCCAAAACCAAAAAGTGATGGGGATGTAGCTCAGTGGTAAAGCACCCCTGGGTTCAATCCTCAGGAACTAAAAAAAAAAAAAAAAAAAAAAACCAAAAAACAAGCCGGGCACGGTGGTGCATGCCTGTAATCCAAGCACTTTGGGACGCTGAGACAGGAGAATCACAAATTCAAAGCCAGGCTCAGCAACGGCGAGGCACTAAGCAACTCAGTGAGACCCTGTCTCTACATAAAACACAAAATAGGGCTGGGGATGTGGCTCAGTGGCCGAGTACCCCTGAGTTCAATTCCTGGTGCCAAAAAAAAAAAAAAAAAACAACAACAAAAAAACAAGATAAAAAGGTCATTGGATACACAACTATTCAGTAATAAAATGATCAAACTCCTGATGTATGATGCATGGATATGGATAAACCTCAAAAACCTTATGCTGGGCAGACACAGTGGCACACACCTGTAATCCTACCTACTCTGGAGGCTGAGGAAGAAGAATCACACATTCAAGGTCAGCCTCAGCAAATTAGTGGAAACCCTGACTAAAATTAAAATACAAATGATTCTGGATGTAGCTTGCAGGTAGAACACTTGCCTAGCATGCACAAGGCCTTGAGTTCAATTCCCACTAGTGCCAAAATAAAGTTATGATAAGTGAAAGATGACAAGTCCCCCAAAATCCTCATGTTGCATTCATTTGAGATGTCCAGGACAGGCAAACCTATACAGACTGAAAGTGATTTAGTAGTTGCCTAGGTTCAGGGAATGTCAATGGAGATAAATTGTATTCACACAAAGAATCTTATTGAGATAATGTAAATGCTATAAATCTGGGTTATGGTGATTGGTGCACATTTTGATAAACTTACTAAAATCATTGAGCACATTTAAAAATGAATGACATTTATGGTTTGTTAATTATATCTCAGTTTGTTTTTAAGAATGATCATTGGGCTGAGGTTGTGGCTCAGCGGCAAAGCGCTTGCCTAGTGTGGGTGAGGCCCTGGGTTTGATCCTCAGCACCACATAAAAATTAATAAATAAAAACAATAGAGGGCTGGGGTTATGGCGCAGTGGTAGCGTGCTTGCCTGGCATGCGTGAGGCACTGGGTTCGATCCTCAGCACCACATAAAAATAAAATAAAGATATTCTGTCCACCTACAACTAAAAAATAAACGTTTAAAAAAAACAATAGAGCTAAAAAAAAGAATGATCATTGGGCTGGATGTGGTGGCACATGCCTGTAATCCCAACAGCTTAGAAGGCTGAGGCAGGAGGATTGAGAGTTCAAAGCCAGCCTCAGCAAAAGCAAGATGCTAAGCAACTCAGTGAAACCCTGTCTCTAAATCAAATACAAAATAGGGCTGGGGATGTGGCTCAATGGTTGAGTTCCATGAGTTCAATCCCCAGTACCCTCAAAAAAAAAAAAAAAGAAAGAAAAGAAAAGAAAAAGAATGATCATTGGAAAGTGCTTTGTAATTTGGGTCCCTAACATATTATTTGGGGTGCAGCTGGAGTCATTGGAGAGTTTGGGAGACACATTTTGAGTCACTGGAGTATGATTTGGGGGATCCCTATAGCAAGATGGTTGTTTGTTGTTAAGAGGAATAGTTGAGGACTGTCCAAGAGTGGTTTGGTGGTGCAGTCTGAGTCATTGGCCTGTGGTTTTAAACTACAGAGCGTGTTGATGGTGCTCTGAAGTGCAGTTGAGAAATCACACAAAGTGTCTTTAGGAGTATTTTGGGGCTGTTGGAAAGTAATTTTGTGGAAATAGGAGGGGAGGTCAATGGAATGTATTTTGTTGGGGCGTATGCATGGCACATGGTTTGGAGGTAGAGCACATGACGTTTGGAATTGATTTGAAGTGCAGGTGAGGCCCATGTCAAATGTAATTGGGAATGTCTGGGGTGGTGATGGGGGCCTCTTAGAAAGCACTTTGGGGATCCATAGAGTATGGTGGAGAGCACATGGTCAGTGATCTGGGATCAAATTTGGGTACATACTGGAGGGTGATTCAGAAGTCATGCTTGGGGCTGGGAACGTAGCTCAGTGGTAGCTTGCATTCCAGAGGCCCTGGGTTCCATTCACAGCACTGAAAAAAAATGCTGTTTGGAAGCCAGTGGTGTCAGGGCTGATTGCAGGTTGTTTACAGGTAACAACTTGCAGGTAGTAGAGGGTCCATAGAATGGTTTATTGGTGCTGAGTATCCATCAAAGGTGGATTGGAGGTACCGCTTGAGATCAACAGAAGTAGTTTGCGGATATAATTTAGAGGACTATGGAAGGTGGTTTGAAAGTTTAAATTAAGAGGTAAATACAGTATCTAGGGGTTGGGTCCATTGGGAGGGAATCTATGAGTAATTTTTTTGCATGCAATTTTCATGTCCATGGAGGGTAATTTAGGGGTATACCTTAGGATCAACATAGTGTGATTTTGATACAGTTCAAAGGTCCATAGAGCGGTTTATTGGTGCAGTTTGGGTGTCCATGAAGGGTGGAATGGAGATACTGCTTGGGATTAATAGTACTTTGAGGCTATAATTTGGCGGATGATGGAGCGTGGTTTGGAGTGCATTTGGGGAAAGGCACAGACGGTCGTTGGGGGAGATTAGAGGTGTGTTGATGGCTTACAGAAAGCAGTTTGGGGTACAGCTTGGGAGTCCGTGGAAGGAGACTTGTGGTGAGGGGCGCCAGTCCGCTCACTAGAGGGGCGTGGCCTGGGCAGGGGCGGGCTCGGCTGCCCTCGAGAAAGCGTGTGCGCACGCGCTCCCAGTTTGTTCGCTCCTGGCGCTCCCAGGGCAGGAAAATCGAAGACCCGAGCTGGCGCCTGCGCACTTCGTCTCCGCCGCTGCTGTGGTCTCGCGCCCCACTCCCCGGTTTTCCCCCAGGCTCGCGCTCAGCGGTGGAGGTGGCGGTGCCGCCGGGAGCGGATGCACGGAGTTAAAGGTGTGGGTCCGGGGTCCACAGCCCGCGGAGGGGCCAGCACACCTCTCCCATCCTCGGGGAGCCCCCGTCTGGCCCCCACGGCTAACGGTCGCGGGGTCGAAAGCGGCCCACCAGAAGGGCGCGGAAGGGGTGTAGGCGCGTGTCCAGGGACAAGCAGGGCTCAGAGACGGAGGGGCGCGCCCACTATCACTGCTGGCCTACACCGACCCCGCCTACGCCGCGGTGCAAGGACCCTAGGTGAGTAACAATCCCCTCTTGGGGAAGAAGGGAGGGAACAGGGCGGGGTGATGGCCCGGAAACGCTGACAAGGATGTACCTGTGCGCACACTCTCGACCTCTGACCTCCTGGTATCACCCCTGACCCCTGTCTGACCTCTTTTTTCAACCCCGTACCCCTGCCAACCTTGATCTCAGGACCTTTAGTCCGATCCCTGATCTGATCATATTATGGCCTGCTGTCATCCTTAACCCTTGTTTTGTCCCCCTTAAGTCAGTATCACCCTCAAACCCATGCAGGTTTGTCTTCAGGATCCTTGGTCTGACCCTAGATCTTTGTCTAACCATGCCCTGTATCTGAAGCTCATCTTACCCTGTCCTGATATCCAACTGATCCTAGTTTATGTCTGGATGCTTGGACCTGTGTGTTCCCAAAATACTTATCAGGTGTCTGAAACTCTTACATTTGTGATCTGTCTTCCTAACCCCAATCTGATCCAGTTCTGTCCTGATTCCTGATCTCTTATTTCTATACTTTCTCCCCACCCTGTACTATCCCCCTGGTCGGTTTCCCAACTCCTGATCTCCCTCTTGGCTCACCACCTTTAAACATCCCCCTATGTCTCCTGCCTGTCCCTGTCCCCAACCCTTTCCTATTTTTCCCTCTCTTTTTTGTCCCATCACTACCTCTTTACTGTCCTCATTCTGTCTTGGTCTTTTCCTGTCCCTGATCTCCATCCTGAACCTGCCGTTTTCCCTTTTCCCTCCCTTGACAAGCTTGACCTGTCCCAGTCACGTCTTCTTGGATGCTGTTCTACACTGACTTTCACCCCTGCCTTGCTGTTTTGTCTTCTTGTACTTCTTGTCCTGAACCTCACTCTATCCTATCCTCTGGCCAGTGTCCTGGCTCATTCCCTGTCCTGCCCCCTTTTTTAAGCAGTACTGGGGATTGAACCCAGGAGTGCTCTACCATTGAACTATATCCTCCAACTCTTAATTTTGAGACAGGATCTCACTAAGTTGCCCAGGCTGCCCTTGAGCTTGTGATTCTCCTGCCTCAGTCTCCTGAGTTACTGGGCCATCTTGTCTGGCCCTGTTCTGCTTAATGATCTCCATCCTGTGTCCTCTGTGCTCCTTCCTGTCCTGTCCTTTTATCCTATCCCAATCCAAGACCACTTTTCTACCCTTTACCATGCCCTTCCATCCTATTCAGGTCTTCCTCCTTTCTAACATCCACTTCCCCTCCGTTCTGAGTCCAATACATTATACCCTGCCCCTGAACTTGAAGGTTCCATTGTTCCCGGGGCTTCTAAAGTATACCCCAAATGCTAAGAAGAGAGCATGCAGCCCTGTGAGCCCTGTGTTGTTGATGGGATTTTTGTATGTGATCTCTTCCTCCCTCATCTCCACCCCAGTGATCTCACATAGAGCTTGCATTTATCTTCCTGCTGGAGGGCATGGAAATATTCCTGTGTCCCCTGCCCTCCTCAAGTGTGAAAACACCCTAAATTATTCAGTGAATCTTTGGGTGTCGAGAGGTGCAGGTCAGGTTTCCAGCCTTGCTATCTCCAGGGCTGTCCCTAGTTGGGGAATGCAGGGAGATTGAGAAAATATTTGGGAGTAGGGGGCCCAGAGTGTGCATGAATCTTCTATGCCATGTTACCCCTTCCCTGTTCTTAATCCTGGGTGTGTGGATGATCCCTGCCTTTCTGGCTGGAGAAAAGTCTGTTCTAGGTCAGACACTTGGTGAGGGTAGGATGGGGTTTAGGGTTTATCCACTTCTCTCCTGGCAGTAAGCAATACATTTTTTTAAATTTTCAGTTTTAGATGGACACAATACCTTTATTTTATTTATTTATGTGGTGCTGAAGATCAAACCCAGTGCCTCATGCATGCAAGGCAAGTGCTCTACCACTGAGCCACAATCCCAGCCCCAAGCAATAAAAATGTTGGTGCTAAGTCCATCCCACCTCTTTGGGACCAGTTTGTGTGTGTGTGTGTGTATGTTGAGGGTAGGAGGAGGCAGGCTGTCACTGGATGTTAGAATCAGGCCCATCTAAGTGGGCGTGGTAGCACACACTTGTAGTCCCAACTACTCAGGAGGCTGAGGCAGAAGAATCACTTGAGCCCAGGAGTTTGTAGCTAGCCTGGGTAACACAGCATGATGATCTTTAAAAAAGTGTTTTTAGTTGTTTCAAAGGAAACGAAATATTTAGGTCTATACTTAAAAAAATATGTACAGAATCTGTTTGCTTGAAAATTATGAAATGCTAATAAGCCAAGGAAGACTTAAAAATGTCAATAAATTGGACCCCTCAACATAGTAAAGCTGTCAGTTTACAGGTTTAATAAAATTCTGTTGAAGTCCTAGAAAAAAAAACAGAAAAATAATCAGGCCGATCCAGTAGTAACAATTACAAAAATAATGTGAGATTCCTTTGTTGTATTGTATCTTCTTGATTTTTAGGACAGATAGGGAGAATAGTGAGATGGTAATGTGTTATTCAATTATTCCTGCATTTCTTATAGTGAATTTAAATGATGAATATCAGACCTATCTTATTTATCCAAAACATTTTTCCAAATCTGTTAACAATCAACTATTCTTCACTGTCCCAATCTATTTACTATCTGAGTTCTGAGTCAGGAAGAATTCTGGGAGTTCAGACAGTGAAACCTATCAAGTTATCTGAAGGTACTTTGTGTTCCCCATCTTGCATAGTCAGAAGTGAAAGTTTAGATAACCAGGGATAATGACTCTTAGTTCAAAAAGGTATTCAGGCAGGGCATTATGGCATACACCTGTAATCCCAGTGGCTCAGGAGGCTGAGGTAAGAGGATCACAAGTTCAAAGCCAGCCTCAACAATTTAGTGAGGGCCTCTGCAACTTAGCAAAAGCCTGTCTCAAAATAAAATATAAAAAAGGGCTGGGGATGTGGTTTAGTGGTTAAGTGCCCCTGAGTTCAATCCCCAGTATTGAAAAAAAAGTATCCAGGGCTGAGGATGTGGCTCTGTGGTAGAGTGTTTGCCTGGTATGTACAAGACCCTAGGTTCTGTCCCCAGCACAGTTAAAAAAATTCAGTTCCTGGCCGGATGCGGTGGCACAAGCCTGTAATCCCAGCAGCTCGGGAGGCTGAGACAGGAGGATCGCAAGTTCAAAGCCAGCCTCAGCAATGGTGAGGTGCTAAGCAACTCAACGAGACCCTGTCTCTACATAAAACACAAAATAGGGCTGGGGATGTGGCTCAGTGTCCAGGAACCCCTGAATTCAATCCTCAGTACAAAAAGAAATTCCTGTATTTGGATAGTGAGAGTTCCAACAATTTATCTGAATGTATTTGGTTTCTGCACTTTTTCTTTGTTACCTGGGATTCAACTCAGGGGTGCTCTACCACTGAGCTACACTCCTAGTCCTTTTTGTTTTTTTTATTTTGAAACAGGGTCTTGCTAAGTTGCCCAGAGTGGCCTTGAATTTGCAGTTCTCTTGCCTCAGCCTGGAATTATAGGTGTGCTCCACAGCACCCTTGTTTCCTGCACTTTTAATTTTTAATCTTGAGTTGAGTGTGAGGTTGGAGATTAGGGAAAACAGCTCTGTTTCAAATATGTCTGGTTTGGCAAGTAGGAAGTGTTTGGAGGCTGAGGGATACTAGCTCCATTTGAAACGCATCTGAATATATTTAGTTCCTGATTTTGGATAGTGAGAGTTTAGACAACTTATCAGAGGTAAAACAGCTCTGTTTCAAATTTATCCGGTGAGGCTGAGAGACACCGGCTGTATCTCAAAACAAACAAACACAAAAAACACCAGTCCAGACGTATCTGATTCCTAAGTTCTATGGGGAAAATACTTGTGATTATGACAAATATATCATAATCTATCATAATTGAGTACTTAAGGCAGGCCAGGTACTGTTCTAAGCAAGCTTTAAATGTATTAACTGATTTAATGCTCATAACACCCCTGTGAGTGCTACATACTATTCTCATCATCTCCATTTAACAAATGAGAACGTTGAGGCCCAGAGACGTTAAATGATTTGTCCAAGCAGTCACACAGCAGTAAATGACACCACACCTACCATTTATTAACTGTGTAGTGTCCATGTGAGGCTCTGGACCCACTGGAGTGGGGCTGAGAGTTTGGGCCATCTTCCAGGCTGTTTAAAATCATCAGAGCAGCTGGGCATGGTGGCGCACACCTGTAATCCTAGCACTTTGGGAGGCTGAGACAGGAGAATCGCGAGTTTAAAGCCAGCCTCAGCAAGGGCGAGGTGCTAAGCAACTCAGTGAGACCCTGTCTCTACATAAAACACAAAATAGGGCTGAGGATGTGGCTCAGTGGTCGAGTGCCCCTGAGTTTAATCCCTGGTGCCAAAAATAAAAATAAATAAAATTATCAGAGCAATGATATGTGTGGATGACTCTATCCTACTTGTTTGCATGGCTCAGGAGGTCCAGCTACCTGCTCTCCTTCACGTCCCCCCACACCAGCTTATCAATGGGTGCGTTTATTATTGTTATTAACAGTGTGGTGAGTTTCCTTGCACTTTGAAATGCCTTCCAGAGTTCCTTTGGCCTTTATTGTCTTTATAACCCCCTTTTACCCATTTTATAGATGATAGAACCTAAGCCTTGATATTCAATCTGCATTGCCAGCTTCATTCTCTTGTCCCTATTAGCTCTGATTGTATATACATCCTCCTTCCCAATGTTCTTGGTGGCCCACAAGAGGTGGGAGAGGCCATGGCCAGGAAAACAGTCCCCACCAATACCCAGCTAGTTGCCCACCTTACTATTGTCTGCTTCCACCAGCCCCGGGCAGAGAAGGAGGGGAGAAGGGGGGAGGTAATGAAAGGGGCCTTTGTGTGCCACACCGGAAATCTCACACCCAGGAAGAAAGGTGGGCAGGGATGGCAGGAGGCCTTAATAGCATGTGACAGAGGGAGCTCGCTTGTTTGGCACACCTGCCAAAATAGGGAGAGAACATTCCTCACACTCTGCTCTTTCATGTTGTGGCAGGGCTGCTTCAGGGGCCTGGGTTAGGTTTGGGGCTTGAGGTCACAGAGCAGAAGGTCCCATATGGAGCACAGGATGTGTGGTGTGTGCTGGGACAGGCCCAGAGCCCCTGTGGTGTTGTCCCTACATTGGAGGGACTTGGAACCCTCAATTTCCTTGTCTGGCATGAAGCCTGACTCCTGGCTAGAAATGGCAAGGGGAGAAATCAAGGAGACCCAGCAAGAATGTGAAGAAGCCTGAACCTCCTTTCTACTCCTCCTCCTTCAGGAGCAACCTCTGTCTGCCTCCAGCCCAGGACCCAGACCCCAGGATTCTGATTCTACCCGCTTTTTTGGTGGGGAAGAGGAATACTGGAGATGTAACCCAGGGGCGATTTACTGCTGAACTATATCCCTAGCCCATTTTTTTTTGTTAAATATTTTTATTTTTATTTATTTATTTTTTGAAAATATTTTTCAGTTGTCAATGGACCTTTATTTTATTTATTTATATGTGATGCTGAGAATCGAACCCAGTACCTCACACGTGCTAGGCACGTACTCTGCCACTGAATCACAAACCTAGCCCCTGCATTTATTTATTCATTTATTTTGGTGCTAGGGATTGAATTCAGGGATATTTGACCACTGAGCCACATCCCCAGCCCTATTTTGTGTTTTATGTAGAGACAGGGTCTCACTGAGTTGCTTAGCCCCTCGCCATTGCTGAGGCTGGCTTTGAACTCATGATTCTCCTGTCTCAGCCTCCCTAAGTGCTGGGATTACAGGCTTGCACCACCTTGCCTGGCTCCCTGTTTTTATTTATTTTATTTAATTTATTTTTTTGGTACCAGGAATTGAAGCCAGGGGTGTTTAACCACTGAGCCACAAACCAGACCTATTTTGTATTTTATTTAGAGATAGAGCCTCACTAAGTTGCTGAGGGCCTTGCTAAGTTGTTGAAGCTGGCTTTGAACTCAGTCCTCCTGCTTCAGCCTCCAAAGCCACTGGGATTACAGGTGCATGCCACTGTACCTAAATTGATAAATATTTTTTTAAAAAACTATTTTTAGGGGGCTAGGGATATAGCTCAGTTGGTAGAGTGCTTCCCTCACATGCAAAAAGCCCTGGGTTCAATCCTCAGCACCACAAAAATTTTTTTTAGTTGTAGATGGACATAATACCTTTACCTTTATTTTATTTATTTATTTTTACGTGATGGTAACGATCAAACCCGGTGCTTCACATGTGCTAGGCAAGTGCGCTACCACTGAGCCACAACCCCAGCCCCATCCCAGCCCTTTTTTTTTTTTTTTTTTAAATTTTTCTTAGTTGTCCATCTGGACACAATGTCTTTATTTTATTGCTCTGTATGTGGTGCTGAGGATCGAACCCAGGGCCTCACGCATGCGAGGCAAGCGCTCTACCTCTGAGCCACAATCCCAGCCCCATCCCAGCCCTTTTTTATTTTTATTTTGAGACAGGGTCTCACTAAGTTTCTGAGGCTGGCCTTGAACTTATGATCCTCTTGTCTCAGCCTCCTGAGCTCCTGGGATTACAGGTGAGTGCCCCCACCCCCGCCACCTGCTCTTATGTGTTGTGATCTAAATCAGGCCTCTTTACCTCTCTGAGCCTCAGCTTTCACATATGTAAAATGGCTCTGAGGAGGCAGGCCTATTTCATTCTCCCATGTTTGTAGTACATAAATTGTTGTGGTTGGTTTACTAGGATTACTTCTTTTGGACCTGTAGAAGGTGGTAGGGTCTTAAGATCTGACCTGTTAGAAAGGTTGACTTCCTCTGTCCTCAACTTGGAAACTTACTTTAATGAATTACTCCAAGGACTTCTCCCACCCCACCTTGCCCTGGGAGGAAGGGCAGGGGCCTTGGAAATGTAATACATTAATACTAAGAGACACAAGCTAAGAGTCACACCTGAGTCTTCCAGTCAACTTTATAGCTCCCTAGTCCCCCAGTCCCTCAGCCCCAAGGTACTACCCTCAGCAGGCAGGTTCCGGTCCTCTGAAAATCTGGGCAGCATGAGGGGCAGTGTGTATTCCAAGACTCTTAGCTCTTCTTTCCCAGGTCTATGCTAAATATCTGGGGTGAAGGGGGCATTCCATGTTCTCTTCTTGGCCATGCTGGGCACTGTGAAGGGACTAGGCTCTGAAGCTGCCCCCCCAGGGATAGCCCTAGCCCTGATGGTAGGCAGGCAAGGGTTAAAAGGTGTGGGCCGGCCCAGTTTCTGGCCAGGTAGGCTGGGCCATTACCTAGTGGGAGGCAGCCAAGGCATCCGGCACTGTTGCTCACTGCCACTGCCTGCCAAACCAGGGCCGATTGAGACAACTATTTTTTTTGAGGTACCCGAAGCTACCCCACAGCACTCTCAGGCATTGGTGAGCACCTGGGAGCAGTGGGCCCAGGGGTGTGGGGGGATGAGAGCACAGGGAACCGGGGTATGGTGTACTAAATTTCCCTTCAGGAGACAGCCAGATCTGTTGGAGAGGTATACCAACAATGTGGGGTGGGGGTGGGGGGTCAGCATAGAAGGAGGGCCTGAGTAGCAGATGAATCACAAAATGTCCAACTTTCTTTCCTGGGACAAAGTGATTTGGAGCCGGAAACAGACGAAATGGACAAGGAACGATGGGGGTGAAGATGCATGAGTTCCCCTTCTCCATTCTCCTTACTTCTTCTCTTCCTTTCCTCCCTGCCAGAGTAGCCTCTGTCCTCCTGCAACCCAGGGCCAATACCTCCAAGAGAGCCAGACTGAGCTGTTTGAGAAACCATTGTCTAGGTACCTGCCTTTCCACTCCCCATTTGTTCACCTAGAGTGGAGGAAGCAGGTGCAGGGGCACTCAAAGGCAGGCAGTTCAGACTTTGGGAATGCTCCAGGGGTGGCAGGATGTGGAAACGGGGGTCTTGATGACAGTGTTGGGGTACCACCCGGGTGAGGTGTCTTGGTTGTAAACAGTCATTACAGCCAGGAATTTCTCGGCTGTGGTGTCAGAAGGGCAGACCTGAAAAACCTGCTGGGCCCGCCTCTGGGTGTGGGGGGTGCCCTCTGCAGCTCTCTTGCTGCAGCCCATCCCTGTGACAGGATGGTAGGACAGGGTCATGGGGTCACCAGTGGAGGTCCCAGGGGCTGGTGTGGGGACATGTTGGGGAGGAGATTGCTCAAATCCCCTTTGTACCATCTCTGGTTGAGGACTGGGCAGCCCTTGGCTGCAAGGCAAGTATACAGAGGACATGTAAATGGAGGCAAAGACTTTGGGGCCAGGTGTAGGGCGTTGACCCTATGTCTAGCCTGCCCAGTGACCCCATGACTCATGCCCTAGCTATGTCCCTGAGGTCAGGTTGACAGAGTAGAAGTCAGGGTTCCTGTCTAGACCCTGTGTTGATTTCTAGGATGCTTTGAGTTCCCAGAAAAGGAAGGATTGAAGCAGCCCCATGTGGAATGTGGGGCCCGTCTTGGTGAATGGGGTAAATTGGCCTGTGGGGGGAGGAATTGTGTTCCTTTTGGTTGTGTTCCTTTGGGGATAGAAGAAGGTTCAGGGGAGCCTGGGAAATTCCCCAAATCCAAATGGGACCTGGTAAAGATCCCTTTTAATTTTTTTCTTTATTTTGAGACAGGGTCTCACTAAATTTCTTAGGGCGTCACTCAGTTGCTGAGGCTGGCTTTGAACTTATCCTTCTGCCTTAGCCTCCCAAGCTGCTGGCATTACAGATGTGTGCCACTTGCACCTAGCTTTAATTTTTATTTTGAGACCAGGGTCACAATTAAGTTCCTTAGGATCTCTCTTAAGTTGCTGAAGCTGGCCTCAAACTTGTGCTCCTCTTGTCTCAGCCTCTTGAGTTGCTGGGATTACAGGTATATGCCACTGCACCTGGATGTGCCTGGATTTGTAAAATGGCTCTAGAGATTGACTTCACACCTGATGTTGAGGATAGGACACAGCTGCTTCAAGAGGGGGATACAGACCCTATGGCTGATAGGAGGACAACAGAGAAAGCAGGAGCACCTTATAGGCAGCTTGGTCATATCCCATAATATAGAGATGGGGAAGGGGCTTGTACCCATGCCTCTTTGGTTGCTTGGGTCTTCCCTTGACTATCATGTCCACAAGCTGTGGATTTCAGGGTAGGTGGAGATGGGAACTCTGTGGCCCCATGAGGCCCTCCCAGTCACCTGTCAAGGAAGGTTAGACCAGGTGGTAGGAGGTGATGTCACTTGGCTGCCCAGCTGGGGACCAAGCAGGATTTGGGAGGGAGAGAGCAAACTCTAGAGGAGAGGATGAGGGAGGGCTGGCAGCTAGCCAAGACAGACTTCATGATCCATCAGGGTTTCTGGGTGCAGAGAAGACAGGTGGCTAATTATCTATGGCTGTGGACTTCACTTTTCACAAATCTCTGCAGAGTGAACTCCATATGGTAGTCTCAGGCCAACCTGTGGTGGAAAGAGGGGATGGAGAGATGCTGGGCTATGTGAATACTCCTTGTTACACAGGGCTGTAGGATGGAGTTAGGACAGGTGTAAACCCACAGATCTGGACTTGAACCCTAGCTTTGGCTCCCTCAGCTTTCGTTCACTCATTTGCTCAGTCAGCCAGCAGACCTTCATGAGGCATTTGCTATGTGTGCAGCAGTGGTTAGGGCACTAGAGATACTGATTCGATAGGTCAGACGCATTCACACTCTTCATGGAGGTACAGGGGAGGCACAGTCTCTTGCTGGATAGCAATTGTGAAGTGATATTTAAACCCCAGAATTATAAAGTGAGAAATAGGACCGGGCTGGTGAGAAGTTTAAAACGGCACTCCAGGCGGCCATAGTCTGGGCAAAGGCCCTGATGTGGCTTGCTGTACCAGGCAGCTTATGATGAAGTTGGTGGGGTTGGAACAGCCCTAGTGAAGGAGAGTATAGGGCCAGGGAGGTGGGTCTGGGCTCTGTCCTTGACTGTGGGCAAGTTATTTCATCTCTCTATGCCTTCCTCTTACATCTAACATGGGTTAATAATAATCAGAGAACTTCCATCCCCATCTGGTTGTGAAGATTCAATATGGCATAGTAGGTAACTAACTGTTCCAGGCACCTGGTGCTTTATAAGTGCCAACTACTGTGATACTTGGTTGAATCTGTACCATCATTTTTCTCTCTCTAGGCAAGACTCCTGGCTGTGACCCATGGGCCTCTGAGGAGGCATAAGTCCGCCCAGCTTCCCACTTGCTGTGTTCCCACTCAATGGGAAGGAAACCAAGGTACCAGGGCCATGTGGATTCAGACATTGACACAGAATCTGAGGGCAGGCCAGGCAGGCGGGTGGGGCCCAGGGCACTTTGTATTTTCAGCTGGAGTGTGGGAAGCTGGGTTGGGCTGAGGACCAGAGTATCATGGGATGTTCTTTCTTAATGGCTCCTGTGTGTCGCTGCCAGGCCTTGTCCACCATCAGCCACAGCCTCCTGACAGCGCCAGGATGGAAGTCAAAGGTCAGCTGATCAGCTCTCCTACATTCAATGCCCCAGGTTGGTAGCTGGTTTCCCCCTTTTGCTGCCTGTTCCCCTGCTCTGAATCACCACCTGTTTGGGAAGAGTTGGTACCTGGCCTTACAGCTGCCTCAGGATTTCCCAGCTGTCTCATTGATCTTTATTTTATTTATTTATGTATTTTTATGTGGTGCTGAGGATCAAACCCAGTACCTCATGCATACAAGGCAAGCGCTGTACCACTGAGCCACAACCCTAGCCCCTGTCCCATTGATCTTTATTCCCTCTGTCCAGCTGCCCTTTTTGGAGAGGCTGTCCCCCAGGTGAAGTCAGAGCGTCTGCGGGGGCTGCTTGACCGGCAGCGGGCCCTGCAAGAGGCCCTGAGCCTGAAACTTCAGGAGCTACGAAAAGTGTGTCTCCAGGAGGCGGTGAGAGCTTGGCCTGAGGGATGTCAAGTGGGAAGGGGTGAGGGGCTGGGGTCCCTAGAGACAGACTGTGGTGGCAATTGCTAAACCACTCATGTGAACTGTAGGTCACCCTTTGTCTTCTCAGAGCTCAACTGAGATGTCTTAGAATCAATGAAATATGGTGATATATGCCCAAAATCTCTTATCCATCCTTTAAAACCCCCAAATCCTCAATAAACAAACAAACAAATTTTTTAGAAAAGCTGTTTCTAAAATTTGGTAGCAAAGCCTACCCTGAACTGACATGGGGTAATTTCTAGGTTTGATTTACCCATTTTAGTGCAGATGTCCTCATAGCTTGCTAGAAACAATAATGTGGTTCAGACCATGTGGTCCCAGACCCTAAAGGGAGTATTTATTATTATTATTATTATTATTATTATTATTATTATTATTATTATTATTATTATTTTGGTACCAGGGATTGAACTCAGGGGTACTCAACCACTGAACCATATCCCCAGCCCTGTTTTGTGTTTTTTTTAAAAATATTTTTAGCTGTAGATGGACACGATATCTTTATTTTATTTATTTTTGTATGTGGTGCTGAGAATCGAACCCAGTGCTTCACGCATGCTAGGCAAGCGCTCTACCACTGAGCCACCACCCCAGCCCCCTGTTTTGTGTTTTATGTAGAGACAGGGTCTCACTGAGTTGTTTAGCGCCTCACCATTGCTGAGGCTGGCTTTGAACTCACAATTCTCCAACTCAGCCTCCCGAAGTGCTGGGATTACAGGCGTGCACCACTGTGCCTGGCTGGGAGTGTTTTTAATATGCATTATATAGACTGTGTTGCCTTTGTAAAAACTAAAAACTTCTGGACTATAAAGCAGGCTTCTCAGCCTCCCAAGCACACCACCCCAGGGGTTTGAGCCATTGAGGGACTGAGAGTCTACACTGCCCACCAGCCTGTTGGTGATCTTGAGAGGAGGATGAGAAATAATGTGGGGGATGCTGGGAAGGACCAGGCTCCTTGGAGGACTTCTGTACCTTCTGGGATCATCACTGCTTTACTCCATCTCCTCAACTAACCCTTGGTGGTCTCTCCCCTTTCCTGGCCCCTCCAGGAGCTGACTGGCCAGCTGCCCCCTGAGTGCCCACTGGAACCTGGTGAACGACCCCAGTTGGTGCGCCGTCGGCCCCCTGCAGCCCGTGCCTATCCTCCACTGCATCCCAATCCAGCGCACCACTCCTTGTGCCCTGTTGAGGTGAGCAGATGGATGTGGAGAGTAAGATTGTGAGGGGAAGGAACAGGGCCAAGCCTGGGATGGGAAGGAGGTTGTGGCCAGATGAGAGGGAGAGACTAAGATGAGAAGGGAAAGAGAAGGCTAAGATTCTTGGAACAATGCTAGTCCCTAACTCTTTCAGGACAGGCTGCCCACTTTCAAAAAAGATGAATAGGCCCTGCCCCTCATTAATATGGACCCTTCTGCCAGAGAATGCTTAAGCTCCACCCCTAGGCATATCGGTCTACCCATAGGAAGAGCAAGCCGCACCTCCAGTGTAGATGGGCTCCTCCACTCTCTGGCCCCTGTGCCTGGCAATTTCTAACATTTAGTCCTCTCACCCATCTTGTGTCCTGCAGGAGCTGGAACGGGAGGTGTCCGTGCAGCAGCAGATTGCAGCTGCTGCCCGACGCTTGGCCCTAGCCCCTGAGCTGAGTGGTGAGCAGCGGCGACGCCGGCGCCAGGTACAGGCGGATGCACTGAGGAGGCTGCATGAGTTGGAGGAGCAGCTAGGGGATGTCCGGGCCCGCCTTGGCCTCCCGGTTCTCCCTTCCCAGCCACTGCCGCTATCTGCAGGGGCACTTATCACCACCCAGGGAGTCTGCCTGGGCACACGTCTAGCTCAGCTTAGCCAAGGTGAGCCAGGCCTCAGCACCCCACCAGTAACAGTGGGAAAATGGGCCAGGGAGGGACTCTTAAGTAGTGGATGTGGTAGGGGTGGCGTGCATGAGCAGCCATTGAAGCCCAGAATTTAAGGGAGCCACTGGGTAAGAAAAATTATGGAAACTGACTCATAGGCAAGGGCAGGCGCTAGAGGACTGACCAGTAGACACCAGGAAAGTGAAGACCCAAGCCTGTGGTGGTCATACATTCAGATAAAGGTGGATTCTTGGGGGAGGGAACAGGGTTAGGTGGTACACTCCAGAAGGTGAGCTAAGCAGAAGAGCCCATTCAGTGGTGTAAGGGGTTGGTACCCAGGTATTGGAGTGATAGGCCTGGTTCTCCCCCTTCTCACCTTGTAGAAGATGTAGTTCTGCACTCGGAGAGCAGCTCCCTCTCAGAGTCTGGGGCCAGCCATGATAATGGTGAGGACTTGTTCCCCAAAACCTGCCCATAGTTCCCTTCTGTGTCCCCTCAGCCTATCCTGTTGCTCAGACCCCTACTTCCTTAGATCCTCCTTAGCCATGTCCCATCTGGTTGTGGGCCCCCCCATTTTAGCTTCACCACACCCCTCACCCCCTCAGCCCAAGGATCTACTTGTCAGCCTCTCACTTACCCATTTTACCCCACTTCCTCGCTTATTTTTTAAAAATATTTTTAGATATTTATGGACCTTTATTTTATTTGTATGCAGTGCTGAGAATCGAACCCAGTGCCTCACACATGCTAGGCAGGCACTCTATCACTGAGCCACAACCCCAGCCCCTCTCCTTTACTTCTTTAGCTTGCTTAGTCATGTCTTAGCTCTTACCTTTTCCCTACTTCTCTAGCCCCTCCCTGTTCCTTCACCCAATCCATCCTGCCCCTTCTGACCCACTCTGATTGAATTCTACCTCATTCTCTCCTTCCATCCAGAAGAACCCCGTGGCTGTTTCTCTCTGGTAGAGCGCCCTTCGCCACCAAAGGCTTGGGACCAGCTGCGAGCAGTATCTGGGGGAAGCCCTGAGCGGCGAGCCCCATGGAAACCACCTCCGTCAGATCTTTATGGGGATCTGAAGAGCCGGAGGAACTCTGTGGCCAGCCCCACCAGGTGAGGATGAACCTCTTCCCCAGCCTTCCCCAGGAGCCAGGAATGGAATCCTGAGCCTGGGCTGGCAAGAGGGCCTGATGGTGGGTATAGTCTCTAACCTGGGCCCCGACCTGGGCCTGCCCATCTCTGTCTAGCCCCACACGCTCGCTGCCCAGGAGTGCCTCCAGTTTTGAGGGGCGAAGTGTGCCTGCCACCCCTGTCCTCACCCGGGGCACTGGCCCCCAGCTCTGCAAGTAAGGGGACTCTGAGGGTGGGTCTGAGGATCAGAGGAGGGAACTGTTAGTTTTAACTAGAAGTGTTGAGAAATTATCAAACTGTGGGGGCATGGACAGCTGGGTTTTGAAAGGTGAATAGGAGTTGTCTTGGAGAACATGGTGGGAATTGGGGACACAAGCACAAATGTTTGAGTATGTTTTTTTCTGTGTCTTTTGGACATGTCTTCTCATCTCTGAATCTTTGTCTCCTCATTTGTGAAAGAGGCATAATAACATCTGCCTTTGAGAGACACAGGCATAATAATTTCTGGGTAACATGTCCTGGTGCCTACTGTCTGCTAGTAATCAGTGTTTTGTGTGATATCAACTCATTTAATCATTACAAGATCCCTCTGAGAGGTGTGCTCTTGTCATTCTTGTTGTACAGATGAGGAAACTAAGGCACAGAGGGTTAATTAATGAACTTGTTAGTAAACTGAAATCCTGGTGTTTGAATCCAGGAAATCTTGACTCTAGAGTCTGTGCTTTTAATCACTATATGCTACTCTTTGTTTTATCTGGTTTGGTTTGGTACTGGGGATAGAACCCAAGGATACTCTACCACTGAGCTACACCCCCAGACCTTACTTTTCATTTTGAGGCAGGGTCTTGCTAAGGTGCTGAGGCTTTGAACTTGTGATCCTCCTGCCTCAGCCTCCCACGTCACTGGGATTATAAGTATGTGCCACTATCCCTGGCTTATTCTACTGTTTCTTAAACAAATGCTTATTAATTACCTACTTTCCAAGGCTGCAGACAAAACCAAATCCCTCTTTTTGAGGCCTGTGTTCTGTGCATGGTGGCTGTTGGGGATGATCATTTTGGGCAGTTCAGAAGCAGTGGCACAGAGTTTAGGCAGGTCTTAAATTCCAGGCCCAAGGACTAAGACTTGGTCCTGAAAGTAGTGAGGGTTAGGGTTAGGGGATGAGGAAGAACCTGTTTGACTGTGCCTCTGCTAATGCTTTCTTCCCAGCCCTACAATATTTACATCTCCCTCAGTGTTAACTGCCCCTTCCGCCCATACATTTCCAACCCCAGGGGCCCCCAGTCAGGGACCAAATTTCAGCTGTGATTCATATATCCAATTTCTGATCCTGGGCTCATTTTAGAGATCTGCAAGTGGAGGCTCAGAAAGTGATGGGGTGGGGAGGTACTCAGACTACTTGCCTGATATTCTACTCCCATTATCCCCACCTCTGTACCCCAGGCCCGAAGGCCTCCATTCTCGACAGTGGTCCGGCAGCCAAGACTCCCAGATGGGCTTCCCCCGGGCGGACCCTGCCTCCGATCGCACCTCCCTCTTTGCAGCTCGCACTCGCCGCAGCAACAGCTCTGAGGCCCTGCTGGTGGACCGGGCTGCTGCTGGGGGAGCTGGCTCTCCGCCTGCCCCTCTGGCTCCCCCTGCCGCTGGCCCACCAGTCTGCAAGAGCAGTGAGGTGCTGTATGAGCGCCCCCAACCAACCCCTGCCTTCTCCTCTCGCACAGCAGGGCCCCCAGACCCTCCCCGGGCCGCCAGGCCTAGCTCAGCTGCCCCTGCTTCCCGTGGAGCCCCCCGGCTCCCACCTGTGTGTGGGGACTTCCTCTTGGACTATTCCTTGGACCGGGGCCTGCCCCGCAGTGGCGGCGGGGCAGGCTGGGGGGAGCTGCTGCCTGCAGCTGAGGTCCCAGGACCACTCTCCCGCCGGGATGGGCTCCTGGCCGTGCTCCCTGGCCCACCACCCATGTATGCAGCTGATGGCAGCAGCCCCCTCCTCCGCAGCAAGGACCCCCACACCCGTGCCACCCGTACCAAGCCCTGTGGCCTGCCCCCGGAAGCTGCTGAGGGTCCAGAGGTGCATCCAAACCCTCTGCTATGGATGCCCCCACCCACCCGTATCCCCCCGACTGGTGAGCGCAGTGGCCACAAGAACCTTGCCCTGGAAGGGCTGCGGGACTGGTACATCCGGAACTCGGGACTGGCCATGGGGCCCCAGCGCCGGCCTATGCTCCCTCACGTGGGCCCATCACACCCACCCTTCCTCCATGCCCGCTGCTATGAGGTGGGCCAGGCGCTGTACGGGGCCCCCAGCCAGGCTCCGCTCCCGCACTCGAGGAGTTTCACGGCACCCCCTGTTTCCAGCAGGTATGGGGGGTGCTTTTACTGATGGGTATGGGTCTCTTGAGGCAATTGGTGAAGATATCCAGGCCAGGGATCAGCTAGTCATGATAGCCAATGACTGGGACCATAAGGAAACTAGCTGCAGTGTTGGCACAGGTCGTTTCCAGGGGTGACCTGCATTAGTCCTTGGGGTTCTGGTGGAGGGGGATCTTGGGCACTGGTAGCAGTTCCTTACAAAGTCATAGAAGGAGTTTAATATTTTAACCAGTACATGTCAGCTGGAAATGAGCCTTGAAGCCAGGGTGCTGGGAGGAAGGGACATCATGTGCCCTCACCTTTCTCTTCCTCTTTTCTCCATGCCCCATGCTCGGGAGCATAAAGGTGCTTTTCTGTGCCTGCCTCCACCTCTTTAACGAGCCTCTTTTCCTCTTTCTTTCTGTGTCTTGTCTGTCTTTTCCTCTCTCTTCTCTGTCTTCCCCACCCTATCCTCCGGATTCCTGCTGTCCCTTCTAAAGATACTACGCGGACTTCCTGTACCCCCCGGAGCTGAACGCTCGTTTAAGTGACCTGACGCTAGAGGGGGACCAGTCTTCCAGTTCTGACCCCCAGACCCCAGGGACACTGGTCTGACCCCTTCTGATATGCCCCTTGTTGGTCTGGGCATGGCTCCAATCCTGGGAGCACACAGCCGACCTCGCTGAACCCTGGGATGTGGTTGCTTTCAGTCCTGGGTGGGGCGCCAACCTGATCTTCCAAAGCCCCTGGCTCCCATGGGCCCAGGAAGGTGTCTAATACCCTGCTTCTCTCACACTGCTGAGGACTGGGGGACCTCAGCCAGCTTCAAGGAGAGCGAATGATGTACTGGGGATTCCAATCCCCTTCCTCCATTTCTGTTTACAGTTGTGATTTAGTATTCACTGTCTTTGCCCAACACTAGACATTTTATAAAAGGGAAACTGTGAGCTCGTCCTGGTTGGGTTCATTCCTGTCCCCCAGCCCAACCTGTTCTGTTCAGGTCCACCCCCCCTCCACAATGGACTATATAGGGTTCTAGGACACTTTTGGGGGGGTAGTCAAGAGACTCTGTTGTGAACATAACTCCCTGCTACCCCACAAACCAGGGCAGTTTGGATTTCTGCCCATATTTGGAAGGATTAAGTTCTGGGTGGGGTGCCTGAAGGAGACCCTATCCTTCTCTGTGCTGATCATCCCCAATCAGGAGGCCCTGTAGGAGGTTAACAAGGGGCAGAACCATTGGGTGTGTCACATCCTGGGATGCTGCAGTGGTTGAACCTGGCATCTGGTAAATGCCAGTACAATCCTCAGGTGACGTCTGGCCATGGGCCACAGCCACGTCACATCCTCCTTGGCTTTCCTTCCATTCACCACTTTTTAAACAAATCCACACAATCTGTGTTTTCTATGATACCTGTCTGTGACTTTCTGGAGCTGGGGGTTCCCCTACCCCCTTTACCTAGTGTTAAAACTTTTCTTTTTGTACCAGTAGATCTGGGCCCAAGACACACTACCCACACTGGAAGGGGATTTCTATAATAAATGTGTAAACTGAACCCTTGTGTTGCTTCTCTAGTCTGCTTTGCCTAGGGGCCCCCACCTTCTTTTAGATAATACATTTTACAGGAAGAAAAATAATACTGGACAGCCTGTGATAGTGTCATCTGTTTTGGCTTGCTTTGTGATGTGGGACAACTTTGCTTGTCTGCTCTCAGATTCCTAGACTGCCTCAAACAGGAATTTTTTTAAGGTACTGGGGATTGAACCCAGGCTGCTCTACTGATGAGCTACATCCCCAATCCTTTTTTAAAATTTTATTTTATTTTTTATACTTAAAAAAATTTTTTTTAGTTGTAGATGGACACAATGTCTTTATTTTATTGCTTTGTACATGGTGCTGAGGATCGAACCCATGGCCTCACGCATGCGAGGCAAGCGCTTGACCACTGAGCTACAATCCCAGCCTCCTTTTTTATTTCTTACTTTGAGATGGTCTTAGCAAGTGACCAAGGCTATCCTCAAACTTGCTGTCCCCCTGCTTCCAACTCCCAAGTCACTGGGGTTACAGGTGGGTGCTACTACACCCAGGTCAAAAAAGAATTCTTAGTAATTCTAAATGGTAATAGTATACACTTTATTCCCTTAACCTCCTTGTGCTTTAGTGATGATCCAGAGGTAACAGATCTGAGAAAGGGCCTAAGCCCTTCATCCTGCACATTTGACAGGGAGACCCAGGCAGGTAGAGGCTAGCAGAATTGAAGAGCAGACCACTTTGTCCATTGAAAGGTACAAGAACTTCACCCAAGAGGCCAAACTGGCTTAAGAGATGCAACAGCTTTATTGTTGCAGTAATACTGATACAGATGTCCCCTTCCCTGCTGGGGCTTCCCCACCCTGTCCCCCCCCTTGGTCCCTGACACTGGAATGTTGGGGGGAGGGGCAAAATCTGGAGAGCTGGGGAGAAGGTACTGGGACTGGTGAGGGTTGAGGATCACCTGGGACCAAGGATTCAACAGTTATCCCGACTCCACCCAGATGAGGACTGAGAACACTTGGTTTGGGGTCAAGATTTGGCAATGCCTTAACCTGGGCTCAAAGCAGGGGTGGCGCTGGAAAAACCTTGGCGCAGAAATCAAGTGTTGAGAATTCCCTGCCGAAGGCATGGGATCCCAGTATGGGATACCAGTGAGTTCCAAATTTGGATTAGGTGAGTATCTCCTGAGTCCATAGTTTGAGATTGGTCAGGGATGCTCTGGTCTCGAGCCCCAGTTTTGGGAGTGAATGTAGGTGGCTCTGGGTCCCAAGTTCAGGGCTGGGGAAGATTCTGGTATCTAAGTAATAGGGGCTTGGATGAGGGAAATCCTGATTTTGGATTGGGGGGTCAGTTACAGAGGTATTGTTTGGGCTAGGGGGCTCTAGGCTTCTAACTTAAAGTCGAGGAAAGGGCTCTTGGTCCCAGATAGGGGCTGGGGGAGGGGTGGTGTTCTCCAGGCCCTTGGGTGCAGATTCCAGGCCCCTAGGATCCAGCCTCCTGCTCTTGTCCCAGCGCCTCTAGTAGCAGGCCCATTGGTGTTCGCTTGAGACCAATGCTCTCGATCTTGTTTTCAATCTTGTTTTTAAGGTTGCGCAGTCGCAGCGAGGCGTGCACCAGGATCACTGTGGGCAGTATCCAGAGGAGTGGGGTCAGTGGGATGGGCCCTTAATTTTCAGCCAGTCGGGGCCCACAGGAGGGAATTGGCTCAGAGGCAGGCCAATCAAGTGGAGTGGCGAGCACGCCTCTGATCCAAAAAGTGTGGCGGAGTAGTTCTCTTTACATGGGGGCGTGGCCAGGAAGGGAGTCCAGTAACAGGGACGTGGCCAGTCTAAAGCACTTAACACCAGGAGATCAGAAAAGGTGGTAACAAGAGGGGCGTTCCCCTGAAGTGGGGAGCAAAGCCAAGGAAGGCACACTTAACAGAGGGGTTGCTGCCTTCCAGGTTTCCCAGCCCCCTCTCAGCCCACGTCTTAAGTGTGCTGGCCATTCCCCAGCCATCTCAGGGTAGTGAAGACTCACAAAGGACCGGACCGGCGATGCTGATCAGGAAGGTGCAAGCGCCGCCCGCAAGCCAGAGAACGAGGAGACTGACCGCAAGCACTGCTGCCAAGCAGGCTGCAGGGTGGCTGCGGCGGCAGCGGCGCATGGCAGCGCGGGTCTCAGCCGCCCACACCAGCACGCCGAGGGCTGCCACCACTGCCAGCGCACTCAGGAGCGTGTGCAGTGGACGCACATACCTGCGGGAACAAGGGCACTAAGCTAGTCTCACCATCCTTTCCATCCTGGGCCCCAGGAGCTTAGAGATCCCTGTTTCCGGATCCTCCAGCCTCGCAAATAATCCCGCCAGTCCACCCACAAGATTCCTATGGACCCTCATTCCCTCCGTGTCAATCCTACAGTCCGAATTTCTTGTTCCCTGATTCCCGTCTTCCCACCTCACTAGATGTCCCAGGCTCCTAACACTTTCCTGGGTCTTTCCTTCAGACTCTACACCCCCTCCCAAGCAGAGATCCTTCTCCAGCAACCCCACCTTCACTTGACCCCACATCCCTCATTTGAGCCGAACTTCAGCAGATCCAGCATCCAGGCCGCCAGTCCTGTCACACATTTCTCTCTCCCTAGGCCCAGGGTCCTTACAGGACCAGCTTCCAGGAGTCCCCTGCATCGAATGTCCCCTCCAGGCTCCTATTTCCCAGTAGGTTCCTCCATCATCATTGCTAGAATTCCATTCCAGGTCTTCAGTCCCACTTTTAACTTCCAAGTTAAGAGTCCCACTCTCAACAGCCCAAGTCCCTCCTCTATTTAGATTCTCCATCCCTTCGATCTCAGGCTTTTCAACCCTGGGTTCTCCCTCTGGGACCAAATTCCCCAACAGGTACCTGCTTGTGGCGTGTTCCAATCATAGCCAGGCTCCCCTGTAAGACCTGATGCTCCACAAGTCTACTTTCCAAATTCTTTCAACTTTACCGCATCTGTATCCCTGTATCTCTTCTAAATCGTCCCTGGCTGCGCACATCTGGCCCCATCACTCACATCATGCAGCTCCTAAGTACCATGTTCCCCTTTCAGGACCTCTTTATCTTCAGGTCCATCTCCAAGCCCACTTTCACCGTCAGTCCCACACTTCTCCATCCTCCCTAGATCTCTCCTCCAGACCCTCCATCCCCCACAGGCCTTTCTTATAACCAGGATTCACTTCCTTCAAGTCCTTCCTTCAATGTACCTTAGGCCTTCCACTTCTGCCAAATTTGCCCTTCTTGTCTCAGCATTTTCCTCAGGTTCCCCCTCCCAGTCCTCAAAGACCGGGAGGTCCACCCTCCATGCCCTGCTGGCATCCCCAGCCAACCATTGCCTCCCTCCCTCCCTCACCCGGCCAGGGCGAGACTGAAGCCAAAGCAGAGAAGGTAGTTGGTTTGATAGTAGAGGAGGTTGTTGATGACGCGGTGGCACCATCGCTGCGGGTCGCATGGATCCGGAGCAGCCAGACGTGCTGATCCCAGAACAAAGTCGTCTAGGGCGCGTAGCGGTGGGAGCCGCACCTCCGACATCCTGCGGGTTGCTGGACCAGCCCGGAGGGCCGCCGAACTACAACACCCGTTAGACCCCGCGGCACCGCGAGGGAACCCGGGAAGTAGAGTCTGGGCGGGACAGCAAACCACATAGGTAGACTGCGCAAATGCGCACGTGACCGGAAATGCAAATAATACGCCGGCCAGTAAGGCAGCAGGGACTGCCGGGAAATCAAGCCTCAGCGGCGCAGCTAGACTGCACACTCTTCAAATTTTGAACAGCCCATAGGCGGGGCACTACGGGGAGAGCAGTACTGGGCGGTGCTGGCAACTCAAGCACATTGTATCAAGACAGGCGATATAAAGCAGCAGGGACTTTCAGAAGGACCCGAACTGGATTCCACTTCCTGCCAAGATCCAGAGAGGGTCACACCTCTCTTGGAAACTCAAAGCCCCACCCCTGAGGTCAAGCCGTAAATGCCATTAAGGGCCTTTTATTCACATCCAGTACATCAAAGATCATCTTTTCCTGGTAAGCTTTTTAAAATCCCCAGGTTGGATTAAGACACTCCCTCTTGGGTTTCTGGCAATTTTTTCCAAGCTAGGAGCCCCAGGGATTGCCACCTCCCTGGTCTGTGTGCTGGCCCTTGGGGCAGTCATCAAAAAGTGCTTGGGGGAAGTGAGCTGTTTATTTAGACATCTCTCTGCAGAGTGGAGAGAAGCACAGGTCTCATTAATACTTGCTGGCTGGTGGATTCCTCAGCACTTGTCCACTCTCAAGGCTTAGTTCTGTAATCTGTCACTGCAGGTTGCTAGCACATCCCCCAGGGTCCTTAAAAATCATCATCATCACAGATGTCAAGGTACACGTCGAAAGCCTCTCTGTTGCAGTTTCCATCAGGAGTGAAGACATATTTGTGGAAGGTCCCATCTACGCAGATGGCTGGGGGGTGGGAGGGGTGGTAAAAGGTTAGGGGCTGCCACAGAGACACACTGCAATCTTCTTAGGTGTCCCATAGTCTAGGGTCTACCTCCAAGTCCTTTGCCCAAGTGTCATACCCCTTACTAATGATGTGTTGAGCCACACATTCCAGCTCCCTCAGGCTTCTGATGGGCCTCAAATTCTTCCAGGTTCAACCTGTGGACCTTTGCCCATGCAGTTCCCCCACCAAGGGGCTTTTCCCACTCACCAATTACAGAGTTGACGTTCTTGGAAGTATTTCGACCGAAGGCGCAGATGCAAGCTGACTCAGCAGGCACAGTAAAGCTTGCCAGGCTCCACTGAGAGTCCACATACTGGCCAATCATAGGCCCCACCTTGCCCACACGAGCCAGCCTGCAGGCAGCACTAGGTAAGCTCAGGTGGGGTACATGGGTAGGGGGATGGGGATGATACAAGGTGAGACAGAGGGTACTCACGCAGAGCGACGGTTGAGGCGGGTGTCCTTGAGAGCAAAGATATGGACCGTACCCTTATCACTGGAAGCGCAGAGGAAGGAGGAGTCATGGCTGAAGTTAATGCTGGAAGACAGACCAGCCATGATGCATATGTGATGTGTCATGGGGTCACGACCCCACCATACATATCTTGTGCTCACCAGTATAGGGTGGCAGGGTCAGTGCCTCGGCGCAGCTCCACCAGTTTTTCCTTGGACTGGGTGTCAAAAAGGCGAATAAGGGTGCCCTTCTGGGAGGCTGAGGCCACTACAGTGCCTGGCTGGTTCAGGGACACACAGGCCACATCACTCTGATGTGCATTGATGGTGAAAGGAGCAGATGAGGTGCCGGGCTTTGTGCTTGCCAGGTCCTGGGGTAGGAGGGAGCTGTTTGGCATCAGGGTGTCATGGAGGGGAGGGGCCAAGAGTCCACAGGGAGAGCCAGCCCACTTGCCTACCCACCCTTGCCCACTGGACAGCTCACCACAAGTTGCAGACTTCCACATTTGTGTCCTGGGAATACAAGCAGTTGCTTTTCCAGGCTGGGACAGAGGTCACAGAGCCCTGGGGTGTGAGGATGCAGTGAGGATGGGCAGGTGATGAGGAGAAAGGCTGGGTACAGTCTTGAAATGGGCAGATCTGGGTAAGGGCCAGACTTCAAATCTCCCTAATAGATACATGTTATCCACAGAAGCTGGGGGTGGGGTGGGGGTGGTGGCAAGATTTTGTTTAGCTGCACTCCCCACCAGCTAGGCAGATTCCTGTCCTCCCCCAAGCAGCTATGGATTCTAATATGCTTCAATGACAACCTAGATGCCCAGGGCTCCCTAACACACCCACCCGCATCCTGACTAGGTGTTTCTACTCTCATCTGGGGCACCCAGAGATGGGACAGTTCTGAGGATGGGGAGAGAGAACTGAGGGCTGGAAGGATGGATAGACTCCACTTTTCAGCCCATTTGAGCATCTCTGTGCATGAAGCCTCTCTCCCTGTTCTTTTCCTCCTGGATTGAGGATTGAACTCAGGGATGCTCTAACCACTAAACTACATCCCCAATCCTTTTTATTTTTTTATTGATATGGGGTTTCATTAAGTTGACCAGGCTGGCCTTGAAGTTGAGATCCTCCTGCCTTAGCATCCTGAGTAGCTAGGATTATAGGCTTGAAGCACTATGCCAGGCCTCCCTTTCTTTTTCTCGTTGTCTCTGTCCTGCCCCTGGATTCACACCTTACACCTGCATATCTGGGTCCACTCACCCTTGGGGTTGTCTCTGGTGTCAAACTCGAACAGCTTTCGGGGATTGTCAGGAAAGGAGTACACATAGATGCGGTTCCTCAGCACAATCACAATCCTGTGGGAATCACAAAACACAGGGTGGCCATGAGGGGAGGGAGGGCAGGATGCCCATACAGGACTAACTTTTTCACTTGCTGTGGGGACCTCCTGCCCTCCGCCCCAGTCCTCCTCAGGCTCACTTGTCATGGCGCATGCGCACAGCCAGCACTGGCTTGGTGAAGGTGAACTCCAGCACCAGCTTGTCCTTGGAGTCCTTGCCCTCCCGGGCATCATCCCAGATCAGCACTGCTGGGCAGGTGGGTGGGTTGGTGGGGCCAAGGTTTAGGGTGAGGGGTAGCCCTGGTGACACAGGACCCACCCCTTCTTTCCATTGGACCTTATCCCACTCCCTTGGCCTTTCATTAAACCTCCAATGTGAGCCTTGAACACCATGATCACTGTAGGCAAGATCTCTAAGGGACTAGGTTCTACAACTATTATGCTTATTTGGTGATGAGGAAATTGAGGTTTGAAGGAGTTTTGTCTGGCCAGGGACCTTATAGCCCATAAAAAACCAAGAAGGGATCATACCCAGGCTTATACCTTTCCCTCAGGAACTATATCTGCCTCCAGGGTCTCAGTCCATACCCCCCAGAGATGTCTGTGAGGAATTGTAGGGCACTGTGACTAACCTAGGGCAACTCTTTCCTTGCTGCAGTGGGATTGACAAGAAAAAACTTAAAAACAAGATGGCCCTTGAGGGTCAAGCCAAGGGGGTATTTGAAAGGCAGGGCCAAGATGTGAAAACCTATTGACTGTATGATGTTGGGCAAGTCAACCTTATTGGGCCTCAGTTTCCTCATTGGCAAAAGTGGGTGGCTTAGTGGTAGAGCTCATGCTTAAGATGTGAGAGGCCACAGGTTCTCTCCCCAGCACTATAAAAATAGTGGGGGGGGGCACGATACTTCCTACCATAGTTACTGTGAGAATTAAATTAGTCAATACACATAAAGTGCTTAGGACAGTGTCAGGCTCACAGTACATGTTTAATAGGTAAGAACATGGCATACAAGGGGCACTGGGTGTTTTTGTTGTGCTGGGAGTTGAACTCAGGGCCTTGTACATCTCAGTTATGTACTCTACTACTGAGCCCCAGTGTTTTTAAAAATAAAAACAAAATATCATGCTTCTCAAACTTCTAAGCTGTGGGCCTTACTATGGGAATCTGAGCTGCTCAGACATCTTCATCTGCTAGTGCTTCCGGGTTCCTGTGGGAGGCCAGGAATCCAAGGAATCTAGGCCAAGGGCAGGATGAGGGCACTTACCTGAGATCTCTGAGAACTTGGGGCTGCTACCACCGCCCACCAGGGCCAGCAGGTTGGAACGGTGCAGCATCTCTACCAGGCCCATGCTGCCCACCTGCTCGTGGTCTGGACAGGGACCAGGATGTCAGTGGAGGTAGGTGCCAATGCCCAGCCTTCTGCCCACTATCCCTCCCCCACTAAGTGGCTCACCCAAATGCCCCTTCTCCATCAGTGGTTCCACATTGTAGATGCGCACACCTGTCTCCATGGCGCAGCAAAAACAGCCTGGGGATGGAAGGAATCCAGAATGCCTGGAGAGGGGAGCTTGGGCCTATGGCCCACCTCTGACCCTTCTCCCCTCCCCTCCCTGAAAGGTACAGTTATAAGCATCTCTCACTTTGGTCTTGGTTGAAACGTAGGCTGGTTACCCCTCGAAGAGGCTGCTGAGTCATGGTTCAGGATGTTCCCTTGGACACAAATAGTATAGAGTTGGGAAGGATCCTGGGATCTCCCCTCCACACCCTAGAACTTCTATCCCTAAGTGATTTCTTCTTCCTCCCCACTCTGCTAACTTCTCGACTAGACTACAGAGAATATAAAATGGGAGGAAAGTCCTAAAGTCTCTGCTCTAAGCTCCAAAGTACTCAAACAGAATGGCCAGGAGCCCCATATTGTCTCATACATATTTTCTCAGTCCCAGTTCCAGGTCTATACTGACCTAGTCTTACCACCACCTCCTTAGACACTGACTTTTACAGACTTGTCAGGAAATAATGTGGTAGGGGACACCCCAGTGATACCTCCTCCCTCCCTTCAGCCAATCTTAAAGGGGCCTCAAACCACTGCTTACCCACTTCTGATCTTTACACCTGCATCCAGCACCCAACTCTGATTGTCAATATATAAGGGAAAAGGGGTCTAATACATCCACTGATTCTTGTGCCTCCTGAGACAGACTGCAATGTGTGGTCCACCACCCACAGAAACTTCCCTCATGCCCCTCCTACTCTACCCCAACCCATTCATACACCTGAGTCTTCTCACACTTTTTCCCCCTCACAGACTTTCCCCAACCTCTTCTCAAACCTTGCAAACTCTGCCAAGGCCAGCCTAGACTTTCCCCTGGATCCCACTGTGACCTGAAGACCTTACCTCAGTATTCCTCTATCACTCTAAATCTTCCACCCCTGGAACATCTGATTTCCTGTGCTCTGCTGTCCCTGGCTCCTACTTGAGCTGGCTTAGATCCACCCTCAGGAACCCAATCCCCCTAAGATTGCTTCTCAAGACCCTCTATCCTCTCGCCAAGACCCTGCTCCAGGGAACAACTACCTCTTAAAACCTTTTCCCAGGACACACCACCCGAAACCCCTTCCTAAGAAAACCTTAACTTTGTAAAAAGCCTGTTCTGGTTCCCACCTCCCAAGATTCCTGCCCTAAAGAGCCCCCATCCTCCCTTCAAATCCCATCTCCCTTAAGACCTCTGCCCAGATGGACTCCCCTGCCCATCTTCTAAAGTCTCCTACCTTTCCCCCCTTAACACTCTCTATCTGACAGACTCACTCCCCCAAGACCTATACTTTGGACAGCTCCTCCTTCCAAGACCCCTTTTTTTGGACCTCCATTCCATTCCAAATACCAACACCACCCAAGAACCCTACACGGGGTACCTCAGGCCTCTTCTAAGACTGCTCTCATACTTCTTGCAACACGAGCACTCACTTTAGGACCCTTGTCCTAGATCCCTAACCTACTAAGACCCCTCCTCAAGACACACACTCCTCGTGACCCCGACTAACCCTGAGATCGTACTCCAGCTTCCCACTGCCTTCACCGACCTGACCTCAGTGTGTCCCTGACCCCAGGCTTCACTGTCGGTGCCGCCCGCGGCCCGGCTTTCTGACCTCCCGGGCCTTGGTGCCCGGCTCCGGTGTTTACATCAGGCCCCGCTTCCGGGGGAGGGAGTCTGCGACCGGAAGTGACTCTTCCTGGCCTGAGAACTCGGCTGCAACCCATCTCGCTGGGTTCGCGGGTTTTTTAAGCACCCCAAGTGATACCAGGGTCTTCCACGGAGAGCTCAGGGAGCCGAGGAAGGTCGGCTGTGGGGGATACAGGCTCCCCAAGAGCAAGGCTCTCCGAGGGCGAGGGAACCGGGAAGGGGTTGAGGAGAAGGCCTTCCCCTTGCTAAGCGGAAATGGGCCCAGCATTCAACTGGTTAACCCATAGATAGCCAGAGGCTTTTAACCTTCCAAGCAAACAAGACGCTAGCCTTCGGAGTTGGGCTAGAGTAGCTCCCAGCTGTTTGTCATAGGAGTCCTCCCAGACTTAGGGAGGCGGCTTGAAAAGCTCCAGGCATAGGCGGAGGTAGAGACCTTGAAAGCCTCAGGACATAGGCGGACTTAGAGACCTTGAAAGTTGAGCCTTTATCTCCTCGGTCAAGGAAAGGCAGGGATGGAATTTTGCTTTCCTCACTGCACCGCTGCTCCTGTTTTATTTACAAAATGAGAAATAATTTTTTGATGATAAAAGGTATAAATGCTTACTGTGGAAACAAAAGGCTTCCAAATTATGTGCATGCTGGAAGTATTTTTTAAACCTAAAAGTTTTGAGACAAGAATGGTTTCACACAGCTGTAGGAAATATCAGTTGTTACGATCAGAATATTAACTCTAATGCAATCCACCCTTCATTTACATTTTTTTTCCCTTCTGGTACTGGTGATTAAACCCAGGCTTGGGTGTGGTGGCGCATGCTTGTAATCCCAGCACTTTGGGAGGCTGAGACAGGAGAATCGCGAGTTCAAAGCCAGCCTCAGCAATGGCGAGGCACTAAGCAACTCAGTGAGACCCTGTCTCTACATAAAACACAAAATAGGGCTGGGGATGTGGCTCAGTGGTCAAGTGTCCCTGAGTTCAATCCCCAGCACCAAAAAAAAAAAAAAAAAAAAAAAAAAAAACCAGGCTTGCTCCATTCCTGATCTAATCTACATTCCCAGGTGTGTGTGTGTATAAATAAAATTTGGAGATGGTCTCGAGAAATTTCCCAGGTTGGCATTGAATTGTGATCCTCCTGCCTCAGCCTCCCCAGGAGTTGGAATTACAGGCATTCATCACCACACCCGGCCTACTCTTTCTTTAAAAATATTTTATTTGTTGTTTTTATTTGATTGCATTTTGGTGGGGCTGGAGATGGAACACTGGTCAATGTGTGTGCCAGGCAATCATTCTACCACTGAGTTACATTCCTAGCCCCTGAAGTATTGTTTTGATGCCTTATTAATTATAAGAACACCTTTTTAATTCATTTTTTTAACTGGCTCATGATATTCTATGGTATAAATGTAGTATTGTTCATCTGTTCCCCCACTGATGGTCATCTAGGTTGTTTCAGGTCACATGTCATTAACACCCATGGAAATGTTTACTTGTGCAGTTTGACCCCATATACTCTCCTAGGCATGACTCCATTTGGCTCTTCAGCAAAGCCAATCTTCTGGCTTTCTTCAATCTCTACTTCCTCATACCCAGACCATATTTATCTTAATCCAGTTTGGCTTCTGTCACTACCATGTCTCCGAAATTGCTGTTATGGAGAACACTGACGAGTAACAGTCTTGCAAAAGCAGCAATCACTTTTCTGCCCTATCTTGTGATATCCCAGGGCAGTCCACGTTTTTTGCTCTTACTCTCTTCGTTTTATCCATCTCTGGCTATCCCACCACTTGTATACAATTTCCAAATGTTAGAGAATTTTGGGGTATTGCTATGGTTTGAATGTGTTCCTCAAATTCATGTATTGAAAACTTAATCCACAAATTCATATATTAATGGAATTTGAGGATATACCTGGGATGGTGATTGGATCAAGAGGTCTTTTTCCTCATGCCTTTGCTTGGGAGTGGCTTTATTGTTGTCTTTGCACTTGGGGATTAAACCCAGAGCTCTGTGCATGCTAGGCAAGTGCTCCACTACCTGACTACATTCCCAGTCCCATTTATGCCATTCAATAGTGCAAGTTTTTATTTTTTCATTTTGTTTTCTCTTGTGGTACTCCACGTGTCTTAGGCAACTGCTCTGCCATTGATCTACATCCCCAGGCCTTAGGTTACCTTTTTCTGTGTGTAAAGATTAAAGCAGAGGGAATTACATTACCATGCCAATTGAAATTGACCTTTTTGAGAAATTTGGCTATTATCTCTGTAGTCCTGATTTCTTGAAGATCAGATTTAAAGTTTAGTTTCAATTTGCCTTAATCTTTTTTTTTTTTTTTTTGGTACTGGGGATTGAACTCAGGGGCACTCGACCACTGAGCCACATCCCCAGCCCTATTTTGTGTTTTATATAGAGACAGCGTCTCACTGAGTTGCTTGCTTAGTGCCTCGCCGTTGCTGAGGCTGGCTTTGAACTCGCGATTCTCCTGTCTCAGCCTCCCTAAGTGCTGGAATTACAGGCTTGAGCCACTGCACCTGGCTAATTTGCCTTAATCTTTACACAAAAAAATTCATCTAAAATAATTAGATATTAAGCCAGGCATGGTGGTGCATGCCTGTAATCCCAGCACTTTGGGAGGCTGAGACAGGAGAATCACGAGTTTAAAGCCAGCCTCAGCAAAAGCGAAGAGCTAAGCAACTCAGTGAGACCCTGTCTCTACATAAAACACAAAAAAATAGGGCTGGAGATGTGACTCAGTGGTCGAGTAACCCTGAGTTCAATCCCTGGTACCAAAAAAAGTGAATTTAAAAAAGTAACCTGATATTATCCAATCTTTTTTTTTTCTTCTGGTACTTGGGATTGAACCCAAGTTCGCTTTACCGCTGAGCCACAAACCCAGCCATTTTTATTTTTTAATTTTGAGACAGGATCTCACTAAGATGCTTAGGACCTCACAAAATTGCTGAAACTGACCTTGACTTTGCTATCTTCCTGCCTAGCCTCCCCAGTGCTTGGATTATAGGCATGCCCCACTAAGCCCAAATCCAATCAGTTATGTTTCCGCTGTTCTCTCTCCCTGTTCCTGCTATACAAGGACAAGTAACTTTGAAATGAACAATCTGCTGTTTTGTTTTGTTTTGTTTCAGCTTTCTTCAGCCTTTCTATATCTATAAACCAGCCTCCTTTGTTTAGCTCATTGGAACAATTATTCTCTTTTATGAAAAAAGTATTACCCAATTCTACAGTTACAATTAAAGCCAATTAAAAATTTTAAATTGATCTGGGCATAGTGATGCATGCTTGTAATCACAATTACTTGAGAGGCTAAGGCAGATGGATCACAAATATGAAGCTAGCCTGGGCAATTTAGTGTGCCTTTGTCTCAGAATAAAAAATAAAATAGACCAGGCATCATGGTACACGACTGTAAACCCAGCAACTCAGGAGCCTGAGGCAGGGGGATTTTGAATTCAAAGCCAGCCTCATCAAATTAGCAAGGCCGTAAGAAACTTACCGTGACTCTGTTTCAAAATAAAAAGGGCTGGGTGTTTGGCTCAATGGTTGTGCCCCAGGGTTCAAACCCCAGTATCAAAATAAATAAATAAACAAAATAATATAAAATGGGCTGGCATTGTCACTCAGTGGTAGAACATCTCTGGGTTCAATCCCTAGTTCCACCTCCACACAGATTTTCAACTGGGTGCCATGGCACATACCTGTAATCCTAGCAACTGGGGGAGGCAGAGACAGGAGGATCATAAGATCAAGGTCAGCCTCAGCAGCTTAAGCCCTAAGCAATTTAGTAAGACCTGTCTCAGAAATAAAAAGGACTATTCAGGAGGCTGAGGCAGGAGGATTGCAAGTTCAAAACTAGCCTCAGCAATTTAGCAAGACTCTAAGCAATTTAGTGAGATCTTGTCTCAAAATAAAAAAAGGGATGGGAATGTGGCTCAGTCTTTAAGCACCCATGGGTTCAATTCCTAGTATCAAGAAAGGAAGAAAAAAATCAATTTTCAGCCGGGCGCGGTGGCTCAAGCCTGTAATCCCAGCACTTAGGGAGGCTGAGACAGGAGAATCGCGAGTTCAAAGCCAGCCTCAGCAATGGCGAGGCGCTAAGCAACTCAGTGAGACCCTGTCTCTACATAAAACACAAAATAGGGCTGGACATGTGGCTCAGTGGTCGAGTGCCCCTGAGTTCAATCCCCAGTGCCAAAAAAAAAAATGAATTTTCAAGAATTCCTTGAAAATTTGAGATATGAATATCTTCATAGCTTTACATACTTTAAATATCTCACATTTTGAAATCTTAAAAATTTGCCCATGGTTTTGCTTTGTTAAGTAGAATTGTTTGTGTTTTTGCATTGCTGGAGATGAAACCCAGGTCTTCTGCATGCTTGGCAAGCACCCTATCAGTGAACTACATACAGTAAGAACACTAGAAATTATTTTTATTTTTATGTGGACTACTGGGAATTGAACCCAGGGGGATATACTACTGAGCTATATCCTCAGGCCTTTTCATTTTTTAAAATTTTGCTAGGTTGCTGAGACTGGCCCTGAACTTGCAATCCTCCTGCCTCAGCCTCCTGAGTAGCTGGGATTGTAGGTGTGCACCACTACACCTGGCCATTTTTAACATTTTCTTAAAGACCTGCTTCCTCTCCTATATTTTTTTTCCTACATTTCCTTCAATCAGTTTCATCTTTGTCATTTAGGTCTTCAATCCATCCAGAGTCTACCATTGCTGGTGGTGTAATGTATGAACCTAGTATTTTATTTCAGTTCATGCCAGTTTCCAACACCATCTATTGACAAGTATATGCTTTCCTCATTGGTCTGTGCTGTCATTTATGCACTTTTGGCTTCTGTCCATGCAGGGGTCTTGCACTGACCTCCCTACTGTTTCATTGGTCCTTTCCTGTAGCAGTACCACACTGCTTTTATTATCCTGTGTGATGTTGTGAAATAAATATTATAAATATTTAGCCCCATTTTCAGGCATATATTCCTTGGAATTTCTTTCCTTTGGGGATGGTTTACTAGGAATCAAACACACAGCCTTCCAGCATTCGAGAAAGCTCAACCACTGAGGTATGCCTTTAACCTTCATTGGAATTACTTAAGTGATAAGTGCCTTTATCTGATAATGAGATGTTGGGTAATTAGGGAATCCAGGACAGCCTCAGGATAGAGGCTTGTTGCTGGGGGATCCAAACTTGTGATTAGAAGGTTAGAGCTTTAATCCTGCCCTTGACCTCCCTCCAGTTTAGGAAGAGAGGCTGATGGTTAAGTTGAACACCAATGGCTAGTAATTTAATCAATCATGACTATGTAATGAAGCTTCCATTAAAACTCAAATGTGAGGGGCTGGGACTGTAGCTCAGCGGTAGAGCGCTTGCCTCGCATGCGTGAGGCCCTGGGTTCGATTGTCAGCACCACATACAAAGCAATAAAATAAAGACATTGTGTCCATCAACAACTAAAAAAAAATACTAAAAAAAAAAACTCAAATGTGAGCTGGGCACGGTGGCTCAAGCCTGTAATCCCAGCACTTTGGGAGGCTGAGACAGGAGAATAGTGAGTTCAAAGCCAGCCTCAGCAATGGCGAGGAGCTAAGCAACTCAGTGAGACCCTGTCTCTACATAAAACACAAAATAAGGCTGAGGATGCGGCTCAGTGGTCGAGTGCCCCTGAGTTCAATCTCCAGTACCAATAAATAAATAAACATATAAAATAAAGGCATTCTGTTCATGGCAAAACAATTAAAAAAAAAAAAACCTCAAAAGTACTTGGTCCTGGATGCTTCTCTACAAAAGGCAGGTGAACATGTGGGGGTTCCAAGAGGGTGACACACCTCTTCTTTCATACCTTATGTGCATCTATACCATCTGGTTGGTTCATCTGAATCCTTTGTAATATCTTTATAATAAATGATTAAACATAAATATTTCCCTTAGCTCCTGTGCTGTTCAAGCAAGTTAAATGAACCAAAGGAAGGAGTCATGGTTCAAATAAAAGGAGGTTGTTAAGCAGCACAGGTCATAACCTGCTCTTTGTGACTAGGATCTTCAGTAGCAGGCGGCCTTGTGAGACTAAATTTTCAACCTGTGGAATCTGAAGGTATCTACAATTAGAGTCACAATGGAATTGAATCAGAGGACACCCAGCTGGTGTCAGTGGCAGAATTGATTGCTTAATGTGTAGGGAAACAACCCATACACAGATTGGTGTCAGAGTGTTGTGTTTGCTGTTTGAGAGCAGGAAACACACTGGTTTTCCTCACACCTTGTGTCTTGCTTATTTGTTTGTTTGTTTATTTATATATTTGAAGACATTGTCTTGCTATATTTCCCATGCTGTTCTTGAACTCTTGAGCTCAAGCAATCTTCTTGCATCACCCTTCCCAGTAACTGGGAATATGGATCACACATCTCTCATTACCCTGTGTATCATCAGGATTCAACCAGGGGAGCTGAGTATTTAGGGGTTATATATGAAGGAATTTATTGCTTGCTATTGTTTGTGTAGAAAGATACTACAATTACTGGCCACCTTGCTAACTTTAATAATTGGCCACCTTACTAAGGCTTATCAGTCAGCAGCAGTGATGCTGGGCATGCTTGTTCTTAGTTTTAAAGGATATGGATCTAAAATTATGCAGTGTGATGCTTGCTGTGAGCTTTTGGGCACATAAATTTTTCATTTTCATTTTTTGTGGTAATAGGGATTGAATCAACAAGTGCTCTACCACTGAGCTCATCACCAGCCCCTTTATTATTTTTTTTTAATTTTGATACAGAGTCTCATTAAGTTGCCCAGACTGGCCTCAAACTTGTGATCATCTAGCCTCAACCTCCCAAGACACTGGGCATGCATGGCTTCTGATAAAATTTTCTAAATTACCTATCACATTTTATTTTTCTATGATAACTATATATGTGTGTGTACATATATGTAATGTGTCTTCATTAGTGATTTTAATTAATTAAAAATATATATGTTCTAGCCAGGTGCAGTGGTGCATGGCTGTAATGCCAGTGACTCAGGAGGCTGAGGAAGGAGGATTGCAAATTTGAGGCCAGCCTCAGCAACTTAGTAAGGCCCTAAGCAATTTAGTGAGACCCTGTCTCAAAATAAAAAATAAAAAAAGGGCTGGAGTTATAGCTCAGTGATAGAGTGCTTGCCTAGCATGTATGAGGCACTGGGTTTGATCCTCAGCACCACATAAAAATAAATAAATAAGCCGGGCACGGTGGCTCACGCCTGTAATCCCAGCACTCAGGGAGGCTGAGGCAGGAGGATCGCGAGTTCAAAGCCAGCCTCAGCAATGGTGAGGCGCTAAGCAACTCAGTGAGACCCTGTCTCTACATAAAACACATAAAATAGGGCTGGGGATGTGGCTCAGTGGTCGAGTGCCCCTGAGTTCAATCCCCAGTACCAAAAATAAATAAATAAATAAATAAATAAATAAATAAATAAAATAAAGGTATTATGTCCATCTATGACTAAAAATATTTTAAGAACAGGGGCAGCTGGGTGCGTTGGCTCAAGCCTGTAATCCCAGCACTTAGGAAGGCTGAGACAGGAGAATCGCAAGTTCAAAGCCAGCCTCAGCATTGGCGAGGTGCTAAGCAACTCAGTGAGACCCTGTCTCTACATAAAACACAAAATAGGGCTGGGGATGTGGCTCAGTGGTCGAGTGCCCCTGAGTTCAATCCCCAGTACCAAAAAAAAAAAAAAAAAAAAAGAACAGGGGCTGGGTATGTAGCTTGGTAGTAGAGCACCCCTGGGTTAAATTTCTAGTGCAAAAAGAAAAGATATGGTCTGTATTATAAAAATTTTTAATTTATTAAAGTCTAAATTTCTTCAGTATACTAATCACAATCTCTTCTTTAACAGTGAGCCACATCCCCAGTCCTTTTTATTTTTTATTTTGTGACAGATCTAGTTAATTTGCTGAGGCTGGCTGAAAACTTGCAATCCTCCTGCCTTAGCCTCCCAAATTCCTGTGATTACAGGTTTGCACCAACAGAACTCTAATCATTATCTATTCTTTCCTAAGAATAAGAATAAATTCTTTAACAGTAGAGCCAGAAAGAGAACTGTAGTCAGCAGCTTCCATTACGGCTCACAATGAGTCCATCTTCTGACAATCACAACCCTGTGGAATTCCCTCCCCTTCAGTGTAGGCTGAACCTAGTGACGCACTTCTAATCAATGGAATGTGGTAAAAGTTACAGGATGTCACTTCCATGATTAGATTTCAAAACACTGGCTTGTGATATGCTAGTGTTCTCTCCCTGTTGCTGCCATTCTCTGGGACCCTTTTTTTTAAACCAGGGATTGAACCCAGCAGCATGTAGGCAGTTACCACTGAGACACATCCCCTAAGAATTAAAAAAAAAAAACTTTGAAGACAGAATCTCACCAAGTTGCTGAGGGCCTCACTAAGTTGCCTAGTCTGGCTTTGAACTCATGATCCTCTTGCCTCAGCTTCCCAATCCCCTGGGATTATAGGTGTGTGTCAGCACTCCCAGCCTCTCTGGCCCTCTTGTTGGCTTTTTCTGATGAGACTAACTGCCATGCCATGGACTGACCGATGGCGAGGCCCATGTGTCAAGGAACAGAGTCCCTTGGTCCAGGAACCCTGTGAGTCAGCTTGAATCTTATCTTTCACCAGTCAAGTCTTTTGATGAGACCAAAGCCCCAGCTGGCACCTTCACAACCACCTTGTGCAAGATCCAGAGCCAGAGGACCCAGTTAACTGGTGACCAGACTCCCGAGGCACAGAAACTAATTTGTTTGTTTGGTTGGTTGGTTGGTTTTTGTTCCTGAGATTGAACCCAGGGAGGCTTAACAACTGAGCCACATCCCCAACTCTTTTTTATATTTTATCTGGAGATAAGGTCTTTCTGAGTTGCTTAGGGCCTCGCCAATTTGCTGAGGCTAGCTTTGAACTCGTGATCCTCCTGCTTCAGCCTCCCTAGTTGCTGGAACTACAGGCGTGGGCCACTGCACCTGGCTATCAAAAACTAGATAATCAGTGTGAGTTGTTGAAAGCTGCGTAGTTCTAGAGTAATTTGTTACATAGTAAAGAGAAATAATGGAAGGACTTCTGTGACTACTCCATTTATCACTTGGAGAGATGGGTGGAGCTGGGCTTTGCAATCAGACAAACTTGACAAATCTTTCACACTGGGCACATTATTTCATCTCCAAGACTCAGTTTTCTCATTTGTAAAGCCAAGTTAATAACTGCATTGCATATGAACTTTTAGGACTGTTAGTAAGGTCTACAGAGGCACAACACACAGTAGGTCTTCATCTTTATGACTTCCATTCTTATAAATCTGATGCTTGTTCCAATTGCAGGGCTACCAATTATAGAATACAATTTTTTTTAACCACTAAAACTACTTTATCATGAAAATTTTACTCTATTTGGTCTTCAACATCCGTGGTTTCCACATCCATGGATTCAACCTATTGCATACTGAAAATGTGTTTTTATTTTGTAGTATTGAGGATTGAACCCAGGACCTCACAGATGCCAGGCAGGCATGTTTCCATTGAGTCACATCCCTGAAAATGTTTTTTTTTTAAAACTGCATTTGTGCTGGTGTGCTGGCGCATGCCTGTAATCCGAGCATTTGGGAGGCTGAGACAAGAGAATCGTGAGTTCAAAGCCAGCCTCAGCAACGGCAAGGTGTTAAGCAACTCAGTGAGATCCTGTCTCTAAAATAAACACACAAAATAGTGCTGGGGAAGTGGCTCAGTGGTCGAGTGTTCTTGAGTTCAATCCTCAGTACCAAAAACAAAACAAAACAACAACAACAACAAATTACCCAGGCTCAGATTCAGGTGCAGTGGCACACACCTGTAATTACACCAGCTCAGGTGGCTGAGGAAGGTGGATTACATGTTCAAATTTAGCCTGGACAACTTAGCAAGACCCTGACTGAAAATAAAATTAAGAAAGGCTGGAGATGTAGCTCAGTGGAAAAGTACCCTTGTGGTCAATCCCTAGCACAGCAATAAAGTGTAGAATATTTTCAATAATTGACCTAGTCTCAGGTATTTCGGTATAGCAGTTCAAAATGGACGAGACAATCATATACATATTCTACACTTTTCTCCATCTTTTGGTTTGGTCTCACCCAGGCACTGTGGAGGAAATAGAGAAGTATAAGTCATTATTCCTGTCCTACAACTACTTTACACTTGAAGAGCTCAGCACTTTACTGTACATGAAGGGGACTAGCAGAAGTAGAGGCGAGGACAGGTGCTCCAAGTATTGAGGGTAAAGAATGCATGAACTGCAGGAAGCCCCATGGAAGACCAGGATCCAGGAGGTGAGAGCAGGGGAAAGGGGACAAGTAGTGTCCAAGAGTCCTGTAATTTCTGGCAAACAACTAATCACTTGTAATAATAAGCACTTGTAAATAATGAATTTCTTGAGGTGGAAGTGTTTGTATGTATCCTACTTATCAGCATCTGACCTCCAGGGTATCGGGCCAGACTCTTCCATGTATAATCTGTATTAATGTGATTGTTCTCATGTTGAAATCAAGAAACTATTTTGGAATAATCAAACTTCACTTCCTCTCCAATGACATCATTTGATTTTCTTCCCTCAACTCCCTCTCCTTACTGCCTTTGCTGGTCATTTGGGCCTGCCACATCAGAATATCATAGACCAGGTGGCCTATAACCAACAATAGTGGCCAGGAATGGTGGTGCATGCCTATAATCTCAGCCACCCGGGAGTCCAATGCAGGAATATTGCAAGTTTTGAGGCCAGTTTGGGCAACTTTGCAAGAACCTGACTCAAAAGAAAAAATGGAAAAAAAAAATGAAAAGGGCTGGGGATGTCAGTGGTAAAGTGGCCCTGAGTTCAATTCCCCAGTATTGCAAAAAGGAGAGAAATAAAAGGGTTTGGGGAGGGGCTAGGGTTGTTCCTCAGCAGTAGCGTGCTCTCCTAGCACACGTGAGGCACTGTGTTCAATCCTCAGCACCACATAAAAATAAAATAAAGATATTGTGTCTACCTACAGCTAAAAAATAAATAATAAAAAAAAGGGTTTGGGGATGTGGATTAGTGGTATAGTGCCCCTGGATTCAATTACCAGTACCTGAGAACAACAACAACAACAAAGGCAGGAATATGTTTCTCACAGTTCTAGAGGATGAGAAATCTGAGATCCAGGTGTGGCAGCGTCTGACAGATTTCTTGTGAGGGCCACTTACTGGTTCATACATGTGCCTTCTTTCTGTGTTATCACAAGACAGATTGGCAACAAAGGTCTTTTATAAAGGCATTAATCCAATTCATGAGGGTTTCACCTGTCAAATGTGCCACCTGCAAATACCATCTACTGATGATTATATTTCAACATTTGACATTGGGGAGACACATTCAGACCACATAGCACAGTGCTCTCCTGATTCCTAGAGCATTGCCCACCTCTTCACCAGAGCACACTGCATAATGTTCAAATTTTTTCTAGATGGTCTGTTTAGCATTGCTTCCACAAAGGCCATGCTCATTCATTTTTGTCATTTTTTGTTATGTCCCCTCTAGAGGAAGAACAGCATAGGCCTGGACCTATGGAAAGAGGCAAAATGTGTGCTAATGAGCTGGACATGGTAGCTCATGCCTATAATCCCAGCAACTCAGGAGGCCGAGGCAGGAGGATAGAGAGTTCAAAGCCAGCCTCAGCAACTGAGTGAGGCCCTAAGAAACTTAGTGAGACACTGTCTCAAAATTAAAAAAAAAACAAAGTGCTGGGGATGTGGCTCAGTGGTTAAGCGCCCCTGGGTTCAAAAACAAAAAAATCCCCAGTACAAAAACAAAAATAAAATCTGTGCTAAGGAGCCGGGTGTGGTGGCACATGCTTGTAATCCCAGCACTTTGGGAGGCTGAGGAAATCGTGAGTTGAAAGCCAGCCTCAGCAATGGCGAGGCACTAAGCAACTCAGTGAGACCCTGTCTCTACATAAAACACAAAATAGGGCTGGGGATGTGGCTCAGTGGTTGAGTACCCCTGAGCTTAATCCTCAGTACCAAAAAAAACAAAAACAAAAAAAAAACCTAAGGTAAGGAAGACTATGGGTGTTTGTGGGAACCTTTAGAGTACATCATTTGCATTTTTTTGCAGTACTGGATATGGAACCCAGTGCCTTGCTCATGCTGGAACATGAGCAATACACCAAGTCCATACACCCAGTCAAATTCACGTTCATTTATTCACCCATTCAACACATCCTTCCTCTTCTTTCTGTTCTGTACTGGGGATTAAACTCAGGGGTGCTTTACCACTGATACACATCTCCAACCCTTTTAAATTTTTTTTGAGATGAGGTCTTGCTAAGTTGCTTAGGGACTCACTAAGATGCTGAGGCTGCCCTTGAACCTGTGATCCTCCTGTCTCAGCTTCCTGAATCACTAGGATTACCAGTGTGCACCTCTGTACCTGGTTTAAGTATATTAAATTAAATCTATCTATCCATCTATCTATCTATCTATATAGATATTTTTTATTATTTATTTGGTACTGGAATTGAACCCAGAGGTGCTTAACCATAGTACTATATTCCCAGTTCTTTTTCTTTTCTTTCTTTCTTTTTTTTTTGTTACCAGGAATGAACCCAGGGCTGCTTAACTTCTGTGCCACATCCCCAGTCCTTTTTTTTTTTTTTTAATTTTGAGACAGAGTCTTGCTAAATTCATGAACCTGGCCTTGAATTTGGCAATCCTCTTGCCCCAGCCTCCCAAATTGTTGGGATTACTGGGATTACAGGCATGCACCACCACACCCAGATCCAGTTCTTTTTTGTTTTTTTGTTTTTGTTTTTTTGGTACTGGGGATTGAACTCAGGGCACTCGACCACTGAGCCACATCCCCAGCCCTATTTTGTGTTTTATGTAGAGACAGGGTCTCACTGAGTTGCTTAGCACCTCGCCATTGCTGAGGCTGGCTTTGAACTCGCGATTCTCCTGTCTCAGCCTCCCTAAGTGCTGGGATTACAGGATTGAGCCACCGCGCCAGGGTTTTTTTTTTTTTAAAATATTTTTTTAGTTGTAGTTGAACACAATATCTTTATTTATTTGTATGTGGTGCTGAGGATCGAACCCGGTGCCTCATGCATGCGAGGCAAGCACTCTACCACTGAGCTACAATCCCAGCCCAGTGTTCTGCTAAGTGGCTGACAGGCTCAATAAATTGGTGAGGCTGGCTTTAAACTTTATGATCCTCCTGCCTCAGTCTTGCAAGTTGCTGGGATTATAGGCATGAGCCACCATGCCCCGCCTGGTTTAACTGTTTGTTTGTTTGTTTTGTTGTTGTTGTTTTGGGTTTTTTTGGTACTGGGGTTTGAACTCAGAGTCATTCAACCACTGAACCACATCCCGAGCCTATTTTGTATTTTTATTTCAAGACAGGGTCTCACTGAGTTACTTAGTGCCTTGCCATTACTGAGGCTGGCTTTGAACTCTTGATCCTCCTTCCTCAGTCTCCCGAGCCACTGGGGGTACAGGGCAGTGCCACCACACCCAGCTGGAATTGTGTCTTTTTTTTTTTTTTTTAAATTTTTTTTTTCTTTTAGTTGTAGATGGACATAATGTCTTTATTTTATTGGTTTTGTATGTGGTGCTGAGGATCGAACCCAGGGCCTCACGCATGCGAGGCAAGCGCTCTACTGCTGAGCTACAATCCCAGCCCCTGGAATTGTGTCTTTTAAAATACAGTCAAACCAGCTGGGTGCAGTGGTGCACGCCTATAATCCCAACAGCTCAAGAGGCTGAGGCAGGAGGATTGAGAGTTCAAATCCAACTTCAGCAACTCAGCAAGACCCTGTTTCTAAACAAAACACAAAATAGGGCTGGGGATGTGGCTCAGTGGTAGAGTGCCCATGAGTTCAATCTCTGGTACCAAAAAAAGAAAAGACACAATGCCATAGCAATATCTTTAGAATGAGATGAGTTATTAAAACTGCATTGATTTTAAATTCATCATTGTGGAGCCAAGTAATCAACAAATGCCTGGTAGGTGGGCATGGTGGCACACACCTGTAATTTCAGCGATTCAGGAGGCTGAGGCAGGAAGATTATAAATTCATGGTCAGTTTTGGCAATTTAATTAGGCCCTGTCTCAAAATAGAAAATAAGGGCGGGGGTGAATCTCATTGGTAGAGTACCCCTGGGTTCAACCCCCAATATTGTAAAAGAAAAAAAAACTAGCTGATGACTGGCCCATGTTCCTTTCTAGATAGAGGCTCTGTTTTGCTCATATTATTTAGCACAGGGCTGAACACTGTGCGTGGGAATAATTGTCACTCAAGATATTTGTTGAAGCCGGGCGTGGTGGCGCACGTCTGTAATCCCTGCACTTTGGGAGGCTGAGACAGGAGAATCGCGAGTTCAAAGCCTGCCTCAGCAATGGCGAGGCCCTAAGCAACTCAGTGAGACCCTGTCTCTACATAAAACACAAAATAGGGCTGGGGATGTGGCTCAGTGGTCCAGTGCCCCTGAGTTCAATCCCTGGTACCAAAAAAAAAAAAAAAAGATATTTGTTGATGCCTGGAGTGGTGGTGCACATCTGTAATTCCAGTGATAAAGGAGGCTGAAGCAGGAAAATGACAAGTTCAAGGACAGCCTCAGCAATTTTGCAAGACTGTGTAAAACTTAAAAGTAAAAAGGGGTAGGTATCCCACCTATAATCCCAGCTACTTGGGAGGCTACGTCAGGAGCATTGCAAGTTCAAGGCCAGTCTCAGTAATTTAGCATGGCCCAAGCAAATTACTAAGACCATATCTCAAAAAAACAATGAGGGCTGGTGATGTAGCTTAGTGGTAAAGCACCCCTGTGTTCAATTCCTAGTACCAAAAAATTTAATAATAATAATAATAAAAACAACATTGCCCATGGTATGCCTCCCAGAAGCACTTCTTTGGTGAAGGATTATAATTGCTTAAAAAAATTCTTCTTGGGCTGGGACTATAGCTCAGTGGTAGAGCATTTGCCTAGCATGCGTGAGGCACTGGGTTCAATCCTCAGCACCACATACAAATAATAAATGAATAAAAAATAAAGATCCATGAACAATTTAAAAAATATTTAAAAAAACAAAAAACTTCTTCTTCTTTTTTTTTTTTTTTTTTTTTTTTACATTTCCTGTAGTTATCACCCATAATTTTAAGGGCAGCCAAGACTCGACTCTGAATCTGGGTGCCACCAGGGTTAGTTTCTGGTCAGGCCTCTCCTTGGCCTGCAGATGCTCCCTTCTTATTTTGTGTGCATATGACCTATTCTCTGTGCATACACATCCCTGGTGTCTCTTACTCTTTCTATGAGGACACCAGTCCTATCAGAGTAGGGGCCTGCCCTTATGACCTCATTAGCCATAATTATCTCCTTAAATGTCCTATCTCACACACACACACGTGCACACACACACACACACACACATTTTGGGATGTGAGTTGTTTGTGGTGCTGGAGATTGAATCCAGGGCCTCATGAGTGCTAGGCAATGGCTGTATCACTGAGCTTCCACCTTAGCCTAATGGCCCTATCTCAGATACAGTCACATTTAGAGTTAGGGCTTCAACATAAGAATTGGGTGTGAGTGCAGTTTTATTCAGATCTTTGCAAATGATCCACCCCAAATGCATTTTTAAAATTTATTTATTCTAATTAGGTATACATGATAGCAGAATGCATTTTGATTCATTGTACACAAATGGAGCACAACTTTTCACTTCTCTGGTTGTACACAATATAGAGTTATACCATATGTGCAATTATACATGTACCTAGGGCATTGTTATCCATCTCATTTCACCATCTTCCCTGTCCCCATGTCTCATCCCTTCCCTTCCCTCCTCTTTGACCAAAGTTTCTCTATTCTTCCCATGCCCCCTCCCCCATTATGGATAAGTATCCACTTATCAGAGAGAACATTTGGCCTTTGGTTTTGGGGATTGGCTTACTTCACTTAGCATGATGTTCTACAACTCCATCCATTTACCTGCAAATGCCATAATTTTATTCTCTTTTAATGCTGAGTAACATTCCATTTTGTATATATACCACAGTTTCTTTATCCATTCATCTATTGAAGGGCATCTACATTAGTTCCACTGTTTGGCTATTGTGAATTGAGCTGCTATAAACATTGAAGTGGCTATGTCACTATAGTATGCTGTTTTTAAGTCCTTTGGGTACAGACCAAGGTGTGGGATGGCTGGGTCAAATGGTGGTTCCATTCCAAGATTTCTAAGGAATCTCCATACTGCTTTCCAGATTGGTTGCACCAATTTGCAGTCCCATCGGCAATGTATGAATGTGCCTTTTCCTCCACATCCTTGCTAACACTTGCTATTATTTGTTTTCTTGATAACTGCCATTCTGACTTGTGTGAGATGAAGTCTTAGAGTAATTTTGATTTGCATTTCTCTAATGGCTAGAGACATTTAATATTTTTTCATGTATTTGTTGATCAATTTTATATCTTCTTCTGAGAAGTGTCTGTTCAGCTCCTTAGTCCATTTATTGATTGGGTTGTTTGTTTTTTTGGTGTTAAGTTTTTTGAGTTCTTTATATATCCTGGAGATTAGTGCTCTGTCCCATCCTTTGACCTTCAGTCTGTGGATGTCTTTTTCTATGAGGTGAGTCTCTTGAAAGCAGCATATTGTTGGGTCTTTTTTTTTTTTTTAAATTTTTTTTTTTAGTTGTTGATAGATCTTTATTTGTTTGTATGTGGTGCTGAGAATCGAACCCAGTGCCTCACGTATGCTAGGCAAGCGCTCTACCACTGAGCCACAACCCCAGCCCTGTTGGGTCTTTTTTAAAAATTCAATCTGCTAGTCTATGTCTTTTGATTGATGAATTTAGGCCATTAACATTCAGGGTTATTATTGAAATATGGTTTGTATTCTTGTTCATTTTGGTTTATTGTTGGTTGTTAACTTGACTTGGTTTCTCCTTTGATTAGCTTTTCTTTTCATGTCATTCCTCCCTTTGTCGATTTTCATTGTTGTTTTTCATTTCCTCCTCATGAAATATTTTGCTGAGAATGTTCTCTAATGCAGGCTTTCTCATTGTAAATTATTTTAACTTTCATTTATCATGGAAGGTTTTTATTTTGCTGGATATAAGATTCCTGGTTGTCACCCATTTTCTTTCAGAGCTTGTTATATATTATTCCAGGATCTCCTGGCTTTAAGGGTCTGGGTTGAGAAATCTGCTGAAATCCGAATTGGTTTCTCCTGTATGTAATCTGAACCTTCTCTCTTGCAGAAGAAGAAAATTCTATCCTTATTGTGTGTTAGGCATTTTCATTATAATATGTCTTGATGTGGATCTGTTGTAGTTTTGTACATTTGGTGTCCTGTAAGGCTCTTGTACTTGATTTTCCAATTCATTCTTCATGTTTGGGAAATTTTCTAATATTATTTCATTGAAATGATTGTGCATTCCTTTGGTTTGTATCTCTGTGCCTTCCTTTATCCTGACAATTCTTAGATTTGGTCTTTTCATGTTATCCCAAAATTCTTGGATATTCTGCTCATGGTTTCTTACCATCTGCATTGTGTGGTAAACTTTATTTTCAAGATTATATATTGTTTTCATTGTCTGAGGTTCTATCTTCCAAGTTATCTGGTCTGTTGGTGATGCTTTCTATTAAAGTTTTTTTTTTTTTTTTTTTTTGGTACTGGACATTGAACTCAGGGGCACTCGACCACTGAGCCACATCCCCAGCCCTATTTTGTGTTTTATGTAGAGACAGGGTCTCACTGAGTTGCTTAGCGCCTCGCTGTTGCTGAGGCTGGCTTTGAACTCGCAATTCTCCTGTCTCAGCCTCCCTAAGTGCTGGGATTACAGGCTTGAGCCACCGCGCCTGGCTTATTAAAGTTTTTATTTGGTTTATTGTTTCTTTCATTTCAAGGATTTCTGCTCGTTTTTCTTTTTCAGTCTCCCTCTTTCTTGAAGTAATCTTTTTCTCCCTATATTTGCTCTCTTATCTCTTTGTTGGAGTGATCAATTGTTGCCTGTATTTGCTCTCTAATCTCTTTGTTGGATTGGTGAATTGTTGCCTGTAGTTATTCTCTTATATTATTCTGTGCTTCAAAGATCATTTTAATTATGTACATTCTATACTCCTCTGACATTTCATCTACTGTGCTTTCAATGGATTCTATTATTGTAGCACCTTGGTTTGATTGGGGCATTTTCTTCCCTTGTTTTTTCATGTTATTTATGTGTTTTCCTCTCTAGCAGTGCCCATCTGTTTCTCCCCTATCTTGTATTGTCTCTGCAGGTTACCAATACCTTACCTCTGGTGTAACCGGGCCTGCAGGGACTTCAGGGTTGATCTTCCTGGTCCTGGCTGTGGTCTCTAGACAGAAGTAGGCTGCTGCAGCATAGTTGGTCTCCTCTGAGTGTGTGCAGTCGGTCTCCTCCCCAAATGCATTTAAAAAATGTTTTTTAGTTGTTTATGGATCTTTATTTTATTCATTTACTATTTATATGCAGTGCTGAGGATTGAACCCAGTGCCTCACACATGCTAGGCAAGTGCTCTACCACTGAGTTATAGTCCCAGCCCCTCAAATGCTTTTTTTTAAAAAATAGATGGACACAATGTCTTTATTTTATTGCTTTGTATGTGGTGCTGAGGATCGAACCCAGGGCCTCACGCATGTGAAGCAAGCGCTCTACCGCTGAGCTACAATCCCAGCCCCCCCTCAAATGCTTTTTATAAACCAATTACAAGATGTTTTACTCCATTTACTTGTTCTCATTTTAGTACATGATTTATTTCTTCTGAGGAAATTAATCTTTGGAATGAGGAAAGTGGTTCAGAAGCTGACTGGACCTCTCTGGCCACAGACTCCACTGTATTCAGGCATCTGTTTTTATTTTGTGATATCCAAATAACTAGGCTGGTCAGTGACATCACAAGCTGAGTGTTATGGAAGGAGGAGAGATCTCCAGCACTTTTTTTTTTTTTTTGGTACTGAGTGTTGAACTCAGAGGTGCTTAAGCACTGAGCCACATCCCCCACCCTTTTTATTTTTTATTTTGAGATAGGGTCTCACTAAGTTGCTTAGGGCCATGCTGAATTGCTGAGACTGGCTCTGAACTTGTGTTCCTCCTTCCTAAGGCTCCTGAGTCACTGGGATTAAAGGCATGAGCTGCCATGTTTGGCCAAGGAGAAGAGATTCTGTTTGGTACTCTGCCTCACTCATGCCAAATACCTTATATTGGTATAATAATTCTTTCTTCTTTTCCTTTAGTGGAGCTAGGAACTGAACCCAGGGTCTTGGGTATGCTAGACAAACACGTTACCACTGAGCTACATCCCCTACTTGGGAAAGTGAGAATTTTTAATTATTTTATTCTTTTCACATATATTTATTCTTTTATTAAGAAGCTAAAGAAGGGGCTGGGGTTATGGCGCAGTGGTAGCGTGCTCACCTAGCATGCGTGAGGCACTGGGTTCGATCCTCAGCACCACGTAAAAATAAAATAAAGATATTCTGTCCACCTACAACTAAAAAAATAAATAAATACTTTTAAAAAAAAAAGAAGCTAAAGAAGCCGGGCATGGTGGCACAAGCCTGTAATCCCAGCATTTAGGGAGGCTGAGACAGGAGAATTGCGAGTTCAAAGCCAGCCTCAGCAACGGCCAGGTGCTAAGCAACTCAGTGAGACCCTGTCCCTAAATAAAACACAAAATAGGGCTGGGGATGTGGCTTAGTAGTCGAGTGCCCCTGATTTCAATCCCTGGTACCAAAAAAAAAAAAAGAAGAAGAAGAAGAAGAAGCTAAAGAGTTTCTTCTGTTCATTCTTATCTTTTTGGTGGGGGCAGGGTGCCTGGGATTGAATTTAGGGGCACCAACCAGTGAGCCACATCCCCAGCCCTATTTTGTATTTTACTTAGAGATACGATCTCAGCTGAGTTGCTTAGTGTCTTGCTTTTGCTGAGGCTGGCTTTGAACCTGAGATTCCCCCTGCCTCAGCCTCCAGAGCTGCTGGGATTACAGGCATGCGCCATTGAGCCTGGCTCATTCCTATCTTTGTAAACTATGACTTGTGGTGTGTATTTCTGAAAAATATCATATAAGTAATTTTTGGTCATACTATTACTATTTCAGTAGGGTAAGACCTGATACAGTAACAATGGACCACTCACCTGCTATGTCCCCTAAAGTGAGATATATATGTTACAAACCCAAGTCACCCACAGAAATATTCAGTGATGACAAAGCTCATATTTAAGAAAGGTTATCACTGTGTTATCCAGACTTTTTTTCAATTTTAAAAAATGTACATTTAAAAAAAAATTTTAGATGGGCACAATACCTTTATTACATTTATTTTTATGTGGTAATGAGGGTCATACCCAGTGCCTCACATGTGCTAAAGCATTCTACCACTGAGCTACAACCTCAGCCCTACTTTTCTTGAACTTTAAGGCTCAAGTGATCCTCTGGTCTCAGACTCATGAGTAGCTGGGAGTACAGACACTTGTACCACTACAACTGGCAAATGCCCACCATTGGTTCTCTACCCAGCCTCCCAATATCCTATATGCACATTTTAAAAACAATAATCTTGGGGCTGGGAATTTGGCTCAGTGGTATAGTGCTTTCCTACCATGATTGATCCTCACAACCAAAAAACATAAAATTAAAATCTTAGCCCCATGTGGTGGCACATACTTGTGAATTCCTGCTAGTAGGGAAGCTGACACAGTAGACACAGTAGGATCATAAGTTCAAGACCAGTCTGGGCAACTTAGTGAGACCCTTTCTCAACATTAGAGAAAAGGAGAGGGAGATGGCACACATCTGAAATCCCAGTGGCTCAGGAGGCTGAGGCAAGGGAGACAATAAGTTCAAAACCAGCCTCAGCAATTTAGTAGCATCCTAAGAAACTTGGCAAAACCTTGTCTCAAAATAAAAATAAAAAAGGGCTGGGGATGAGGCTCAGTGTTTGAGTGCCTCTGCATTCAATTCCCAGTGCCAAAATAAAGGGAGAGGGGAGGGAAGGGAGTAGGCATGTAACTCAGTGGTAAAGCAGTTGCCTAGTGTGCATGAAGCTCTGGTTCGATCCCCAGTACCACAAATAATAATAAATAAAATAAAATAATCTTCCTCAGGACTAAAGGTTGGTTTGGGTTTTCAGTCTTGGAGGCAGCACTGGGAACAATGCTGGAGCTTCCAGTCTAATTTTAGGAAAATTTGTCCTGCCTCTTGGAGGTAAGGACCACAGGACTGAATTTTCCTAAAATTTTGGGCCCCAAGTTAAATTATCCATATTCCTTCCCCTCCAGCATGTGAATGACCCAGGGCTGTAACCTAAGGCTCCATTATTCCATCTATTATCATCTATGTCTGTATCCATTTGGATCATGTGTTTATTTATATGTATTCTTTTACGATGTGTGCACCATAGTGTGTCTAATTTACATATATGTATAATGTAAAAATTGCAAACTTCAAAACAGTTAACTGGGTACATCACCTAGATATGTCAACTGTGCCAATCCTGTTCCACCTGGGCAGGCCTAATGCTGCAAAACCATGAGTTTAAACATGAGAGAAACAAAGTGTTTTTCAAAAATTTGTTAAAAGCCCAGCCATTTATAACATATATGTATGTATGTATTTCCAGTACTAGGATTAAACCAGTGGCACTTTACCACTAAGTTACATCCCAGATCATTTTATTTTAGGACAGGGTCTTATAAAATTGCCCCAGCTGATCTCAATCTTGGGGATCCTCCTACTTCAGCCTCCTGCATAGCTGAGATTACAGGTGTGTGCCACCATGCCTGGCTCATTTAGAGCTTTTGAGAAGCCTTTAAACTTTGTACCTGTTTTGTCAGAGTGGTAAAACTAACATAACTTTAGAACACTATTAAAAGACCATGGTGGGGCTGGGGTTGTGGCTCAGTGGCAGAGCGCTTACCTCGCACATGTGAGGTACTGGGTTCAATCTTTAGCACCACATAAAATTAAAATAAAATAAAGATATTGAGGGGCTGGGATTGTGGCTCAGCGGTAGAGCGCTTGCCTCGCATGCGTGAGGCCCGGGGTTCGATCCTCAGCACCACATACAAAGCAATAAAATAAAGACATCGTGTCCATCTACAACTAAAAAAATATTTTAAAAAAAAAAAAAAAAGATATTGAGTCCATCTATAAGTAAAAATATTTTTTAAAAAAGACCATGGGAGCCGGGCGCGGTGGCTCACGCTTGTAATCCTAGCACTTTGGGAGGCTGAGACAGGAGAATCGCAAGTTCAAAGCCAGCCTCAGCAATGGCGAGGCGCTAAGCAACTCAGTGAGACCCTGTCTCTACATAAAACGCAAAACAGGGCTGGGGATGTGGCTCAGTGGTCGAGTGCCCCTGAGTTCAATCTCCAGTACCAAAAAAAAAAAGACCATGGGATGTTCATTTTGCGATTTGTTTTGTGAGTAGTTTTTGTCGTTTTCCTTTTTCTTTTTTTGAATGTGTGTGTGTAAATTGTGGATAGTAGGTGCTCTACTACTGAGCCACATCACCACCATCTTTAAAAAAAATTAAACAGGGTCCTGTTAAGTTACCCAGTCTGGTCTCAAACTTGGTGATCCTTCCAGCTAAGCCTCCAGTTGTTGGGATTATAAGTGTGCACAAGAGTGTTCGGTAAGATTTATGGTTTGAGACAACCAATTACCCACTGTGCGTGTCCCACCAGCAGGTCCAAATAGTATTGTATTCAATTTAAGAATGTTTGGTTTCTGGGGCTGGGATTGTAGCTCAGCGGTAGAGTGCTTGCCTCGCATGCGTGAGGCCCTGGGTTTGATCCTCAGCACCACATACAAAGCAATAAAATAAAGACATTGTGTCCATCTACAACTAAAAAAATATATTTAAAAAAAAAAAAGAATGTTTGGTTTCTTTCAGGCAACAGAACCAGGCTTGTTACAGAGGTTAAGATGGAAATGCCGGGCTCACCAGGTGTCACGCCCTGATGTGTAGCGTCACTAACTTCCAACAATAAGCACCCTCCTCTGCTCCTTTACAGGTGAATAGTGCAACACAATGAAGCACCGTTGGACGTCACCCTCCAGAAACCCCTGAAGTACCAGCATTGGCGGAGCGATGGGTGGGTGGGGGGGACTAGCACCACCACGCATGCTCCAAAGCAGTGACTAATGGGAGCTGGGTGTGCAAGAAAGCAGGTGGGGCTTTATGTGCATCAATTTGTTCATCCACCAATCAGAGCCTGCAATGGCCCCGCCCCTGAGCCAATTGTCTGCTGGGTGCGTTGAGGGCTGGTTCAAAATTAAAAAACAGAGAGGCGGTGAGAGGGTAAAATGGACATTGTGAGAGAGGCTGAGGGCTGACAGAAGAGTGAGATCCATCTGAAGTGTTAGTAGGCAGGACAGGACCCCATCTTGGGAAAGAAGGCAGGTCTCTGTACATGAACGAGACATTTCTTCACTGTATTCCATACTCCTTCCCCAGAAACAAAGTGGTACATTACAAGATGGCCGCTCCTCGGTAGTGGTATGATCCTTAATGTGTTCTTCCCCATGCCTGGCATGGTTCATTCCAGGTTGTCACTCCTGAGGTCACACAGACTGGGGATTGTACACACTTGGGGTCACACAGGGATTTGGACACTGCTACCATCACATGCTTGGGTGTGGTCATTTCTGTGAGTGCACAGACTGAGGTGTAAATATTTTCCTGAGGCTACAAAAATTGGTACACGGAGATTTGGTCGGAGATTTGGTCGTCCTTAGTGTGGGGAGGGGATTGAGTGGGTGGGAGAGTGCTGGTCAAAAGAGAGATTTCTTGTGGGGCTGGGGCTATAGCTCAGTGGTAGAGCGCTCGCCTCGCATGCGTGAGTCACTGGGTTCGATCCTCAGCACCACATAAAAAATAAATCAATAAAATAAAGGTATTAGCATCCATCTACAACTAAAAAAAAAACAAAAGAGATTTCTTTTATCCGTTTTACTCAGCTGTTTTGTTAAGAAAAAACATAATTATACCACGGCGAGGCACTAAGCAACTCAGTGAGACCCTGTCTCTACATAAAACACAAAATAGGGCTGGTGATGTGGCTCAGTGGTCGAGTGCCCCTGAGTTCAATCTCCAGTACCAAAAAAAAGAAAAAGAAAAAACATAATTATACCTTATTAAACTTTGTACTAGTTGCTTTACACGAATTATCTCATTTAGTCATAACAACCATAACTATTATCTTCACTTTGTGGGTGAAAGAACTGAGGTATTCAAAATTACCAGACAGTATGCAGTTGAGATGGGGTAGGCTGGAGGGCTTCAGACTCTAGTTTTAACCACTCAGCCAGTGCTTTTTTTCTTTGCCTCAGTTCTGGGGATCAAACCCAAGGTCACATATACCAGGCAAGTGTTCTAATACTGTACCCACTGTGCTAGACTCCCAGTACACTGAGACAATCCTTTTTTTTGGTGGTTGTTTTTATTTTGAGACAGTGTCTTTGAGACAGTTGCTGAGGCTGACCTCAGTTGCAATCCTGCCTCAGCCTCCTGAGTTGCTGAGATTACAGGCATGTGCCTCCATGTCAGGCTCACACTGAGCCATTCTTACTTTTATAGATGTCTCTGCTTTTCTGTGCAATCCCAGTCCTCATCTACCTGCACCAGGACTGAGAGATCCCAAAACCCCATCTGTCCATAGCTTCAGTGAACAGTATGGATAACTCTATGAGAGGAGGCTGGACCTCTGGCTCTCATGAGTTGTTTCTTCTCCTTCCTCTGGCAGGGGGAGTGAAGAAAGGACAGGGAAGCCTGGTTGGAAGAGGACAGTAAACCATAGTACAGACACTTAGACTGTAGTTTTCTCCTCACTGCATGCAGAGTCTTGTTCTAGGTGGTTGGGGATACTGCAGTGAGCCAGACAGACAAGGTTCTGTTCCTACCAGCCCTGGAGGTGTGTTTTGGGATTCCTGATAGGCAGAATCTGACTGTCATCATGATGATGCTTTGGCATTCAGTAGGCATGGGCCTGATTTTGGAAGCAGCCTCACACAACCAAGACTTGTAACATAGATGAATGTCACTTGATGGTAAAGAGAGGCCTCCAAAAATGTTTTTTATTAAAAGTAAGCTCTAAGCCGGGCGCGGTGGCTCACGCTTGTAATCCCAGCACTTAGGGAGGCTGAGACAGGAGAATCGTGAGTTCAAAGCCAGCCTCAGCAATGGCAAGGCGCTAAGCAACTCAGTGAGACCCTGTCTCTACATAAAACACAAAATAGGGCTGGGGATGTGGCTCAGTGGTCGAGTGCCCCTGAGTTCAATCCCCAGTACCAAAAAAAAAGTAAGCTCTAGTAGCCAGGTGCGGTGGCGCAAGCCTGTATTTCCAGCACTTAGGGAGACTGAGACGGGAGAATCGTGAGTTCAAAGCCAGCCTCAGCAAGGGCGAGGCGCTGAGCAACTCAGTGAGACCCTGTCTCTACATAAAACACAAAATAGGGCTGAGGATGTGGCTCAGGGGTCGAGTACCCCTGAGTTCAATCTCCAGTACCAAAAAAAAAAAAAAAAAAAAGCAAGCTCTGGTTCTGAGGAGTGAGAAATGATGCTCCCTTAGGTTGTTCCTGTCCACAGGAGGCACCCTGCAGTTGTGGGTACCAAGGTCCAGAAGTGGCAGGAATGTGAGGGGAGAAGGATGGTGTGGCAATGTAAATTTTGCCATCTTAGCCTCAGTTTGGTCTTAAAGAACAGCAGTTGAACTCTCCCCGTGCCAAGATCTCTATCATGTAATGGGGATCAGAGTGTTGAAGACCCCCATCTTATGACCTATTCAGAGCATGAGGTGTGGGGATCAAGATCTTGTAGGCAATATCTTTCCAAGATACAGTGGTTGCTAGCTGGCTATTGTAGCGCATACCTGTAATCCTAACTATTTGGGAGGCTGAGGCAGGAGGATTTTAATTTTGAGGTCAGCCTGGGCAACTTAGCGAGAACCTGTCTCAAAAAATAAAAAGATCTGGGCAGGTAGTTCAGTGGTAGAACCCCCTGGGTTTAACTACCAGTAACACAAAGATGTGTGTGCGTGTGTATGTGTATTGTGGTCCCTTGGTACCTGTGGGGGATTAGTCACAGGCACCCTCTCCTTTGGATACCAAAATCCTGGGATGCTCAAGCATATTATGTAAAATGGTGTAGTGTTTGCATATAACCTATATACATCCTCCATATACTTTAAATCCTCTCTAGATTACTTATAATACTTAATACATTGTGAATGCTATGTAAATAGTTGCTATCTTTTTTAGGGAATAAGTGCAAGAAAAAATAGTCCATATGTGTTCAGTACAAATGCTGTTTTTTCTCTCAAATATCTCTGATTCTTGGTTGCTTAAATCAATGGATATGGAAGGAGCACTGTAAAGCAAAATAAGCACAAGCAGACTCAAAGGACCTTTACAGTTTTTGTGCACAGTAAACAAAAGGCAGATTTGACAAGCCTCCTTACTTTGTGCTAACATCTCTGAATGTAACAAGTCCTGTCCTCAAAATGAGGGATCAGGCCTCTCAAGAGTAAACACCAAAAGCCCAATGATCTGTCAGGGGAAATCAGGTATTCTGCCTAGTGCTAGGTGCTCAAAAGGGCCATATTCACAAACTTTACAGCCCATTTTCAATTGTGGGTTCAATAGGAACACTAATTCCATGAAATCTGAAGCTGATGAAAATCTATTTTATTTTAGTATTCTGGCCCATGAAGGAGATGGAGGGAATGTCTGAAGTGGCTGGTCATGCCATGTTACAGGGAAGACACAGGACCAGTGACATTCACTCCCCAGGGAGCTTTTGCTCTTCATGGGATGAGTGATAAATAAACCAAATCAGGACTGGTTTATTATGATTTCGAGAAGGGAGGAAGAAGACATCTGGGTGAAGGACATCATGAAGCACATCATGGACATGTCATGGTGGGGAATCCCCCCATAAGATTAAATATACATATACCTGGAGTCCAAACTACCAAGACTGAAGTAGGGAGATGGCTTAAGCCCAGGACTTTATGGACAACCTGGGCAACAACCTGGCCAGACCCTGTCTCCAAAAACAAAACCAAAAATCAAGTCAGCTTGGAATTCCATGGACATTGTGTACAATCACAATTAGGAATGGAGAACAGGAGGAAATGGGGATGAGGGTTGCTTTCCACTGCCTGCTTGCTTGGTCAATCTTGAAAACAGATGAATTCTTAATTAGGGATGGCAAATTAAATTGATCTGTGACAACTGTACTTTCTGCTATGAATACTATATTAGAAGATTTTTCTAAATCATTCCTACTACATGGTTATTTTTTCTATACCTGTTTATTTTGGCTATAAGCTCCCATTTGCCTTTGCTCAACAGGGATAGAAATTTATATATATTTTTTCTTGGTACTGGGGATTGAATCCAGATGCACTTTGCCATTGAGCTACATCCCTAGCAACTTTTTATTTGTAATTTTGAAACTGGGTCTCGCTAAGTTGCTCAGGCTGGCCTCTAACTTGAAGTCCTCTTGCCTCACCCTCTGGAGTAGCTGGGAATACAAGGTGTGTGCCAATGCACCTGGATAGTAATTTACCTTATTATTCTTTTTTTTCAATATTTTTTTAATTGTTGATGGATCTTTATTTTATTCATTTATTATTTATATGTGGTGCTGAGGATCGAACCCAGTGCCTCATGCATGCTAGGCAAGCGCTCTACCACTGAGCTACAGCCTCATCCCTACCTTATTATTCTTACTGTCATTTGCAGTGCTGGGGATTGAACCCAGGATCTTGTGAATGACAGTCCACAAGCTACCACTCAGCTACACTCCAGCCTCAATTTATCTTTATTACCCATTCTAGAGTAAGTATTCATATGCACCACCTTCTGCCTGTCATTTCTTTTCACTAGTGGCCTAGATCTAAGTCAAATATAAGTTATTATACCAATTACTTAACAATTAGGAATGATTAAGAAACAACTGTTTCTAAAGCTGTGATGTCTCTTGTTGATTGTGTATCTCAGGTCATTAAAAAGGCTCAGGATTCTCCAACAATAAAATTTTCTTCATTGTGGTGCTGGGGCCCAAATTCAGGGCCTGACACATACTATGCAAGTGCTCCCCCACTGAGCTAGACCCCCAGCCCTTTTTATTTGAGACAAGTTCTTGCTAAGTTGCCAGGCTAGCTTCTAATTTGCAATCCTCCTGCCTCAGCCTCTGGAGTAGCTGGGGTTACAGGCATGTGCCACCTGTCAGCCCCACTGACAATAGCCTTTTGAGAATATAAGTACCTGGAAGAAGCAAAGAAATTTTACTTGAGTCAGACAACTCTTTTTACCACCAGGCAAAAGTTTAGGGACTAAGGGCTGAGGTTGTGGCTCAGTGGTAGAGCATGTGCCTAGCATGTGTGAAGCACTGGGTTCAATTCTCAGCACTGCATACAAATAAATAAAAATAAAGGCCCATCAACAACTAAAACATATTTTAAAAACACTTTAAAAAGTTTAGAAGCCGGGCACGGTGGCTCAAGCCTGTAATCCCAGCACTTAGGGAGGCTGACAGGAGAATCGCGAGTTCAAAGCCAGCCTCAGCAACGGCGAAGTGCTAAGCAAGCAACTTCAGTGAGACCCTGTCTCTACATAAAACACAAAATAGGGCTGGGGATGTGGCTCAGTGGTCGAGTGCCCCTGAGTTCAATCCCCAGTACAAAAAAAAAAGTGAATTGGCTCCTTTATAAATTAGAACTCACATGTCCCATCTGTGGGTAGAAACCTCCCTTCTTCTTGACTTGCAACAATAATTTGCTCATATATAACATTATATATATAATTATATATTAATAATATATAATAATCACTAATGAACATCAATGATTTGCTCATATATAACATTATATATATAATACACACACACATTTACTGAGGATAGTTTCTAGGAATCTGTTCTTGACCACGAGTCAAACAGAACCCACTGCTATAGTTCTCAGTCTTAGTCAGTTCACCTCCCCTATGATGAAATACCTGAGATAAATAACTTTTTACAAGGAAAGGTTTATTTTGGCTGTAAGTTTTGGAGGTTCCAATCCATAACTGACTGGCCTCATTGCTTTGGGCCTGTGGCAAGGCAGCATATCGTGGTAGGATTGTATAGTGGAGCAAAAGTACTTACCTCATGGACCAGGAACAAAAGTAAGAACAGGAGACCAGCCTCTCACAATCCCCTACAAGGGCATGCCCCCAATAACTCAAGGACCTTCCACTAGGCCCCACCTTTTAAAGGTCCAGAGCACCTCCCAATAGTGCTACCCCAAGGACCAAGCCTTTAACACATGGACCTTCGGGGGACATTTGACTTCTAAACTGTGGTACTCAGGAAGTTGTTCAGAGATGTAGCATTACAGATTTCACAGTGTCTGTCAGGGGATAGACTTCATAATTTCTATATTCCAAGAATGAATTCATGGTTGCCTGGGTCATTTAACTTGTCTACTATACCCTGAGCAGGGAGGTGAGGCTGGCAAATGAAATGGTTCCCACCTCAGTCATCAAGGTTCCCACCTTAATTCCAACTTAGAATTTCATCTACTAAGTATTTAAAATGCTTTTTATTATATACTCAATTTTGGTAAATACTGGGTTTGTTTCCAGTTTCTTTTCTGGTCCATCCTTCCATTCCCCTGTCCCTGCCCTGCAGGACTGCACTGCAAGGGAGAATGGAGTAATTATCTTCTTATATTCTTGACAGCAACTTTGTCAGACAGTACAAAACTGGCAACAGCCTATGGGATGGTAGTGGTCTCATTGGTCAGTCGTCATCTGAGTCACTGGGGCCCATATACTGGCAGACAGCATCATAGTGAAGCTCTACCAACTGATTATCTCTCCGCAGTTGCACCAAAGCCCGGCTCCTTGCTCTGTCTCGGCTCATCAGGTGTCCCACCTAGAGTAGGTGTGAGATCAATTCAGCAAGGCCAGCCCAGATCCTGGGATATCCCTTGAATGACCACCAAGACCCCATTTCCAGTTTGGGGACTTACCCTTCCAGCCTGTGGCCCGAGTACCACCATCACACGGTTGCCCTCTACCTTGGGAACCAGGGTCTCCAGCATGTCTTCCCTCAGGCCTGCAGATGAGGGGAGAGGGGAGTGAGGCCTGCAGCAAGGGCCAGCCTAGCCATGTCTTCCAGAAGGGCCTTTTCCATATTCCCTAGAGCCACTCTACACCCTATTGACAGATGAGGTCCCACCACACCCACTGAACAGGCGAGGAAGCCTAGGGAGCAATTAATAGAAATAATTGTAAAAAGGCTGGATGCAGTGGTGCATGCCTGCAACCCTAGTGACTTGGAAGGCTGAGGCAGGGGGATCACAAGTCCAAGGCTAGCCTCAAAAATAAAAAAAATAGAAAGGGGGGCTGAGGCTATGGCTCAGCGGTTGAGCGCTTGCCTCACATACGTGAGGCACTGGGTTCGATCCTCAGCACCACATAAAATAAATAAAGATATTATGTTCATCTACAACAAAACAAAATATTAAAAAAAATAGAAAGGGCTAGGGATATAGCTCAGTGGCAAAGTATCTCTGGTTTCTCCTATGTTCATATATATATACACGACCAATGTAACTCCACATTATGTTCAACCACAAGAATGGAATCCAAATTAGAGTAAGTTCTACTCCATGTATGTATAATATGTCAAAATACATTCTACTGTCATGTATATCTAAAAAGAATTTTAAAAAATTTTAAAAAGTATCTCTGGTTTCAATCCCTAATACCAAAAAAGAAAAAAGAAAAGAAAAAGAAATAACTGTAAAAAGGAGCATTAATATACAGTGTGTCAGTAATAGATGGTGTTGTTTGCTTATTTGTTTCTGTAGTACTGGGGATGGAACCAAGGGCTACATCTCGAACTCTTTTTTAAAAATTTCATTTTGGGATAGGGTCTTATTAAGTTGCCCAAGTTGGCCTCAAACTTGAGAACCTCCTGCCTTACGCCTTTGGAGTAGTTGGGATTGCAGGCATGTGCCACTGTGCCTGGCTACAAATTATGTTTACTGTGGACATACTGTCAGCCCTTTCCTGCACTGGGAGCTCAGTACATTCCTGTAAGCATCAGTAAACAGAAGGAGAAATAGTAATTTCTATGCTAACTTAACAGTTGGGGAGAGCTGGGTTCAGATAATCACTCTCATGTAACCATCTAATGTTCAGTAAGGGGATGCTGGGTCTTTCTGAATTTGTGTGTGTAGGGGTGTGTGTGTGTGTGGTGCCAGGGGTAGAACTCAGAGCCTTGCACATCCCATGCCGGGGCAGGATTCTTGGCCTCAGACATTCTTCTCAATCATCCTTGAGGATAGGAATGCCCCAGCTGCCATAGCTCAGACTCACCTTCCAGGATTCGTCCTTCATCTGTCCGACACACACAGGTATCTGGGCTCAAGACATCTTCAATTGTCATCTAGGAGATGGGTGAAGGGAATGAGAGATGTTTAGAGAGTTAATGGGCCCTGGGTGAGGAAGGGTCCTTAATCTGTGGGCTTTGTACCTTGGTGTTGTAATACTGGCCACCCTTGTGCAGCTTGTCCACAAACCGCACACGCAGGTCCCTGTGTAACCAGTGCTGAGTCATGGGGGCTGATTTCTTATTCTTGGCTGCAGGCCAATCCTTCCTGTGGAGAGAGGGCCAACACCAGCCTTAGATCTTTATCATATACATGTTCCAGCCACCCTACCTTTGCCTATGCTGTGAAACCCATTCATACTACTGTTGCTAGTTGTATCTCTGCAACCTCCTTGCACCAGAACCCTTCTCTGTCTGCTAAAGCCTCCCCACAACCCTGCCTTCTTCCTTCTCCCCAGATGCCCAGGGTCCCACCGGTCTGGAGGGTGTTTCCGCTTCCTCTCTGAATCTTCCCACCGGACATGGAGGTCTTGATTCTGGAGGGCCTTCCACGATGAAGTTGTTCCATTCTGTTGTCCCAGTGAAGTTCTGCTCACCTGGCCTGTTCAAGGAGGCGTAGGGAAAGCCAGAAAGAGCCTCAGTGTCTTACTTTTTTTTTTTTTTTGCTGGTAGTGGGGAGTGAAACCCTGGGTGCTTTACCACTGAGCTACATTCCCCATCCTTTTCAAAATATTTTTTTGAGACAGGGTCTTGCTAAGTTGCTAAGGCTGGTCTTAAACTTGTGATCCTACTGCCTCAGCCTCTTGAGAAGCTTGGATTATAAATGTAAACCACTGCACCTGACTCTTTTTCTAAAAAATATTTTTTAGTTATACATGGACACAGTGTCTTTATTTTGTTTACTTATTTTTATGTGGTGCTGAGGATCGAACCCAGTGCCTCACACATGTGAGACGAGCACTCTGCCACTGAGCCAAAACCTCAGCCCTGCACCTGACTCTTACTGCCCTTTCCTTCCAAGGCCACATCTCACCCTAAGGCCATCTCTCATCTGCCAAAGCACCCCTCTCCCCATCATGCCTTTGCCAGGGCTATGAGAATACTTTCCCCCTTCTGATTCATGGTTTTGGCCTCCTTCAGGAAGCTTCTCTCAACCACCCAGTTCATGCCAAGTGCTCACCAGAAGTAGCCACCTAGTGTATACTACAGAGCCCTGGAGAACTATCTTTACCTGTCTGCCAAATCCCTCCTACTTCATGCCTTCACCTGGGCTACACTTCTGGCCTCCTTTTGGTCACACCCTAACTGTAGGTATCCTTCCCTAGCAAAAGAGAGGGACATCATCCCAAATAGACAAGGACCTCCCAAGGTAGGAATTGTTTTCCACACCCATTTGTTCCCCCTTAGGGAGAGTCCAAAGACCCAGGGATATTAGATCAATCTTTCTTCAATCACACTGAATAAACTGAGCTGGGGCTGTTGCTCAGTGGTAAAATGAGTGCTTAGCATGCAGGAGGCCCTGGGTTCCATCCCAGCAACAACAAACAAAAATATGAATAAACTCCTGATGTCCTGACCTCTGACCAGAAGTAAAACCAGCCAGGCAGACCACTACCCATGGCCCCTGCAGATCAAAAACCCACCCAAGACAGGCCTTGTCCTCCTCCAGTGTTCCTTCAAATCCCCCAGCTATGAAAATGGCTCACTTACCAAGATGCAGGGAGTTTCTGTCAAACTCCTGCTGAGAAACAGGCCGCAAACGGTACTCACTAACAGTCACCATGCGGTTGCCCACTGCTAAACGGACCATGGCCCGCACATTGTCAGGATCCAGTCCTTCCACCTAGAATCAGGGCAAGAAGACGACAGAGAGGAGTTGAGTAGATTCCATCCACATTCCTAGGACCAAGCTGTTCACTCCTTACCTCTAATAGGCCTGAGCCCTGTGTCTCTCTCCCACTAGACTATGACCCCTGAGGGCTGAGAGCAAGTCTGGTTCCTCTGCCTCTTCTAAGATATGTCCCCTAAGAATTGGGACCAGGCTGGGTTCCGGTGTCTGTCTCAGCAGACTGTATGGCTCAAATATTATTTAAGCATTTAAATCTTCAAGTACCCTGTGACATTAGACATTTCTCTCTCTTCTTTATTTGGGAACTGAGGCTCATAAAAACCTATCAAATGAGTTATGTAGTGAGGCAATGGATGGAGGCCTAAAAGACTAAGACTCTGAGCCTTTCTACTCCAAACACAATTCTTCCTCCCTTTGGCCCTCAAATCTATCTTCCCTGCTTGAGCTCCAGGGATATCTTGGTTCCTTACCTTTCCATAGAGGCCTCGGTGAGGGCCAGAAAGGACCACCACAGCTCCTCCAGGCACGAGCCCTTGAGGCTGGTCTTCCTTATCTTTTTCTTGCTCCCCATCTGGCCTCAGTAGGCTGTCAGAGCCAGCAGAGGCCAAGGCCTGGGCCTCAGTCAAGTTTGCACCCAGCCCTAACCCCTTGGGCCTCAGTGAGTTGACACGGGGCTTCACTACTCTGTAGAAAGGAATACAGGCTTGTGGGGGGATGCAATAGTCTTTAGTGCCTCATTCTACTTCCCATCATCCAAACCCACTCCATCAATATTATCAACAACATCATTTCCAACCTCACATTAGGACTAGAGTTTTTGTGGTACCAGGGCCTTGCACATGCTAGGCAAGTGCTCTAAAGCTGAGCTATATCCCCAAGCCCTTATCTTTATTTTTATTTATTTAATGGTACTAGGGATTGATCCCAGAGCCTCATGCATGACAGGCAAATGCTCTACTACTGAGCTATACCTCCAGCTCTAGGAATTTTTTCGGGTTTTTAAAATAGCTTTTATTTTTTAAAAGTTAATATGTGCATTACAAGACCTAGGAATTTTTTGACATATAAAAATGGCAATTTCTTTTTTTTTTCTTTTTTGTGGTGCTAGGGATTGAATCTAGGGCCTCACACAGGTTAAGCACATGCTCTATCACTGAAATACACTCCTAGCACTCAAAATGGCATTTTCATTTGATTCAACCTAATAACATAGTGCATATACCATCTATTACCTAGTATCTATAGTGGGGTCCAAGTCAGGTCCTTGTAACCAAATACACTAATAGTTCTACAGGGGAAATCATATGAATATGCATACCAAGCAGGGGAAGCAGGCCTATCAAATGTTTAGCACTAATTCTAATCATCTGACCGCCAAATGGGAGTTTATGAAAAAAAAATGTTTGGTTTTCAGAATTCTTTGGAGTTTGCAATTGCAAGGAAGGGATTATAAATTTGTGTGACAGTAGCAAATGTTTAGTCTATGCTTACTGTGGGCCAGGCCTACTGTATGTGTTTCATGAATATAATTTCATCTAACTCTCAAAATGGACTTGTGAAGTCAGTACTATTACCCTACTTTTCAGATGAGGAAACTGATGCTGAGAAGTGAACTTTTCATTATTAGAATCTATTTATGGAGTTTTGAAGGGAAATAGGAAACTGAAAGAGAAGGGACTACTTAGAACTGGTTGGAGTAATAATGTATCTTCCCTCCCTGCCTGGATAGTTCTGGGTTGGCAGCAACTATGGGGGTCTTTTTGTTCACAGTCTATCCATGGATCCCCTTACCTCTACCCCATAACTCACTGATTGAAAGTGCGGCCGATGCCCTCACCAGGTTTCCAGCCCATTCCCCGCAGCATGGCCAGCCCATAGGCCTCGACAGGGACTGCCTCATAATCAGCTTCCTCTGGCACCTACATGTTCAGGCAGAGGAAGGAGATCAGGCTTTGCTTATGGTTGACCCTCTGTTGGAAATGTACTTGCTGTCACCCACTGGGTGACCCTATATTCTTCTAGCTTTTGACCAGTCATCTCAGGGCAGTGTTTTTTTTTTAATTGAGCCAGGGGCACTCAACCACTGAGCCACATCCCCAGCCCTTATTTATATTTTATTCAGAGACAGGGTCTCACTGAGTTAACGCCTTGCTAAATTGACAAGGCTGGCCTTGAACTTGCAATCCTTCTGCCTCAGCCTCCCAAGCTGCTGGGATTATAGACATGCACCACCACACCTGGCCTCAGGGCAGAGTTTTGATTTCCTCTTACATTACTGTTCCTCTATGTTCAGTCCTTCAACAAATATTTGCAAAGCACCTATTCTGTGGCAAGTACTAATCTACTTGGCAAGTGCTGAGAGGAAGCAGTGAAAAAAACAGACAAAATTCTCTGCCTTTCTGGGGCTTATTTTCTAGTTGTCAAATCATACAATGAATTAAATTCAGAAAGCGTGATATATCATATCAGGTGGTAAGAAATTTTGAGGGGGGTACTGGGGATTACTTTACCACTAAGCCACATCCTCAGCCCTTTCTATTTTTTGAGATAGAGTCTCACTAAGTTGCTGAGGGTCTCCCCAAGTTGCCAAAGCTAGCCTTGAGCTTGTGATCTTCCTGCCTCAGCTTCCTGAGTCAGTGGGATTACAGACCTATGTCAATTCTCCTGGCTTTTAGGTGGTGATGAGTTTTATGAAGAAAAATTAAAGTAGTGCCGGGTGCAATGGTGTTTCCACTACTTTCCCTGTTGTTTTGGCTACTCAGGAGGCTGAGGCAGGAGGATTACTTGAGCTCAGAAGTTTGAGGTCAGCCTGGGCAACATAGCAAGATGCAGTCTCCAACAAACAAACAAAGGCAGGTTAAGGGGATGCAGAGAAACATAGAGGGAATCCCATTGAGGTGACATTTAAGCAGATATGGGAAATAACAGAAAGAGCCATGAGAATATGAGAAGTGTTCCAAGCAGAGAGAACAATTAAGAGTGTAGGCCCTGAGGCAGGGCAAGATTTGATATGTGTGATGAGTATCATGAAACTCAATGTGACTGAAACAGATGTGGAGGCGGAAAAGAGATGGTTAAGAGATTGATGAGGAGAACTGAGCAGGAGACAGAGGGCCTTGAGTCAGGTGGAAACCACAAGAGGGACCCGTGAGGGGGTTACTGCAATAGTCTAGATAAGAGATGCTGGTGCCTCAGCCCAGCGTGTTGGTAGTGGTGATGATGATAAGTGATCAGATTCTAGATGTACTTTGAAAAGGGAGATGAGGGGGTTGGGCTGACAGACTATATATGGGGTATGAAATAAAGGGGGAAGTCAAGGATGACTCCAAGATTATTTTTTGTACTAGGGATTGAACCTAAGGGTGCTTTACCACTGACCTAAATCTCCAGTCCTTTTTACTTTTCATTTATTTTATTTTAATTAATTATTTGTTTTGTACTAGGGATTAAACTCAGGGGCACCCTACCATGGAGCTACATCCCTGGTCTTTTGTATCTTTGAATTTTGAGACAGGGACTGGAGTTTTTGTGGTACCAGGGCCTTGTACATGCTAGGCAAGTGCTCTAATGCTGAGCTATATCCCCAATTCCCTAAGTTACTGAGGCTGGCCTCAAACATGTGATCTTCCTGCCTCAGGCTCCTGAGTTACTGGGATTACAGGTAGGTACCACAACTCCTAGTAAGGTCAAGAATTTTGTCATTGTTACTTGGGATGGAGCGCAGGGGCACTTTATCACTGAGCTACATTCATAGCCCTTTTCTATTTTTATTTTGAAATAGGGTCTCATGAAGTTACTGACAGCCTCAGTAAATTGCTGGGGCTGGCCTTGAACTTGTACCCCTCCTGTCTCAGCCTCCCAAGTTGCTAGAATTACAGATGTGTGCCACACCTGGCTACATCAAGATTTTTAAGCTGAGATAAAGGATGAATAGAACTGTGATCAATTTGAGACACAGAAAGTTTTAGGAAGAGGCTTTTAGAGAAATGAAGCCAAACCTGGAACAGGAAAAAGAGTAAAGCGAGGGTTGCAGAGATAGATCAGTGGTAGAGCCCTTGCTTAGCATGAGGAAGGTCCTAGGTTCTATCCCCTGCATGGAAAAGAAAAAGAAAAAGAAAAGAAGTGAAGTGAAATAGTGAGATTCTTTTTTTTTAAAGATAAAAAAACAAAGCACATCTGAAGGTTGATAAGAATAGTCCAACCAAAAGAGTGGTTCAAAGCTGTAGGAATAGGCAACAAAGAATCATTGCAAAAAATATGAATTAAGAAGTAAAAAGTTAGCCGGGCGCGGTGGCTCACGCTTGTAATCCCAGCACTTAGGGAGGCTGAGACAGGAGAATCGCGAGTTCAAAGCCAGCCTCAGCAACGGCGAGGCACTAAGCAACTCAGTGAGACCCTGTCTCTACATAAAACACAAAATAGGGCTGGGGATGTGGCTCAGTGGTCGAGTGCCCCTGAGTTCAATCCCCAGTACC
>CM053417.1:84328307-84346739 GCA_028644305.1 Xerus rutilus | reverse complement strand
TGTCTCTACATAAAACACAAAATAGGGCTGGGGATGTGGCTCAGGGGTCGAGTGCCCCTGAGTTCAATCCCTGATACCAAAAAAAAAAAAAAAAAAAAAGAAGTAAAAAGTTGGGTCTATGCCAGGCAGTGGTGTATGCCTGTAATCCCAGTGACTTGGGAGGCTGAAGTAGAAGGATCACAAGCTTGAGGCCAGCCTCACCAACTCAGTTAGACTCTGTCTCAAAAAACAAAATAAAATAAAAGGACTGGGGACATAGCACAGTGGCAAAGCTGCCCTGGGTTCAATCTCTAGCACCAAAAAAAGAAAAGAAAGTTGGGTCCATGGGTATGAAAGACAGACTTTGGTTACTTCCATGGATACACTTCTCATCTCTCTTGTTGTCACCTCCCACTGTCCCTCCTTCAATCCATTACAATTGCCTCAGAGGCACAAGTTACTTCACTGGTGAACACACACCACATTTGTTTCCTCTCACTGTGCCGTTGCTTGTGCTGTTGATTCCATTAAGAGTACTCCCTGGGCTGGGCACAGTGGCCCATGCCCATAATCCCAGCAGCTCAGGAGGCTGATGCAGGAGGATCATAAATTCAAGGTCAGGCTCAGCAACTTAGCAAGGCCCTAAGCAACTCAGTGAGACTCTGTCTCTAAAGAAAACATAAAAAAATGGCCAGAGATGTGGCTCAGTGGTAGAGCACCCCAGAGTTCAATAAAAAGTACTCCCTGGGCTCTTCTGTCTCTCACTAAATCCTATCTTTTCAGGCCTCCCTCTTTCCATTGTGGTGGCATCCTCATCATCTCTATCATGGACTATCAGTCCCCTTGCTTCCACCTTCACTTATAAGTCTACTCTATTCACAGCAGCCAGAGGGATCCTATCACATCATAAGTCACAACCCTTTCCTGCTCAGGGCCTGCCTATGGCTTTCATCTCACTTAGAGTAAAACCCAACGTCCTCACCCTCGCTAAGGCCCTGCTTGGTCTAGCCCCCTCTGCCTTCATCTACTGTCACTCATCCCACTCTAGCTGCACTGATTTGCTTGGTTTTTCTCAAACACTCCAGGCCAAAAAGAAAAAAGAAAAAGAAAAAAAAAGAAAGGAGAGTGAGAAAAAAACCAAACACAAAAATCACTCCAGGCAGCATGTGCCCTTATGGCCTTTACATTTCCGATTCCCTTTGCTCTCCATCTTATTCAGATATTCCCAGAATTCAAGTACTTTTTTCACACCCTAGTATCTATTCATTTATGCTTCCAGAAAGAATGGAAGGAGGAAAGGATGGGAAGAAGTCTTCTGGGACACACACAGATTTCCCCTGCTACATTCAGGGTGGCAAGCCTGGCAGACAGGGCAGAGAGGCTGGCAGGAGGGGGGCAAGGGGCAGCTCACTGTCTCAGCCTGGGGTTCGCTGTCTGCCCCTTCCCCTTTGGGGGTGCATCCTTTCTGGATCATGGGGATAGCAAGCGTGGGGTCGACACCCGCATTCTCTCTCTCCTCCAGAGACTTCTTGGATTCTAAGGAAGAATGGGAGGGAGCAATGAGGTCCCACCCTATCCTTCCACCTTCCTCCCCTTTTCCTTCACTGGCACAGGGCAAAGGCGGGAGGTCACTCACCCTCAATGAGTTCCTTCACTGCCTGGGACAGCACTCCATCCATCAAGGCCTCAGTATCTTTGGATGGCCCAGTCATCTGGGCCAGTGGCTGCCTGCGACAGCCATTCTGGATCAATGGGATGACCAGCTCTTTGGGGGCCTCTGGGGGGTTCACACTGATGTGGACACAGGAGTGAGATTGGGAAAGTAGTATTATCAGTGAGTTCTGAGTCATACTCCTCATTCAGAGAAATACAAGAGTCAAACTCTGTCCCAACCCCATGAACCATGCCCTTCTTTCTGCTTTCTGTCTCTCTAGTTATGTCTCTGAGAGTGCATTGATTGGATTCTTTCCCACAGTTCTCCCAATTCTTAAATATCAGTGTCTTCCAGGAGTTATTCCTATATTCTCACTGATTCTTTTCTGGAGGTCTCTCTCAGGCACTTTGGAGTCTCCTTTACTAAGCTGAAGACGGCCTCCCTGAACCTGAATCTGCAGCTCCATCTCATTCTCCAAATGGGAGACAGGCCCCAATATTTCAGTTGAGTCACTAGGTGCCCTGCTATGTTCCCCTCCTTTCCCTTTCTCAGAAAGCCCATACCGCAGTATCCTCATGTTCTAAAATTCTCCCTCCTAGTAACGTATCAACTCTTCTCAATTCCCTGGGCCATCAAGCCCAATTTTCCCACCTCTCCTAGAATCCCATCCCCCTTCTCGCCTCCATCAATTTACTCAGGATGTGTTTAAGGACTTTCAGGTCACTGTAACCAGGACAATCAACTCAGATTCCACCCTCTCGCTTGCGCCCACCGCACAGATTTCCACGGGGTCAAAGACGCCGCAGCGATTCACCTCTGCAGCTCCCTGTCTTCCACGGTCTTCAAGAAATCCTTCTCTGGGGCCGACCCCTCGCCATCTTTCGGGTCCGCAAGACGCCTCCGGGTGGACGTGCGAGTGAAGCCGAATGAAATTGGAGCAGTTGAAGCTGCAGCTTGCTGCAAAACATCGTCTTCTGTGTCGGCCATCTTACCCGGGTTCCCAGGTTGGCGCACTGCTTGCTGGGAAGTTTAGTTCGGATTCAGTTCACTAGCGGCCAGCCGATGAGTAGTAGAACTACCTTTCCCATACAACAGTGCGGCATCGTCAGGCTAAGGCCGACACAGGGCCGTGGGAAGCAATCGTCACTCTCTTACGCTTCACAGGCGCAAGCCGAGCCTAACCTATAAGGAAATGTTCTTCAGGAAGGTAGTTCTAGTGGAAGATCGATTTATCCTTTCCAGGTATTGATTCTTTTCACTGTTTGACAAGTATTTACTATTGTGTGCACATTACTGTGCCCTATTGATTTAGAAAGTATAGAGAAAATAAATCATTAACAAACAATTCCGCCGGGTGCAGTGGCGCAGGCCTGTAATCCCAGCACTTTGGGAGGCTGAGACGGGAGAATCGCGGGTTCAAAGCCAGCCTCAGTAACGGCGAGGCGCTAAGCAACTCAGTGAGACCCTGTCTCTACATAAAACACTAAATAGGGCTGGGGATGTGGCTCAGTGGTCGAGTGCCCCTGAGTTTAATCCCTGGTACCAAAAAAAAAAAAAAAAGAAAAAGAAAAGGACAATCTCAGATCGGGCACAGTGGCACAAGTCTGTAATCCCAGAAGGCTGAGGCAGGAGGACTGCAAGTTCAAGACCCACCTCAGCACCTTAGTGAGACCCTGTCTCAAAAAAATAAAATAAAAATAAAAAAGACGTGGGCATGTGGCTCAGTGGTTAAACACCCCCGGGTTTAATCCCCAGTACTAAAAGAAAGAAATGCCCAAGGCCCTGGGTTGTTGGATTCCCTAGGTCAGCAAAACAAAACAAAACAAAACAAAAAAGCTGGGCACAGTGGCCCAGGCCTGGAATTCCAGGTAATCTAGAGGCAGGAGATGAAAAACTTGAAGCCAATCTGAGCAAATTGGTGAGACTATGTCTCAAAATGAAAAAAAAATAAAGCCTGAGAATGTAGCTCAGTGGTAAAGCACCCCTGGGTTCTATTCCCAGTACTGAATAAAACCCAAAAAAACAAGAAAGAAAAAATCAGGGTTGGGCTGGAGATGTAGCTTAGTGGTAGAGAACTTTCCTATTATGGGCAAGGCCCTAGGTTCCAACTCCAGCCCTGCAAAACAAAGACAAAAAATCAAAACACACAAAAAACCCAAAACTCAGCAGCATTTGCATAGAATAATAAATAATAGATATATAAATGGAACCCACTAATGCCAAATTTTTTTTATTGTTATTAGAGATTGAGCTCAGGGGCACTCAACCACTGAGCCACATCCCCAGCCCTATTTTGTGTTTTTTATGTAGAGACAGGGTCTCACTGAGTTGCTTAGCACCTCGCCGTTGCTGAGGCTGGCTTTGAACTTGCGATTCTCCTGTCTCAGCCTCCCTAAGTGCTGGGATTACAGGCTTGCGCCACCGTGCCTGGCTTAATGCCAAAATTTAATACATACTGGATTAAATATAAAGCACTGGATTCAAATTGAAATAAAATGTGTCTTTTCTGTAGGGTCTGTAGTCCAGCGGGAGACACTGACTTATTTTGCAGTTTAAGGGATCCAATCCAGTGCCTCCCATGTGCTAGGCAAGCGCTCTACCACAGAGCTACATTGCCAGCATGGAAAAGTCATATTTAAACAGATATTTAGAAAATATAGTAGTAGTAAAGATTATGAGAGCCAGCTCCTAGGATTTCAAAGATTAATGACACATATTTCTCATATGTAGGACTTTAAGAATTTGCAGTGCTGGGGGTCAATCCAGGGTCTTGGGAATTTGAGGCAAGCACTGCATCACAGAGCCACATCCCCAAACTTACGAATTTCTAGAGCAGAAAAGAGATACTCAAATAGTCAAGAGCAAGAATTCTATAATTCTCCTACAAATTCATTCCAAGAAAATAGTGGAAGATGTGCAAAATGATTTTCATATGAGTCATCATTTTATTATCTATTGTGGCAAAAGCTTGAAAACCTCTTAAATGATCAGCAGAATAGGATGTGTAAATGAATTATGATAGCACACTCCTTGGATGAAAGGAATAGGTTAGATCATTTCAATGTGAATATATAAATACAGTTAAATAAATGGGAACACAAATAAGCCAAACCCAAAAAACCAAAGGCCAAATGTTTTCTCTGATGAGCGCATGCTGATCCATAATGGGCAGGTAAGGAAGAATGAAAGAACTTAGAATTGGGCAGAGGGGAATGAGGGGAGGGGTGAGGGTGGAGAGGTGGGAAGGACTGTGGAATGAGATGGACAATATTACTCTATGTACATGTATGATTACATGACTGGTGTGACTCTGCACCATGTACCACAAGAGGGATGACACATTTGTGTACAATGTGTCAAAATGCATTCTACTGTCATGTATACTAATTAGAACAAATTGTAAAAATCATTAAGTAAAAATTAAAAGTGAAAAAAATAAATTGGGGACACAGTCGCACTGTTTTGGTAAATAGAATGCTGGTTCAGAATGGTCTTAGAAACAGCCTATTGATCTATCAATTCCACAGCCATGTTTCTCATGGCCTAGAAAGGTCTGTAGATCTCAATGTCAAAGCCACTGTGGTTTTCATTCTGTTTGTGGGGTAGGACGAAGGAGCAAGAGAGAGGTGTGCTGGGGATTGCACTCAAGAACACTCTATACCTGAGCTACAAACACAGCCTTTTTTTTTTTTTTTTTCGGTACCAGAGTTTGAACCAAGAGGGGCTTTACCACTAATCCACATCCCTAGCCCTTTTTAATTTTTTTTTTTTGAGACAGGGTCTTGCTAAGTTGCTCAGGCTGGCTGAAATTGTGATCCTCCTGCCTCAGCTTCCCAAGCCTAGCCCCAGCCCCTTTTATATCTTATTTTGTTTATTTATTTATTTTGGTACTGGGGATTGAACCTAGGGTCCCTTAACCACTGAGCCACATTCTCAGCCCCTTTTTCATTTTATTTCAAGACACAATCTTGAAAAGTTGCTTAGGGCCTCACTAAGTTGCTGAGGCTGGCTTTTTGAACTCATGCCTCAGATTCCCAAGTCTCTGGGATTACAGGCATGTGACACTGCACCCAGCATAAATCTTATTTTGAGACAGAGTTTCACTAAGTTACCAAAGCTGGCTTCGAATATAGAATCCTTCTGGCTCAGCCTCCCAAGTAGCTATGATTACAGGTGTGTACCACTGTGATTTTCAATATATAATGATAAAATTCCTTAATATTTTATTTAGAAATAATTTTAGATTTAAAGATTGCAAAAATACCGTGGAATGCTCCAATATACACTTTATCTAGATCACCACATTTCATATAACAATAGTATAATTATCAAATCATGAAATTAACATTGGTGCAATACTGTTTTTTTTTATTTTATTTTTTTAGTTGTTGATGGACACAATGTCTTTATTTTATTGCTTTGTATGTGGTGCTGAGGATCGAACCCAGGGCCTCACGCATGCGAGGCAAGCGCTCTACCGCTGAGCTACAATCCCAGCCCGGTGCAATACTGTTAACTAAACTGTAGGCCATTTTCTCTTCCAGGATCAAATCTAAGATCTCAACTAATACAATGTAATTATATGCTTCCTTTGTCTTCTCTACTCTGAGTCTTCAGTTTTCTTTGTGTTTCATGACCTTAACATTTTGAAAAGTACAGGTGGGTTATTTTTATTTATTTATTTATTTATTTTGGTACTGAAGATTGAACTCAGGGATACTCAACCACTGAGCCACATCCCCAGCCCTATTTTGTGTTTTATATAGAGACAGGGTCTCACTGAGTTGCTTAGTGCCTCGCCCTTGCTGAGGCTGGCTTTGAACTTGCGATTCTCCTATCTCAGCCTCCCTAAGTGCTGGGATTCTAGGCTTGCACCACCGTGCCCGGCTCAGGTGAGTTATTGTGTAGAACATTCCTTAGTATTGGTTGTTCTGATGATTTCTCCCAACTAGACTGAGATTATGAGGTTTTGGCAAGAATGTCATGGAGGTGATGTGCCCTTCTAATCACATACTGAGGTTTTATGTTTTTTCTGTGGTTTATTAATTTTTATTTATTTATTTAAAATTTTTATTTATTAATTCATTTTTGCAGTGCTGACAATCTATACTAGGTCTTTCTGTTTGTAAAGGAAGCATTCTACCACTGTGCTACACCCCCAGTCTTTTTTACAATTTATTTTTATATTTATGTTGTACTAAGAATTGAACCCAGAACACTTTACCACAGAGCTATATCCACAGCCTATTTTATTATTTTGAGACAAGATGTCTCACTAAATTGCTAAGGCTGGTCTTGAACTTATGATCCTCCTGCCTCAGCCTTCCCAGGTGCTGGGATTACAGACATGCACTACCACACACAGCCCAAGGTACTCTTATGGGATTTTGGGAAATACAGGAATTAAAAGTGTGGTTAAAAATGCAAACACATGGGCTGGGATTGTAGCTCAGTGGTAGAGCGCTTGCCTCACATGTGTGAGGTGCTGGGTTCAATCCTCAGCACCACATAAAAAATAAATAAATAAAATAAAGATATTGTGTCCATCTGCAAAAAAAAAAATTTTTTTTAAATGCAAACAGCTGGGAGGCTAAAGCAGGAGGATCATTAGTTCAAGGCCAGCCTCAGCTACTTAGCGAGACCCTGTCTCAAAATTAAAAAAAATTTTTTTAAAGGCTGGAGAGGTGTCTTAGTGGTAAAGTGCCTTTGGGTTCAGTTCCCAGTACCAAAAAAAAAAGTAACGTATGAAAAATATGCAGTCAGTATCCTCAACATGCAAAGAGTTCCTGCAGTTCAAAACTATAAAAGGTAACCATTCTTCCACTGAAAAAATGAGCAATGAACATAATTAAGTGATTTGCAGTAAAAAATACAAGTAGCCATTAAGCACATGTAAAAAGTTTAATCTCAGCCAGGCGCGGTGGCTCAAGCCTGTAATCCCAGCACTTAGGGAGGCTGAGACAGGAGAATCGCGAGTTCAAAGCCAGCCTCAGCAATGGCAAGGCGCTAAGCTACTCAGTGAGACCCTGTCTCTACATAAAACACAAAATAGGGCTGGGGATGTGGTTCAGTGGTCGAGTACCCCTGAGTTCAATCCCCAGTACCAAAAAAAAAAAATTTTAATCTCTAATGGGGCATGGTGTGTCACACCTGTGATCCCAGTTACTTAGGAGGCTGAGGTTGAAGGATTGCAAGTTCAAGCCCGGCCAGGGTAACTTAGTGAGACCTTGTCTTAAAGAGTAAAAAGGAGCCAGGTGCAGTAGTGCATACCTGTAATCTTAGCGGCTTGGGAGGTTGAAGAAAGAGGGTCACAAGTTCAAAGTTATCCTCAGCAACTTAGTGAGGCCCTAAGCCCCTGTCTCTAAATTAAAAATATATATATATATAGCCTGGTGGGCATGGTGGTGCACTCCTGTAATCCCAGCACTTAGGGAGGCTAGGAGAATGGCAAGTTCAAAGCCAGCCTCAGCAATGGCGAAGCACTAAACATCTCAATGAGACCCTGTCTCTACATAAAACACAAAATAGGGCTGGGGATGTGGCTCAGTGGTTCATTACCCCTGAGTTCAATCCCCAGTACCAAAAACAAAAAAAACAAAAACCAAATGGCTGGGGATGAGGTTCAGTGGTTAAGCACTTCTGGATTCAATCCCTTGTACAAAAAACAAACAAATGGATGGATGGATGGATAGATATATGAATAGATAGGACTATAAATGTAACTCAGTAGGGTAGGTACAGTGTTCCTGGGTCCAATTGGCAATACCACACAAAAATGCACATATGCACGCACACACACACGAGATTCTTTTTTTTTTTTTTTTGCACCAAGGATTGAACTCAGGGGTACTCTACCACTGGGCCATATCCCCAGCCCTATTTTGTGTTTTATGTAGAGACAGGGTCTCACCGAATTGCTTAGCGCCTCGCCGTTGCTGAGGCTGGTTTTGAACTCGTGATTCTCCTGTCTCAGCCTCCCAAAGTGCTAGGATTACAGGCGTGAGCCACCACGCCCGGCTCACACATGAGATTCTTAACCTCACTACTAAAGCAACGCAAATAAATGAATAGTGAAATGCTATTATTCAGTAAATACATCAGTAAAGGCCAGTAGTCAAAACAGCAAATACTTATTTGGTAGTACCTCTCACTACTTTAAGCACTTTTGTCCTCCAGGGGACTCTGAAATAGGAACAATTTTTTAAAAATTTTTTTTGGTACTGGGGATTGAACTCAGGGGCACTCGACCACTGAGCCACATCCCCAGCCCTATTTTGTGTTTTATGTAGAGACAGGGTCTCACTGAGTTGCTTAGCTCCTCGCCATTGCTGAGACTGGCTTTGAACTCGCGATTCTCCTGTCTCAGCCTCCCAAAGTGCTGGGATTACAAGCGTGAGCCCCCATGCCTGGCTAAATAGGAACAATTTTTAAATTCGCTTTACAGATGGGTGACTCTGTCTCAGAGAGACTGAGTTGGCCAAGGACTCAAATAGTAAGTACCATAGATCACATCCAGAGTTGCTAATAATGGAATAGAGTAGACATTTTTATACATTGTGGATAGGGACACAAAATTACTCAAACTTGCTCTGCTTCCTGACTGCCATACCCTGAACTTCTTTCCTCTTCCATAATGTTCTGTCTCATTTCAGGCCCAAAGCAATGGAGTCAGACAACTATGGAATGTGACCATGAGCAAAATAAACTTTTCCTCTTCTAATAAAAAATGGTTCAACATTTATTAGATACAATATAAGATATATAACTTTTCTGACCCAATGATTCCACTTTTTTTTGTTGTTGTTACTGGGGATTGAACTCAGGGGTACTCGACCACCGAGCCACATCCCCAGCCCTATTTTGTTTTTTATGTAGAGACAGGGTCTCACTGAGTTGCTTAGCACCTTGCTGTTGCTGAGGCTGGCTTTGAACTCACGATTCTCCTGTCTCAGGCTCCCAAAGTGCTGGGATTACAGGCATGTGCCACCGTGCCCAGCTGCCAATTCTCTTGAGTTCCAGAAACATCTTGAGGAACTCAAGATAGATGTCTTGGACCCAGAATAACTCAAGTAAGAATTGGAAAAGAGAAATGGAAGTCATTCTGCTAGACAATTGAAGGGCTTGTGGAGGAATTCACCTATGATGTTTTGCTGCAACTCAGTTGTTCTCAGGATCACACTGAGGAAAACACCGTCTTTGCCCCCAGGGCACAAGGTTTTGCCACTGAAATTGCTCAGAACTGAGAAGGCTATAAAAAAGCAGTTCACACCAGGCCATTTAGAAATCATTTCATCTCACCAGGTGCCATAGGTCACACCTGTAATCCCATCTACTCTGGTGGTTGAAGGTAAGAGGATCAGAAGTTCCAGGCCAGCCTCCGCAATTTAGGGTGACCTTGGGTCAAAAATAAATAGGGCTTGTTGTATAACTCAGTGGTAGAGCACTTTTGACTTAAATCCACAGTAATACTCCCACCAGAGCAAGCAGTTCTCATCAGTGTTCAGGACAAAAGAGAAAGGAGCCACCAACGGAGGAGAGAACAGAGAAGAGAAAGGAGCTGGCAGTTGAGAAAAAAAGAGGAAGTAGTCAATAAAAAAAAAAAGAGAAAACTTATAGTGGGAAAAATGCTGACTAAAGTTATTTGAGAAGAACTTATGCCTGGAATAGGAACAAATGATATGATGTCTTCTAATTTACCATGCCAATAAATACTCTCTTTTTTTTGGTACTGGAGATTGAACTCAGGGGCACTCGACCACTAAGCCACATCCCCAGCCCTATTTTGTGTTTTATGTAGAGACAGGGTCTCACTGAGTTGCTTAGTGCCTCGCCCTTGCTGAGGCTGGCTTTGAACTCACGATTCTCCTGTCTCAGCCTCCCTAAGTGTTGGGTTTAGAGGCGTGAGCCTCCGCACCCAGCTCAATAAATACTCTTAACAAAAAACTCACAAGGAGGATAAGATGATAAAGCAGCCAACAAATTAATATAAGTGGTGAAACAGCTATGTAACCTAGACCTGGAACAGCTCTTACCACAGCTGTTACTCAAATGGGCCACAAATACCACAGTGCTTTGGTCAAATGTATGTTCTTGTGCAACTAAAGGACATTCAGAAGGACATCTTTCTAGCCAAATAATCAGGAGGTGAACTTATCATTCCCTTCTAATTAACTGGTTTAAAGACTATTAGTCGGGTCCAATATGGTGGTGTACATGTGTAATCCCAGATACTGGACAGGATCAGGAAGGAGGATCCTAAGTTTGAGACCAGCCTGGAAAACTTGGCAAGTCCCTTTCTCAAAATAAAAAATAAAAAGTTTGGGGATGTAGCTCAGTGGTAGAATGGCCATAGGTTCAATCCCCATTACCAAAATGACAAATTCAACAAAACAAAAGAGATTACTAGTAGGGTCTAGTTTCTTGGTTCTTAGTATTGTTAAACAATTTTATAAATAAATTGCTATTTTTTGAAGGGTGAATGATGATGATTGAACCCAGGACCTTGTCCTCTTGTCACTGAGCTCCACCTCCAGCCACTGTAAATAAATTTCTTTTGGTTCTGATAATCTTGGACGGAGCTAGGGATGGAGCTCAGTGGTGTAGTGCTTGCCTGGCATGTACAAGACCCTGGGTTCAATCCCCAGCACCACAAAAAATATATTGCAGGGGCTGAGGGTGTAGCTCATTGGTAGAACACATGCTTCCCGTGTGTGAGGCCCTGGGCTCAAGCCCCAGAATGTGTGTGTGTGAACACACACATATACAAACAATCAAAGTTTCCCTGGGCTCAATAACCAGGAACAGGAGAAAAAAATAAGTGAATGTATATTATGCTATTATTTAAAAGGTATAATTCCTTGTGGATTGACAGAAAACAATAGCTAGAATATTTTGTTAAGTCAAAAAAGCAATTTGAGGAATATGCAGGGGACTTTTGTGGAATTATTCACATTCTTTCTAGTCATATTCTTACCTGGAAGGAGTTATACAGGTATTAATTTTACAATTTGTTAAACTGTGCATGTATATTTTAGGCACAATTTTTTCTATTAGCTATATATTACCATTTTTAAATTTAGAGAGGGCTGGGCATGGTGGCAATTCCTGTAAAAATACACACACACACACACACACACATACATGCATGCCTATGTATATACACATATATACATGTATATACATACATATATATATACATATCGGGGAGTAGGACTGGGAGCCAGTCATGGCAGAGCACACCTTTAATCCCAGCTGCTAGGGAGGATGAGGCAGGATGATTGCAAGTTCCAAGCCAGCTTCAGCAACATAGTGAGACCCTGTCTCAAAATAAAAAATAAAAAAAAAACAGCTGAGGATGTGGCTCAGTGGTTAAGCACTCCTAGGTTCAATCCTCATGACCAAAAAAAAAAGGGGTTAGGGTTGTGGCTCATTGGTAGAGCACTTGCCCTTACATGTGTGAGGCACTGGGTTTGATCCTCAGCACCACGTAGTAATAAATGAATAAAAAATAAAGGTCCATCAACAACTAAAAATATTTTTAATAAAAAGGAGGAGGAGAAGAAAATAAAGGAAAAGAGAAGCACTTCTAGAATAGTAGCATGAAGAACTTAGACATTCTTTCCAACAAACTAAACATAAACAGTGAATAGTAGTTTTTTTAAATTTTTTTTAAAATATTTTTTGTAGTTGTAGATGGACACAATGTCTTTATTTTATTGCTTTGTATGTGCTGCTGAGGATCGAACCCAGGGCCTCACGCATGCGGGGCGAGCGCTCTACCGCTGAGCTACAATCCCAGCCCCTTAAATTTTTTTTTAGTTGTAGATGGGCACAAATATCTTTATTTTATTTATTTATTTTTATGTTGGTGCTGAGGATCGAACCCAGTGCATCTCGCATGCAAGGCAAGTGCTCTACCACTGAGCTACAATCTCAGCCCGAATAGTCTGATTTTTTTTTTTTTTTTGGTACTGGAGATTGAACTCAGGGGCACTCGACCACTGAGCCACATCCCCAACCCTATTTTGTGTTTTATGTAGAGACAGGGTCCCACTGAGTTGCTTAGTGCTTCGCCATTGCTGAGGCTGGCTTTGAGCTCAGGATTCTCCTGTCTCAGCCTCCCTAAGTGCTGGGATTACAGGCTTGGGCAACTGCTCCCGGCTCTGAATAGTCTTTTGAAAAGAACAATCATTTAGCTGGGTGTGGTGGCACACACCTGTAATCCTAGTAGCTCAGGAGGCTGAGACAGGACCATCACAGGTTTGAGGCCAGCTTCAACAACATTGTGAGACTGTAAACAACCTATTGAGACCCTGTCTCAAAATTTAAAATAATTTAAAAGGGCTGGGGATATGGCTCAGTGGTTAAGTGCACCCCTGGGTTCAATCCCTGGTAGCAAAAAATAAAATTAGTAGAGGACAGAGGATTTTGAATGTCTCCAACACAAAGAAGCAATAAATGTTAAAGGTGATGGATATACCTATTATCTTGATCTGTAAAGTTTGCATTATTACACTTCATGTACATGTATTGATATAACACACTGTGCTCCATAAATATACAATTATTGTATTAGTTAAATTTTTTAAATGTTTTAAAAATTAGTTGAGGTTAACAGAAGGATATGGTATCAGTACATACAGATCAGATAGCTCAACAGGGAGGAAATGAGAATCTGGTTAAAAGCTAAGTCATGTGGCTAGGGATATAGTTCAGTTGGTGGAGTTCTTGCCTCGCATGCACAAGGCCCTGAGTTCAATACCAAGCACCATCAAAAAAAAAAAACAAAGTTAAATCATCCCAGGGCAACTACACTTATGCTCAAGGCTGAACCTTCTGAAAATTTGATTAAGAATCTGAACAAGCATTTTTCCAGAGAAAATATATGGATGACCTTTATCCACAATGAAAAAATGCTTAAAATCTGTATTAGTTTTCTATTCATCAAATGACCCCATATTTACTGGCCTAAAGCAAATATATTATCTTACAGTTCTAAAGGGTAGAAATTTCAACAGGCTGAAATCAAGCCATCAACAGGGCTGCATTCCTTCTGCAGGTTCTAGGGGTGAATCAGTTTTCTTGCCTTTTCCAACTTCTACAGGCTGCCTGAATTCCTTGACTTCTGGCCTCTGTCTTAAAAACCAGTGCATTAAGCCGGGCGTGGTGGCTCACGCTTGTAATCCCAGCACTTTGGGAGGCTGAGACAGGAGAATCGCGAGTTCAAAGCCAGCCTCAGCAATGGCGAGGCACTAAACAACTCAGTGAGACCCTGTCTCTACATAAAACACAAAATAGGGCTGGGGATGTGGCTCAGTGGTCGAGTGCCCCTGAGTTCAATCCCCGGTACCAAAAAAAAAAAAAAAAAAAAAACCAGTGCATTAGCATCTTCAAAATTTTTCTCTCAGCCAGGTGCGGTGGTGCACGCCTGTAATTCCAGCACTTTGGGAGGCTGAGACAGGAGGATCTCAAGTTCAAAGTCAGCCTCAGCAATGGCGAGGCATTAAGCAACTCAGCGAGACCCTGTCTCTAAATAATAAAACACAAAATAGGGCTGGGGATGTGGCTCAGTGGTTGAGTACTCCTGAGTTCAATTCCTGGTACCAAAAATTTTTTTTTTTCTCTCACTCCTGCTTCTGTTGTCAAATTCCCTTCTCTTGGGGCTGGGATTGTGGCTTAGTGGTAGAGCGCTTGCCTCGTATCTGGGAGGCATTGTGTTCGATCCTCAGCACCACATATAAATAAATGAATAAATAAAGTTCAATCAACAACTACAAATAAATAAGTAAATAAATAAAATTTCCCTTCTCTTGATTCTTCTGAACCCACGTTGTTTTCTTCTTTTTGTGATGCTGAGGATTGAACCTAGGGCATGCACCACTGTGTTGTACTCTCAGTCTTCTCATATTTAAGGACCTGTTTGATGATATTGCCTCCCAGGATAATCTCATCTCAACATTCTTAATTTATGCACATCTGCAATGTATATTTTGCCAAACAAGTTATCATTCTTGAGGTTGGGCTGTGGACAATTTTGGGGGCTCCATACTCTGCCCATCAAATAATGTTTATCTAAAGCACATAAAACAATTACCTAAGCTGGGCATGGTGGCTCACGCCTGTAATACCAGCACTTAGGGAGGCTGAGACAGGAGAATCGCGAGTTCAGAGCCAGCCTCAGCAACAGCGAGGCGCTAAGCAACTCAGTGAGACCCTGTCTCTACATAAAACACAAAATAGGGCTGGGGGTGTGGCTCAGTGGTCCAGTGCCCCTAAGTTCAATCTCCAGTACCAAAAAACAAAACAAAACAACAAAAAAATTACCTATTCAAAAAATGAAAATCATTACAATGACATAAATTAACAAACCCAATAAGATGTCCACTTTAAAAAGGGCAGAAAAGTCAGGCATGGTGGCACATGCCAGTCATCACAGCAGCCTTAGAAATTAGTGGCACCTTTTCTTTTTAAAAAAGGGCCAGGGGCATAGCTCAGAGGTAGAGCATTCCTGGGGTTAATATACAGTATCTAAAAAAAAAAATGCAAGCTGGGCGCGGTGACTCACGCCTGTAATCCCAGCACTTAGGGAGGCTGAGACAGGAGAATCGCCAGTTCAAAGCCAGCCTCAGCAACGGCAAGGCGTTAAGCAACTCAGAGTGACCCTGTTTCTAAATAAAATACAAAACAGTGCTGGGATGTGGCTCACTGGTTGAGCACCCCTGAGTTCAATCTCTGGTACCAAAATAATAATAATAATAATAATAATAATAATAATAATAATAATAATAATAAAATACACTAAAATTTGTACACAAATGGTAAGAGCACTGTCAGAGCACTGTTATTCATAGCAGCCAAGAATTTGAAATAATAAAATATATCTGCCAACGAATAGATAAAAAATGTGGTATTTCTATACAATGCAATATATATTGGCAAAGAATGAGGTACTGGCATATGTTACAACGTAGAACCTCAAAACCATTGTTCTTGTTTAATTCAATTTTTAGGAAATGTGAAGTAACAAATCCATAGAGATAGTATATTAGTGATATTGTAGGGCTGAGGAGTAGAGAATAATAGGGAGAGTGAATGTTAAAGATTAGGTGTTTTAGCCGGGCGCGGTGGCTCACGCTTGTAATCCCAGCACTTAGGGAGGCTGAGACAGGAGAATTGAGAGTTCAAAGCCAGCCTCAGCAATGGCGAGGCACTAAGCAACTCAGTGAGACCCTGTCTCTACATAAAACACAAAACAGGGCTGGGGATGTGGCTCAGTGGTCGAGTGCCCCTGAGTTCAATCCCCGGTACCAAAAAAAAAAAAAAAAAGATTAGGTGTTTTTATTTTTATTGGGACAAAACATGCTAAATTTATATTGGGAAGATGATTACATAACTCTGTGAGGCCCTGTCTCTAAAATATTCTTTAAAAGGGCTCAGGCTGGGTATGGTAGCACACGCCTGTAATTCCAGCATGTGGGGAGGCTGAGGAAGGAGGATCATGAGATCAAAGCCAGCCTCAGCAAAAGCAAAGTGCTAAGCAACTCAGTGAGACCCTGTCTCTAAATAAAATCCAAAATAGGGCGGGACATGTGGCTCAGTAGTCAAGTGGCCCTGTGTTCAATCCCTGGAACTACCCCCCCCCAAAAAAAAATGGCTCAGGATGTCTTAAAAGTGGTTGAGCCCCTGGGTTCTATTCCTGGTACTAAAATAAAAAATAAATTAATAAATAAATCACTGGTGGTGTTGCACACCTGAAGTTCAACCACTTTGGAGGCTGAGACAAGGAGGATCAAATGTTCAAAACTAGCTCAGCAAATTAGCAAAGCCCTAAGCAATTTGGTGACACCCTATCTTTAAATCAAACAAAAATAAAATAAAAAAGGCTGGGGGAATAGCACAGTGATAAAGTGGACCCAAGTTAAATTCCCTGTACCAAAAACAAACCAAAAAATCCATAGTTATAGGGTCTAGGTCTGTAGCTCAGTGGTAGAATGATTGCCTAGTATGCACCACAACCTGGGTTTAGTCCCAGCACAGCACAAAAAACAAAAATACAATGGTTGCCAATAAGTCATTTTTGGTTGTGGGTTGAACTCAGTGGAAGAATAGTTATACAAGGCCCTATGCTGGATCCCCAACAAAGACAGAAAGAAGTAGGTACAGGGAAATATAGTCTGCACAGTTCTGATTTGTTTGTTTGTTTGTTTGTTTTGAGGTAAGAGGGATTGAACTCAGGGGTGCTGAACAAATGAGCACATTCTGAGCCCTCCCCCCCGCCTTTTTTTTTAAGAGACACGGTCTCACTAAACTGTTTAGGGCCTAGCTAAATTGCTGAGGCTGGGTTTGAATTTGAGATTCTCCTGCCTCAGCCTCCCAAGCCTCTTGGATTAGAGGCATACATCTGGCTACACAGTTCTGATTCTTTTTTTTTGTTTTGGTACCAGGGATTGAACTCAGGGGTACTCGACCACTGAGCAACATCCCCGGCCCTATTTTGTGTTTTATGTAGAGACACGGTCTCACTGAGTTGCTTAGCACCTCACCGTTGCTGAGGCTGGCTTTGAACTCACAATTCTCCTGTCTCAGCCTCCCTAAGTGCTGGGATTACAAACAGTTCTGATTTTTAAAATATGAATGTAGTATTTTTATGTCTGGGTAGCTAAGGTTTTCACACAGAGAAAATGGTATACAAAAAGTTAGGATACAGGTACTACCAGAGTCACATTTGAACCCAGATTGCCTAAGAGGAGCCTCACGTGATTCTAGACATTGATTCGGGCCTTGTGCTGGATTCGCAACCTGACCCTGCTACTGACCTTCAACACCCAACCTCCTCTACCACAATAATCTTCCTGAACCCAAGGTTTCTTAAGGTACTCTCCAGCATCGTGGACTGTTCACAGCAGCCCCAAATTGGCCCAGCTATTCATACTTAACTAGTATTAGTATTTACCAAGTTAGAACATCTGCTGGGGAGGCACAGGGATCTTGCAGCAAGCCACTATCCATAACATTGTCTTTAGAGTCCTATATGATAATGGCTGGGGAAGAAAGATTAAGTGGTAGCGAATTGCCATAGAAACTACTGAGGCCCCGCCCCCTAAATTAACATTCTACTCTTTTGAACTCACATCCGGGACCTTGTCCCCAATTTAATTATTTCAGCACCTTCCCCTAGATAATGATCAAGGCTCTGCCCTGGGTTTTGTTTTGTTTGTTTGTTCATTTTTAGGTACCCAGGATTGAGTCCAGTGGAGCTCCAGCACTGAGCGCCCCCTCCTGCTTTTTGGGTACTGGGTGTTGAACTTGGAGGTGCTTTACCACTGAGCTACATCCTCAGTCATTATTTTATTTTTTAATGGTGAGAAAAAGGTCTTCTAAAATTCCTTGAGGGTCTCTATAAAACTGCAGAGGCTGGCTTCGAATTTGGTATTCTCTTGAGTCGCTGGGATTACAGGAGTGTGCCATCAGGCCGAACAAGGTTCTGCCTTTTAGCAAATAATCCTGGGCCAACTATTGGAATAATTCTCCAGACCTCTCTACCTGATGATAATAACGGGCAGCCTTAACACTCGGGAGCCCCTCTGGAAGGGGCTACTCAAGGATTGGGCTGTTGAGCATCCCAGGCTCCGCCCTCTAATTAGCCTCCAAACTCCACCCCATTCCTCGCGGTTCGGGCAGCTCCTCCAGGCGCTCAGAGCCTCCACCCCGGGATTAGCATTCCGGTCCAGCCCCTCCAATGAGTTGCCCGCCCCCAGCACCCTCCAGGCTCCACCCCGCAGAAATTACTTCCCACGCTC
>CM053417.1:84285247-84327807 GCA_028644305.1 Xerus rutilus | reverse complement strand
CTCAAGCCTGTAATCCCAGCACTTAGGGAGGCTGAGACAGGAGAATCGCGAGTTCAAAGCCAGCCTCAGCAAGGGCGAGGCGCTAAGCAACTCAGTGAGACCCTGTCTCTACATAAAACACAAAATAGGGCTGGGGATGTGGCTCAGTGGTCGAGTGCCCCTGAGTTCAATCTCCAGTACCAAAAAAAAAAAAAAAAAAAAAAAGTCCAAAAAGCTCTGGAAACTGACTGCCCCACACCCACCACAGGTTTGGTACCAATTGGCTACACAAGCTGACCTGATCTGATGAAAAACCATATTCAATCCTTATATCCTTATTTATCCCACTTGTGAATATTGACAGCTTTCCTTGAGGAAATAATTAGACACTCTAGATCTCGCTGAGAGTGTTAAGTAATAAATCATGTAGGCACCGGGAAAACGTTCTAAAATCCAAAATTTTCCGAATTCTGGAAACATACCTGGCCCCATGACTTTCGGGTTTAACCATGGCCTCGGCTGGTTTTCAGCTAAGGAAACTGAGTCGCTCCCTCCCAAAGCCAGATTCCTGCACTTCTAAGTTGAGGCAGCCCCTTTTGTGAATTTTAAAAAGGAGAAAGGTCTTGATATTGCTGTGCCCAGTACCTGGAGCTGCACCCTGTGGATGGGGCGTCCCTGGGGCTTTGCGCTGGGTTGGGACTGTCCTTGGCGGGCGGGGCGAGGGGGCTTCCGGGGCGGCAGCCACCTGGCCCGGCCCCCTCCGGCCCCGCCCGATTGGGCTCAGAGCGGTGATTCACTCCCTCCTTCGCCCCGGGGGCCCCCTTCCCGGCCAGACGGCGGGCAAGACGGCTGGGTGTGCAGCGTCCTCGAACCTGCGAGCCAGCGAGCAAGCAGATCCTCTGTACCCGCAGGGACTCCAGCCCACGCCATGGCGGATTCCGAGCGTCTCTCGGCCCCCGGCTGCTGGGCCGCCTGCACCAGCTACTCGCGCACCCGCAAGGGAATTCTCCTGTTTGCTGAGATTGTGAGCGTCCCCGGGCAAGCGGGTGGGCAAAGGCTGGGTGGAGTGGCGCGACCGCGCGGTACTGGATGATCCGGGGTGAAGCCGGCACGTGGTTGGGGCACTGGGCCTTGGGGCACAGGTGGCTGGGTTGTGGCAGAGGCTGGGAACTGGGGGTGCAGCGGGAGTTGGTGGGACTTGGGGGAGGGTGTTTGAGAGCTGGCGGAGCATGGGTGAAGCGAAGAGGCTATGACTCATGTGGGGGCTGTGGTGGGGGAAGCACTCCTGGACTCAGTGGACTCAGCAAAGGGGTCTTGGAGGGGCTGGGAAGTGGGGGGCCTCCTGTGGCAGGGCGTGGAGCGGCCTGGACACTGGCGGGCGGGCTGGCAGTGTGCCCAGAGGCGGGGCCTGTTGGGGTGGGGCCCCGTGCACTAGTGTTGCAGGGTAGTGTGCCCCACCCTCCGCCAGTTCTTTCTTGCCCTTTTGGGACTGGGCGGGACGTCCTTAGCTCTTCAGGCGCCTGGGGAACCTTGGTTTCCCGCCCCTCAAAGTGGGCGCCGCCTTTGAGTCACTTGTGAGAGGGGTGCGGCGCCTTTAACGGAGCCCTGCCCCTTCAGTGTCACTCTCACCGCTTCTCAAAGGGGTTGCTGGGGGAACCGCACGTTCCGCCTCCTTATGGCCTGGAAGCTGGCGCCAGCCTTGCTCACAAAACACCTGGCAGAGCCACTCCCCTCAGGCTGCCAATATCCTAGAAGGGAAAGGGGGGGAACTGAGGCACCCAGGTCTGCTTCTTACTTTATGAGTGTCCCTGGGAAGCCACTTAACCTCTCTGACTCCACTTTTCTCATCTGTAAAACAGATACTAATAGTATCTAGCTCATTAGGTGGTTGTGATGACTAAATGAATTAATATTTTTAACTTGGAACAATGCTTGGAGCCCAGCACGGTGGCACAAGCCTGTAATCCCAGCGACTTGGGAGTTTGAGGCAGGAGGATCACAAGTTCGAGGACAGCTTCAGCAACTTAGCAAGTCCCTAAACAACTTAGCAAAACCCTGTCTCAAAAGATAAAAGGAGCCGGGCGCGGTGGCTCACACTTGTAATCCCAGCACTTAGGGAGGCTGAGACAGTAGAATTGCGAGTTCAAAGTCAGCCTCAGCAACGGGGAGGCGCTAAGCAACTCAGTGAGACCCTGTCTCTACATAAAACACAAAATAGGGCTGGAGATGTGGCTCAGTGGTCGAGTGCCCCTGAGTTCAATCCCTGGTGCCAAAAAATAAATAAATAAAAGGGCCGGAGAGGTAATTCAATGGTAAAGTGCCCGTGGGTTCAATCCCTAGAAACCAAACCAACCAACCAACCAACCAAACACATTGCTCCAAGCACAGTGAGCACACAGAAAGTGTTTAGCAATTATTGTTTGTCATTTTTTTCCAGGCCTAGTAGGCATTTGAGAGGTGGATTTTTTGAGGGTGTTGGGGATGTAACCAAGGGCCTTGTGCATACAAGTACTCTACCACTGAGGTACACTCCCAGCTCTGAGAAGTGGGTCTCATTTCTTTTTTCTGGTAGGCATTTGAGTTTGAGACCCCCAGTCTCCCAATTTAAACCAGTTCCCTCAGCCCTGGGAACTAACTGGGACCCCATTTCCCATGTCACCCTTCCAGCTATTGTGCCTGGTGATTCTGATTTGCTTCAGTGCCTCCACATCAGGGTACTCCTCTCTGTCTGTGATTGAGATGGTCCTTGCCGCTGTCTTCTTTGTCGTCTACATGTGTGGCCTGCATACCAGGACACCATTCATCAACTGGCCCTGGAGTGTGAGAAGGGGTCAAAAATGGCGAGGCTGGGCAGGGGTCTGGGCAGTTGGGATTGTCTAGGGAACTCTGAATGCTGACTTCCCTCTTCTCTCCACACCTCACAGGACTTCTTCCGAACTCTCATAGCATCGATCCTCTATCTGATCACCTCCATTTTTGTCCTTGTTGAGAACAGAAGCCACTCCAAAATCGCTGCAGGGGTAAAGGCACCTCCAGAGCATAGGGAAAAGGGTTTGAAAATCCAGGGACCATCTGCTTCTGCTTTTGGCAAAAACTGTGCGACCCACAGCAGGCCACACTCTCAGGGCCAACATGAAAGTCTGGCCCCAGCCATGGTTTATCTCCAAAGATCATTTGCTGTAAAGGCCTGCCCGTTGTCAGACACAGGGCCTTTGTTGGCAGTATAAACATGCTAGATCGCCATCTGTTAGAACTTTGTCTCAAATGTAGGATGAAATGTGCCCCCTGCAAGTGACTGGCTGCCCTGTGTTGAGAGGTAGTAGGGGTAGAGTGGGGTAGAATTCAGCCTCCTGGTGTTTCTCTGTGGCTCTGGGGCTTCCCAACCTAGATGGGAGTTACCATCTTGCATGGAGCAGTCCCTGGAGGTGGTGGATACAGGGAGTTAAGAGGCTGAGTGGGCTAGCTACCTAATCCAACTCCCTCACAATCATCTCCATCTCTAGGTACTGGGACTGATAGCTGTGTGCCTCTTTGGCTATGATGCCTACTTTACTTTCCCTCTTCGGCAACAAAGACATACAGCAGCCCCCACTGGTAAGTGTATGTGTGTGTTTGTGTGTGTGTGCGTTGCTGCGAAAGGAGAAAAAAGGAATGGTATCTCTCAACGAAGAGTAATGCCTTATTTCTTGTATCAGTGAGTGCCATAAGTTACAGCATTCCTGTCTATAAAATGGGCACATGGATCCAGCCAATGTTTTCCTCTCTTTTCCTCCTGCAGACCCCACAGATGGCCCGGTGTAGGTGAACTCCCCTCATTTCTCTCTGCAATTTGAAAATAACTCTTCTTGGAAAACACTTCTTCCCACTCCCACAACACTTCCAGTCAACCAACTTCTAGCCCCCTGTTTGGGTAACAGTGCCTTTTCTGGGAGAATTTTGTCTTCCAGACTGCCAATCAATCATCCTGGGTATGGTCACCTTTATGAGTATGCCTAGGTCCCCCTCCTTTCTGCAGTATTCAGTTCTGCCTGGACCATACTCCCACCTAAACCACAAAATGAAGGAAGTGGGTGCCTAGGATTTCAGAGTGTACACTCCACCTGGTGACCCATTCCCAATAACCTCCTGGGGGGGGGCTTCTGTGGAGAGAAAAATAAATAATAAACATTGTTCAAATCTATAATAATGAATAATCATTTGATCAAATGTGAACAAATCTCAAGCATCCAGCTGCGGGGACCTTGAGTAAGGAGGCAAAGAAGCCAGGCCTGTTTTATGACAAACATTAAATTACTTTGATAATTCAAACAGAAGAGGGAGGAAGAAAAGGTATTTGACTTAGTTTGGGGGGTCATGATCTACACTGTTTAGAGAATGGAGCCCCCTCCAGAGCTGCCTGCCTTTGTTTAAGCCAGGATGCAGTTCTTGTCTCGGGCCTGGCGAGGCATGCCTGTGCGAGAGTCCCCAGGGAGCTGTGGGGTCACAGAGCCTAAAGTCTCAGCTGCGTTGTCCTGAGAGGTTGTGGGCCTGCGCAGGTGTGGGGGCAGTGGAATACGTTCCCCTAGGAAGAATCCATCATCCTCAGAGGATTCAGAACTGGGGCTGGAGGGTGCGCTGGAGCAAGATCCTGAGTCCGACCCTGATCCCAAGTCACAGCGATGGTGGCCACGTCGGCTAGGGTGGCGATGGTGGTGGCGGCGGCGGCGACGGCTGGGGGCCCTGGGTGGGGGACTTCGTGGCCTGCGGCGCTGGGCGGGAGGTGCACTCAGGGTTCTCCGCGGACCTCCCTCGGACACCAGAGGATCACGGAAGCTGACACGCGGGGTGCTTTGGCGGCTGAAGGCACTATCGTCAGGACGCAGGTCTGGTTGCCCTGGAGACTCCAGGGGTTGCTCAGGAGCATTGCGGAGCCCCAGCTCCGGCATGGAGTGGCGGTGGGGAGCTCCTCTCAGAAAGGGGGAGGGATCCTCAGCGCCGGTAGCTGGAAAAGAAGAGATGAGGAGGCTCCCTGTATCTGAAACCCCCACCCGCCCTCACCTGTGAGGAGGATTGTGGAAAGGCCTTCTTTCTCCCCCACTAGGACTGGGAGTGGGGACTGGGATCGGTGATAGGGAGTTCAGGAAGTCTGAAGCCTGGTGCAGACTGGATGGAGAAGGTAGGAAGAATGCTGAAGGAACAAGGTAGCATTGGTGTATGGGGCGTGGCCAGGGGCTGGGGAAGCTGCTTGGATGGAAGGAGAGGAGGCATGGGCTGAAGTAGATTGGATTTACCACAGAATAGGAGTGGGGCCTGAAGGCAGAGGGTGGAGGGTGACAGGTTGAAGGAAAGGAGGAACTTGGGCTCCAGCAGACATGAAATGGGTTCACGAGGCGGGCATAGCTGGGACTGGAGACCCGGCCTGGAAAGGTGCGGCAAAGGAGGTTGGGCCAAGCTGTGGGCGGGGCCTGGGGGAAGAGCTCAGGTTGAGGCGGGGGGCGGGGCCGAGACTGGGCGTGGCTCTCACCAGGCGCTGCCTCCGTGCGGGTGCCTTTGGTGACGGATTCAGAAGCCGCCTCCGCAGCAGAGAAAGAGGTTGTGGAAGTTGCAAGCCGTGCGGTGACGGTGCCTGCGCTCCAGCTGCGGCAGGCAGGCCCCGGAGCGGTGGGCTCAGACCCAAGGCTACAGGCTCGCGAGCAGAAGATTAGGCCACGTCGAGGCAGGAAGGGGCGGCCCAGTAGGGCTCGACCGCAGCGACTACAGCAGAAGCAGCGGTCTGAAGCATGCCAATGCTGGCCCTCGTAAGCCATCTGGCCCTGGTCCAGGCCTGCGGGGACCAAAGTCAGGGGTTGGGAACTGAGGCAGAATGCCAGGCATACTCCCAACCTTCATGAATGGGGCCTTACTTGGAAAAAAGTGGGGGATTGGAGGCAGTGCACCCTGATTTGCCTTTCCCATTCTGAAATGGGATCACTCTGGAGTGGGGTTTGGTCCACACCACATGGCTCCTCATCCTCCTCTCCTGGAGATTGGCAAATGTCTCACTCACCTACCTTCATTTACTGCCCAGGGTGCCCCCTCTGGGAGTGGAGTTGATCACTGGACTCTGATGTGAGCCAGACTTAGACATGAAGCAGGGGTGACTTCAGGTGGAAGGTGAGACAAAGGCTGGGCCTCAAAAAGAGGCCGGGGTGGCTGCACCAGAGCTTAAACAGGATGGTGTCACTAGAAGGTGGGACCTAATCTAGGCTGATGGAGGAGAGTGGAACACAATGGGGTGTAGCTCAGGGCAGTAGAGGCTAGGCTTAGAGGGCTGCAGTTAGAGGGGGTGCTGCTGGTGGGTGGAGACACGTCATGGTGGTCTAACAGGTAAGTAGGCTTTAGAAAGTACGGCAAAGCTTGGGATGTTAGGGATGGAACTTGCAGTGAAAATCACTGGACTGTGATGCTGGGACTGAGTTAAAGGACAGAGTGTAGTGGGGGATGGGGCCTCGTAGGGTGGTGCTGTGGCCCAGCTATACATGCATCCCTCCATTCAGTCCCATTATGTTCACCCACCGATGTGCTCCCCACAGCCATCACAGTACTCCGCATGTCGGGCCTCATAGCAGGCACAGCAGTGGGGGCGGCTTTGCCGCATGACATAGCGCTGCCCTCCTAGCGAAGCTTCACACTCGAAGCAGCAGAAGTGACCCATATGCCAGTGCCGGCCCTCAGCTTCTGTGCACTCAGGGGAAAAGATGATCTGGAAGGTGCAGGCCATCTGTGGCTGTCAGAGGGTCTGCTTTGGCCCTTTCCACCCTTCACTCCCACCCCTGGGCAGTGAGGCACAAACCTCGTCACAGGCTTGGCAGCGTGGGCGCAGGCGTTCAGCATGGTGACGCCCACAGTAGACCTTGCCAGCATGATAGAAGTAGATGAGGTCAACAAGCAGCTCCCGGCATGTGGTGCACACAAAGCACTGTGGGTGCCAGCAGGCACCCAGGCCTGCGCGGCTAGCAAACACCGCAATGTCCCCACCTCCAATCTGCTTCCCGCACTGCCAAATGACAGACAGACATGGTCACCATCACTAAGATAGTCAGATGGATTGAGTCAGCCAAGTATGTCACACTTGAGCCTTTCCCATGGTGAAGTTGTATGATTGGCCCCACCTACAGGGTAACTTTTTTTCTTGGTACTGGGAATTGAACCCAGGGGTGCTTAACCAACTAGCCACATCCTCATCCTTTTTATTTTGAGATAAGGTCTTGCTAAGTTGCCTAGGGCCTCACTAAGTTGCTGAGGTTGGCCTTGAACTTGCGATCCTCCTGCCACAGCTTTCTTTCCTCCTGCCACAGCTTTCCGACCTGCTAGGATTATGGGTGTGGGCCATTCTGCCCAGCTGCGATATTTTGGTTTAGTTGTTTTGTTTTTGTGGTGCTGGGGATTGAACCTAGGGCCTTGTGCATGCAAGGCAAGCACTCTACCAACTGAGCTATATCTCCAGCCCCAGCTGTGATATTTTGAATCAGTTACAGGGTAACTTTGAGACAGTTCTCACTTATGGGGGTTATAGGGGTGCCTTAGTAACTGACCCTGCTCATGGGAGAAACCATAGAGACAGGCCCTACACATTGAGGGTGGCCTTACAGGCAATCCTCCCACATAGGGGACTGGGGCAGACATAGAGACAGAACAAATCCAGCGGGGGAACCATAGAGATAGCCTCTACCCACCAGGACCTTTTTTTTTGGTACCAGGGATTGAACTCAGGGGCACTCAACCACTGAGCCACATCCCCAGCCCTATTTTGTGTTTTATGTAGAGACAGGGTCTCACTGAGTTGTTTAGTGCCTCGCCGTTGCTGAGGCTGGCTTTGAACTCGCGATCCTCCTGTCTCAGGCTCCCAAAGTGCTGAGAATACAAGCATGAGCCACCATGCCCATTGACAGACTTCAACCAACACTAAGTTCTAAGGACAAGTTCCACCCACTAGAGAAGACCTTAGAGATAATTCCACCCACCACTTACTTGCCTTTGGACATAGGTCCTGCCACTGTGGGTCAGTTTGTGCTGGGGATTGAATCTAGGGCCTTGGGCAGGCTAAACAGTCCTTTGCCACTGATCCATACCTCCAGCCTGTGGGTAAGTTTTTAAGCACAAGTCCTGACCACCAGAGGACAAGAGAGAGAGCCCACGGCCCATGTCCATTATTGCACAGAGGGAAGAAACCACGGACAAGATACACCAAGGCCTCCTTAGAGCTAATCTATACCCAACAGTGGGATCCCAGGGACAGATCCTGTCTACCAGTGGGCTCTAGAGACACATCTGGTCCAATAGAGGGGACCCTAGAGACAGCCCACTTGGGCTTGAGTGGCAGGTCCTGATAGGTGGGTCCTGTACCCCAGGACCTTCAATTCAAGGCCCTTAACGATTTACCTCCTCACAGATGGCCCCAGTGATGGTCACTGGGAAGATGCGTACAGTGCCACGCCCCAGATTCTCCCGCTTCCGCTGTTGGCTGAAGGCTCTCAGTTCTTTCTTCTCCTCCTCTTCCAGCGCTGTGCAGTACTGTGCCTGGGGGGAGCAGGGGTCTTCCAGACTTCATCCACACTCACAGAGTTGACTTCTAGGACTTTCTTTTTTTTGGGTACTGGGGATTGAACTCAAGGGTACTCCACCACTAAGCCACATCCCCATCCCTATTTTTGTGTTTTATGTAGAGACAGGGTCTCACTGAGTTGCTTAGTGCCTTGTCATTGTTGAGGCTGGCTTTGAACTCGCAGTTCTCCTGTCTCAGCCTCCCAAAGTGCTGGGAATACAGGTGTGCGCTACTGCGCCTGGCTGACTTCTAGGACTTTCCATTGCTGGTGCCTCCTACCTGAAATACCCACCCCTTCCCCTTCTTCCAAGGCCAAGCTGTGGTTTTTGCCAAGGAAGGCTCCCCAAAGGTCTCTGCCTGTTCAGATCTCAGCTCAGCTCAGTTTACCTTTTCTCCTCCAAACTTGCCCATTTCCAACTGTCCTGCATTTGCTCAGGCTGTGCTGTCTACCCAGCATGCTCTTTATGTCTTCTCTCTCACCTCACTGTCGTGTGGGGGCAGCTGATGCAGCAACTGCTTGATCCTGTATTTCTCCCCAGGACTGTTGACATAGGGGACCTTGTCCTCTGGGAGGCAGCTGAAAAACTGGTATACCTGAGAGGACATGGTGGGGAGGTAGGAGAAAATAATTGATATTAAGGGTGGGTAGTGATGCAGTGAGATGGTGGGTTCCTGTTTCTCTAAGAAAATTAGACTCATCAGAAAGGAACGTCTCTTGATTCCCCCTTTTTCCTAAAGCTCCTAAACATGCTGAGAGTTCCCATATGTCTTGACCCCACTTTCCCCTCCAGCTCTGCTCCACTTTTCTCCTTTTCCTGTACAGCAAAACTCCTCGAGAGTTGTGAGCACTTACGTACACTCCACTTCCTCTTCTCCCATTTTTTCTTTACCCTACCATTGTCGGGCTTCTGCCTCTACCCCTCCTCCAAAGCTATTTGGGTCACTGAGGATGTCCACATTGTTAAAATCATTGTTCGAGGTCTTAGTATTTACTGGAGTTGACCTTCAGTAGTCCTGGGCCCCAGCTAATTACTCTCTCTTCCTGGAAACGGTTTCTACCCTTGGCCTCCAGGAAACCACATGGTGTGTTTCCTTCCTACCTTTCCCACTATTCCTTCTCTGTCCTTTCAGTTCCTCCTCAATTAGCTGACCCTGAATGTGGAGGATCCTAGGGCTCCGTCGTTGGACGTCTTGCCTCTGTTTATATTCACGTTCTTGGGAACTGCATCTGTAATCTCATGACCGTAAAAATTGTCAGTTGGCTAAAGTGTCACAAACTTATCTATAGGCCATGAACTTTTCCTTGAGTTCCAGGCAATGTGGCCACTTTGATATTAAACAGGTACCTAATACTCTAGATGGCCAGAAACAAACTTAAGCTCTTCAATCTGCAACTCCTTTATTTATTTATTTATTTAGATTTGGTACTCAGGGCACTTAACCACTGACCCACATCCCATTGTGTATTTTATTTAGAGACAAGATCTTGCTAGGCTGCTTAGGGTCTCACCAAGTGGCTGAGGCTGGCTTTGAACTCATGATCCTCCTGCCTCAGCCTCCCAAACCACTGGGATTACAGGCATGCACCACCATGCCCAGCTAGCAATTTTCATACCAGAGAACCCATCCACTTATTCTTGGGTCATCTTTCACTCCTTTGTCTTGACCCCCACAAGCAAATCCTCTCACCCTACCAACTCTACTTTCAAAATATATTCAGAATTGGTTGAGTGCTTGCCTAGCATGTGCAAGGCTCTGGGTTCCATCCCCATTACTGGAGAAAAAAAATAAGTGTTTGTGACACTTTAGCCAACTGACAACTCCAGAATTAGATTTGCTACTTCTACCACTAGCACAGTCACCAGTCCTTGCAGTAGTCACTGGCTTCCTCCTCATTATTCCTCCTGCTTCCTCCCTCATTCCTATAGGCTGTCACAGCAGCCATAGATCCTGTTAACTACTAAGACAAATCATGTTCCTCCTCGCTCACAACCCTCTAGTGACTGCCCCCTTCATTGAGAGTTACAGTCAAAGTCCTCTCCATGGCCCTTGCCACCTCTCTGGCCTCACCTCCAATTGCTGTCTCCCTTACTCTGTTCTCTTTCTCACACATATATGCCAAGCACACTCCTGCCTCTGGGTCTTAACACCGCTATTTCCTCTACCTGGAATGTTCTAACTTCAGATATATGCTAGACTCATTTCTCCATGTCCTTTGGAGCAGCTCAGACATTCAATTCATTTTTCCCCCTTGGGTACCAGGGATTGAACCCAGGGGCACTTTACCACTGAGCTATATCCCCAGCCCTTTCTATTTTTTATTTTGAGACAGGGTCTCACTAAGTTGCTTAGGGCCTTGCTAAGTTGCTAAAGCTGTCCTAAAACTTGAAATCCTCCCATCTCAGCTTCCTGAGGTGATGAGATTGCTGAGATTACAGACATGTGCCACCAAGCCTGGCTCCTTCTTTTTTTTTTTAATTTTAAGACAGAGTCTTGCTAAGTTGTTGAAGGTGACCTCAAACTCACAACCCTTTTGCCTCAGCCTCCCTAGGTGCTAGAATGTCAGGCAGGCACCACTATGCCCAGCCAGACCTTAAATTCTCACAGAGGCCTTACCTGAGTTCCTTATTACAGTTCCACTGCCCACTCCCTTTCCTTGCTAATTTTTTTCTGTCACTGGAGATTGAACCCTGGAGCTCTCTACCACTAAGCTACATCCCTTGCCTTTCTTATTCTTTACTTTGAGAAAGGGCCTCACTAAACTCTTGAGGCTGGCCTCAAACTTGCGATGCTCCTTTCTTGGCCTCCAGAATCACTGGGATTACAGGCCTGAACCACTAAACCTGGCTCCTTCCCTGCTTTTTTATTCCATATCCCTTATACCACCTGACATAGTTTTACCCTTCTGCATGTGCAAGTTCCACATCTTCAGGTTCCCAACTATGGATCAAGATTTGAAAAAAAATTGCACTTGTACTAAATACATACAGACTTTTTTTCTTGTCATTATTTCCTAAACAATACCTCTTTTTTGTGGTACTGGGGATCAAACCTATGGTCTTGCAGTTGTTAGGCAAATGCTGTACTACTGATTTATACCTCGAGCCTGTAAACAATACAACTATTTAAATAGTATTTATGTTGTATTGGGCATTACAAGTAATATAGAAAGGATTTAAAGTGTGGGGGGGATGTTTATAAGTTATATGCAAACACTGCACTATCTTATATGAGCATCTGCTGATTTTGGTATCCATGAGGGATCCTGGAACAAATTCCCCAAAGATACCAATGGATGACTATATGATTACATGTTTGTGTATTGGCTATTGCTTTTTTTCAGGAATCTAACCTTCACATGGGAAGATATATATATGTATATATATGTTTTGGTACTGGGGATTGAACCCTGGGGTGCTTTACCCCTGAGCTAGATCTCCAGTCCTTTTAATTTTTTTTCTTTTTTACAATTTTGAGACAGGGTCTCACTAAATTGCTTAGAGCCTCACTAAATTGCTGAGGCTGGTCTCAACCTTGGAATCCTCCTGCCTCAGCATCCTGAGTCACTGGGCTTACAGACATGTGCTATGGCAAGATTCATTGTGTGTGTGTGTGTGTGTGTGTGTGTGTGTGTGTGTATGCATGTGGGTTGCAGTGCTGGAGACTCAACCCACGGCCTTGGGCATGCTGATAAGTACTGTACCACTAAACTACACCCTAGCCCCCATTTTGTGTTTTTTTTTTCACTGCTGTGTCCACAGTGCTTAGAACTGTATCTGCAGTAAATGCTCAATAATTATTTGTGGAATGAATCAGTCAATGATGACATGGTGAATGAAGTGCTGGGATTAAACCTGGGGTGAGGGGTGCAATAGGAGTGGGTGAACAAGTCCTGGGGAACTGATCCGTGATCACTCAAGGGTCTCTGTGAAGTGGGGAGGGAACAGATGACCCCTCCATCAAGAGGGGTCAGAGCCTGGAGTGATGGTGCATGCCTGTAATCTCGGTGGCTCGGGAGGCTGAGGCAGGAGGATCATGAGTTCAAAGCCAGCTTCAGCAACAGCAAGGCACTAAGCAACTCAGTGAGACCCTGTCTCTAAATAAAATACAAAATAGGGTTGGGGATGTGGCTCAGTGGTTGAGTACTCCTGAGTTCAATCCCCAGTACCCCCCAAAAAATGAGGGGTCAGAAGGACACTGGAAATTTGACCACACACTCTAGCATTGCTCCAGAAATAGATTCCTATTTGAATGTTGTGTGTGTGTGTGTTTGTGTGTCTGTGTGAGTGTATGTGCATGCCTGCATGTGTGTACACACACTGGAGAATAAGAGTGGGTGGCTGGCCTGTGGTCACCTGCTCAGGTTTCAGGCCCGGGGGTACCCAGGCATACTCCTCTGATGCACAGCCTGAGTCATCATCCGAGATGGAGTGGCGCTGGAAGTCTGAGATTAGTCGACACATAATGCGTTCCAGGTCCACAGGTACCGCATGCACTGCGTGCTCCTCCCGTGGGCATTTGCAGTGCTGGCAGATCTTTCTGAGGGGGCCAAGATGGGTGGTCATTTATGTAGGAGTAGCCTATCCAGACCCCCCTGGATCCTTTCACAGCCCAATTCAACTAAAGGGCAGGACATGCAGATTACCACCAAACCAAAAGGCTGTGAGTACGGAGTTGTGGGCCCTGGGGCTGATAGGAGGTGAGGCTAAGAGCCAGGGTCTGGTTGGGAGCCTGTGGCCAAAGTCATGGGAGTGGGGTGCTAGTTATGAGGGGCCTAGTTTCTGGCTGATGGCAGGGCTCTAAGATAGGGGCAGAGGGAAATGGGGCTGGGGCTGTGAGCCTGCGTGCACACAGAATGCCAGGGGGCTGTAGGGTCTCAGAACTTCGCCTAGCCTTCCTGTTCTGGGACTTGGGTCAGACTGAGCAGCGAGCAGGGAGCAGTGAGTCCGAGAGTGGCAGGACTCCAGAACTGAGACTGGAGTTCTAAATCTAGGAGCTTCCCTTCAAGAAAGGCTCTGTGAGGGGCTGGGATTATGGCGCAGTGGTAGCGTGCTCGCCTAGCATGCGGGAGGCACTGGGTTCGATCCTCAGCACCACATAAAAATAAAATAAAGATATTGTGTCCACCTACAACTAAAAAATAAATATTTAAAATAAAAAAAAATAAAAAAAAAAAAGAAAGGCTCTGTGCTTTATGGAGGGACTCCCTTTCCCTGGAGGCAGGGCTCCAGCCTGTGATGAGGCTCTGAACTTGTGTGTGTTGGGGAGGTGGGCTGTGAGCTCCAGTAAGAGGATAACACTGGGGCTGGGAAGAGTGGAGTTCTCTAGAAGGGGGCTGGGAGTGCGTGGGTGGTGCTCAGTGCCAGGTCTGAGGATCGCCCTAGAGTCAGACCTAGGCGGGACTATGTAGTAGGTGGAGCTCTCCTGGGAACAGGTTTCATGGTAATGAGTTAGGGGGCAGGGCTCTGAGCCTGAGATTGAAGCTTTTCCCTACCTAGAAGTCTCTCCCTGTGGGTGGAGCTCAAGCCTAGGGACGTGGTCTAAGCCTCCAGTAGTTTTCCCTGAGGGCAGAGCTCTGACAGTTGAGGTCTTGGTCACTTACCTCCAACCATGCAGCAGGAAGCCGGGGCACTGCTCTCGACAGGAGTTGCAGGGCTGGCCCCGGTCTGGGTCCTCGGCCTCTGGAAGCTGTAGTAGGCGGAGGCAGATGCAGGGCCAGGCAAGGCGCGAGAGCACAAAGGGAGACGTCAACGCCTGCCCCTCCACTCCCAGGCCCGCGACCGCACGCTGGGGCCTGTCCCACTAGGGCAGCGCTGGGCAAGCTGGGACAGCACCTGGAGCTCGGAGGAGGAAGACAGCCGAGCCAGAGGCGGGGCAACTGAGGCCACCTCCCCATATGTTCATTTTTTCAAGGAATTACCCTCCTTGTGCTGTCCTTGCCTCTCCCCCAGCCTCGGACACGTCCCACCAGCTTCAGATCACATCAGACTGCCCCCAGAATCAGGAGATTCATCCCACCAGAACAGAGTCCCTAATCTGGGCATCCCCTCCCAGGCTTCCTCCCAGCCGCTTCTCCACCAAGAAGGCAAGCAGCAGTCTAATTCCACAGGGTAGAAATCTGAGACCTCCATCCTTCCTTGGGATCCTCACATAAACCGTGCCCTTCTCTTCAGAAGCTCAAAAGCCTGCCCCCCAAACCTTGTCTTCATTTCCTCATGTATAAGAAACTGGGGACTGTCCCCTAGGATCTCAGGAGGCCCCTGCTCCATCCAGAAACCCCCACTCCATGAAGACTTGGCCTTTATTTCTCATATCTCTAGGACCATTCACTCCTCTGGACCACCAAACTCAGACCTTACCTTTCCTGGTCAAGAGACTTCCTCCAAAGGAAAAGAAAGACCTTCCCATATGGGAAGTCAAAAGCTCCCAGGCGCTGGTGGGAGCCGGAAGCCCTTTTACCTCAAATCCCTGTTCCTCCACTATAAGCGTTGGCACACCCCACGAGGATAGGACCCCATCCCTCAGTCTACTTCCTCCCAAGGTGTGGAGTTCTCTTTCCTCAAAGCTCAGGAGGTCCCTGCTCATCCTAAGACCCCAGGACTTAGCCTTTTTAATCTCAGAATCTCCTCATAGTTCCCAGGAAAGGGGACACACCAGGACACAGGGTTGCTGATAAAAGTGTGCATAGAGGTGATTAGGGCGCATGGGCCACCAGATCTATATGTTCCTTTATCCAAACATCTCCTGCAGCCCCAGAGCTCAAGTCTGGGAGAGCTAGGAACCCTCTGTGGGTCTCCTCTAGGATATCCCTGTGCCCTGCTCCCTCACCTGGGCCTCAGTTTACTCCTGACCCCCACCGCTGCCCTGATTGTCGCTCACCACACGCCCGGAGCGGCGCCTCCGGGACCCACGCGCGAACATGGCGCGTCCGGACAGGGTCAAGCCGGGCCGGGTAGGGCGAATGGAATCCTCGCGGCCTCCAGGACACCGCGCGTCCGACCTAGGAGCTCTGTTCCGTAAACCTGACACCGGTGTGGGAGGAGTGCGCCCTGTAGGGTCCGCCCCTGGCCCTGTTGTCTCTCAGAGGCCAAAGCGCCCCCTGTCTGAAGGTGAGCTGTCCACAGCCCAGGGGCGCCTTGCAGAAAAGCCCACGGCCCTCTCGACCCTGGCCGGAGCGGGACGTCAAGAGGCACAGCCTCTAGAACCCCAATGTGCCACGTGGCTTCTAGGACTTAAAGGCTTAAGTGGTGGAGGAGGGAGGGACTTGAAGGTGGCTACCTGACTGGAAGGAGTGGTGCACTAGGCTGCTTTTATGGAAACTTTATGTTGACTTATCTTGGATGTTTATTTGGGGCAGAGGTTAAAGCCATCTCCTGGCCCCTTACCACTGGCGAGGTTCCAAAGTTCTCTTTTCCTTACAAGAATACTGCCAGATGGGCTGGGGTTATGGCTCAGTGGTAGAGCGCTTGCTTAACACCTGTGAGGCAATGGGTTCGATCTCCTTAGCATCACATAAAAATAAATAAATAAAATAAAGGTATTGTGCCCGTCTGCAACTTAAAAAAAAAAAAAGAATATTGCATGAATGTTCCTCAATCGCATCCACAGCCCCAGCTGCTGCTCCGCGCCTCCGTGACTCTAACCAGGGAGCTTGATTCTCCCTATTCCCTTCTGAAAGCCATGATTGTATGAGATTTATGGGGAGGAGGCTAAGTCATCAACCAGGTTCAAAGGCCCTCTTCCCTGCTCCCTTCCCATCCTTACAGGCCCTGCCATCATACCTGCTAAGTCCAGAGAAGATCTTAAAGCTTTGCGTTCCCCACTCCCATTTCTTCTCTCTTGGGTTAGATATCCCCTTTCCTGAATTGGTTTCCAGAACTGGGAGTCTTTTCCTTGGCACTTTCAGGCTTCCCTGTGCCTCAGGGCTGGGAGGAGGGGGTCCTGGGTCTACAGTCAGAATTCAGAACTCGGGCGCCTAACCCGGGTCTCTAATTAGGCACGGAGGCGGCAGCGGTCAGCCTGGCCTTTCATCTTGGGCGCCAGGGACCTCCCTCAACCCCATTACACACACCCCAGTCACTTTCCTCCCCTTTTGGTCCCCGTGAGGGTGTAAATAGAATGAATAAATTAATTAAAGAGTCACTCCAGTGCCTCACCTCCCTTGGAGGTTTTCCAGCTGGGGCAGAGGCAAGGAAAAGGAGAGTGGGGGATTGGGTAGGGTGAGGTCTCCCTGTGATGTCTCCCTAGTCAGAGCCCTTCAGGAGATTTTATATATATATACACACACACACTACTGGGAAGCAAACCTAGAAACTCTTTTTTTTTTTTAATATTTTTTTTTTAGTTGTTGATGGACGCAATGTCTTTATTTTTTATTGCTTTGTATGTGGTGCTGAGGATCGAACTCAGGGCCTCACGCATGCAAGGCAAGCGCTCTACCGCTGAGCTACAATCCCAGCCCTAGAAACTCTTATATGCTAAGCAAGTGGTCTACCACTGAGCTACATCCCAAGCCCTTCCCGTGAAAATTCGAGGATAGGGCTCTACAGGGGCTGGGGAGGATAGTGGCTGAGGGACCAGAATGTGAACTAAACCCTACGAAGACTGTGTCATAGTGAGCAGGGCGACTCAGAGCATGACTTAGAATGACTGGCAGGCGAGGAGCCTTCACAGAGGATGTGGCAGCAACCTGTACTGCATTCATCAGGTTTGAGTCTGATCCTCCTCTCTCCATTCTTTACCCACCTCCCATCTGCCCCCCAAAAAAGACACACTGAGAAACTGGAGCCAGTTGGACTAGGTGGTTGAGGAGTTTATTTGGGGAAGGAGAATTATTCGTATTTGTTCTTCCTGGGGAGGGGGTCTTCAAACAATACCGAAGGGCAAGGAGTGGGAAAGGGGGGTCTGGAGGGGAAAGGGAGGGGCCACAGCCAGACAAAATGGCAACACACGATCACAGGCACTACCGACATCACAAACACAGCAGAGGGTGCAGAACAGGGGCTCCAGACCAGGCCTCCAACCACCCCAGGTCCCGAGGAGGTGGGGAGGGAGGGAGGGGCAGGGGAAGAGGGAAGAGGGGTGGACCAGCCCCACAGACCTGCCTTGCTCTGTCCTCTGGATTACCTAGCTGTCTGGTCAAGGGGATGGACAAGGGTGTGGGGGGCTGTTCCTCTCTGGATTCCCTCACTCTCCAAGCCAAATCACTCATTTTTTCCCCAGGCCACCTTCCTTGGTTTCCAGCTAGGGTCATTTCCCCCACCCTTAACAAAACTCATCCTGCAGCTCCTATGCACCTCCTACCTACTACTCAAACAAGTTCAATTTAAAACATCTTTTCTTCACTGTCAGATTGGGGGAGGGGCTGCCCCTTCTGAAACCACCAGGCTCACCCCACTCTAACCCCTCCCCTTCTGGAACCCTGACTAGGACCATTCATCCCAAGCTTAGCCCATTCCTGAACTCTACCTCTTGCTCCTCAAGGTGTGTCCCCATTAGATCAAGTTCAGATTCCTGAATGTGCAAAGCCACACACACAAACCTTCTATAGACTGGTTGTAACCCAAGACCCAACCACTCTGAAGCCCACTTGCTGGCTCACATAAACCCCCACCCCTTCTTAGAGACATGTCCTGGGCCTCCTTCAAAGCCTCACCCCAGAATGCTTTAGGCACCCCTTCAGTTAGTCCCTGATGATTACTCCCCTCCACACCAGAGCTCCCTTTAAAGACCACCTTGAATCCAGGTTGTCCTCTCTACCACAAGATCCCGGGTCTCTGCCTTTCTCCTACCCTTAGGGTTGAATTTTCCTTCACAGCTTTGTTCAGGCATGGCTGGAGGAACCAAGGCCAGAGTTAGGAGGAGGGGAGAGAGAGAGGGGAGAGAGTCTGAATTCACACCCACCCTCCCCACACAGCTGAGGTCTGTCCTCTCCCTGTCCCCCTTCTAGAGCCCCCTAAATTCAGGGGACAGGGACAGGGATCAGAGAGGGGCTGAAGAATGCAGTGGAAGGGGCAGAAGTAAGGAAGGAGCCCACTCAAGACTGGGCCCCTAGTGCATGAAGGGAGTGGGGTGAGGGCAGGGCTCAGACAGATAAATAGATATTTATATATAATATATATATATATATATAAACAGCAAAGACAGTTAGGGTCTCCTGGCTTGAGGGGTGGAGACCTAGGGTGTAGGGGCAGGAAGGGGGGCAGGCCTTCTCCTGAGCTCTTGCCCACCCATGGGTTCCTCCCGGGTTGCACTGACCTGTAGAGACAAAAAACAGAAAGAAGGGGTCCAAACACAGGTGGCACTCTCAGGGAGGAGTTGCTCCCTTTCCCTAGGTGCTGCTTTTTCATCCTTTCTTCACTCACAGCCCTGAAGTCAGTTTCTTTTCAGCTGCCCTCATGGTATTCCTGAACTTGAGCCCACTGGGTTAGAGACCCAAGTGATTAAGGTTCCCCATTCCCAACTAAAAATGTCCATTAACAGCTACTATTCTAGCCATTGGTGCTACACTGTATTGAGCAAAACAGAGATCCCTGTCTTTATGGGGCATACATTGTAGCAGGGACAGACAGACTTTCCTCAATGATGCATAAATGAATTACATAGTGTAACATAAATTCATAACATTGAAATAGAATGAAAGTGGAATGAACAAGGGGCAGAGTGGTACATGATGTCAGGAATGGGGTCACATAGAGCCTTGAGGACTAAGCTGTGAAGACTCCAACTTTGCCTCTGGATGTGGTATAAGCCATGGAATGATTCTGAGCAGGGCAGAGTAAAATGAGTAAATGTCTCATGTTGTTTCCGTTATTTACTCAATAGAATGTTTCTTAGCATGAAGAGTGCTCTAAGTGATGTGTGTCTAGTATGAATAAGTAATGATTAATTTCCCCAGCCTAGCGTAAGAGACAGTGAATAAACATATACATTAATAATTATAGATCATGATAAGGAAAAGCACAGAGTACTATGAGAGAGATAACAAGGGGGATTTATTTTAGACAGGCAAGACCTCACTGAGCAAGTGACCAAAAGGATGAAATGAAGCTGGCTAGATAGATATTAATTTGTGTGGGTGTGAAACTCCAGGAGGAGAACAAGTTCAAAGGCTCTGAAGTCAGATTGTGCTTGACACACTGCAGAGGCCAGTTTGACTGAAACAGAGTAGGGGAAGGGTAGGTGAGATCAGCAAAGTGAAATGGAGGTGGGGGGTTAAATGTGTATGGCCTATGTACATAGTGAAGACTTCTAGTTTTAATTTGAATGAGATGGGTGAGATGGGAACTATAGCTGACTTCTAAGCACAGGAGGGCCATGGCCTCATTTAGAATATAACAGAATCACTCCAAGATGCTGCATAGAACAGAATGAGAATGGGGGTGCACACCAGTGAAGAGGTCCAGGGGAGATGACAGTAAGAAGTGGAAAGACTATGGATTTATTTTGATGGTAGGACCCATAGGGCTCTTTGTTAAATTAGATGAGGGATGCTTTAATAAATCCCATACCCCTTACATCCTGGCTAATCTAGCACCAGAAACTTCCTCAACCCACCTATATCTGCCCCACCCCTTGACCCATGGAAATCTCACTTTTTTGTTGTTGTTTTGTTTGCAGAACTGGGGATCAAAGCCAGGGACACTGTACCACTGAATTACATCCCCAGCTCTTTTTTTTAAATTTTTTGATACCGGGGATTGAACTCAGGGGCACTCGACCACTGAGCCACATCCCCAGCCCTATTTTGCGTTTTATGTACAGACAGGGTCTCACTGAGTTGCTTAGAGCCTCACCATTGCTGAGGCTGGCTTGGAATTCGCGATTCTGTCTCAGCCTCCCAAAGTGCTGGGATCACAGGCGTGCGCCACCGCGCCGGGCTCCCAGCTCTTTTTATTCTGAGGCAGGGTCTTACTGAGTTGCAGAGGCTGGGCTCAAACTTTCAATCCTCCTACCTCAGCCTCCAAAGAAGCAGGGATTGCACCACCACAGATGGCTCACTTCTCTTTTTAGGAAAGGCAAAAAAGTTGGTAAGCCTTGCCGGGTGCGGTTGTGCAAGCCTGTAATTCCAGTGACACGGTAGCCTGTGGCAGGAAGACTGCAAGTTCGAGGCCAGCCTGGACAATTTAGCGAGACTCTGCTTCAAAATAAGTAATAAAAAAATAACTTAAAAAGGCTGGGAGTGTGGGGCTGGGATTGTAGCTCAGCGGTAGAGCGCTTGCCTAGCATGCGTGGGGCCCTGGGTTCGATCCTCAGCACTACATACAAAGCAATAAAATAAAGACATTATGTCCATCTACAGCTAAAAAAAAAAAAAAAAAAAAAAAAAAGGCTGGGAGTGTAGTTTAGTGGTAGGCCAGCCCTGGGTTTAATCCTCAGTACTGCAAAAATAGTAATAAAAATGCCGGTCAGCCTTTCTGCCTTTCCAAGGCCCCCGCCCTACCCTTTTTCCTCCTTTGAAGTTCCACACCACATCCTTAAGCTGGAAGACTGGGGAGAGGTGGCACATCTACCACCTCCTCTAGCATTGGCGAGCTCCTCTGACCTTCAAGACTCAAGCTGTTTACACTCAACATCTATTGGCTTTACCACCTATTGGTTAACCTATCACTTCTAAGACCCACCTCTTCCGCAGATCCTCCACTCTGCCGATGCTCTACTGCGCAAGTCCTCCTGTGATATCCTCTTTTCATTGGTTTCTCTGCCTACTTGTTTCTCCCCTTCCTTCCTGCGGAGCTGTACTTCTCCCTCCATATCATTGGCTTGTTATTCTGCCCATCTTCAAGCACACTCTCTTGTTCTTCCTTCATTGGCTAGCTTTTCCACTCAGGTAACTTTATTGGCTCCTTCAAACTTTAGCCCTTACTCGTGGGCAAATGTTCTACGCATTGCTCATTCCTGACTCTTATTGGCTTACTGAGCCGCCCATCTCCTTTCATGTACCCTCCTTGGCCATATCACCCGCCAGTCACTCACCAGATTACATCTGATTGGAGAAGGAGGTGGGCGCACCCTGTGGGCCGTAGCCTTGCTGCCCATAGTCGCCCTGAGGCCCGTAGCCGCTGCCACCGCCGCCGGCTGGCTGCCCGTAGTCGGGCTGGTAACCACCCTGGGGCCCGTAGGAGTCCTGGGGCCCATACCCGCCGGGGCCTTGCCCATATCCTGCATCGCCATAGGCGTCCCCGGGTGCTGGTTGCTTCTCAGGGGCGCCAGGAGGTGCGCGCAGGAATGGGGCAGCCCAACCTGTCTCCTTAAACACGAACCACAGGTTGCCAACCCAAAGCACCAGGTTCAGGAAGCCGAACACCTGCAGAGAGATAAGGCCTGGCTGTAGCCTCCTGCCCATTGCCTTGGCGGCCCCAGATGACTTCAAGGTCATGCGCACAGGAATGGGCACATAGTGCTTGAATTTGTGGACTCCTGGAGGGTGGTGATTTCTAAAATCCCGACTGAGTTCCAGGGTTGAACGTCAATGTGCAGAAAAATCATCTTGGGCATGGGACGCATGTTAGAATTAAGATTCCTGGGGATGTGGAGCTGTATCAGTATTCCATATGCAAGAATTGATCTATTTGCACACATTAGATATACATGTTTACATATGTATAAAATATAGCAAATTTAAATTTGTAATATGTTTATCATAAGATATAAGCATACTTTTTTAAAAACTGGGTTCTGAACCCAGGGCCTTGAATATGTGTGCTCTATCACTGAGCTCCAGCCTTATTTTAATTTCAAGACGGGCTCAATAAATTGTCCAGGCTGGCCTCAACTTTGGATTCTCCTGCTTCAGTTTCTCTAGTAGGTAGGATTTCAGGAGTGTGTTACCATGCCTGGATATAAGCATACATTTTTATTAAATATGCCATTACCAGGGTTAGGGATGTAGCTCAGTGGTAAAGCACTTGCCTAGGATGCACGAGTTCAATCCCCAGTACTGCCAAAAAATAATAAAAGAATAGGCCACTAACAAATGCACACACACACACACGGATACACAAATATGTGTATAAATTCATATGTGTAAAATATGTAATTATATGCTCATATTAAAATATAAATACATGAGAGCCAGACCTGGTGGCACATGCCTGTAATCCTATGTACACTGAGGCAGGTGGACCACAAGTTCAAGGCTAGCCTGTGCAACTTTGTAAGACCCTCCATAAAAAATAAAAAGGAGACTGGGGATATAGCTCAGTTGGTAGAGTGCTTGCCACACATGCACAAGGCCCTGAGTTCAATATCCAGCACCACAAAAAAAGTTAAAATAAAGGCTGGGGATGTACCTCAGTGGTAAAGTGCCCCTGGCCTCAATATTTAGCACCACAAAAAAAATATATATGAATATATTGAATGTGTAAAAAATATATAAAATACATAAAACATTTTATATGTCTTTTGCTATACATTGTGCCCACTTCTAAATGCTTTACATGTTATTAATTCACTTAAAATTCCATTTTTTGGTACTAGGAATTGAACCCATGGGTGCTTTACTACTGATCTATATTCCCAATCCTTTTTATTTTTTTTCATTTTGAGACAGGGTCTCACTGAGTTTCTTAGGCCCTTGCTAAATTGCCCAGTCTGGCCTTGAACTTTCCATCTTCTTGCCTCACTCCTAAATTGCTGAGATTACAGGCATGTGCCACCATCCCTGGCAAAATTTCATTTTTAGACAGGAAGTAAAATCTCCATTTTATTTTACCTAAATTTTTCCTTATTTATTTATTGATTGAGACTGGGTCTGGCAAAGTTGCCCAGGCTGACCTCAAACTCCTGAGCTCAAGTGATCCTCCTGCCTCAGCCTCCAGAGTAGCTGGGACTACAGGGCCATGTTATCACACCTGGCTGATATTTCTATTTTATTTAATCAATTAATTTATTTGGCCCTAGAGATTGAACCCAGGGGCACTGTACCACTGAGCTCTTTTGATTTTTTAAGATTTTAAGACAGAGTCTTTTATTTTTTTGGTACCAGGGATTGAATTCAGGGGTACTCGACCACTGAGCCACATCCCCAGCCCTATTTTGTGTTTTATGTAGAGACAGGGTCTCACTGAGTTGCTTAGCACCTCGCTGTTGGTGAGGCTGGCTTTGAACTCGCGATTCTCCTGTCTCAGCCTCTCTAAGTGCTGGGATTACAAGGGTGAGCCACTGTGCCCAGCTGAGACAGAGTCTTACTAAGTTGCTTAGGGCCTTGCTAAATTGCTGAAGCTGGCCTCCAGCTTGCAGTCCTTCTTGCTTCAACCTCCTGACTTTCTGGGATTACAGGTGTGCACCACCATGCCTGGCTGATATTTCCATTTTAAAGCAGAGTAAATTGAGGCCCAGAGAAACTAAGTTACCCAAGGGCTCAGTCAGCAAGTGACAGAAAGAAGAGTTAGAATCTTGGCACCTGTAACACTTGTTTGTAACTGACATTGTGCCAGGTCCTTTTTTTTAAAAATATTTTTTTAGTTGTAGATGGACACAATATCTTTATTTATGTATTTTTATGTGGTGCTGAGGATCGAACCCAGTGCCACACGCATGCAAGGCAAGTGCTCTACCACTGAGCCACAATCAGAGCCCCCAGGCCCTTTTCTAAGCACTTTGTATGTTATTAGTTCATGAAATACTCAAGTTTGGAGCAAGACCAATTATTAATCTCCAATTTACATGTTCAGTCAGAGCCCCGAGAGGCAGTGTAACTAGCTTAAGATCAAAGAGCTTACAAGTGGCAGAGCTAGGATTTGAACTCACAAGTAGGGAAATGTTTCAAGTTATTCTTTCCTTTTTCACATAAGAAAACTAAGGTCCCAAGAGGATACTGAGTTGTGGGAGATTCTACATGACAAGGTTGGGTCTAGGATCCAAGTTTCTGAAACTTAATGTGGTCAGAAGCCTTCCTGTTCTCCACTAGGGGACAGTATGTGGCATCATGGTGGCTATCATTGTGATCTCATCCTTTAACATTCTGTTGTTGGTATGCCTCCTCCAGGGAGCCTCCTTGGATCTCTCCTGACTGTCTCTCATTTTCACTGTCCACCACTTCCTATGCTGGACTGTAAGTTTCCCAGCTTCCCTCCTCCAACAGGTCCAGTTTCCCAGGGCTTACCACTGAGGTGTTGAGTCCTGAGGTCACAGGGTCCCTCAGCTCCTTGCATGTGTTGCCTGTCTGGCGGCAGACACCCATCTCCTTGATAATGTTCTCTGGGTCTGTGGCCATCTTCACATCTGAGAGCCCCTTGGCCCAGGCGGATGAGCTAACTAGCCACATGAAGGCAAACACCGCTGTGGCTAGAAAGTCCTAGGGTGGACAGGGGTGAGGAAGGTGGAATTGTGAGTGGGCTACTTCACACTGAGCCCTCCTGGGATCAGAAACTTTCTTGTGGGGAAGGTCCCCCAGAAGAGGCCTCTCTTTCCCCTGCCTTTTCAGCTGTGAAGCCTACAACATTTTCACCTGAAGGTGGCCCTCCAAGCTTCAGCTTCTGTGAGTTTATGTGACAGAGGATGTGGGAGTTTGATTGTGATGTGTGGGTGCAGGTGTTGGGGGAGGAACTCTGTGGGATGTTTCCGAATTTGTGGGAAGTGGTGTGTCTTTCCACTTTTATCTGCATGTGAGAATTTGTGTCATTTGATGTCTGGGAGGAGGGTGTGTGAGTACAGCTGTGTAGGAATCTGTCTGTGTGGCAGGATGACATGCATGACTGTCACAGTGAACCTCTGCATGCTCCTTTCTTTGATCTAGACTGCGTGGTTGTGAGAGAAATGGTAGGTTCACCAGTGTAGGCCTGTCTGGGATTTTTTGTAGGCTGTGAGTATGTCCCTGGGGCTGTATGGCTCCATCACTCCCTGTTATCCAGTGTGGACTCAGAGACAGCAGCAGCAGTAAAGTGTGGCTGTCATGATGGCTGCTTCCATGTGGGCCTGTCTGGCAGTTGGTGTGGCCTATGAGCAAAATGGGCTGTGTTCCCAAGGTCTTGTGTCCCCCAGACCTTGCATACAAATAGCAGAGAACTCACCAGCATGGGCCCTTTGTTGTTCTCTCGGTACTTGTTCTGCAGGAAGATGTAGGTGGCCAGAGCCCCCATAGAGTAGAGGAAGGCAAACACAGCCACAGTGACAAAGAATTCAGCGGAAGAGGAGTAGTCCCCAACTAGGAAGACCTTGGTGGTGCCCCCTCGGCAGTTTGGTGCATCAAAGTACACTTGGTGCAGCCTGTAGAGAGAGGTGGACAGGTGTGTTACAGCCCCTAAGAATGCTGTCAGCCCTCTGCCCAGTCATGGGTCTACCAGATTCTGACAAGATCCCAGGAAAAGGAGGAGATGACCATTCACAAAGCACCTGTGATGTACCCAGTCACATTGCATTGACTGCTCAAAGCATCCTAGTGAGAGGGGTTATCCATGCTCCACTCCAACCTAGGCACTCTTGGTTATTCCTAGAACTTGCCAGTCATCCTCTTAATTCCAGATGTTTGCACTGGCTGTTCCCTTTGCCAGGAATGCTCTTCTTTTAAATATCTTCATGTCTTGCTCCCCCATCTTCTTTAAGCTTTGCTCTGTTGTCACCTTCTCAGTGAGGCCTTCCCAGAAATCACTATTTAAAAATGAATTGATGTTGGGCATGGTGGCGCACGCCTGTAATCCCAGAACTTTGGGAGACTGAGACAGGAGAATCATGAGTTCAAAGCCAGCCTCAGCAAAGGTGAGGCACTAAGCAACTCAGTGAGACCCTGTCTCTACATAAAACACAAAATAGGGCTGGGGATGTGGCTCAGTGGTCGAGTACCCCCGAGTTCAATCTCTGGTACCAAAAAATGAATTGAACCATTTCCTCCCCCTACTCTTTAGCCTCCTTCCTTGTTCCATTTTTCTCTGAAGCAGTCATCCACACCTAACATACCAGGGTTGTTTTTTTTGTTGTTGTTTTTTGGTTTTTGGCTTATTTATCTTTATCTTTGCTGTAATTACAAGGGGGCAGGGCTTTTTCTTGTTTTGTTCACTGCTGTATCCCCAGGTTCTGGAGGACCCTGGAGCACATAGGTTTTCAAGCAGTATTTACTGAATAAAATGTACAAAGGTAAAAAAAAAAAAAAGCTCAGAGAAATACATTAACTTGACTAAAGTCACACAGCTGGCAAGGGAATGGCCGAGTTGGAGTCTGAATCCTGTTTTCCCCCTATATCAGGCTGATTTCTTCTCCCCATCCCACTTCAGGTTCCTGAGAGAAAAAAAAATTGTATGCATAGCAGAATATAACCCAGTGGCTACAAAATAGGAAAAGACAGAAAGGAGTGTAGAAGGGATATTGGAACGGGAGGGATGTATGTGAGGTGAGGAGGACAGTCTAGGTGAAATGGAGGAAACTGTAGGGGGAAAGTGTATGTAAAGGCCTGGAGTGGGGCTCAGAGCTCTGACCTTAGACTACAGGCAGGATTTGGAGACTGAGCAAATGATGCCAATGTCTTTGTATAGCAGAGTTCCTGAAGGAAGAGGCTTAACATTTATTGATAACCTACTAAGCACTTTATATATCTATCTAATTTACTGATGCCTTTCCAGCAATTTCTCTAAAGTGGGCATTACTAGACCCATTTACAGATGAACAGAGGCTTAGCAAGGATGTTACTTTCCCAAGGCTGTACAAGGAATTGAATTTGGGTTTGAGTTTCTGTTTTCAGTGGGCTGGGTTGAGAAGAGGGGGTGTCCAAGTGGGAATGAGGGATCCTTAGGATGTATCAGGGCAGCTAGGAAGGCGTGTTCAGTAGGACTTGGGAAAAGACTTTTTTGAGGGAGACTTGTGGGTAAAGGGCAGATTCTCCTGACCTGAGGTCCTAGAATTGGGCAGTCCATAGGGAGCTTTTGTGATGTGGATTCACAAACGGCCAACTAAATTGTGTTCTATGCTGCCAACTACCACTTGTTCTCCCTTCTTTCTGTGATCCAGTGGATCCCTGTTTGCTCCTCTGCCTCTCAGGTCATGCTTTTCCAGTGCTTCCACTTCTTTCCATCATTATTCGGGTCTGGGCAGGGATTTCCTCTATTTTAACTATTCCCTCTTCCCACGGAGTGATCTCTTGGGCCAACATTTACTTTTAGTTCTCCAAAACCCCCAGTTTCCAACTGAATGCCTGGCCTCCTTTCTCCCTTCCTAAAACTGATTTCTTTTACTTATATAACCAACAATTATGGAGCACTTTTTTCAGTACTGGAGATTGAACCCAGGGCTTTGTGCATGCTAGACAAGTGCTCTGCCACTGAGCTACACTACCAGCCCTTCTTATTTTCAAACATGGTCTCAATAAGTTGCCCAGGCTGGCCATGATCCTGCTGCCTCAGCCTACTGAGTAGTTGGGATTACAGGCCTGTACCACTATGGCTGGCTCTTAGTGAGCATTTCCTGTGTGTAAGGCACTAAGCTAAGCACTGTGCAAGTATTAACTCATTTCTGACTTGCCAAAACCCTGTGGGATAGGCATTATTATCTTCCCCATTTATAGATGAGGAAGCTGAGACTCAGAGTGGGTATACAATTTTGCTAAGTAGTAGAGGAACTTCTGTGGAAATTGTGTCTACAGGTCAGTCTCCCCACCCCTCAGGAGGTAGTGACCATGCCAGCTGTGTTCTCTCTTGGACACCTAGGATCCTGCACAGAGCCCAGCATACAGTGTAAGCTCAATAAATGCCAGAATTGTTTAGCTGGGTGTCATCATCCCCTGTATCTAAGCAGCACTTGCTCATTCTTCACTGTCAGAAAACACTGCATGAGGATCCCCTCCTAGAATTTCTCTCCATCTGCAACTATCCTCTATCAATTTGTTTGATATCATATAGACTATCATATAGACTCCACCTGGGTAGGGTGTATGGTCTGTTTTAATCACTTTTACATCCCCAGCACTATGAGCAGTACCTGGCAAAAAATAGGTTCTCAAAAAATGTGTATGGAATGGATGAATTTATGGAGAATAAATAATATTGATAACTGAGTACCTACTGTGTTAAGATATATGTCTTTTTTTTGTGGTGCTGGAGATTGAACTCAGGGCCTCGTGCATGTGAGGCAAGCACTCTACCAACTAAACTATATCTCCAGCCCAAGATGTATATCTTACTATTTTTTGTTGTTGTTGTGCTGAGGGTCAAACCTAGGGCTAGGCAAGGGTTCTACCATGGAGCTACATCCCTGGCCCTGTGATTTACTTTTTTTCTTTTGTGGCACTAAGGATTGAATCCAGTGATTGAATCATTGAGTGACATCTCCAGCCATTTTTATTTTATTTTAAGACAGAGTCTTGCTAAGTTGCTCAGGCTGGCTTTGAACTTGTGATCCTCCTATCTCAGCCTCCAGAGTAGCTGGGATTACAGGTGCGTTGCTTTTTAATCTTGTTTATTGCCTGTGCTTTACTCCTTCCCTTCACTAGAACAGAGCCAGAGGGTGACAGCCTGCGTCTGTCTTGCTAGCCACATGGTCCTAGATGTCCAGAGGAGTGCCAGGTACACAGCAGGTGCTCAGTGCATGGGCAGTAATCCCAGTGGTTATGACCTCTTGAGGTGGGAGCTGGGCAGAAGCCACTGGGTAGGAGGTATTGGCCAGTCCCACCCCACACCTGCCTTTCCCAGTTCTTTTGGGATCCCAGGGTGGGGGCACACCTGAAGGGGTACTCAAATTCAACCTCGATGCTGAGGTCACTCTCCGTCTTGTTGGCACACTCCACGCTCAGCCGGAGCTCCCCGTTGTAGCTGCCGCATGTGGCAAAGGCGAAGATGGCAAAGACCTTGGGCAGCAGGGATGGGGATGGTCATGAGTCTGGCTGCATGTGGGAGGGGGTGCCCTCCTCTGGACAGATGGGGGCCCAGCACAGGCAGCAGCAGATGGAGAGTTCCCCACCCCCATCCCCTAATCAGGGCTCATCATACAAGCTGATTACAGGGGTGTGGCTGTCTTTTCCTGTTTCTCTCTTTCCCTGTGCCTCTCTTTCTCTACCCCTCTATGTTCTAACGTCTTCCTCTCTATTTTTCTGTCTGTGTGTCTTACTGTGTCTCTATATCTTTCAGTATCGCTGTTTCTCTATGTCTTTGTCCTTCTCAGATGTGTGTGTCTCTCTGTGTCTCTGATTTTCTGCCTCTCTTGTCTCTAGGTGTCTCTTTGCTCTGTCTCTGTAGGAGTGTATGTTTATGTCAGTCTTTCAGTTTCTTGGTCTGTTTGTCTCTGTCTCTGCTGTCTCTCATGAGGTCTCTGTATGGTTCTCTCTCTCTCTCTCTCTTTTATCTCTTTTTCTGTTTTAGTTTCTCTTTTATTTCTGAAAATCTGTCTCTTTCTCTACTCCACCCCATTTTCCTTCCTCTCCCCGTGTCCATTTCCCTTTGCATCTCTGTTCTCTGTGCATCTTTCTCTGACTCCCTCTTCTTGTCTGTTTGCCTTTCTCTATCATTTCTGCTTTTTTCCCCTCAGTATTTCCATCTCTATCTCCATAATTTCTTGTCTCTCATCCTCTCTGTCTCCTTCACTGTCTCTGGGTTTCTCTGTCTTTGCATCTCTCCCTCAGCAACCAGCTTTAGGCTCCACCTCCCTCACCCCTCCTCCCTCACTTCAAGAAAAGATGTAGGACGTCACAATATGCCACTTCACGACGGGGGTACCCTCAGTCCTATGTGACGTCACAGCCCATCCGTTCCTTGGCTTCAAACCCCTAGGACCTCACCCTGAAGCCCAATACCCTCATCCCCTTCCACTGTCCATCCATTCCTTGGCTCATACCCCCTCTCCTCTCTGGTTCTTCTGGACCCCCTCTACCTCTGGCTCTCTCTTCAGTGCTCCCCACGACCCAGATCACACTTACCCATTGCAGCACCTTCACGAAGCCAAGGGGCTCCTTGACCACCCGGAACTGACCCCCAGCCACCAGCTGAGAAGAGAGAGCAGGGAGGGGTGGAGTTGGGGGAAATGGACAGGGAATGAGGGGAAAGGCTACCAGGTGTGGTGACCCCTGGGGATAGGGCATGTGACCTCTGGGAGGGGATGGCATTTGGAAAGGGAGCGAGAAGGAAAAAGTGACATCTTGGGGAAGATGTGAGCACCAGGGTCTCTGTGAAAAGACCTCCAGGGTTCAGGTCTAGTAGAGAGCTCTGAGATGATGTTGGGTCAGATGGCAGAGGAGGAAAGAGGTGAGAAAGACAGGGATGGGGTCTGGACTACTTAGGGAGGGTGGGTGTGAAATCCTTAAAGGTGAATCAGATAGGAAAGAAGGTCAGTGAACAGAGTAAGGAAGGAGCTGGGGTTCACTAGGATTGGGGGAAGGGGTCTTGAGTGGTGAAGGTGAGTCAAAATAGGGTGGGAGGTGGGTTGTCTAAAGTGGGGGAGGGGTCCACAGCGGTAGAGGTGAGCCAGATGGGGGAGGTCTGAGAAGATGAGGATGAGGAGGGGTTGGTATTGGTTAGGAAGGTGGTGAGCCTCCGAGGTGGTGAACCAGAGTGAGATGGCGGAGAGGGTCTGGACTGATTAAGGTGGGGGAGAGCTGGGACATGGCTTCACTGGATAAGTGTTGTGGGAGAAGAGACTGGGGGGTTTGGAGAGGCAAAATCGGATTGTCCCCCTAGGTCTGCTCTGGGGAAAGGAGTGGTCATCTACTGGGGTGCAGTCTGTTTGGGAGGGGCGGGTGCCAGCCCTCCCCCACCCCACCCCCACACCTTCTGTCGCTCTATTTCCTAGCTCATCCGCAGCCCCCCTGAGTCTCCCTTCCACTCTTCCCTCCCCTCACCCCTTTCTTTTCCTCCAGCCCCAAGACCCCTCATGCTCCCCTTGAGATCGCCAGTAACGATCAAGGCTTTTGACGGCCTCCGCTGCGGCAATGAGGACGGCCCTCGCTGCGGCAAAGAGCGCACTCCTTTTCTCCACCTCCCTCGTCCTCCCCTCGCCTGCCGCAGACCCCCAGCCCCAGCACCAGGGAACGAGTCTCTGTTGCCAGGACCCTGGCCACCACCTCTCAGAGTCTGGGGGCCAAAGCAACCTGGGTCCAGAGGCCTGGAAGCAGAGGGCTCTGTCCGCGGTGCTGGAGCGCGTACCTGATTCACCACGTCCATGTCTGCCAGCAGCAGCATCAGCAATGCAGGGGGCGGGAGGTGCCTGCTAGCAAGGGCGGGCGCGGGGCGCGGTGGGGGCGGTGCGCGGTCCTTGGAACAGCCCAGGCGGCGGTGGCCCCGCCCCTCGCACCCCCACCTCGCGCGCGCCTGCGCACAACAGGCTGTTTCCCGGTCTCGCCAGCCGCCATTCCAGCCTGGAGGCTGGAGACCAGAGAGCGTTCTGGGAACATCTTTCTCTCTGAAAAGACAGCTAGAGGTTTGGGGTGAGGAGGACCGCTCATTCCTATAGTGTTATATTTTGCCAGGCCCTTTCCTGAGTTTGCTAAATGTTCACTCATTTAATCCCTGTGTAGGAGGGACTATGAAACGTGTTTTTACAGAGAAGGAAAATGAGTCCCCAGAGAGGCTAAGTGACTTGCACAAGGTCACCCAGCTAGTAATTGGCAGTGCTCAGAGTCTCTGCAGTTTAAACATAGTTCAAGGTCCTGAGGGTTCCTTTCCGAAAGTCTGAATTTTAAGTACATTCAAAAAAACCTGTTCCTCCCTCCTGTCATCTCATTATTCTCGTCCTCTTGATCAAATTCTTGTCTACTCCAACTCTGCAGTTTACATCCTATTTATTCCTTAGCATTCTCTTAATTTGATCACCCTTCCATGCTACTAAAACTAGGCCTATCAAGGTCAGTAGTGATTGCCATGTTGCAAAATTGAATGGATAAAATAGAGTTGGGGATTAAGACGCTCAACCTCACTCACACTAAGAGGAATGCACATAAAAATTATTAATACTAAATGCTAACAAATCAGGATATCATTATACCTGATAACACTGGCTGCCACCAGAGGAAAAGGAAACTTTTCAATTTACACACTTTGTAGCTTTTGAATTTTGAAACATCAGAATGTATACTTTTAAAACACACAAATCATACAAATAGGTAATGGATGCTTCCTAGTTGTTGCCTTATGAAGGGAAGCAGTGTACAGCAGGAGTGAAGAGCATAGGATTGGACATTCAGCTGCTTGAATTTGAATCCCATCTCTAATATTTATTCCTCTTTGACCTTGGACAAGGAAGGAGGTTCAAAATGGTACATATAGGGTTGTTGTACTGTTTAAACACAATAATCACTGTAATGCACTTAGCACGGGGCTTAAGAAATGGTTAACTTTATCTCTCACTTCTCTGGAATCCATTCACTTCTCACTGTCTCCTCTGTCACCTTCCTTAGCTAAGGCGACCATCATTTCTGCCAATTTTAGCATCTCAAGTCTTTTCCCCCTCCCTTCTGTTTTCAGCACAACCATCAGAGCATCTATTTAAAATGCAAAGTTAACTATGTCACTACTCAAGTCCCTCCCATGGTTCCCCATGCTCTAAATCCCACATCTTGAGTCCTAATATTCAAGGCTCTGCATGATCTGGCCTCAGGTGGTCTCTCCTACTTCATCCCTTAGCAGTCTCCTTTCATTCTCTATGCACTGCCCAAGACTTGCTATCCCACCAGTCCAAACACTTCAAGCCTTTGTTTCAAGGCCTAGCATAACTCCCTGGAATCCCAGTCTCCAATTCTGGTTTCCTCCAAATTTCAATCCTGATGTGATTGACATAAATGATACAAATGAGAAACTCCTGCTCTGAGAATGAAGAGATCCTAAGGCAGACCCGCCCCAGTGGTGACCCCATCCTGCATCATTCACTATGATGCCTCCAGTGCCCTTGGAGAGGACCTCATTCCCACTTTGGATAAGCCTTGTCTCGTGTCTGAGCCAGTTCATATTTCCCTGAGGGAAACTCAGAATGGTGCCTGGCACACAGCTAATGCCTGATAAGCCTTCCCTGGTGAATGATACCCCAGAGTTGGGTCAATGAGTAGAGGTGGAGCAAGAAGCAGAAAAAAAGGAGCTTGAAGATCTGTATGGGAAGAGAGTGAGTGACTCTCAGGTGATTTGAGGGAGGCCAGGGGGCCCCTGAGTGAGTTCCCTGGAGATGGGAGCCCCACCCCTTGCTGTCATCTATATCTTCTACCAATGAATTTAGGTCTTCTTCTCTTTCTTGGGCAGAAGGTGGGAGGCAGAAGACAGCATGATACCAATTTTAGCCTCCCTGGAATTTCTGACGCCATCAGAGGACCCCTCTGCCTAAGACACATCACATACCAGACCAACTCCAACTTCCAGGCCTTACCAATGGTAGGTCTCTCCTGTGGGTTTCCTTATCCTTTCCTTCTCATCTGTGTGTCCTTCCTCATCTTGACCTGACTGACTTCTTGAGAATCACTACCCCCCTAGCCTGGCACCACCCTTCACATCCTCTCTCTCTTCCTTCCTCCATCTCTGCCCAGTGCCCTCCTCCTCCCCTACCACCTCCACTCTGTCTCCAGCTTTTTTTGGCTGCTGTCTCTTCTTCCTCCTCCTCCCTCCTTCCCTGACGCTGAATAATCAGGCCTAGCTGTCCTGATTTCTGGAAATACCCATGTGTGGGCAGTGGCTCAGGGCTGGAACTGGGGATGGATGGATGGATAGGGACCTCTGGGCACTCCCAGACCCTCAGAAAAAACACACCAAAGTGTAGCAGTGTGCGGCTCATGCCTTTTTCCCTCTGGGGAGGGGAGGGCAGGAGGTTTATTGAGCAGTGGGGGAGGGGTAAGAATTCAGAGGGCATGGACACAGGCCATCTCATCTCCCAGGTCCTCCTCATCAAAGCGAGAGAGGATGGACTCTTCATCACTATACAGTGAGCTGGTCCCTTGTGCCAACAGGTCACTAGCAGCACTGTCCATTTCATCCAGCGTCAGACGACACGCATCTGCAATCTCCTTCTTGGCCAGGGCCACAAAGCGTGGGTCTCGGGCAAAGAGGCCCAGGCCTTCAGAGATGAGCACCTGAGGGCACAGGTGGGATCAGTGTGACAGTGTGCACAGAGGGGTCAGCATGGATTATATGATGTGCCCATGAAGGCATATAAGAAAGTCAGTGGGGGCCAGTGGTTGTACATTATAATGAACATGCACAGTGCAGCCTGGGAACCTCTTTCCCCTCGTCCTCCATGCCCCACCGCTTCCCTTTCCCCAGGCCTCTTGCCTATATCCCCTCTGTACTCACAGCCTCTACTAAACTGTCAGCACTGCCTCTTTTGCCATGGCTGGGGTCCGAGCGAGATCCAGGCACATGCAGACAGGTAAAGGTGCGCAGTGGACTGCTGGATTTGCCGAGGTAACCCTCCCCTGCCGCACCTTCCTCCACCAACAACAGTGGGGCGTATAGGAGCCGACCCCTCTGAGGAGGTGTTGCCCAGGAACCCTAGGCCAGAATAAATAACAAAGAGGCAGGGATTGGTGGGTGAGTGTGAGGGTCTATGACTCACTCCTGTGAATTCTGTCCCTCTCCCCCAATATACAACTGGTGTCAAACTGAATGGATGGAAATCAGACTCGAGTTTATTTATGGGTTTATTGGCAGTGCTGGGGCGGGGGACGCAGGTCCTTGAGCATGCTAGGCAAGTGCTCTACCATTGAGCTATATCTCCAGCCCCAGAATTGAGTTTATGTCAGAACATAAGATACCTCGGTTTAAATTTCAGCACTGTCACTTACTAGCTATGGGATCTTGGATGAATACATTTCTCTGGGCCTGTTTCCTCATCTGTAAACTGGGTGTAGTAATACACACCTCACAAGTTCAGTGAAAATTATGTGCATTCCTCCATGTATGCCCTGTTCTTCATAAAGGTCTGACATGCAGTGTATTTGATAAGTTCAGTTCAGGCTGCTCCCACTCCTGTAGACCCCAGGTTTCCCTCCCTCGCCTCACCTGAGCCCTGCTGGGCCCTGAGTTTCGCCCACGATGATAGGTGCCTGGGATCGGTAAGTCTTCACAGCTGCCTCGTCGCTGCAGACACTGGATAGTGAAGGAGGGCTTCCGACCTGGGGGCAAAGAACAATGGCATTGTTTCCCTGGCTCACTCTTCTTCTGGCTCTTGGAGGATGGCCCTAGAGCCCATCTCCACTCTCACCTGCAGGAGTGGGGGGCAGCAGACGTCTACGTGGTGCGTTGTGCCCATTTACATATCTCTGGGGTTGGTGAGATGGCAAAAGGGCTGGGTGTGGGGGAGCCTCTCTCTGCTCATCCAGGTAGGAGAGCCTGTGCAGAAAGGGGAGCTGGAGGTGAACCCATGTCTGGAACTTGGAGTTGAATTAACAGTCCTGCCCTCTCCTCCACAGTTTGTGGGCTCATCCAATGTGGCATGGCCAGTGTACCGGTCAGGGATTTCCTCTTCCTCATCTTGCTTGTTTTGCTCTTTAGTTTCCTTAGGCTGAGAACTTCCTTCTTCTGGGATGGTGAACATAAAAACCCCGGAGCTTCTCCTGGGGAAAATGAAGCACGTTAGGCAGACCAGATACCCCCAAATAAGTGGCCCTGGGTCCTTGGTTACTATCATACCATGCCCCATCTTCTATACAAGTACTGGGCTTAATGCTTAAATGAATATTCATATAAAATAAAATTAACCATTATTATTATAATTATGCTACTAAGGATAGAATCCAGCATCTTGTGCATGCTAGACAAATGCTCTATCACTAAGAACTGGGTGCTTTACCCCCAGCCCTTTTTATTTTATGTATTTTTTTTGTACCTGGGATTGAACCCAAGGTCACTTAAAAACTGAGTTACATCCACAGCTCTTTTTATTTTTTTCTTTTGAGACAGGATCTCACTAAATTGCTTAGGGCCTTGCTAAGTTGCTGAGGTTGGCTTTGAACTTGTGATTCTCCTGCCTCAGCCTTCCAAGCTGCTGAGATTACAGGCATGCACCACTGCATTGGTCTCTATTGTTCATTTTAACATGAACAAAGGCTTACTTTTTTAAAAAAATAGTTTTAGTTATAGATGGGAACTATACATTTATTTTATTTATTTTTATGTGGTGCTGAGGATTGAACCCTGTGCCTCACACATGTGAGGCAAGTGCTCTACCACTGAGCTATAACCCCAGCCCCAGGCTTACTTTTAATACATATTTGTCTCAGAAGGACCACAAATTTTTTTAAAAAATCAAAGTTCGCCTGTTGAAGAGACAACTTCAATACAGGAGCCAGGAGTTGGGGGAAGTGAAAACTGGGCACTTGACACATACGACCTCGTTTCATCCTTTCATTATCCCTATGAAGTAGGTGCCATTATCACCACCATTTTGGAGTTGAGGAATTGAGGATCATAGAAATGAAATGATTAGCCCAAGGTGTCACTTAGTAAGTGACAGAGCCAGGATTTGAACTAAAACCTATTTAGTTCCACATCAAGTGATTTTTGCATTAAACCTTTACACTGCCTTTCTCTTTTTGGGGGGGAGAGAGTACTGGGGATTGAACTCAGAGGCACTCAAGCATTAAGCCACATCTGAAGCCTTATTTTGTATTTTATTTAGAGATAGGGTCTCACTGAGTTTCTTAGCACCTTGCTTTTGCTGAGGCTGGCTTTGAACTCATGATCCTCTTGCCTTAGCCTCCCGAGCCGCTGGGTGCCTTTCTCATATGACTCTCTTGCTATTCCCTCTTCCCACTTGAGCCCTTGAAACATCTCCACCCTCCCCAGATTTCTACTGGATGGTCTCTAGGTCCTCATGTCATGCCCCCTGATACAGTATCTAGCCCCTGCCTTCCTTCACCACTTTTCCCCAGACACTTGACCTTACCTTTGGTTGTGGGATCCAGCTGGGTTCACACTGGGCTGTCTGGAATAGGAAGCCCCACCGTCGTCATCACTGGGCCCAGGGGAGAGTGAATCTGGGATTCTTCCTCCAACAGGAAGAGCCACAGAAATTCTGGAGCTCCTATGAGATGGGGGCTGGGACTCCATGGGGGCCTGTGGAGAGTCATAGGACTGAGTATTGTATCAACATTATAGCTAAATCAGTTGGGTCACATAGTGTGTATCCCTTACTGGTTCACAGGCTCCCTGGGGGTTGAATCTGAGTCCTGCCCTCCAACAGCTTATGGTAGGTACTGAATAAATATTTTTCCATTGTGAGGCTGGGATTGTGGCTTAGTGGTAGAGCACTTGCCTTGCATGCGTGAGGCACTGGATTCAATCCTCAGTACCACATAAAAATAAATAAAATAAAATAGGGCTGGGTTTGTGGCTCAGTGATAGAGCACTTGTCTAGCATGTGTGAGGCACTGGGTTCGATTCTCAGCACCACATATAAATAAATAAAATAAAGATCCATTGACAACTAAAAAAATCTTTAAATAAATAAATAAATAAAGATATTGTGTCCATCTACAACTAAAAAACTAAAAAAATATTTTAGAAAATATTTTTCCATTGTGGAGAGGGCTCCTTTAGAGGGCATCTTCCTAGAGAAGTGTCAAATGCAATCAGGGGATTGATGGAATATTTTATGATCAATAATTCCTGGGGGATGAAAATTAAAGGAAGGTCAATAGAGAAAAGGGACCAGAGGGTGGGAGATCGGAAGGGAGGAGGAAGTGCTGGGGAAGGATATTGGCCAAATTATATTATATGGTATGCATACCATATAACATGTAACAGCAAATCCCATCATTATGTACAACTATAATGCACAAATAAAAATGTGGGGAAAATTCCTGGGGAGGATGAAAAGCAGTTCTTACTTTGTATGTTTCTGGATCCTTCTTGGCTTCTTCCTCTCCTTCCTGGCCCTCTTCCTCCACCTCCTCTTCCTCATCTGTGTCACATGTGAGGGCCTGCCGGATCTCAGGACCCAAGTCCTGTAGGCTCCTCAGACCAGCCTGTGGGGGTAGAAAAATAGGGAAGTGGGAAGCTCAGGGTCTAAACTTCCCCTCCATGAGCCTTCTTCCCATGAAGGAGTGAGTCTGTGAGTGTGCTAGGAGCTCTTAGCCATCCCTGACCCACTGTGAAGACCAGGGCCTTAGTTTACTCATCTGTGACATGGGTTTCATGAGAGCAAGAGGGAGGTGAGCTCAGCCTCAGCCACAGAAGACCCTGCCCTGAAGACCTGAAGGACAGAGGAGGTGCTTGAGGGGGCCTCGGTTCCTAATAGCCCCTTTTCTTTCCTCCTCCGGAATTTGCGGAAATAATCTTGGATCAGGAATGTGGCATAGAACTTGCCCACGGTGACTTCCTCCTCTGCGGACAAGGGGGAGAGAGTAAAGTTACACAGGGGTTGTCTTTCCCACCACTGCCTCCCCAATTCTTATCCACCAGCAAGGACCCTGACTTGCCCCAGGCCAGTGCTGGTTTTATGGTAGAGAGCAATCAGGGGACACTTAAGCAATCCTCTGATGATTCAAACAATCATCTGGGTTCAAGGAACTGGGGTGGGAACAGCTCACCATCTGGAGGGGGGATGATTTCATCCAATAGTTTCTGCTTTATCCGCTTCCAGATCTTTTTGATGACCATCCGCAGCTCCTGGTTGGCTTGTTCCAGGTTCCCTGCATTGGAGGGGGATGTGGGGCAGAGGAAATAGGAAGAGCTGCTCATCACTGTTGGTGGGGGACATCAGAAATTACTTTTTTTTTGCAGTAGTGGCACTTGAACCCAGGAGTGTTCTGTCTCTGGAACTATATCCCAAGACTTTTTCTAAAATTTTATTTTGAGACAGGATCTTGCTAAGTTGCCCTGGCTGGCCTTGAATTTGCAGCCCTCTTGTCTCAGCCTCCCAAGAAGCTCCAGAAGCTTTGACCACAGTTGTGCATTGCTCCCATTGGATGCGATGGTCAGGCCTGGAAATGCCAGAGCCACCCATTTTGAGGTTTGAAGTGGCGTCCATCATTCTCATGAGTTTGCTCCTGGAATCCTCCCCAAGGACTCTCTCACTCCTGCCCCTGCCCTCCCACATACCTTCTGTCTTGATCTTCAGGGATGTCCGCACCAGGGCAAAGAGCGTGGCATTGAATGTCACTGTCCCATCTGAATTGAGGGGCACGTTCATTGCCACAAGTCTCTGCAAATACCAAAGATATAGAACCCATTCTGAGAAAATGCCAGGTATTCAGGCATGAATCTCTGGGGCAGAAACATTTGAGGATGTGACCAAACACATGTTCTCAACCAAGGCAGGTCCCTATGCCCATATGTGATGGACAGTCTTCCCAGAGGCCACAAGAGGGTGGGTAGGTGCACAGACCTTGCAGGCTACTCGATGTGGGCACAGCTTCCCAAATCCTAGTGGGGGCTGGATACGTCTCAGCAGGGCAACCACATCCAGGTGCTTGATGCGGCCCCTAGGACAGTTGTGGAGGTTCCTCTGGATTGTTGATACCCTCTCTAGCCCTTTGTCAAGGCCCCACCAGCTCATCACTACCTCCCCGTACCAACAACTCAAAGCTTTCTAGGGAAGAACTGGGGGATAGTTGGAGAGGACAAAGGACAGGGACAGTGGATAACTCAGGACATCTATTGACTGGGTAATGGGATGCATTGGTCAAAAGTTCTGGGGCTAGGGGACCATGGAGGGGAGTGTTTTGTTCCCTAGGATTCTGGGTAAGGGGTTAGAAGGCATACTTGGCCCCAGGGTCATATTCAGACCAGATCCTCTTGAATTCATCAAGATGATGAGGGCCCAGGATGGACCAATCTCTGGTTAGATAATCAAAGTTGTCCATAATCACAGCCACAAAGAGATTTATGATCTGTGGGCCATTGAGCAAGGAGGATTAGGTGAAGGGAAGGTCAGGGCTTTGAGGGCTTGTGGGAGGATAGGGTGATCCTATATGGTTAATGGGTCACAAGTTCCCAAGGTTGAACTTATTGTCAGACCAGGGTTGCCAACCTAATTTGGACATCTCTGGGCCCTCAGGGCCAGCCCCCATGGCAGTGGTGGTGATTGTGGGGAAACAGTTCTTACCAGGAAGGCACAGAGCATGAAGAAGCTGATAAAATAGGCAATGGCAAAATTGCTACCACAGGTAAACTCCTCGCCAGGGCCAAAGTCAGACTCAGGGTCACATCGATTTCCAGGAAGGCTGGCAAGCATTATTTCCTGCCATGCCTCACCAGTGGCACACCTGAGGGATCACACAGGGATGGAATCCTGAGAAGAGGCCATGAAATTGTGGCAAGTGGCATTGTGGGGAATCAGGGAGCAGGGAGATACATCTGGCAGATGCCAGGGGCTGCATCTGGCAGAGAGTATTTCTTTGTTTTAATGGCCAGCATGGCCATGTTAATTACAGTCATTTTTGCATCTTACAGATGAGGGCACTGTATACTAAGAAGGAGGTGCATCTTATCACAAGAAAAGGAATGGTTGAGACTAGAATATTCTAATAGACTACTCAGATCATGTCCAGAAAAGGTTTCAGGCTACATGGAGCCTCATGCTGCCCTAGTATTTCCATAGCACAGGAAGTCTGGGGACCACAGAGGATGTGGGGACCAAGGTGGCAGTGAAGTGGGAAGATGTCACCTGAACAGAAGCAGAACAGCCTGTGGAAATGTCTGGAAGTTGTTGTTTCGGTTGATCTGTGTGCCATCCTGAAGAGCTACCTTGCCGAACATCTGTGGGCACACAGGGGCTGTGTTAGGAGGATAAGCCCATGTCCGCACACATTCCCACCATTTCATAATCCTGATAAGCAGGCACTGCTGATCCCAGTTCATAGATGTGTAGACTGACCCAGGGTCATCTAGTTTGTCCATCTTTCCACCCCCACCCCACTATGGGTCTATATCTACCCAATTGTCCTTCTGCTGAGAGGTGCCAGAGGGATGCTCTCTAGGGTCTCTATTTACCTGCATGCCAATGACTGCATAGATGAAGAATATCATTGCTATGAGAAGAGCCACATAAGGCAAGGCCTATGGGGATGGGGGGAATAGATGCTTAGGTGCAGGCAGAGAGCTATAAACTCCAGAATGTACTCCCCACCCCCAACCATGGTTTCCTGGGAAATGCAGTCCATCCTCAAAGTGCCCGGGACTACCAGAGTCTCCCAGATGTGGACACAGTATTAAATAGAATACAGTAAGTTCAGTGAGGCCAGAGATGTGTTGGGTATTGAAAACACAGATGGAGAAATCTATAAAGCTGGGAACAGTTAAGTTGGAGTGATTATGGCAATTTTGAAGAGCTGTAGTTCTAAGGGTATTAAAGGGGCAGGCTGAGAGGGATGGGGTTGGGTCAAAGTGTGGTTACAGGGGTGGGATTGGGGATTACCTGGAAGGATTTGATGAATGTCCAGAGCAATGTGCGTATCCCTTCACCCTTACTGAGGAGCTTGACCAGCCGCATGACTCGAAAGAGGCGAAAGAAGGTGATAGAGATGCGAGAGCTGTCCTCCGAGCTCTAGGGGTGGGGATACACAGATTACACCAACCCCAGATACTTCCCTTTCTCATGTCTTCGTCCTCCCAGCCCCTCAAACCCTCAGAAACCAGGCCCCAGAATGGTCAGGGACTATTTCTAAGGACTCTTGGGAAGAAAAGGAGGGAGAAAGGGTAGAAAAGGAGAGTGTCCCTGTGGTGGTGGTGGGCCTACCTCGCCAAGATGGCCTCCATTCTGGAGGAAGATAGGGCCACAGAGAGATGACAAGATGATGAGATCATTGGCCCACATGGACAAGGGGTAGAGGAGAGACATTGGAGCCAATGGAGGAGATGATGGAGTCAGTGTTGTATGGAGATGATGGGGATGAGGACCGATGGATGGCCCATTGGAGAAGTCAGTGATGGAGATACGGAACCAGCAGCATTGTCGATCAAGGTAACAGAATCATGTAATGCCCAGTGGAGAGATGATGGAGCCCATGACGCAGTCATTGGTGATGACAGAACCATGAATGAGCCAGTGATGGAGATGATAAAGTAGGTTGAGGAAATGGAGCCAATGGAGCCGTCAGAAGGGATGATGAAGCCAAAGCAAAAGTCAGTGGACATGATGGAGCCAATGGAGGGGAAGGTAGAGGCAAAGAAAGAGATAACAGAAATAA
>CM053417.1:84265384-84285147 GCA_028644305.1 Xerus rutilus | reverse complement strand
GTAATCCCAGCACTTAGGGAGGCTGAGACAGGAGAATCGCGAGTTCAAAGCCAGTCTCAGCAAGGGCGAGGCACTAAGCAACTCAGTGAGACCCTGTCTCTACATAAAACACAAAATAGGGCTGGGGATGTGGCTCAGTGGTCGAGTGCCCCTGAGTTCAATCCCCGGTTCCAAAAAAAAAAAAAAAAAAAAAAAAAAGAAATAACAGGAAAGTCATTTTAGGAGGTAATGGAGCCAGGAGAGAGCTTGCAAAATGGATTAAGGGAGCATATAGAGGGGGACTTTGGCTGAGTCCAACAGGGACTCATTAAGAGATGGAGCTAGAATCAGGAGTACCGAGCCCCCAGAGGCGGGGATGATGTGAGTGGGAGCCACCTACCCATGTGAAGGAGGGCCCTGAGGTAGAAGAGGGGGAGGTTTTTGGAGGAGAGTGGGTTAGTGCAAAGGCCAATCCTCACATTGACTTCAGTGACGGCAATGTCCACGACGCTGCCCACAACAATAAGAGCATCAAATGTGTTCCAGGCGTCAGTAAAGTAATGCTGTAGACAGGAGGAAAGCAATGTTCTGTCTTCTCTGAGCTAGCAGGGAAGGGTAGGGGGATACTGGGGAGACAGGGCCTGGCTTGGGCCACAAGATGAGTCAACACCAGGATTCCTCTCACTCCCCAGTCTCATGACTCCCTACTTGCTGCCCTGCTGGGAGCTCTGGAATGTAGTCCGTTCCCAAGGAATTCACCCACTTGGGGGTGGTTCTGGGGCTGAGGGGCACCTTTGGTTTGAAGGCGATGATTTTGAGCACCATCTCAATAGTGAAGAGGCCGGTGAACACCATGTTGAGAATGTCCATCGCATAGTTGAAGGGAGCAGTCTGTTCATAGTGCTGGGGGAGGAAATCAGGTAGTAACAGAGCCTAAGGCAAAGAATCCCTATTGCCAGCCAAATTGTTCCTGATCTGGGCTGAAGCGAGTCTAGGGACACGGTAGCATTATGGGTTAGCCAAACCCCTTACATCGTCTGCTTCCTATTATGGATACTAGAAAGCCCAGTTCTTGATTCCTAGCCTTTATTGCAGATGGGCAAGGCCAGTTCTGCTGACACATAAACATAAATCTGCTGATGGCTGAAAGCTTCTATAAAGGCTGAGACAGGAGAATTGTGAGTTCAAAGCCAGCCTCAGCAACAGCGAGGTGTTAAGCAACTCAGTGAGACCCTGTCTCTACATAAAGCACAAAATAGGGCTGGGGATGTGGCTCAGTGGTTGAGTACCCCTGAGTTCAATACCCAGTACCAGAGAAAAGAAAGCTTCTGTGAAAAATATTTTGCTCTCCATCAAAATGCTCAAATGAGCTGGGCATGACAGTGCACGCCTGTAATCCCAGCACTTTGGGAGGCTGAGACAGGAGAATTGCAGGTTCAAAGCCAGCCTCAGCAATGGCGAGGTGCTAAGCAACTCAGTGAGACCCTGTCTCTACATAAAATACAAAATAGGGCTGGGGATGTGGCTCAGTGTTTGAGTACCCCTGAGCTCCATCCCCCATACAAAAAAAATGCTCAAATGAGGAGAGTCCCTTGGGGTAAGTCTCTCTCCTTTCTCCTGCCTTGAATGTGGTTTTGATGCCCGGAGCAATGGCAAATGCATTGTAACCATGAAGCAACAACCATGAGGATGAAAGTCACTTGCCAAGAATGGTGAAGCAGAGACAGATGGGGTCTAGGACTGTGATCAACAATAAGCAACCTATAATCCCAGCACTTAGGGAGGCTGAGACAGGAGGAATGCAAGTTCAAAGCCAGCCTCAGCAAGGGCGAGGTGCTAAGCAACTCAGTGAGACCCTGTCTCTACATAAAACACAAAATAGGGCTGGGGATGTGGCTCAGTGGTCGAGTACCCCTGAGTTCAATCCCTGGTACCACAAAAAAAACCCCAAAACAATAAGCAACCAACCTATGTCTGTTTTTTTCATTTTGTGAGGTAATTACCATATTTCAGTGACTCTCTTCAGAATCTCTGAAACTAGAGGGCATTTTATAACCAATGGCAGCTTACAATGGCCATAAATCATTGTTTTCACATTCATAAATCTCTGAAATCAGAATACAATTTATAATTTTTGGCCTTAGATTTGAAGATATGTGGCAAGTGTCTTGATAACTTGGGTCTCTGTCAGTTGGGGAATTTTGTTATTTGTAGCCTAAAGCATTCCTTATGGTTCCCAGCAGATTGTGTGGAGAGAATAGACAGGGATCTGGCATAGATCAGGATAGGAAGCTCAGACCTGCATGGCTAGGGCAACTGTGTTGAGCAGGATGAGCAGGAACATGAGGTATTCAAAGGCAGCAGAGTTCACGGCGGCCCACACACGATACTGATGTGGGTTCTTGGGGATGTATCTGCGGAGTGGCTGGGCCTTGAGTGCATACTCCACACACTGGCGCTGCAAACCAACAGAGAGCATGAGTGAGTAGGGGGAGTCCCAAGGCAAAGGGGGAGGGGTTCATGGCCATGAGTAGGAGGTCAGGGATCATAGGTCACCTGATTCTTGTCCAGCTCACAGTTTTGATACTCCTGCTCGCCCTGGGCACGGAAGGTGATAATAACAAAGCCCACAAAGATGTTCATCATGAAGAATGCAATAATGATGATGTAGACAATGAAGAACACAGAGATCTCCACTCGGTAATTATAGATGGGGCCTCGGTCTTCTGCATGCGCATCAATGGCCTTATAGAGCAGCCTGTGGGAGCCAGTGGAGAGGAGAGGCAGGAGCAGGTGAGGAGGTATCCCAGACCCCTCAGATCTGATCCCAGACCACCTATCCCAGATACAAAAGAATCTCTTGGTCTGGTACCCCAAAGGCCTCTAAATCCCCAACCTAATCCCTTGGGACCAGTCTACATTCTCAAAGAGACCCCCACCAGGACCTCAAAGGTTCTCAAATCCCTTGTCTCACAAATTACCTCTGAAGAATTCTCATTCATGCTTTCAAAGACCCACACCACCCAAATTCCCACAGGCTTCCAACTCCCCTTATCCAGCCACCTGGACACATACATCCATGCAGCTCCCCAAAACTTCCCCCACGAGCCCCTAAAGATCTTTAAATCCCCATCCCATTATCAGGAATCCCCTGCCCCATTCTCTCCCAAAGACCTGTGCAGCTCCCCAGAAATCCTTGAATTCCCTGCTCCATCTCCTTGGTGACTTTCTTTCCAATATCCCCAGACCTCTAGTCAGTCCCCCAAAATCCTACCCAGTCCCTTCTAGACTCCTACTTAGTTCCTCAGAGATCTCTCCTGGAAACCCCTCACCCAAGTCCCCAAACAACTGGCCGCCAGCTTCTGGGAGACACCCCTCCCCAGTCCTTGGACACAACCACCAGTCTCTAGAAAACCCTATCCATATCTAGAAAAAAATGATGACATGAAAATAGCAGGGAAAATATTAGAGAAGAGGAAGATGATCAGTAGCAGGGGGAGGAGATGGTAAGGGAGGTTATAGGGGTGGAAATGATCAAAGAATGTTATATGCATGTACAAATATCCCCAAATAAAGCCCATTATTTATTCTGTATGTATGAATTAAAAAACCCTACCCAGTCTTGAGAGACCTTGATTACAGCACCAAGTAATCCCAACCATTTCTAGGAGATCCCCAGCCAAACCCCCATAGAACCCTGATCAGTCCCCAGTCATCATTGGGCCCCGCCCCTCACGCAGGCCAGCCTTCGAAGGTGGAAACAGTGAACAGGGCCATCATGGCTGAAAGGACATTGTCAAAGTTGAAATCGCTGTTGACCCAGAGCCGCTCCCGGACCAGGGGCCGTGACACATCTCCATCAGGATAGATCAGGAAGGTGCCCCTGTGGGTGTTGCAGACAGGCTAGGTGGGTGAGGAGGGAGAGCTGTAGAAAAGGGTCTGGGGTCTCTAGAATGGAGGGAGCAGGGCATACTGGTAGAGTTCGACAGCCTGGGTTCAAATCCTACCCTTCCATTTCCTGGATAGGTGACTGGACATTAAACCTCTCTGTGTTTCTGTTTTCCCCATCTATGAAATGAGGATAATAACAGAACCCATTTCCTGGCTTGTCACAGGATTAAGCAAGTCAATAAATAAAATTCAGGTCTGGCCAGAGTTGGTGCCTTATCATCACCATTATCACCAACCAGGGAAAAGTAACACTAACATAGTTGTCAGTGCTTAATATATGCCAGGTACCATGCTGGGCTTTCAGTGTAGTAACTTTATGCCATGGTACACTGTTTTCATTTCTTTTCTTTTTTTTTTTTGGCACCGGACATTGAACTATTCAGGGGCACTCAACCACTAAGCCACATCCCCAACCTTTTTTTATAGTTTATTTAGAGACAGGGTCTCATTGAGTTGCTTAGGGCCTCACTAAGTTGCTGAGGCTGGCTTTGAACTTGTAATCCTCCTGCCTCAGCCTCCTGAGCCTCTGAGATTACAGGCGTGTGCCACTGCACCTGGCTGGTGGCATACTTTCAATGTAGTAACTCACAAGTCATCACAACCACATTTTGGGGGGGTACCAAAGTTGAACTCAGGGGCACTTAACCACTGAGCCACATCCCCAGCCCTATTCTATATTTTATTTAGATACAGGGTCTCATTGAATTGCTTAGTGCTTTGCTTTTTTTTTTTAATTTTTTTTTTTAGTCGTTGATGAATCTTTATTTTACTCATTATTCATATGTGGTGCTGAGGATCGAACCCAGTGCCTCATGCATGCTAGGCAAGCGCTCTACCACTGAGCTACACCCTCAGCCCCAGTGCTTTGCTTTTGCTAAGGCTGGCTTAGAACTCGGGATCCTCCTGCCTCAGCCTCCTGAGCCACTGGGATTATAGGCATACACCACTGCGTCCAGCTACAACCATAGTTTTAAAAAAAATTTTTAGTTGTAGATGGACACAATATCTTTATTTTTATGTGGTGCTGAGGATCGAACCCAGTGCCTCACACATGCAAGGCGAGCACCGTACCACTGAGCCACAATCCCAGCCCATACAACCATATTTTTTTAATCTCCATTTTTCAATTGAGCTAAATGTGACTCAGCAAGGTTAAGAAACATACCCAGATCTCATGACCAGGGTTTGAGCCAGGAATGTCTACCTTTGCAGCCCACGCTTTTACCCTCTATGTTCTCTTTTTTGGAGGCATCAGGGATTGAACCCAGGGGTGCTTAAACACTGAGTCACATTCCCAGCTTTCCCCTTTTTTTAAATATTGAGAAAGGGTCTCGTTGCTTTGTTTAGGGCCTTGCTAAAATACTGAGGCTAGCTTTGTTCTTGTGATCCTCCTGCCTCAGCCTCTAGAGCTGCTGGGATTACAGGTGTGTGCCACCACACCCGGCCTATAATCTGTCTTCTAAAGGAGTCTCCAGATGGCAGCTGGAGGCTTGCAGCAGTGGGGGATTGCTAGGGGATCTGGAATGTAGGTAATCCTGGAGAACACAGATGGGTGTGTGAGGGAGGAAATGGGGGCCCTCTGAGGGCTTGATGATCTCTAAGGGCCTCTCAAGTTCTTGGCATGTATTGGGGGGCCTTAGGGAGTTTTGGGGGCTTTGGGAGTCTTCAGGAAATCTGGGAGTCTACAGTTCTCAGGAGGAGGCTCTAGGCGTTTCAGAGACCTTGGTGAGATCTAGAGGCTTCTACGGCTTTCAGGAAGGGTCCTGGGGTCCCTAGAGGGCTGAAGATACTCACTTGCATTCGTTGGGGGTGTGTTTGGCCTCATCAGTACAACTGTAAAATTTTCCCTGTAGAGGGAACATCTGTCAAGCAGGTTTGTCTGTCACCCATTGCCCTGACTTCTGCCCAGTCTTCCCTCCAGTATTTCTCCCACCTTGAAGAGCTGCACACCAATGCAGGCGAACATGAATTGCAGAAGTGTTGTGACGATCATGATGTTCCCGATGGTCCGGATGGCCACAAACACACACTGTACCACATGCTGCAGGCACCCATGCATATGTCTGATGAATACCGCAGGCCATGGTAGCCATGGGGTGGGGACTATGGTGATAGATGCAGCTCGGGGACTTTGGCTGGGCACATGTGGTTGAGGATCAGGGATATGCGGTCAGAAACACGTGGCCAAAGGGCAATGATGTGGGCTAGGGATGTGTGGGCACGAATCAAGAATGTCTGCCAGGCAGGTGTATTTGGCTATATGCCAGGGACTTGAACTAGAGAAATGTGGCCACTACTAAGGAACTTACAAGGAACAGGGGTCAGATCATATGGTCAGTAGTCAAGGATTTGTGACCACGTATGACCACATGGTTATGCATCAGTGCAAATGGTCAGCTTTATCAGTGTCCCTGGCTCCAGGGGCAGGACAAGGGCCTGGGACCCATGGGTTCGGGTGAGGTGGGCTTACTTTGAGTCCCTTGGCCCTATTGATGGCTCGGAGGGGCCTCAGTACCCGGAGTACTCGCAGAATCTTCACCACAGAGATGGCACTGGAGCTGGAGAGAGGGCAATCCTCAGGCTCTGAACTAGGCCAGGCTCTGGCTCTGGCAGGAATGGGGTAGGCAGGAGGGAGGTGTCACTTACTGGATGCCAAAAGAGATGAGGGACACACTGACCACCAGTAGATCCAACAGATTGAACCAGCTACGGCAAAAGGAGCCACGGTGCAAGAAGGCCCCAAACACTGTCATCTGGGAACCAGAGGACATCGGGCTAGACATCAGACCTGGAGATAACTGGGGGAATGAGGGGACGGGGAACAGAGGGGATGGGTAGAAAAGAAGACTAGAGACTAGCTAGAACCATGGGAGCTGGGATGAGAGAGCAGGTGGGGAGGGTGCTGGGGTAACTTAGGGTATGGTAGGGGATCCATTAGTCACCTTTAGTAGAATCTCCACAGTAAAAATGGAGGTGAAGGCATAATCAAAGTACCCTAGAATCTGGAGAATGAGAAAGAGGGGGAGCCACTGAGTCATGATTGAAAGGGATCATAGGTGTATGCATGTGTACCTCTCTGTGTAAGTTTTGCCCTCTTGCAGGGTGCGGTGGTGTACCCCTGTAATCCCAGTAGCTCGGGAGGCTGAGGCAAGAGGATCACAAGTTCAAAGCCAGCCTCAGCAACTTAGTGAGGTCCTAAGAAACTTAGTGAGACCCTGTCTCTAAATAAAATACAAAATGGAGCTGGGGATGTTGCTCAGTGGTTAAGCACCCCTGGGTTCTATTTCTGGTACCAAAACAAAGTTTTGCTCTCCCTCCCTCCCTTTCTCTCCACCACCAGCATCATCATCATAAAGACTTCTCTACAAGTCGAAAGGTTTGGCCATCAGGCAGACTTAGGTTCAAATTCAGACTCCTGTGCCTCAACCCAGCTTATGTGAGTTCCCTTGGCTTGCTTCATCTCCCTAATCACAGCTCCCCTCAACTCCAGTCAAAAACTGGTGCCCTGCATGGTGCTTCCTTAGATGTGTTGCACACACAGTAACTGCTGGCACTGTTGTAGCTGCCATCATTGATCCTCTTTCTCAGCCCAATTAGAGCTTTTCTCTCTGACAACCCCTCCCTCCACCTGCTGCCTCCAGAAATGGAGGCCCCTCCAAGCCTCACATGGTTGCGGAAGGAGTGGGCGCGGATGGGGTCCTCAGCGGCCAGGGACACACTGCTGAGGATGATGAACACCAGAATCAGATTGGTGAAGATATGATGGTGGATGAGGGTGTGACAGGCCTTCCTCAGCCTGGGGAATGGGAAAAGGGCTGTGGTCAGAACCAGGATCACAGAGACAGGTGGGAGAGCCTGAGAGGTACATCTTTGTTCCACCCCTGCCTTGACAGCTGCATGGCCCGCCATCTGCCCCCAGTGCCAGGGCCACTCCCAGTGCTCACGGGTTGGTCTGGCTGAGGCAGAAGAAGGCACTGCCTTCTGGGATGGGCATCACCTTCTCCTTGGGTACAACTTCCTGCAGGAGTTCCGCATGCCCTGCACCCCCTTCCTCTTCTTCTTCTTCCTCCTCCTCCTCCTCCTCCTCTTCCTCCTCCACACCTAGCATGGGAAAAAAGAGCAAAAGAGAAAATTTATTGAGAAAATTGATGTAAAGTGCCTGGAACAGTGTTTGTCACATGGCAAGTTCTTTCCATTTTCTCTGCCAGAATGTCAACTCTGTAGAAATTTTTTTATTTATTAATTTTTGGTACCAGAGATTGAACTCAGGGGCATATAACCACTGAGCCACATCCCTGGCCCTCTTTTGTATTTTATTTAGAGACAAGATCTCGATAAGTTGCTTAGGGCCCCACTAAATTGCTGAGGCTGGCTTTGAACTCGCGATCTTCCTGCCTCAGCCTCCTGAGCCACTGGAATTACAGGCATGTTCCACCACACATGGCAGGGAAGAAATCTTAATTCATTTTGTTCACTGCTGTGTGCCTAGTTGGACAAGGCAGGGGCTCAGTGAATGTGTACTGAGTGAACGCTGTGTGTGTGTGTGTGTGTGTGTGTGTGTGTGTGTGTGTGATTTTATAATAAAGGCTCTGAGAAGTTCTACAGTAAAACAGAATGTCTTTTTCTCTTCTTTAACATCAATGTTCCCAAATATCGTTGGCCACACTCCAAGTCCATTCCTTTCAGGATGATCTTGGAAAAGGCCACTACCTGAAGAGGAGAGCATCAGGAGTTGGGAGCTCTGTGCCTGGGCTCTGTCCCCAAGGTCCCACACCAGGTCCCACTGCCTACTTGCCTGCTTCTTCAGTCTTTGTACCCTCCTCTTCCTCATTTTCTCCACCAGGCACCTGGGGACAGGAAGCTGAGAGTCAATGATAGTGGTGAGGACAACAGAGGATGGACACAAGAAGCGTGGAAAAGATGTGATAAAGGGAGAATGAATAGGCGGAGGGTGGCAGTTAAAGCCACTCATACAGATATGCATGGGTGTTAGTGGGAGCTGTGGACAGCGCCCAAGCTTCTAACTCACCAACATTCCATTCTCTTTTGGGACGCTCTCCTCACTGCTCTTCTCCCTGTGTGAGGAAACGGGGTGACTGTCATGGATGGCAGCAGATGGACAAGTCTGGGGAGGGGTCACTGCAATTAGAGCAGACCTTCCTTTTTTTTTGGTACCGGGGATTTAACTCAGGGACATTCAACCACTGAGCCACATCCCCAGCACTGTTTTGTGTTTTATGTAGAGACAGGGTCTCACTGAGTTGCTTAATGTCTCACCATTGCTGAGGCTGGCTTTGGACTCCGATTCTCCTGTTTCAGCCTCCCTAAGTGCTGGGATCACAGGCATGCACCACCATGCCCAGCTTAGAGCAGACCATTCTTGGATCCCCTGGAACCTCTCTGATTAGGCTCAACCCCTACATTCTGTTCTCACAGCAGCCAGAAGGAGCCTGTCTGCTCACAGCCTCCCATGGCTCCCCTATCAAGAGCTAAGGCCAAAGTGTCACCTTGACCCAGAATGCCCTCACCCTGGGCCCTCTCTCCTCTTTGCTATCCGACCTCATCCCCTACCACTCTCCTTCCTGACCACTAGTGGGTGTTTGTTTGTTTGTTTGCAATGCTGGGGATGGAACTCAGGGACTCACACATGCTAGGCAAGCTTTAAACTGCTGAGCTATGGCCTCAGCCCTGGTGTTCTGTTTTAAAAGTGCTAACAACATTTGCACTTGCTGTTCCCTTGCCTCGAATACTCCTCCTCCAGATATTTGCACAGCTTACTCCCTCACTTCATTCAGGTCCTTGTTTAAATGTCACCACCTCTTAGAGCCCTCCCTTGACTATCCTAACCAAAATAGCACTCTTGGTTTCTCCTTATCCCTTCATCTGCTCTCTTTTTCTTCATTACTTACTAACATATACTTAAGTTATACTACATATTTATGTGTTTTGCTTGCAACTAGAAGGTCAGCTCCATAAAAGGCAAGCACTCTGTCTGATTTGCACCTGCTGTCTCTGTGGCATCAGGGCCTCGCACAAAGTAGGTGCTCAATAAATGCATGTAGAATGCATGAGCCATGGCAGTTTGTATCTGGAGGTGAAGATTACCAGGGAGACAGGAGGCACCTCTAGTGATATAGGTTGTATATGGGGTTCCCACTCAAGCTTCTCAGACAGTGGCTGTTTTGGAAGTGAAGCCAGACCTCACCTGCCATTGTCCTTGGCAGTGCCTGTATCCCCGCTGGCCAGGTTATCCACAGCAATGGCAAGAAATACGTTCAATAAGATGTCTAGTGTGAGCTCAGGCTGCAAAGGCAGAGAAGCAGCCTACCTGCAGACCACCCAAGTCCTGCTATCTACGCCAAGGCCCCAGTCCCCAGCCCCCCAAAGCTCCAAGGATACAGTTGCCGCAGATGAAGAGGATGATGAAATAGACACACACCAGCATCCCTGGGAAGAAGGGGCCACCATAGGCCATGATACCATCATACATGACCACATTCCAGTCCTCACCCGTCAGGATCTGGGGGTGGGATGTCACCATGAAGCTCTCGAGACCCCATCTGACTCCAGGGTTTCCCCAACCCACCTATCCCAAGGTCTCTTGGCCCCACCTGAAAAACAGTGAGCAGTGCCTGAGGGAAGGTGTCAAAGGTGCTTCGCTTGGTTTGGGTCTGGTCAAAGTTGAACTTGCCCCCAAATAGCTGCATGCCAAGCAGGGAGAAGATGATGATAAAGAGGAAGAGGAGAAGCAGCAAGGATGCAATAGATTTCATGGAATTGAGCAGGGATGCCACCAGATTGCTCAGAGATGCCCAGTGCCTGTGGCAGAGATAGAAAGGGGCAGAGTTGACACCATGTCCACTGAAAAGTCAGGACCCAGGGCAGGGCTCCAGCTTAGGATGTGCTGAGGCTGTCTGGTGGAAATGATTTTGGGACTGGGATATGGTGAGAGTAAGAAATGAGGAGAAAGCTGAGCCTGGAGGTCGGGTTGGCTTTAGGGCTGCTATGGGAGATGAGGTAAGGATGGAGGTGCAGATGGGAATTGGTGAATCTAGAGTTAGGTTTCAGGTTGGGACTGGGGAGAGGGGATGGGATTGGGGACATTTGGGGTTGGAGATGGAGCTGGGGATAAGGTTGTGGTTGAAGGTTGGGAAAGGAGAGGAGATGAGGAGGAGATTGTGGCTGGGGCAGGGAATGGGTCTGTACTTGGGAAAAGGGTGATGATTACGGTTTAGGGATTTGAGGGTTTTGTTTAAGGATTGAGGATGGCATTGTAGTTGGTGGTTAATTATGGGACTGGGGCTGGGAGATGGGGCTGGCTTTGGTAGTAGATGTTAGTGTTGTAAATACACCGTGGGCAATGCACGATGGGGGCTGGAGTTAGAGATGGTGTTATGGTCAGGGGTGGGGATGGAAATTAGGTTGAGGATGAATATGGAGTTGACTTTGGAGATGAACTTGGGGATGATGTTAGAGCAGGAGTTGAGGTTGAGGAACGGGATGGGAACGGAGTGGACACTCAGTGGGGTCAAATCTTCCTGAAGGCAGGAACTTGGGTCTACTTTGATTCTTAGTGTTTACCTAGGGCCCAGAAGTGTGCCCAGTATGTAATAGGTACTTAATGGATATTTGTTAAGCGAATGGTGATGCAGATGAGATTATCATTGGAGTTGGGATGTGGGCTGTCTGGGCTGTGAATAGGACTCCAGTCTTCCCCCACATACATACCTGGTGACCTTAAAGATCCTGAGGAGACGCACACATCGAAGAACTGAGATGCCAAGGGGCTGCATGGCACCCACCTCCACCAAGGTGGTCTCCAGGATGCCCCCACAGACCACAAAGCAGTCAAAGCGGTTGAAGAAGGAGGAGACGTAGACAGAGGGGCCCAGACCATACAGCTTGAGAAGCATCTCCACAGTGAACAGGCAGAGTAGAACTTTGTTGGCATACTCTGTGGGCACAGAGACATGGGTGACTGAGTTGGCTGGATTCCATATAGACATGTGGAGAGGTAGGGGCCATGGAGTTTTCCCGGGTTAGCTAGTATCAGGCCAGGTGCAGGTGCAGGCTGAAGTGAGATTTTTGAGGGGCCTAAGGTTGGGGCAAAGAGCAGTAAGATGCCAATTCAAGGGCAGTCCTAGCATCTAGGGTTTTATATATATATATACATATATATATATTTCTTTTTTGTATAAGAGGTTGAACTCAGGGGCACTCGACCACTGAGTCACATCCCCAGCCTTATTTTGTGTTTTATGTAGAGACAGGGTCTCACTGAGTTGCTTAGCACCTCACTTTTTACTAAGGCTGGCTTTGAACTCTTGATCCTCCTGCCTCAGCCTCCTAAAGTGCTGGGATTACAGGTATGTGCCACCACGCCTGGCTGGGTTTACTACATTTTTAAAAAACTGTTTAATTCTTTAATTTTTTTTAAGTCGTAGATGGACACAACACCTTTATTTTTGTGGTGCTGAAGATCACACCCAGTGCCTCACACATGCTAGGAAAGTGCTCTACCACTGAGCTACAACCCCAGCCTCAGACTTTACTAATTGTTTTTCTTTTTTTTGGTTTGTTTGTTTTTTGGTACTGGGGATTGAACTCAGGGGCACTCGACCACTGAGCCACATCCTCAGCCCAATTTTGTATTTTATTTAGAGACAAAGTCTCACTGAATTGCTTAGTGCCTTGCCATTTCTGAGGCTGGCTTTGAACTCGCAATTCTCCTGTCTCAGCCTCCCAAAGTGCTGAGATTACCACTGTGCCCGGCCAGGGTTTACTATTTTTAATTTGTTTTTATTTTGTATTGTTTTGGCACTGTGGATGAACCCCTGGGGGGGTTCATGCATGCTAAACATATATGTAGCTCTACCACTAAGCTACATCTCCAGCCAAAACTCTAGCACTTAGGACGGTTACAGTGGTGCATGCCTGTAATCCCAGTGGCTCAGGAGGCAGAGGTAAGAGGATCACAAGTTCAGCGCCAGCCTCAGCAAAAGTGAGGCACTAAGCAACTCAGTGAGACCCTGTCTCTAAATAAAATACAAAATAGGGCTAGGGATATGGCTCAGTGTTTAAGCGCCCTTGGGTTCAGTTCCTGGTAGGGGAAAAAAAAAAGAAGTAGGATCTGTAGTCAGTCATTCAGTTTATGTGGGACACACAATGTTCTAAGAACTTTCCATTTTAACTCATTTAATCTTCCCAATCATTCCAGGTTGTGTATACTATCATTATGTCTATTTTATGGATAGGAAAATAGAGGCACAGTGGGGTTTACTTGTCCACATAGTGTGGTGTTAAGATGCTGGATTCTAGGGCTGGAGTTGTGGCTCAGTGGTAGAGCGCTTGCCTAGCATGCGTGAGGCACTGGGTTCGATCCTCAGCACCACATATAAATAATAAATGAATAAAATAAAGATCCATCAATAACTAAAAAAAAAAAAAAAAAAAAAGATGTTGGATTCTAAACTGGGCATGGTGGCGCAAGCCTGTAATCCCAGCATTTAGGGAGGCTGAGACAGGAGTATCGCGAGTTCAAAGCCAGCCTCAACAACAACGAGGCACTAAGCAACTCAGTGAGATCCTGTCTCTACATAAAACACAAAATAGGGCTGGGGATGTGGCTCAGTGGTTGAGTGCCCCTGAGTTCAATCCCCAGTACCAAAAAAAAAAAAGGATTCTGGATTCTGTCACTGTGGAAGTACATGGCTGTAATCTCAGCTACTTGGGAGGCTCAGGTAGGAAGATTGCAAGTTTAAGGGCAGCCTGGGAAACACAGTAAGAGACTGTCTCAACATAAAATAAAAGGGGCTAGAGATATAGCTCAGTGGGAGAGCATGCCTGGATTCAATTTCCAGTACTAGGGGAAAAAAAAAAAAAACCCAAGACTCTGGGGCCAGGCAGCCTGTGTTCTAATCCTGGCTCTGCCACTCACTATCTGAGTTTAGGGATTAGATGCTTGACTTTGAGTACTTTGGTGATCAGTACCCTGTGCCTTAGTACTTAACTTGTATAAGGTTGTGAAGAGAGATGGAGTTGGTATATGTGCGTCACATAAGTGCAAGCTACAGGTAGAATGGTACAGGATAAGGTTTGTGTGTTTATCTGGCCAGGAAGGCACTGTCTGAGGCTCCTTAGAGATTCTGAATTTGAGCTGGATATGGTGGCACATGCCTGTAATCCCAGCAGCTCAGGAGGCTGAGGCACAGGAGGATTGTGAATTTGAGACCAGCCTCAGCAACTTTCCAAGGTCCTAAGCAATTTAGTGAGACTCTGTTTCAAGAACAAATAAAAAAGAAAGAAAAGAAAATGAAAGGTCAAGGGCTGAGAATGTGGCTTAGTGGTAAATCACCCCTGGATTCAATTCCTGGTATCCAAAAAAAAAAGTCCTGGATTTGAACTTCTGGGATGGAGGGAGGGAGCAGGGACCTGGGGGAGACTGCTGGCAGGCTGGGTGCGCACCCTGGATTTGGGTGAGCCAGAAGGGCTGGCCATGGTGCTCTGAGGCGATTGTCAGTGTGTTGAGGAAGACAAGCAGCAGCACAGCCCAGTAGCAGGCATTGGACTTCACAGCCTTCCGGCAGCGTGCCCGTAGCCCCCGGTTGGCTCTTCGAAAGCGGCGGCTGGTGGGGAAAAGAGAACCCTCTGCAGTGATCACCTCCCTAACCCGGGGAGGGGACTGATGGCGGAGCCCAGAGGTCATGCAGGGCTTGGATGTAGGGATTGTCTAAGTCATGAGGTCCGATAGTCACACAATTTTCCCAACTCACCAGACCCTGGTTTTCATGATCTTGTTTCTGGAAAAGAGGGGAATGGGAGGTAGATGTCACACAGGACTGACAGGGAGTCAGTAGCTGGGGCTGGAGGTTAAGGTTTGAGGCTAACATAAGGACTGGGGTCAGGGTTCAGTCTAGGGGCCAGGCTGATCTGGGTCAAGGGCTGAGGGCTCTCACAGGCAGCGTGCACAGCTGGCCAGAGCCCCTTCCTCCTCCTCCTCATCGCCTGGGGTCTCTGCCGCTGATCCGGTGTCACTGGCTGGGAGGCTGGCTGTGGGCAAAGTGAGGAAAAAGGTCAGGACCCAAAGACCCTATGACCGACCTCTCCTCTGCTGGCCCACTTATCCTGGCCCTGCCCCCACCCCAGCATGGCTGGATCCCCACCATGGCTGCTGGTGGAGTGTGTGGAGCGAGTGGAGTGACTGAACCAACGCAGACGTCCACGCCTCCTATTGGTGAGCTCCGCCAGATGTGGTCCTGTGGGGACAGAGAGGACAGTTGGGGAGGACAGTCTAGGGGAAAAGTTAGGCCCATGTCTAGGGGAGGGGGTGTTATTTGGAGTCTGTGTATCCGAGGCTGGGTCTAGATTCTCTGTCCTGAACCAGCACTGAAGACTGGACCTAGAAAAGTTTCAGGTTGGGGCTGGGCCTCAGGAGGGTGGACCACATCTGAAGAATGAATGGAGCAAGGAATGAGCTAGATTGAGGTTGCCTACGATTGCCAGCCCGGCCCTCTTCAGCCACAGAGCCAATGTTGCCATCTGCTGAGGGGTCCTCGAGATCCAGCTCTTCAGCCTGTGTAATCCAATCCAGGTAACCCCGCAGGTCTTCTTCCATCTGCTGCTTCTCCCGAAGCTTCTGGAAGTCACCTCGTGCTTTTGCCTTCTCTCTTTCCTTGGAGAACTCCCTGAGGGAAGAGGGTAGAGGGCTAGGTGAGGAAGCCTCCCAGACTCCTTGCATTCACCATTCCAGCCACGCTTCTCTCCTAGCTATTCTTTCTTTCTTTCTTTTTTCTTTTTTTGGTACTGGGGATTGAACTCAGGGGTACCTGACCACTGAGCCACATCCCAGCCCTATTTTGTGTTTTATGTAGAGACAGGGTCTCACTGAGTTGCTTAGCGCCTCACCGTTGCTGAGGCTGGCTTTGAACTCGTCATTCTCCTGTCTCAGTCTCCCAAAGTGCTGGGATTACAGGTGTGCACCACCACACATGGCTCTAATTGTTCTTTCAATATGACAAGAACAGTCTGGTCTCTGACCCTTTACACTGGCTGTTCCTGTTGCTTAGAATGCTCTTCCCTCTGACAGCCATATGGCCCATTCCCTTATCTATTGCACATTTTTACTCAAATAACAACTTAACCAGGCCTGCTCTGATGTCTCTAGTTCTAATTGCAAGACCTCCCCATTCCTATCTTTTTCTCTCCATAGCATATGTTCTGTGTGCATGCATATATATAATATATACACACTTCTTTATCATGTATGTTGCTGTTGTCTGATCCTTCCCTTCTGAATGTAATATGCAGGAAGGCAGGGATTTTCATGTCTTGTTCCATTCCTATAACAGTGCCTCCCACACAGTAGATGTTTAAGATTGAATGAGTGAATGAAGGAGCATTTCAGATGGGTTTTGCAGGATGCCTAGGAGTTTGCCAGCATGATAAATGGGTCATGGGTTGGAGAAGGGCAACATGTTTAGGCCTCTCACCCACTCAGGACACCAAGCACAAGGTTGAGGACGAAGAACGACCCAAAGATGACCAGGCTCACGAAGTACACCCAGGGTAGCTCATACCCCATGGCATCCTGCATCTGTGAAAAGAAAGAGAATACTTTCCTCAGGGTATGCAGACATTGGGGAAGAAGGGCAGGTGCAGCCTTGGAGCTGTGTGCCCCCTGTCCACCTCACCCAGTAGAGGACATCGGTCCAGCCTTCCATGGTGATGCACTGGAAGACTGTCAGCATGGCGAAAAAGAAGTTGTCAAAGTTGGTGATGCCGCCATTGGGTCCTGACCAGCGTCCGCGGCACTCGGTCTGGTTCAGAGTGCATACCCTCCCAGAGCCTGAAGATGCACAGGGTGATGGGTCCTCTTCTGCCTCCACATCTGTAGGAAGACTGGAATTTGTCACTATGAAGCAGACCCACCTGGAAACTCTGGAACCCCTCCCACTTGAAACTCAGGGGTTCTAGATTTTTCTTAGACAAGGGCAACCCCTTACTCCACCTTTAGGTCAGAACCCTGCAGGCTCCTGCATTCTGAACCACTGGGAAGTTGTGTGTCTCACTAACAGGGATCTGGGGAAGATGGACTGTAAATCCCAGATAGGGTGTCATAAATAACAGGGAGGTATGAGCCTGGAGGTGATATCTGGTGAATCTGGGAGGCTCTCTTGAGAACAGAGTCGAGTAAAGGCTTGGGCTTGGATCTGTATGAAAGGGCTTAAGCAAGTGGCACCAGTGGTGGAAGTTGACATCTTACTTGTGGGGCAGGGGCTTTGGCGTGTGGGTGGAGTCTTGTGATAGGGGCACAGCTATTACCGAGGGAGAGGTTGTAGAGATTTAGGGCAAAGTCTCAAATACATGGGGATGTGGCTTCATTATTCAGGGATGGAGCCTGGAGCCTGAGTCTGGAGTTGGAGTCTTGTGAATTCGAGTGAATTCCCTTGAAAACAAGAGGCGGCCTAGGAGCCAGGGAGGGGGCGTGTCCTATCCCTGGAGGGGTAGGCGGGCTAACCAGATCCGAGGAAGTAGCACGTTTTATGCATGCGTCCAAGGAACAGCTCCAGTCCAATGATGGCATAAATGATAATGACGAAGAGCACTAGCAGTGCGATGTGCAGCAGCGGCACCAGCGCCTTCATAATTGAATTAAGCACTATGTGCAGGCCTGCGGGGAGAGAGAAGAGGGTTTAGCCCAACCCACTCCCACCTCCCCACCTTCAACCCAGAGGGGCGTGCCACTTACTCGGGACGCCAGACACCAGCCTCAGTGGCCGCAGCACTCGAAACGCCCGCAATGCCTTCACATCAAAGCCTCCCGGCTTCCCCCCAGTATGCGGGGCATCGCCCGGCCGCCCGGGTCCCTGCTCCAGTAGCACGCTGAACAGCCTGATGGGAAGAACGGGACAGGGAGGTGGGGGTCACATCTTGGATGCCCCCTCCACCCCTCCTTTCTCCCCAGGAAAGCACAAGTCCCAGTAAATGGAAATGCACGTGAGTTTTAAATATGTTAATATATTCGACTGTGGCTGCCAAATAGGGGCAGTCTGAACCAGTCGCTTCCCTGAGTCTGGAATTCAATGGGCCTAGGGTTAGCAAGGCGAACTAGGGTGGGTGCCTCCCCCACCGCTGCGCAGATGCGCACCCGACCACGACGATGATGAAGTCCAGTAGGTTCCAGCCATTGCGGATGTAGGCGCTGGGGTGGAGCACCAGCCCATAGGCCACAATCTTGAGCACCGTCTCCACAGTGAAAATCACTAAAAATACATACTCCACCTGCTCCTGGGGGCAGAGCCGGGGCGGGATGGGAAGTCCGGAGTTATTAAGGGGCGAGGCCTGTCCAGTTGGGTATGGAGGAAGGGATGCATAACCCTGAAGGAGGGTGGGACTGGGTGGGTCAGAGAGAGGAGAGACTTGACTGGAAGGATTGAGATGTGGCTCTCCTGGGGCTGTATTTGGCTGGGGATGGGGCAGGGAGGGCCTCACCAAGTTGTGGTTGGCAGTGTTGGAGTCGTCCTCAGGGAAGGGGATGTAGACTCCCAGGGCCACGCAGTTGGCAAAAATGGTCAGCAGGATGAGGATATCAAAGGGCCTCACGTGGGCACAGTCAAGGACCCAGACAGAGCAGCCTTAGGATCCCCACACTCCCTTAGGGCTCTCTCACCCAATGCTGACCCTTGACTTCAAGGTGTCTGGTTCTGACATTCTCAAACTCTGCTCTGACCAAGGTTTTGACTTTGATCCCCTGCCCCACACAAACCTGCATCATACCAACTCTTGCTTTGATTCAGTCCTTGACTCTTCTTTTTTTGGCTGGGTGGGGGGCCGGGGATTGAACTCAGGGGCATTCTGCCACTGAGCCACATCCCCAGCCCTACCTTGTATATTATTTAGAGACAGGGTCTCACTGATTTGCTTAGTGCCTCGCTAAGTTGCTGAGACTGGCTTTGAACTCTCAATCCTCCTGCCTCAGCTTCCTGAACCACTGAGATTACAGGTGTGCACCACCACACCCAGCTGTCCTTGACTCTTGACTTGTGGTCACTATTACCTTTATGGAGTCCCCTTCTAATCTAGCTCTTAACCTTGATCCTTGATGACCCTGACCCTCCTCAGTTCCTCATCTGATTCAATTCTTGACTCTTGGTATCCTGGTGATACTTACCTCTGAGCCCTATGCCTGCCTTTCCAGGATACTTCCACTCCACGATGCTGATACAGGATCGCCGAAGGGGATTGGCCAGGGTGAGGCAGAATAGCGCTCGAGGTGACCGCTGGGCACTGGCCACTGCCACTGTCTTGTGCTTGTTGTGCTGGGCCTTTCGCCTAGGGGTCCCCAGGCCTGAAGCCCCACTGATATCACCTCCCACGACTGGAGGCCCAGGGCAAATCCCCCATTCGGGACCAGGGCCTGCCCCATTGGCTGGACTTGGCTCTGAGGGGATATCTGTGTAGAGAAACAGAGTCAGAGAAGGGTAGAAGGTAGAGTATTGGGGCAATTATAGCCACTTCCTATATAATCCCATCCCTGTTTGAAGGAAGGAGAGGACATTTACAATTAGAGAGTTGGGGGTACTCAGGTTAAGTATTGGGGGTAAGAATTAGTGTTGGGATTAAGATTGGAGGTAGAGCCGGGCGCGGTGGCTCACGCTTGTAATCCCAGCACTCAGGGAGGCTGAGACAGGAGAATCGCGAGTTCAAAGCCAGCCTCAGCAAGGGTGAGGCGCTAAGCAACTCAGTGAGACCCTGTCTCTACATAAAACACAAAATAGGGCTGGGGATGTGGCTCAGTGGTCGAGTGCCCCTGAGTTCAATCTCCAGTACCAAAA
>CM053417.1:84204192-84264884 GCA_028644305.1 Xerus rutilus | reverse complement strand
CGACCGCTGAGCCACATCCCCAGCCCTATTTTGTGTTTTTTTTTTTTTTTTTTTTTTTTTTTGGTACTGGGGATTGAACTCAGGGGCACTCGACCACTGAGCCACATCCCCAGCCCTATTTTGTGTTTTATGTAGAGACAGGGTCTCACTGAGTTGCTTAGCGCCTCGCCATTGCTGAGGCTGGCTTTGAACTCGCGATACTCCTGTCTCAGCCCCCCAAAGTGCTGGGATTGCAAATGTGCGCCACCCGCCCGGCTAGTACAACATGCTTTACATAAAATAATTGTGTCTTAATCCTAGGAAGTAAGTACTATTAGTAGTCCCATTTTTCAGATGGGGAAAGCAAGACGCAAGGAATCAGTTGCTTTGTGCTAAAACCCCTGCCCTCTTGCCTAGCATTCCTGAGGCCCTGGGTACAATCCCAACCCTCAAAAAATATAAATAAATAAACAAAAATAAATAAATAAATAAATCCCGCCCTTCATTTATAATCTTTTATAGCCTGGAAGATGAATGCTGACTTAAATGAAGCTCCTTTTTGTCCCGTCCCCCCTCCCAACACAGTTCGTTTTTCCCATTTAATGAGACCATGAGACCGCTAGTAAAACTACAATTCCCAGCAGCCATTGCGCGATCAAGGCTTGCGCGCGCGCGCACTCGCATCCCGCATACGACGCGCTCGCTCACGGAACTACACTTCCCAATTTTCCCCGCTTGTCCCGTGACGCTCATTGCACCCTGAGCGCGGAGCGGGGTTTCAACAACTGCGCCCCACTTTCTCAGATCCGGTGCTGGACCCAACCCCCGATTCCGACTCGGCTCCAACATGGAGGAGGCAGACCGAATACTCATCCATTCCTTGCGCCAGGCTGGCACGTAAGTACGCAGCCCCCCTCGCCCACAAATGACCACATCCGGGACTCCAAAACCCAGGACCCCCCATTACCCGGGAACCTTAAAACCCGGGACGATATCTAGGGCTCCAACTTCCAAGGACCTAAGACCCCACGCACATATCCCAACCATAGGGTATTTATTCCCAAACCCTTTGACCCTAACATTTGGTAAACCCAAACTCTGGGACCCAGACACGCGGACACCTTAAAATCTTGGAACTTCAAGACCTATTACCCTGAAATGTGTGGATTTTGATATCAATACGCTGGGAACCTGATACCTTTAGACTCTGAGACACCTGCACCCTGAGAACCAGGGAACCTAAAATCCCTGGACTATAGCACTGGGGTACTCCAAAAACCCTAGAACTGTATACTTCAGAACCTTCCAAGTTTAGTTTCCCAAACACCTTGTACTTTTAAAAGTCCAGGGCATCACATCGGATGACATCAGAACGTGGTTACTTCTGACACACCAGAACTCTTTCATTTGAGGGTCCTAAAGACTCAGGATGTGAATGTAGGGTGCCTGATTTTTGTTTTGTTTGAAACTAGAAGGTCTTAATATCCAGGGCTCTTGACACCTAGGGACCTGACATTTGAAACTCCTGAAAACCCCAGACTTTGCAACATGCAGTTTTCTCTAAACCCTAGCAGCTCAATTTCTAGGGGTTCCTTACATGTAGAGAATGTAATCTCGAGGACCCAGAAATACAGAGACCATGCTATTTGGGCCCTTTAACCTTCCCAGACCCCAGAAATGTGAGGCTTTGAAGCCTAGAGAAAATTTGAGATTTTTCTAAACTGAGATTCATTTCATCCACTACTCTCCTACACCAAGGACTGGAAGATTCAGCTAGTTCTTTTTTTCCAAGTGGAACTCACAGTCACCAATACTTAGGATTTGTTTGAACTTTTGAACTTGGGCATCCTTTCCAACCCGTGTATATTCTAGGGCTTTCAGAGGGCTGCATGGCCCATCCTGATCACTCTTTCCTGACTACTGCCTCCATAGATCCTGCCTCTTTCTTCTCCAGGGCAGTCCCTCCAGATGTTCAGACTCTACGAGCCTTCACCACTGAGCTGGTGGTAGAGGCTGTGGTCCGCTGCCTGCGAGTGATCAACCCTGCTGTGGGCTCTGGCCTCAGCCCCCTGCTGCCTATGGCCATGTCTGCCCGGTTCCGCCTGGCCATGAGCCTGGCTCAGGCCTGCATGGTGAGTGCCCTCCTCCCATTATATGCATCATCTTCCTTCCTCCTTCACAAAGTAACCATGCTCCTTTGAAACTCTTGCCTTTCCTCTCTGCCATCTCTCTTTGTGGCTTAGCATTCATTAGTGGTTAAATTGCTGCTTAGTGACCAAACTGTGGTGAGTAGTTCAGACCTTGGCTGTACCACTTGCTAACAGTGTAACCCTAACCCTTCTGGGCCTTAGTTTTCTAATCTGTGAAGTGGAGATGATAAAAGTAAAGTTGTTATGAGTATTCAATGAGTTTATCCTGTTTACACCCCGGCTGCCCCTACCTTCCACATTTTAAGCTTAGCATCAATATGTTTTCCTCCCTATAGTATCCATTTATCAGTTCCAGGAAAGGCCCTGCTGAGGTCACATGCTACCTCCTAAAGGAATCACTGTGTGGCCTCTTTGGTCCATCCTGAATCATGTGGTCATTTGGTAGGACACTGTGATTGGCTGCTCCTTCAGGATCCCATCGATTTGTGGGAAGGATGGTTACCCAAAGAAAGACATACTGGTTAACTCAAACAATGTCTCTGACATTCCCCTATGGAAACCACATGCATCCTGCCTCTCATAGCAATTCCAAAAATTTCTCTTTGACAGATCAAGTAAGGCACCTTTCCAATGGCACCCTCTCCCCTCCCCCATTCAGAGCTGTGTCCAATTACTATATTCCAGAGGGCTGAGTAATGCTATTTCTTGTGACTTCCTGGCTGTGTGACTTGAGACCAGTCTCTAACTTGTTTTGTCCTAAATTTCTACATGTACAGAATGGGTGTGAGAATTGTGCCTACCATGTAGAATTGCTATGAAAATTAAAAATAAGGGGCTAGGGCTGGGTACAGTGGTGCACATCTGTAATCCCAGCTACTAGCAAGCTGAGGCAGGAGGATCCAAATTTGAGGCTAGTTTCAGCAATTGAGCAAGACCTTCAAGCAATTTAGCAAGACCTTGTTTTAAAATTAAAAAAAATATAGAAAGGACTGGGAATACTCAGTGATACAGTACCCCTGGGTTCAAACCCAAGTAGCCCCCCCAAAGAGGGGAGAACTAAGGGTGTAGCTCAGTTTTAGAGTGTACTTGGCATGCATTAGGCCATGGGTTCAACCCCCAGCCAAAAAAAAAAGTAAAATTGAATTAATAAAATGAATAAATGGATATATAAGCTTTGTGTCAGTGGCATTAATGGATAGGTCTGATGGGGATGCTTGCATTTCAGCAACCTGTGGCAACATGGTGATCGTAAAGACTTCCAATATACCTAGTAAGTATATGGTGGCAGAGGGACAGTAGAATAGCTTCAGTGAAAGCTTCCATTTAGACAAAAGGGACAGGGTGGTCAGAGATGTTGCATTTGGACCATGCTTGTGCACTTTCTGTCTTTTTCTCATCTCTTCGCTTTCAGGTTTACCTACCTGTCAGGAGTTCTCAGAGTCTTCTATCTGGGGCTCTTGTTGGCCTCATGAGGCAGACAGTGTGTCCCCTGGTCTGGGGCTATGTCCTGGAGGATGGTACTTTAAGGGGGAAATTATGTCTTCTGTGGTACATGGAGAATGTACAGCAGGAAGTGCCAAGTAGGCGTCAGACCTTTGCAATTCTCTGTGCTGTCTGCCACTGGATTTTGTGTTTACCTACTTGGGCTCACACTAACTTTAGTGTGGGGCAGAGAATGTGGCTTTTTTGGTGGTCAAGAGGTACATGGGATTGCCCAGCCTTGGTTTGCCAGTGGCAGGAAGAAAGGGTCTCACTCATTATTGCTGCATTCTTATTTCTTCCTCTGCATGTGCCCTTCTCCTTGTACCCATTTCTGTGCCTCATACACCTCCATATTTTGGCATCTGCCACCACACACACTCCACTCCTAGAACAAGTTTCCGTATCAGTCAGAACTCTTTGATTACAAATGTAAAAAAAAAATAAAATAAAGTAGCTTACAAGCTGGTGGTTTTCACACTTTACTTTGTGACCCTCCAAAATAAATAGAATTTACACAGTGACCCAGAACTCACATATACATATATATATATATATATATATACATGAAATAAGGATGGCTTTTGAGTGTGTACTCTGTACCAGGTACTGTGGTTACTCATTTCATTCTTATGACAATCTTCTGGGGTAGGAACTTTTGGTATCTCTTTTTTTTTTTCAGATGGAGAAAGTGCAGCACAGAGAGGTTAAGTGATTGGCCCGAGGACACAAGGTTATAAGAGGCAGTGCTTGGGTTTCAATCCTGGAAGTTGGCTTTCAGGATCCACGAATCTCTAGACCAACAGCATCTCTGGCAGAGCAAGTTTTTCTTTCTCTCTGGGTCTGTTTCCCAGTACCACCTAGAACTCTTAGGAGTCCTTTCATTCTGCTCTATTGTGGTGCTGGTCTATTTTTGCCTGTTTATATCATTTTATTTTTTGCAGTGCTGGGGTTGGAACCCATGGCCTCATCTGTGCTGGGCAGGTGTTCTACTGCTAAGCCACATCTCCAGCCCTGCCTGCTTATTTTTAGGCACTCTTTATATAATAGGTAGATTTACTACTTGCTGAAGATAGGGGCTCCAAATATTTTTTCCCAATTCGTCATGACTCTTTTGATTTTGCTAATTATATTTTCTGGGAATTGTTTATTTCTTTTCATATAGGCAGAATCCCATCTTCTCTTTTATGGCCTCTGGATTTTGAGTCATAGTTAGCAAGGTCAGAGCTTTAATCTCCTTTCTCCCTCTCTGTAGCATTGACTGTAATCACTCTGGGGTTCCCTGGGGGCCCTGGAGGCCTTGGGGAGCCAAGAGGAGGTTAAGAGGGTAGTGGCTGGTGAGAGAATATGAGCAGGTGTGACCTAGGCCCAGGGATCCCAGGGCAGGAGGATCCTATCTACCTGGCTGATAGGGGCCAACCTCCCCAGCCAGGCAGTGTCCCCTGATTAACACCTGATAACCCCCAGGACCTGGGCTATCCCTTGGAGCTTGGCTATCAGAACTTCCTCTACCCCAGTGAGCCTGACCTCAGGGACCTGCTTCTCTTCTTGGCTGAGCGTCTGCCCACCGATACCTCTGAGGACGCAGATCAGCCTGCAGGTACATGGGTCTAGGGGGTCGAGGTGGGGGAGTAGAGTGTGTACCTGGGGTGGGAGGGCCTGCAAGAGGTAGCAAAATGGTTGCCTGCCAGGTGGGGGCTGTGGGTCTTTGGGAAAGCTAGGCAGAACTGGGGTTAGAGGGGATAGAAGCATAGCAGGTCGCTCGAGGCTGGGGGCTGGGCTGACCCAGGTGGTGAGTGAGTACTTGGAGGGCCTCCCTGACTCACCTCTCGCACCTTCCTCTTCGCTCACTCTACTTTCAGCACGATGCACCAGGCATGCTCCAGCCTCAGGTCCTTTGTATCTTCCCCCAAACCTCATGTTTTACTCCCTTAGCTCTCAGGGGTCTGCACTCTATTCCAACATCACCTCAGGGAGGCCTTCCTCTCACTGCTTTGTGGAACATTCCAGCCTCCTCTCAGCAGACCTCCTCTCCTGCTCGCCCATCTCAATCTGGATCATTCTTACGATCCTCGATCCTCGTCATGAACGTTCTCCTCTACTACTGGCTTGTGGGTTCCATGAGGATGGAGACCTTTATCACTTTGTTACCTGAGGTGACCCTAGTGTCCAAAACAGTGATTGGTAGTGTTTGATGAGTGACTGTGAAAATGTTAGCTGGACTGATCTGCATTTCTGGCTGAGGAACCAGGAGCCATGGCTGGTTTCCCAGGGTATGCACTTTTGGATTTGTGGCATCATCATCTGATGAACACTTCTTCCCCAACCCCCATAGGTGACTCAGCTATTCTCCTCCGGGCCATTGGGAGCCAAATCCAGGACCAGCTGGCCCTGCCCTGGGTCCCACCTCTCCTTCGAACACCCAAACTACAGCACCTCCAGGTGGGACCCCCGACTCCTGTCCCACCTTGCCTTTCTTGTCTCCATCTGGTTGCTCAGGTTGTTGCCCCCCCCCCCAGTGACCCCTGTCCCACTTTGTCCTAGAGGTGCTGACTCTGCTCTCCCTCCAGGGCTCAGCCCTCCAGCATCCTTTCCATGCCAGCAGGCTGGTCATGCCTGAGTTGAGTTCCAGAGGAGGTGAGGCTGAGGCTTTGGGGAAAGTTGGGGAACAGAGTAGAGGTAGGTCATCATGTAGGAAGGCTGGCTGACTCTGTTCCTGTTTCCAGAGACACGAGAGTTCCAGGCGAGTCCCCTTCTGCTGCCAGTCCCTGCACAGGTGCCCCAGCTTTCTAGGAGGGCAGCCTCACTCCTTGAACACCATGCCATCCAGCTTTGTCAGCATGTAGGACGGGATCGCCCGGGGGATGAGGACTGGGTACGCCGGGCGCCTCGCCTCCCACCCCAGGTATAGACCAGTGCTTTTCATAATTAGATTTCCTCAGTTGTCTTGAAACTGTTCTTGTCTCTTTCTTGCCTCATCTCTCCTCATTCTAACTATGTCCCCTTCTTTGCCTTGCTCCTTTGATTTTCTGTCTCTGTCTGTCCCACACATTCTTTCTGTGGGTCTGAGTAGGAACTCCAGGCTTCTCTCTATTCCACATCTCCTCCAGGGTGGGAAGCAAGTAGATGCAGAAAAGTGTGGCTGTGGGGAAGAGGTCCTTCCCTGTCCTTGAGGAGCTCACAGGCCTGTGGGGGCAGGTATCTGCCTTGGTAGGAAGGGTGTGACTTGTCAGGTGGCCTCTGGAGGAGGCACGGCCTTGGAGTCCAGTAGGCTTCAACATCCTCCTGTTTCCCTGCCCTCTCTCTCCAGGAGGACACCCGGGCTCCACGGCAGCGGCTCCACAGACAGCTGGCTGAGCACCTGCGCCAGAGCTGGGGCCCACTTGCAGCCCCCACACAAGCCCGAGACCTGGGAGAGCTGCTCCAGGGCTGGGGTGCTGGGGCCAGGACTGGCGCCCCCAAAGGATCCCGCTTCACACATTCAGAGAAGTTCACCTTTCATTTGGTGGGTGGGCCTGAGAGGATATGGGGGTGCTGCTAGGGTGAGGACTGCTTTATATATAAATGCAACTTTTATTCGCATAAAGTCCCATATACCCACCAGGTAGGCCCTTTCCCTACTGGGAGAAGGTGTTTAGAGCACTCTCCTAGCTTCTTGGGACATTAGTGGACAAAGAGCATATAGGCGGGAGCATGTAAGCATAGAGGTGTGCTCTTGGTGCAAATCCTACCTTTCCTCAGGCACTTTCCTCTGGACACATCTTGTCTCCTTGGATGCTTATCCAGAGGGGCCCTCATCCTTCTTTTTTTTTTTTTTTTGGTGCTGGAGATTGAACTCAGGGGCACTCAACCACTGAGCCACATCCCCAGCCCTATTTTGTGTTTTATGTAGAGAGAGGGTCTCACTGAGTTGCTTAGCGCCTCGCTGTTGCTGAGGCCCTCATCCTTCTCATGGACATTTGGGGCTGTTGCATCTGGGCCAGGGAGGTTTCCCTGGGAGTAGACACTTCAGTTGGGGGCTGCAGATTGTGCTTTTCCCCCTGTGTAGTCACAGTCTGACAGTTGTCAGTAGTTGAATGGATGTGGGTACAGCACTGGGAGGAGCTTTGGGGTGTTGAGGCCAGGCCATAAGAGGCAGGGCCTTCCCTGATATCTAGGTTGCCCCTCCTCACACCCTTAGGAGCCCCAGGCCCAGGCTGCCCCAGTGTCAGATGTGCCAACTACCTCCATGCAGCCTGAACAGGTGAGCAGAATAGTCCATGTGTGTGTATGCAGGGGGTGGTCCTGGTCCCTTGCCTGTCTGCTGGGTCTGACACTTCTACCTGACTGGCCTGTGCCTCCCAGGACACGCGGGCTGCTCAAGAACAGGAACTAGAATCCCTTCGGGAGCAGCTAGAGGGCATGAACCGCAACATTGAAGAAATAGAAGCTAACATGAAGACCCTAGGAATCAGCCTTGTGCAGGTAAGAGGCTGTGGCAAGGGCCACAGGTTGGATCAGGCCAGAAGTAGGGCCTTCAGGGGGCCCAGAGGTGCTCTCTTGAGGTCTGCAGATGTCAGAAGTGTTTATGGAGAATATTGGGAACCTCTGGGGCTCTTGAGTTGGTGGGAACAAAGGGGGATGTGAGTTTGGGCGTTTCATGGACCTGTTGGGGTTAGAGGCACCTATGGGCATCAATCAGGCCTTGTAGGTGGTGTTGAGGATCTGTGAGCATTGGTGGGGCAAGATGGGTCTGTGTGGGCAGGGGCTTGTGGAGTTCTTCAGGGTTCTTGGGCATCAGTGTGGATCTGGAGGATCAGAGAGGCCTGTGGGGCCTTAGGCTAGGCTAGGGCTTCTTGGGCTCACTGGGGACTGTGGTGTGTGACTGGGGCTGCTGGTGTGCCAGGTGGAGACGGAGTGTCGGCAGAGTGAGCTCAGCATGGCAGAGCGTGAGCAGGCACTGCGCCTGAAGAGCCGGGCAGTGGAGCTGCTACCAGATGGGGCTGCCAATCTCGCCAAGCTGCAGGTGGGCTGGGGCTGAGTCTGGGCCTGGGCTGGTGGGGCAGGGTTGGATGGGCCCAGCCTGTTTGACATGTCTCCACTCACAGCTTGTGGTGGAGAGCAGCGCGCAGCGGGTCATCCACTTGGCGGGTCAGTGGGAAAAGCACCGTGTTCCACTTCTTGCTGAGTACCGCCACCTTCGAAAACTCCAGGATTGCAGGGAGGTAGGTGGTGGGGTCTGGGGCCATGGATGGGGCAAGTCTGGTGTCTCTCTAGGAGGCTGCCCCTGAGCTCTGCTTACTACCTCTGCCTGTGGGTCCCTGGCAGCTGGAATCTTCTCGACGGCTGGCAGAAATCCAGGAACTGCACCAGAGTGTTCGGGCAGCTGCTGAAGAGGCCCGCAGGAAGGAGGAAGTCTATAAGCAGCTGGTAAGGCCCACAAAGGGGCCCTAGATGGCAAGATGGGTGGGGTGCAGGTCCTTGGGAAATGCCTGCTATGTCCCTATCTAGGTGTCAGAACTGGAGACTCTACCGAGAGATGTGTCCCGGCTGGCCTACACCCAGCGCATCCTGGAGATTGTGGGCAATATCCGGAAGCAGAAAGAAGAGATCACTAAGGTGCATTGCAGTGGCCCTGGTGGGGTCTCTCATATATATACATATACGTGTGTGTGTGTGTGTGTGTGTGTGTGTGTATGTGTATTAGTACCAGATTTGAATGCAGGAGTGCTTAACCACTGAATCACATTCCCAGCCCTTTTTGTTTTTTCATTTTGAGACAGGGTCTCACTAAGTTGATTAGGGCCTTGCTAACTTTCTAAGGCTAGCCTCAAACTTGTGATCCTCCTGCCTCAGCCTCCCAAGCTGCTGGGATTACAGGCTTGTGCCACCATGCCTGGATGGGTGGATCATATGGGCAGATAGGAGTAGAGTGGCCACATGGGGACCTCATGGCCTGTGATAGGCAGAGCTGTCCAGCATACCCCGGCACAGAGTAGTGCACTCCATCCTCCCTGATGCAGTGACATAGGCCCTGAATTGATGTGAGAGCATGCACATGAATACTCTTGGCTGGCCAGCCACCCTGCCTTAGACATGGGCTCATGGCCAACCTGGTGTCTGCCAGATCCTGTCTGACACGAAGGAACTTCAGAAGGAAATCAACTCCCTCTCTGGGAAGCTGGACCGGACATTTGCAGTGACTGATGAGCTCGTATTCAAGGTGGGGGCAGGCTGGGCCTGGCATGAGGTTTGGCATGGGGCTGGCCTGCTGCCAGCCCAGGCCCTCACTGAGCCCTATGGGCACAATAAAACTGGCTTTGCTTCATGGAGGGTGAAGGCAGCCGGGTGGTGACATGGAGGTGGTGGGGGATAGTGGATAGCTAATTTTTTCAAGGTCCCCTCTGCCTGGTCAGGATGCCAAGAAGGATGATGCTGTTCGGAAGGCCTACAAGTATCTAGCTGCGCTGCATGAGGTGAGGGGAACAGCATGCTTGGGGGGCTGGTTGGGGAGGGGCTGGCTTGGGTGCAAGCCTCATATTCCTGCCATCCCCAGAACTGTAGCCAGCTCATCCAGACCATCGAGGACACAGGCACTATCATGCGGGAGGTTAGAGACCTTGAGGAACAGGTGAGAGGTCTGGAGGTGGGAGGGGAACTGAAACAGGTCAGGGGACAGCTCCTTGACTTACACAGAGAGAGCCTGTGGGACGAGACAGCCTACAGCTGAAGGCTCAACCTTGTTATTTAGTACCTGAGCCTGGAATAGACTGGTGGCCTTCTCTGAGCCTTAGCTTCCACTCTGAGGCCCTCACACATGCTTCCCAGGGCTGCTGGCAGAGGCTTTGGCTTAAGGATGCTTTAGATGGAGGGAATGACACCTGCAGAGGCCTGGCAGTGGGAAGGAGCAGGCCACTGTTGCAGGGGACTCAGAGTGGCTGCAGGGGAGTGGGTGGTGAGTAGGAGCTGTGGAAGAAAGGGGCCCTGTGTGCTGAGGACGTGTGTGTTCGTTTTGCTTTAGATTGAGACAGAGATGGGTAAGAAGACCCTCAGCAACCTGGAGAAGATCTGTGAGGACTACCGAGCCCTTCGCCAGGAGAATGCTGGCCTCTTGGGCCGGGTCCGGGAGGCCTGAGGAGCTCCTGTGGAGGGCTCCCCAGCCACAGACAGGGATGTGGGGTGCTGGAGGTGGTAGCCAAGTGCTGCTTGCCCTAGCTGTCCCCTCAGTTTGCCATCAGTTCCTCCCACTGTGGCCTTAGTCCCAGATACTTGCTCACTTGACCCCAACCCTGACCTGGGGTGATTGTCCAGCATGTGGGAGCTTGGCTGCAGTTTATTGGGGAGGGCACTGGGGGTTGGGGGCCTTGGATCCCAAATAAAGGAGGGGCTCTTCTGCAGTCTAGGCTGAGGCATGGATCGGGCTCAGGACCATGGGAGTGGGGTGGGTGGCAAGTGAGACATGGGATACATTTTTTGTCAGTTGTTGTGTGTCTTCATGGGACTCGGGAGATACTGGAGCACTGTGTGCACACATGTGTGAGATATACAGGTGAATCTAACAGGCTGTGTGTGACTGAGCACATGTGTTAGGAGCTGCATGAGCTTGTGTAGGACCAGTTGTGTGTGTGTGTGTGACTTGCTGGGACCTGTGATGTTGAGGACACTGAGGCTGTTTCTGTGCAGGGCTCTGGGAACATCCCTGTGAGACCCTGGGGGCCAAGACTGGCAGTGTGTGTGTGCTTTCAGGTTGACGGGGCTGTGCTCATGTGTGATTGTGTAACTATGCAGCTTTGAGGGTGTTTGAGTGTACCAAGGTGGGCTTTGTGATTTAGGGTTCGAGTACAGGGGACAGGATAGTGACTGATTTTCCCCCACCTCTGAGGTGAGAGTGGCTGAGAAGGGCTGTATGTGTGGCTAGTTGCGAGGGCTCTGATTGGCTGGAGAACCTGATTGGGGGACTTGAGATGGGAGTTGGGCTGGTCCTGGGGCCGCTTCAAGCAGCCTTGGTGCAGAAGAAATGATTTGGAAGGGCAGCTAGCTGGGGAACAGGGGCCCTGGCAGGCAAGACAGTAGATATTTCACTTCTTGGTCTCTGTGGGCATGTCCAGGGCCTGCCGCCTCTGCCCCCCTTTTTGGCTCCTGTCCATCCTTCCTCTTCTTGGCTTGAGGTCAGGGGGTAGGGTAGGAGCACCTGCTGAGCCGCTGGCTCCTTTTCTTGCGGAACTCAAACTCATCCACGGTCCACACAGCCCCTTTCTCACTCTCTACCCGAACGAAGCACTTGTGCAGGCTCAGGTTGTGGCGGATGGCATTCTGTGGAAGGAGAACCAGCCAGGAGTGGGGCAGGTCAGCAGCCTGAGGTCAGCAGCCCCTGTCAGCACTGACCTGCTCCTTTCCCATGTCTCTGAAGCCAGCCCCCGGTTAGCCTGTTCCTGCACTGTGGCACTCGAGACCATCCTAGCCACTACCACCTCCAAGAGACACTCACCTTCCAGGTGGCAGGGTGGTTTCTGAAGAAGGCAAACATGCGTGTGAACCAGTGGTAGATTTCATTGAGTGTCCGTTGCTTCTCAGGAGCTTCCAGGATGGCCTGGAAGTTGGAGAAGGGTGGGGTAAGGGGGTCATTCCCCCAAGTTGGGTCTGAGAGAGGCAGTGACCTGCCTTGGGCTTTCTGGTTTGGGGGTCGGATTGTGGGGCAGGGGAGGGGAGGGATAGAGATGGTACAATGTGAAGGATCAGGGGCAGGGTTAGACATGGGGTCAAGGGTAGGGTTAGAAATAGCATGGACATCTGGAAAGGGGTGGGTTTTAGGTTCTTAGTTTGGCTTACACTGGCCTGGCTGGCAGTTTATGTTTGGGTTCAGGAACAGGATTGGGGTGAAGCCAGCAGGAGAGATCACACTGGAGGCATGGCTGGGGCTTGTTAATGGAGAAGCATGAACTCTGAATGTGTTCAGAGGATGGTGGGAGTTGGGGAGGCAGGCTCTCCATCTTGCTCTTCTTCCCCTTTGGGCTTGAGCTGCCCTGCTTACCCAGCGGATGAGGGTGGCATAGGTGAAAGGGGGCCGCATGTTGTGGAACTTGAAGTAGTCCATGTTGTGGAAGAACTCTGGCAGAGGGTGGGGACAGATCAGGCCCTGTCCAGGACCTCCTCACTCCTTGTCTCCCCCGCCCCACTGAGTTCACATGCCTGAAATCCCACCATCAATCCAAGGGGAGGGGCTGTGGTCACACACTGATACTGTTTGCTGAGTATCTGATATAAATTGTCCCTTGCTCTTTGGTCATTCGTGACTATAATGAGGGACTTTCAGGCCATAAAAATCCTGAGAGGAAGCTTTGGCAAGCATGTATGTTTTCAAAGCCTAGGTGGTGATGGTGGCAGTAGGGTAGGGGCAATATGGAGTTCCTTTGCACCCCCGTCTGGCACCAGGTGGGATTAGGAGTGTAGGGTCAGTGGGTAGGGTACAGACCACTCTTACCTGGGAAGGTGCTGTTTCCATGGCTGCCCCAGAGGTGCCTCCGCACTGCAAACAGGCTGTCAGAGGCCTCCCGAGGGCTGGGCCAGGCTGGGACAACACTTCCCTGGGTGCCACTTGCTACCATGCAGCAGGAGCCCTTGTCAGATGAGGCCTAAGGGAGGCAAGAGGGGCTGGTGACCCAGAACGTTTAAACTTTCCACTCTTTTTTTTATGGTACTGGGGATTGCACCTGAGTACTTAACATAGCCACGTCCCCAGCCCTTCTTTTGTATTTTATTTACAGACAGGGTCTCACTGAACTGCTTAGGGCCTCACTAAGTTGCTGAGGCTGGCTTTGAACTCATGATCCTCCAGCCTCAACCTCCTGAGCCGCTTGGCTTAAAGGCATGTACCACAGCACCCAGCTCCACTCATTTTTTTAAAAAATTATTTTGTTAGTTGTAGATGGACACAATATTTTTATTTATTTGTTTTTATGTGGTGCTGAGGATAGAACCTAGTGACTCACACATGCAAGGCAAGTGCTCTGCCACTGAGCTACAATCCCAGCCCCAGCTCCACTCATTTTTAAATCAGTGTTTTTCTTTGAAGTGACAGTGTGGCTATGCTGCCCAGGGTGGCCCTGAATTCCTGGGCCCAAGTGATTCTCCTGCCTCAGTCTCCTGAGTAGCTGAGACTACAGGCATATGCCACCACACCTGGCTAAATCAGTCTCAGACACGCTCTTAATCCCAGTCTGACAAGGAACAGCATGAGCTATACTTGTTAGAGTACTGGTATGGGCACAGTGTGTAGCCACAGATGCTGGGATCATGAGCTGGTGCTGAATAGGGCTTCTCCAGTGCTCAGCTATGACTTTGGGAGAATCAACTAAACCTTCCTGGCCTCAACTGTCCTATCTGTGTATTGGGTATGATAGTGGTAGCTACCTTACAGTGGCATCCTGAGGATTGAATAAACATCAGCAAAGTGCTCAGAAACAGTGCCTGGCACTCAGCAATGGTTTTGTGTGACCTGTGTAGTCACATGAGACCCTACACTTTTTTTTTTTTTGGTACCAGAGATTGAACCCAGGGGCACTTAACCACTCAGCCACATCCCTAGCCATTTTTATTTTTTATTTAGAGACAGGGTCTCACTTTATCCCTTAGGGCCTTGCTAAATTGCTGAGGCTGGCTTTGAAATCGCAATCCTCCTGCCTCAGCCTCCCAGGTGCTGGGATTACAGGTGTGCACCACCACTCCTGGCTAGGACCCCACACTTGAATGCACTGAGATTGCCATCTTGAAATTCAAACATGGGATCCTGCATTTTCATTTTGCACTGGGCCCTCCAAGTTATGTAGCCAGTGCTGTGGGAACCACATGGTCTGACTTCATTAGTTATTTGGCTAGGTACTGGAGGCTGAATCTAGAGGTGCTTAACCACTGAGCTACATCCCTAATTTTTTTTTTTTTTTTGGTATTGGGGATTGAACTCTGGGGCACATAGCCACTGAGCCACATCCTCAGCCCTATTTTGTATTTTATTTAGAGATGAGGTCTCACTGAGTTGCTTAGTGCCTTATTAAATTGCTGAGGCTAGCTTTGAACTTGCAATCCTCTGGCCTCAGCCTCCCAAGCTGCAGCGATTACAGGCATGTGCCACCATGCCTGGATCATCTATCCCTTTTTAAAAATATTTTAGAGGCTGGGGTTGTAGCTCAGTGGTAGAGCGCTTGCCTCACATGCATGAGGCAGTGGGTTCGATCCTCAGCACCACATAAAAATAAATAAAGATGTTTGTGTCCATCTACAACAAAAAAATTAAATAAAATAAATAAAAAACATTTTATTAGTTGTTGATGGGCTTTTATTTATTTATAATGTGGTGCTGAGAGTCGAACTCAGGGCCTTACACATGCTAGGGAAGTGCTCTACCACCGAGCCACAACCTCAGCCTGCCACCTATCCCTTTTTGTTTTTTATTTTGAGACAGAGTCTTGCTAAGTTGCTAAGGCTGGCTTTGAACTTGTGATTCTCCTGCCTCAGGCTTCTGATTAGCTGGGATTATAGGCATGCTACACCACCTGGCACTATTGCATTAAGAAATACTGTTTTTGTGGTGCTGAGGATTGGACTCATGGGTGCTCTACTATTCAGCTACTTCATCCCCAGCCCTATTTTGTGTTTTATGTAGAGACAGGGTCTCACTGAGTTGCTTAGTGCCTCGCCGTTGCTGAGGCTGGCTTTGAACTTGCAATTCTCCTGTTTTGGCCTCCCAAAGCACTGGGATTACAGGCGTGCACCACCACACCCAGCTCCCAGACCTTTTTATTTTGATAGGAGGTCTTGCTATTGCTCAGGCTGACCTCGAACTTATGATCCCCCTCCTCAGCCTCCTTGGCATAATTTAATTTTTTGCAGTGTTGGGGATGGAACCCAGGGCATCCTGAATGCTAGGCAAGTGCTTTACCACTGAGCCTCAGCCTCAGCCCCAGCCCCAGCCCCAGCCCTAGCCCTAGCCCTAGCCCCTGCCCCAGCCCCTGCTATTACTTTGAAAATTCAGAATCGAGAAAGGTAGGGTCAAAGGGTTTGGGTCAAAGGTAGGGTAGAAGGGGAGAGATTCCCAAGTGTGGCATGTATGCAGCTAGGGACCAGGGATTCATAGACCCTAGAGGCTGTGTGTGAGGACAGGTTCCCATGCAGCCTGTAGGGCCCCCCAGCTCTCTAGTTCTGCTGCCTTCAGGTCTGGGGTAGCTCACCGCAGCTGGAACCTTGGTCAGTGCCATTTTCCCGGCCAGGTGGGCCTGCATAGCACCCAGTTTCTCCTTCTCCAACACCAGCTGTGGGATGGGCACAAAAATGGAGCCTCCATCTGACCTTTCTCCACCACACCTTTGCCCAGGATATGTTCCTCCCTGGAAGTCTCCTCCCTCCTTTCCCTTACACAACACTCATCCTGAGTGATCTTGATTCCTCACACAGTATGGGCATGAGGCTCATCCACCCACAATCCACCTTCCCCCTGAAGGCATTACCTGCTGCTCCAGAGACTGCACCACCTCTCTCTGGAGGAGACACTGTGCCCTTCCCTTCTCATCCAAGAGGTGGTCTGTCTGGCAGTGCCTGGGTAGAGGAAAGATTCCATGCAGGTGACCATGGTGTTCCTGGCCTCCTAGCTCAATATTTCAGTTGGGAATGACCCACTCCCTCTGGGAGGTCTTTCCTTAGGGCGTCAGCTGCTATCCCCTCCCTCAAGCTCTCCATCACATCTGTCCTTCCTTCAACACATGCCCCTTGGCACCTACTGTATGCCAAGCCTGATCTTGCCCCTTGAGCTTGGCCAGTGTTAGAGATGTTGTTGAAAGTGTGGTGAGTGGATAGCGGGCCAGGCAGGTAAGATCAGGAATGGCATTCCAGGTGGAGGGCACAGCCTTTGCAAAGGCTTGGCTGTGAAGAAGGCAGGACATACTAAGTTGCTAATAGCTGGATATGTTAGAGAAGTAGAGAAGGTGTGTGTGTGTGTGTGTGTGTGTGTGTGTGTGTGTGTGTGTTTGAGAGACAGGGCTAAGGGGAGCCAACAGCCATCTATAGGAGCTAAGACTTTTTGGGATCAATAATGTGATGTGTTGGCATGAGGCGTAGCAGGGCAAATATGTTAGTAATGTGGATTCTGGAGTCTGCCTGGGTCCATGTCCCAGCTCTGTCACTAAGGAAGTGGGTAATCCTGATTAAGACACATCCTCTTTGACCTCAGTTCCCTTGTCTGTAAGATGGAGGTAAATATCAGTATGTATCCTTTAAAAAATTTTTTTCTTATAGATGGACATATCTTTTATTTAGTTTCATTTGGTGCCGAGAATTGAGCCCAGTGCCTCACGTGTGCGAGGCAAGCACACATGTGAGGTGCTAGGTATGTATTTTTATTATCATGCCCCATTATACATATGAGAGAACTGAGGCTCAGAGAAGTTAATTACATGCTCAAGTTTGCACAGCTGTTGAACATCAAAGCTTGGATTTGAATCCACACTCTCAGCTTTTACCTCTTTCATCTTCCTCCTATTGGGAGGAGGCCTGAGTTGAGATCTGTATCTTAGATCTATGCCCACAAACCAGGTCACTCACTTGAGGAAATCCTCTGGCTCCTTGAAGACCTTCTCACATCCAGGCCACTTGCAGACACCATTTGCCAGTAGTGGGTAGGTACCCTGGGGTGCAGCTAAAAGGGTACTGAAGTGACAGAGGGTGTTAGAGGAGGGGAACAATAGGGTGAAGGGTCTCCCCCTCATCCCTGCACACTCACCTGTCCTTCCTGGGTGTGCCAGGGCTTGGGAAGGTGCAGAGCAGTGCTGGTTCCCTGGACACCCACTCCAAGTTGGCCACATTGATCCCTGTGGGTAGGAACAGGGCACTTCTGGGGCTGTGGGCCAGGCTCTGCAGCTTGGCTCAGAAGGCCTCACACCCTCCTGAGCCTCAAAGACCCTGATGCCCAAGGGACTCTACTGTCCCCACAGTTTAGGGCTTGTGGCAAAGCAGCTCAAAGACAGCCACCAGCAGGTGCTGACATTTTGACTAACTTTGCGAAGATCTGTGGTTCCGTGATGTTGACATTCTGCATCTTGAAGGTTCTTAACATGACATTTTTTGGAGATTAGAGTTTCTATGCCACTAAGACCTGAGACCTCAGACCCCCAGGTGGCCTTGATTCAGAACAGTCTATATTATACGTGTTCAAGGATTTGGGGACTCTTGGCTTCTCTGAAGCTATGGGGTACAGGCAAAGGTGTTACCAGGTGGCAGGCCAGGCCGGGCCTTGAGAGAGAAGACCCCAGTTGTGGCGGTGGGTGGTGGAAGGCTGATCATGGCTGGACTTTCCAGTGGGCGCACTTGTAGCACAGGGGTCCGGGTGTGGGCATCCACTGTGGAGAGCTGGGGGACACATATGAAACATTGCTCAGGCTCAGGAATTCCTCCCCACAGTTCTCCCACGGGCTCCCTCTTTCCCAGTCTCTTCAGGGTCCATACCTGTTGCATAAAATGTGGCCTGTCCTGGAGAAGTGCTTGCAAGTGAGGCGAGGGGCCCAACCTTGCCCCGGAGGGTGCCACCATGACTAGGGGCACTGTGGGCAGCTAGAGGGAGAAGGCAGGTGTGTGAAGTACCACCCTCATCCTCTCTCTTCTATATCTAATCATATGCTCCTCTCTGTAGCCCCTCACTGTAGGTACCACGATTGTCTCCACACACAAGGAAACTGAGGCTCATGGAGACTGAGTGATTTTTTTCAAGATCATATAGCTAATAAGTGGCAGAGCTGGCCTCAACCCTATCACCTCATCTTCTTGGGCCCTACCTATCTCCTCTTGTAACATGGGGATAAGGACACATAGCTGTGCCCATGGGACCATTATAGAGTCTCCTCTCCTGAAACAGGGATTGGGAGGTTGGAGAGAGCCTCGAATTTCTGAGGCCTGGCAGGTGGGGACTTTCTTGGCTCTGCAATATCTGCATAAGTCACAGACTTGCCTGGGACCCAGAAACCACTTCCTGTGCCCCAGCCTGCACCCCTCCTGCTCAGTGCCACAGTAAAGGTCGGCACCTGTAGGCCCAGGTACCCCACCCTGCCTGCCCCATCCTGGGCCCTGGGCCTCACCTGCAGCTGCGATGTTGGCAGGGGGCTCAAGGAGGAGGAGGAGGAGGAGGCATGGGTCCCACCTCGGAGTTCCCGACCTTGGAAGGTTCCTCCTGGGCCCCTGGGCCCCAGGAGGTCTGAGGTCTTGGGTGCAGCCCTCCAGCTGGGCGAGGATCCAGGAGATGTGCTAAGGGCCAAGGAAGGGATGGAGGGCTTGGCTGGCCTGGGGTTGGGCATTGGGTCCTTGTCCAAGAGCAGGCTGCAGGGACATAGTGAGAAGGAGTCACACATGTGCTAGAGTTGGTGTGAGATCCTCTGAATCATACAGACACCCCTTCTGGTCAGAGTAAGTGTTGTCTGGGACATGTCCTAAAGGGCCCTACAACTGCACCCCAGTTCTGGTCATATGTATGTACATATGTGTGGAGATTAGAGTTTCTATGCCACTAAGACCTGAGACCTCAGACCCCCAGGTGGCCTTGATTCAGAACAGTCTATATTATACGTGTTCACACATATGGCTATCAGGAACAGGCATGTGTGTACCTACATACTCCACACACACAGGTCCAGCACCCAGCTGGCCAGCACATGCCTCTATCACCCTGCTGTAGGAGTTTCCCTCATGAGGGCAACGGGCAGTTGGTTTAGGGAGCATTAACCAGGGTTGGTCTCAGCCCATCTTCCTACCACTTAGGCTGGTCTTCAAGTCTCAGCCCTCCAGTACCCCCTGCACTCTGAATGGAATACAGCCTTTGCTGTTTCTGCTGGGACTGGTTGTGGACTTTAACTGGCATTGGTTTACTCCAGTGATGGGTATTGACTTAAAGATTCACCTGGCTGCTATGAAGGGGACTGGTTTGGAGGATACTATAACAGTCAAGGCAAGTGATCATGTTGGCACTGATTGGGATGGTGGCAGGGGAGATGGTGAGAAGTGACTGGATTCTGGGTCTATTTTCAAGGTTGAGTCAGGACAAGTTGCTGGCAACTTGGATGTAGGGGGTGAGAGAGGGAGGGTAAAGGTGATTTCTGGGTTTTAGCCTGAGCAGCTAGATGAATAGAGCTGACATTATCAGGGACATGTGGCAAACAGGGTCAGGGATGATAAGTGTGAAGAGTCTGGCATTGAAAACATGGATAGATGTGCCAGATGGGCAGCTGGATATATGAGTTGTGGAGCTCAGGTCCAGGATAGAGTCTGTCTCTAAGCTCTTGTCCTGCATGGAGCTGGCATGACAGGTGCCAGAGAGAACCAGGGACATGCTTTCTTGAGCTAGGGCCTGTGGGAACTCCTCAACCCAGCCCCCATCAGTGGTCACTCCAATTTCTACCCACAAAGTCTGCCTCCAGGCCCTGGCTCATGCTATTTGCCACTCCTCTTCTTCTTTCCCTGAGCCACAAAATGCCTGCTTTTCAGCCAGGCATGGTGGCACATGCCTGTAATCCCAGCACTTAGGGAGGCCGAGACAGGAGAATCGTGAATTCAAAGCCAGCCTCAGCAATGGTGAGGCGCTAAGCAACTCAGTGAGACCCTGTCTCTACATAAAACACAAAATAGGGCTGGGGATGTGGCTCAGTGGTCAAGTACCCCTGAGTTCAATCCCTGGTACCAAAAAAAGCCTACTTTTCTACTATTCTCCTCTTGAAAGCCCTCCATAATGACTCCAGGCCCGACTACCAAGCCCTAGCACTTATGCTCCCCACAGCTCATGGCCTTAGTTTCTCAGAATCCTATAATCCCAGTCAGCAAGGAAGCTAGAGCCAGAAGGGACTGCCTGGTCCAACCTCCATTTTACTGAAGAGGACAATGAGGTGCAGAGTTCCGTGGTCCCGTGGTGACTTGAGAACTCCATTTCTTTCTCCAGGAAGCATGTATGCTTGTGTGCACATTTTCACAAGCCCCCTGCTCTGCGCCTGCATGTGAGAGACTGTCTTGCTACACAGCACTGGGTTGGGCATGCAGCTGCCAAAAACAACCCAACAGAGTATAGAAATTTCTGGGAGGGGCAGTTGTCCTTCCTTTCTTTGCTGTCACCTCATGGGGGCTGTCAGAACTGTGGTGCTGAGGGAGAAGGGCATGAGAGTCCAAGTATTAAACCCCTAGTCTCTCCAGGGTTTGAATATTAGTGTAAGAATTAGAAGTCCAGGTCTGTGAAAGCTCAGACCAAGGGCCTAGGAGAATGGTGGAGAGATGAGGAGCTGAGTGAATGAGTGAACCAACGAAGGCAGGGATGAAGTGATGCTTCGACAAGCCAAGGAGGAGCAAAGATTGCCAACAAAATGCCAGAAGCTGAGGGAAGCCTCGAACAGATTCTCCCTCATAGCCTTCACAAGGAACTAGCCTTGCCGACACCTTCATCTTGGATCTCTAGCTTCCAGAACTGTGAGAAAATAAATTTCTGTTGTTTAAGCCACACTGTGATGCTTTGTTACGGCAGCCTGAATAAATGAATACTGATTTTGGTGAGTGACTGGATATTTTCCACCACTGTGGCCTGGCCCACGTGGCTGGCCTGTTGGCACTTCTGAAGCTGCCTGGACACTTGGCCAGAGCTTATAGGAAATCTCCTCCCCCAACATATCTAGAGTGGTCTGACTCAAGGAAGTATAAATACATTCTCAGAAAGGGGACCTGGATATGGTCTGTCTGGTGGCAGGGTACTAGAGGGCCGGGCTGGCCAGCCGGCTTCCTGCACTGTCTGTTTGGGCGTCCCTTTCTGACTAGTTTTCTCAGAAGCTGCATGGAGGATGTTTCTGGAACACAGATTACGTTTTCCTATCGGGGTCTACATCTGGGCCCTGTTGTAACAGCCCCCGACTTCCCCAGATTTTTCTGCCATTGACGTCATGGCGGCCGGATGCGCTGGGCTTCATCCGCACCAAGGAGGAAGAGAAAGGGGCAGGACTTCACCCCACGGGTTTCGTTCCGAGAACGGGCTGGCCCATCCTGCAGCCGACCCAGGTGGGGTGATGTGGGTGCTGGCGGATGTGGTGGGTGACGTCCATCTGGCCACCAAGACAAGCCCCAGGTTCTGTAGACCTGGCCTTTCTTGGGCCGCAGTGAGGTCCCAGGTTGCAAGCTCTGGGAATGCTAGGGTGGCCCCATGAATACTGAGATTCCTAGGGTCTTCATATAGTATACACAAGAATCTCCATATTGTAGGACATCATTTCTTAGATACAAAGAGGCCCAGGATAGCAAAACCACAAACTCTATGGGTCCACAGATCCATTGGTATGTAGACCAATGCCCCTGGCATTCAAACCAACTGGAACTGCCTGAAGGACAGGAAGCCCACTATTTCAGAGGGCCTCTCACCCATTAGGCCTAGAACAGCAGTAAGTCTCCCCTCAGCTTCCCTCCTGAGTTCCATGAAGACAGAGGTCAGAGTAACTAACCCCTCTCCTCCCCTGAGCCTGGGGCCAACTCTGCCACTGACTGACTGGCTTTAATGCTCAAGTTCAGTATAAATTGGTACAGGAATTGGAGCCATTTTCCAAACTTATTACACATGAAAGACTTAGCCAAATGGCAATGATTGGTAAATAGACACTTACATGGCCTCAGTATCCCTGTTCATTTTGGGACAATGTTCCCAAACTGAGAGCTCTCTGGCAGAGATGGGGATGGAAGGATGAGGAGGATGAAGCTACCCAATCTCTGGCTTGAGCCTCATGAAGGGAGCCCACAACCAGGTTCTCTAGAGGAGCCCCAGGATAGAGGCTCCCAAGAACCAGTGCCAGTTTTGTGGACACCCAAACTGACTGATGGTCCTCCATCATCACCATCCTCTAGCCAACTGGGCCTCCTGACATGGAGCCCATGACCCCTCCCAGCCCTGCTCTTCCTAGGTTAGGCCCTATGTTGTGATCATGAATCATCATGTCCAAGTTAGGATCCAAAATGTGAGAAGGCAGAAGGGGAAAATGCAGCCTAGGTCACACTTTACCCACTTCATGGTGCAGAAAGGTAAACTGAGGCCCACAGTGTGGGATAGAAAAAGAATCAAGGTCCCACTGAGAGGCCTGATTTCTGATCTTTATTTTGGTATTGGGGACAGAATTCAGAGGTACTCAACCATTGAGCCACATCCCCAGCCCTATTTTGTGTTTTATGTAGAGACAAGATCTCACTGAATTGCTTAGCAGCTCACCATTGCTGAGGCTGGCTTTGAACTTGCGATTTTCCTGTCTCAGCCTCCCAAAGTGCTGGGATTACAGCCATGCACCACTGTGCCTGGCTCTGATTTCTGGTCTTGAATCTCATTTGTACCACTGTGTCTCTGTGAGGCTTGAAAGGGGCTCTCTTGCATGTCTTTCAGCCTAGTTTGCTGTTCTACATGTGGTAAGGGAGAGGTGTGGGGCAGAGGAGGGCCTGAGACCTTCTTCTCTGTGTCTGGTTGAGTTGTTAGGTGTCTACAGTGCTTTGAGTTGACAATTGCACTTCTATACAGGGGACTGGCTGAGAGAGACAGAAAGAGACAGACAGATACAAAGGCAGAAAGAGAAACAGACAGACATGAGGGAACAGAGACATAGAGAACAACAGATACAGGGAGATATGAAGAGAGACATGAGATGGAACAGAGATATACACACACAGTGAGAGACATTGAGAGACACAGAGAAAAAGTGACAGGGAATAAGAGAGAGGAGAATTGCCCCAAATAAGAACAGTTACTGGCCTCTGGATGGAGGACTGATGCTATCTGATTTTTTTTTTTGATGGTAGTGCTGGGGATTGAACCCAGGATCTCATATATGAGAGGCAAGCACTCTACCACTGAGCCACATCCCAGTCCTGATGCTGCCTGAAATAAGGAAGGATAAGGAAGGACAAGGTGCTGGGGATGCCCAGGGATATGGCTGGGAATTGAATCGTACTGCAAAGCAATGTACAGCTAATTGGTGTGGCCCAGGTACAAGGAACGGAACATAGTAGAAAGCTTGGACACAGAATTGTGCATAGAGGGAATGGAGTTTGTGATGAATATAGCATCTCAACATGGGGGAGGGTGGAGGATGGATTAACAAATTTTCTGAGACAATTGGGGGACAAAGAGCAATTGAATTCCATGTTCCCACTGACCCTTCCCTGTCCAGTTTGAAATGTCCCCATCACCATATACTCTAGAAAAAAATTCTAGATACATTGCAGAGATACATTTTAATGTCTAATATTGATCTTAGGTTTATTGTGTGTCAGGCCCTGTGCTATGCACTTACCATGATTAATAGATTTAATCTTGACAAAGACCCTTTCTGGTATGTTCTATTATGATCATCATAGCACAAATGAGGAAATGGAGGTACAGAGTAGTTAAGTATCTGGCTAAAAATCACACTGATGGCTTGGGGTGAGGTTAAGTTTGTCCCAGACAGTCTGGCTCCTGTACCCACACTCTTAACCTCTATAGTAAATGGAAAAAATGAAGGCATAAAGGAGACTAGAAGCCAACACAGGGTGAACATTTATCTCATTTTCAAGTGGGAGAGAACTTTCTAAGCACAAAACCAGAGACAGAAACCACACAAGTGAAGGCTAACCTATTTTACTATATAAAAACATCATGAGCATCATAAAAAACCCATAAACAAATAGAAAATGCAAATGATGAATTGGGGAAAATATGTGCTGCACACATATGGCTGATAGTTAATGTCCTTTCCAAAAATAAAGAGCTATGGCAAATCAACAAGAAAAATAATGATTACCCTTTTAGGACTAAGGACATGACAGACAACCCCCAAAGTACAGTAAAAGTAATCAACAAATATCAATTTCAACAACATGGCAATGTTTTTCCTTACTTGTTAAGTTGGGAAATGACTTTTTTGGGAGGCAGTACCAGGGTTTGAATCAGGGACACTTTCTCACTGAGTCACATCCCCCGTCCTTTTTATTTTTTATTTTAAGATAGGGTCTCACTAAGTTGATGGAGTTGGCCCAAACTTTCGATCCCCATGCCTCAGCCTCCTGAGTTGCTGGGATTACAGGCATGCGCCACTGCACCGGGTGTGAAATGATTTAAAAAATGATAACACCCACCCAGGATTAGCTTGAGTAGAGGAAGCATGAAACAGGACAACCTTTTGGAAGAACAATTTGCAGAGAGGGTCAGAAAAACTTAAAAATGTACATCTCTTTTCCATGGGAACTCCATTTTCAGGAATCCAAGGAACCAGTTAGGGTTGTTTATGAAGAAAAATCAGAAATGTCCTGAATGTCCAACTCATAATTCATGCCGATGTGAGGGAGGACAGTCGTGACAGCAATGAATGATCGTGTGTTCAAACATTTGTTTTCAGTAGACTACAAAAATGCTATTACTTGAATAAAGCAGGAACAAAACCAATACATAGCATGTTTATAATTTGGTTAAAATGCTAATAGTTAACACTTAGTGAGTACTTACTATGTACCAAGCATTGTGCTAAGCCTGCAGAAATGAACTCACCCAGTCCTGAACAGCCTGCTCTCCTGGACACAGACTCTGGTCACATGCATGCAGTCCTGGTATGGCTACACTACATGGTAAACCACGGTTGATGAGAGCATGAAGTGCCCCCCAGGAGGGTCTCCTCTCAAGTGATGCAAGCACAAGTTCAGTTAAATTCTCACCCTTTCCTGACTGCTCAAAATCCTCCTGCTGCTGAGGCAAGCAGAACTGATACCCATTGTTGTAAAGTGTAAATATCCTCAGCGACATTACTCGACCCACTATCAATAAACACCAGCTGTATACAAATCTCTGTGCTAGATGCTGGGTGAAAAGGCAGGTGAGGAAAGGTGAGACAAGAGAGCCAGTGGTAGGAAAGAGACAGACGAAAGGCAATAGATGTAGTGTGGCCAAGATGGAGGAGATGGAGACAGGAGAGACGGTCAAAGCCTACAACCTGAGTTTAAGGGAGACAGAGGGATGCCGAAAGAGAGAGATACAGAAACACAGAAAAGGGCTACAAGGTGAACAAAGAGACAAGAGAGGGATGGGAAGCATCAAGATGGAAGAGATGAAGAGAGATGCAGCTAAAATTTCCAGTTACATCTGGACAGCATTTCAAGTTGTTCAAAACCCTGAAATCCAGAAAGACTTGCAGTTGATACATTTAAAAAGTCCTACCCATCTGTGTATCAATTGATCAATTTGTTTATCCTTGTCCCTGCCCAAGCACCGATTAAGTACTTCACCTACCTGGTATTTATTATGACTATTATATTATTTTTAAAAAGACCTTACCTGTATGGGCTCCCAGTGGCTGGGTACGTCTGACTGTATTGGAAGGCCCCTGACCCCCCAAGTGCCTGCCTCCCTGCCATCTCCTCCATGAGGGCATCCATTTGAAGGGGTAGAGCAGGAACACTCACCTTGGTGAAGTGGACTGACAGAGAAGGATCAGCCTGGCTTGTGGGAAACTGTCACATATCAAAAACAACTTTGCTTTTATACCGAGAAGAAAAACCACGGCGTGGAAGCCACAGACCTCTCTTCTAATAATCCAATTTCGATGAGTGTATATGCTGATAATCACGGGGGGGGGTTCTCATAGTTCTCTCTCTCTCTTTCTCTGCTCTGCTTCTTCTCTTCTTGATTACGAGACTTAAACGGAAATTTTGAAATTTTGGGTTTTTTCTTTGCCCTTTACGAGTCATCTGAATATATGATTTCTTCCCCTCACCACAGAGGTGAGAGGTATCAATGAGATAACAGGGCTCATGAGAAAACAATTTTTTAAGCAAAAGTATATAGAGTCAGAAAAAAAATAAGGGAAAATAACTCAATTCGTAGAGGCATCCCGAGGCACTAAAGACACCATTGTGTGTGTGACAGTATATCTGAGGGTGTCTGTGTTAAGAGGGAATGTAAAGTCCAATGTACGGACAGAAAACACCAGGGAAAGAGATAAAATAGAACTCTGTTCCCAGAGCCTTCTCCTTGCTTCAGGCCTTATTTTCCTCTTAGGTATAATTGATATAGTCACCACCTTTTGTGCTGTCCAGAGACATGGAGCTTTGAACATCCCATGTGGCCCTCTTTCCCACAGAGAGTGAGGAGGATGTCAGGTATTTCATGGAGAAAAAAGTGGGAAGTCCATCCCTACCTCCCCCCAATTACAGAATTGAGGAGTCTGAGAATCACTGACTCCCAGAATCCACTGAGAGTCACTGAATTAGGGAAGGCAGAGAAAGTCTCGCTTCATTATGTCCCACAGCTTAAGAGGTTGGATCCAGTGGCTCCCAGTAGAATGAATCAAATCTCACAATGAAAACCAGAGGCTCCTTGGGACACTGGGCCTCTCCTGTCGTGAACACCATAGCTGATGCTTTTGATGTGCTCAGGCTTTGTGATTTTATACTTGTAAAAGCCCCAGTTACCAAGGATTTAGATTTCCAAATATCACCTATCATCCTGGCGGCTGACATTTATCTTGAGTTTTCCAAACGCCAGACTCAAGCACTGAATATTTCCCACAATCCATTGTGTCCGATCCTCACCAGAGCCCTTTTAGATCCATCTTATCATCACTGTATCGCTGTTATACAGATGGGGGAAATGGAGGCACAGAGTAGCAGAACAATTTGCCTGAGATCAGAGAGCTCTTTCCTTGGTGCTAGACCTTGAAACTCCCAGTTTCTGTGATCCTAGTAGTCTCAGGTTTTAAATTCTAGGATGCCAGGAGAGGGAGGTTCTGGGATTTGAAGATTTCTCTGGGGGTTTGATGCTTGTGAGGTTTCTAGGTTGTCCAAGCTTCAGTGGCTGCATCTCCTCATCTCAGTGCATACTCCCTTCCTCCAACCACTGGTCAACATGGGACATCAGCCTCCAGAGGGTTCTCTTGATTGGCCAAGGCTAAGACTTCCAGCCCCACCCCCCATTGTCCAATGCCCTGTGTGGCCTGGGGTTCTAGTTATCCAATGTCCACTCCAACTTTTCTGCAAGACTGGTTTCAGACCTGGGGAAGAGAAATTGAAAACAGCTTCTAATTCATACGACACAAATCTGGTGACCAAGACCCACCCCTTTACCCTTTTGCCCCTTTGCCCTTTCACCCTTTTCCCTCCCCTCCCCTTCTAATCCCTAAAAAAAGGGGAAAATCTCTTTTCTTAACTCAACTCACCTTTCCGGTAAAGTCCAGAGTTGACCTGATGGCCTGTCTTTGTGAAGACCAAAAAAAAAAAAAAAAAAAAAAAAAAAAAAGAGTGAATAGAAAAAAAAGACCTAAAAAGAAAAAAAAGAGAAAACACCCAATAACAATTAAAATAAAAACCCCAACCCTCCCCACCATTAGTTCAAAACAAAACTTTCACTGGTTGGGGCTTCAGAGTTGGTGGGACATGTTTATGACACACAGATAACTAACTATGTGTGTGCTGGGTGGCTGGAGGAAGCACCAAGATGGGGTGAGGTCCTCCCAGCTTGGAGGTCTGCAGGGACCCTGTGTATAGCAAGTGCTTAGCAGATATTGTTGCCTGTGGGAGGGACCAAGGGAGGGGGTGAGGAGCACGCTTGTCAGGAAGGAGTCCTGGGGAGCTGACTGTTGGGATGCCCCCAAAGTTGATGACCCCCTGCTCCTTGCAGACTTGGGTCTGAACATTTCCCATGCCTCTCTGTAATTATACACCAGTCCAGTTCTAGAAGCTGAGACCCCCTTCCCTGCCTTTGCACTTATTTCCACCTAGGAGAGGGGGTTGGGATTTTCTGTCAGGGTCTGAGGTATGGGCTATATCCTCCTTATATCTTCCCATGACCATCTCTCCCTTACTGTCACTTGCTTTGTGAGAGATTGGTTAGAGAGGCGGGAGAAAAAATGAATGAGGGTGGTGGTCCCAAGGATCCTAGGAGGCCACTTGAGTGGGACACAGAGTGTGACAGTGGTGATACTAATGCTACTGAAACCTAGGATCTTTGCAGAATGAAATCCAGAGTCAGGTGAGCAGACAGGGGCAGAGGTCACTACCTCCTCCCTAAGCTGGACTATACCCTATTGCATAGAAGGATTCTGGGAGAAGGCATTGGAAGGACTGGGAATTTGGGAAGAATGGGCAGGATTAAACAGGTTGAGGAAAGTACCTAGAGAAGGGGTCTTTGACAAAAGCTTGAAGAGGTGAGACATCAAGTACCTGTGGAACTCCAGAGCAAAGAGCCAGTGCAAAGGCCCTGATGTGAGTGTACCTGATTTGTACAAGGAGGCTGGTGTGGTTAGGGCGGAGTGAATGAGAAGAAGAGAGGTAGGAGCTGAGACCAAAGAGGGTCCTAATGGGGTTAGACCATGCATGGCCTTGTATTGTAGGTCATGGTAAGGACCTTGGCTTTTACATTGAGAGAAAACCATGGGAGGCTTGTGAGCAGAGGAGAGACATACACTGTCTTGGGATTTAATAGAATGCCCCGGACGGCCAAATGTAGAATGGAGTGTGGGGGGTCGAGGGTGGAGGCAGGAGGATCAGCAAGGAGGAAGATATTGTAGTAGTCCAGGTGAATGGTGAAGGTGCTGGCAGTGAAGGAGGAGGTGAGAGGGTGGATTAGGGAAACATTTTGAAGAAAGAACCCACAGAATTTGCTGAGAAATGAGAGTCTTGGGGTCATACTAGGACATAGATAATGCCCCAAATGCATGAGCAGGAATGGAGTCCCTGGTCTTCTTGCCAGTTTGAACTTTTAGGTGAGGGGGAAAAAAAGTTCTATTTGTTTAAGATCTCATGATTTTTCTGTAACTTGTAGATGAACATATTCTTTCCTGACCCATGACTCCATTCTGGACGCTGAAATCTGAAGAGAAGAGAGGTTGCTGGGGGAATTGCCTCCCTCCTAGGGATGCTGTGTTAGATTAGACAACAGAATACTCATAACCTGGCATACAGCAGGTGCTTGGTAAATCCTCCCAGAGCGGAGGGGGGATGTATGCATGGATATGTTCAGTTGACAGAGTTCTAAAATTCCATCCCCACAGGAGGTAAGACCTCAAAGAGAGAGCAAAAACAGTTCAGTAGATAGAAGCAGCAGAAGGAATAGTAGTCTTCAGGGGGAGGAAACAGTAGGAGCAGAGATGGGAACAGAAAGAAGGAAGGTGAGGCCACTGCAGGGGTGTGAAGTATCATATTGGGCAAGAAAAGCAGAGTTTTGATTTATTACATTAGCCAGTGTCTATCAATATGCCCAGTCGACTCCTGGTGGCATATAGTCAAGCTCAGTGTTTGCTAAAGTTAGAAAAAGTGACTCCTTCAAAAAATTCCATTTTCCATTTGGGCATTCATTCAACAGTGGTGCAAAGTCCTGGAGAATGCTAACGATCAATCTGGGACATTAACGAATAATCAGGGGCATTATTGGCTAGTGACGCGGTTCAAGCAAAGGTTGGGAGGTAGGCGTGGGGGGATCCTTTTTGTTTTCTTTGGTTTCACGCTAGGGTGCAGTCTAGGTATTCAGGGTCTCTGGGCATTTCTGGGGCAATGGGAAGTCATGGAAGGTTAGGGCGAAAGGAAAATCTATCCCTCAGGGGTATACACTTCCTACTGGATGCCTGCATTCTATGGTTCTGCGACTTGCCAACCCAACAGCCCAGGCTCTGCCTAAGCACTAGCCTCCTCTCTAGCTTCCTTATTGGCTATTCTTGCCATCCTTCGCACCATCTACCCCGCCCCCATTGGCTCTGCTCTTTCTTCTTGCCGCTATACTATCTAGCTTTGGTATTGGTCAATCTCACACTAGCGCTGCCCTTTGAGTTCTCACTGGTTTCCCCTGGTTCCCCCATTGGCTATCTGCCATCTCTCTTCCTTGCCCCTGCCTTCATCCCCATCTCCATTGGCTCTGCCCTGCTCGGTCCCACCTCTGTGGCGGCGCACACACTACCTCGTGGTCTCTTTTTGGTCTCTGTATTGGCTAGTTCCGCCCTGGCTCCTCCCCTTGAAGCCGTAGAGCAGGTTTACAAGACTCTGCATTGGCTCATTTCGGCTATTATCGTCATCTTGCCTTTACGTCACCTGTGCGCGCCTCCTCATAGGTTGTTCTCTGTCTCTATTTTACGTCCCACTATCTACGCAACCAGCGGATCTCCCACTTTTCGGACCTCTGGGTTCGCTCCCTTATTCACCCATCGCCTGAAGCCATTCCACTTCCCCGCTGCCCACAATGCCGCTGCCATTCAGACTTCCTTATTAGCTGTCCTATTTCTGCTCTCTGCCTCTTTGGCTTGCACCACCCCCATTCCGACCTCCCCATTGATTCCCCCATCATCCCTCCTCCCACACCGCCCACTCTCGGGTATCCCCATTGGCTGTGTCCTTCTCCGGCTCGCCATTCATCACCTACGTCACCCGTGCGCGGCGGCCCATTGGCTCTCTGCTATACCTGTCTTCATCTCGCCGCCTACGCTCCCCGTGAGCTGTACCCCCCCGCACTGGCCTTCCCATTGGCTGTCCGCCCCTTCAGGCCCTGCCCCCGCCGGTCCCGCCGCCGGTGCCGTCGGTGCCGCCGCGGCCGCCGATATGGCGCGCACGGCCCCTGTGGAGCCCCCGCTGCGGCATCCCGCGCCCCCCTCGCCAGCCTCGGGCGAGCCCCGCACCTCGGTTGAGGCGGCGGTGGCCCCGCGGAGGGTGCTGTTCGCCGATGAGGCCCTGGGGCTGCCGCTGGCGCAGCTGCGCCGCTACCGGCCGTGGGGCGGGCCCGGGGCGGGCAAGATGGCGGCAGCGGCCGGGCAAGATGGCGGCGGCGGCGGGGCTGATGAGGACGACGATGGCGAGGATGGGGATGAAGGGGAGGAGGAAGACGAGGTCATTCCCGAGCCCTCGCCGCTGTGCCCCGTCCCCGCTGGCGGGGGGTTTTATCTGGTGCCCACGTTTTCGCTGCCGCCTGCGCCGGGCCGTCTGGAGCGCTTGGGGCGCGTCATGGTGGAGCTGGAGGCGTTGCTGCCGCCTCCCGGAGCGGTTCCCGGGGGTGCCGGGGTGTGGGTGCCCGGGGGACGCCCGCCGGTGCTGCGCGGGTTGGTACGCGTGCTGAACCGCTCCTTCGAGAAAGCGGTGCACGTGCGGGCCTCACACGACGGCTGGGCTTCCTTCTGCGACCACCCAGCGCGCTACGTCCCGCGCAGCCCGCCTGGTGCAGGAGCGGGAGGAACAGGAGCAGGAGATCCCATCCTGGATCCAGGTCTCGGCCTGGGCCCCGGCCAGGCATCTGCCTCCTCACCCGACGACGGCGGCCGCACCGACCGCTTTGCCTTCCAGCTGCCCTTTGCTGAGGGCGCGGGTGATGGGGCTCGCCTCGACTTCGTGGTGCGCTATGAGACCCCCGAGGGCACTTTCTGGGCCAACAACCACGGCCGCAACTACACAGTCCTGCTCCGGATCGCACCCGCTCCCACACCCAGTGATGTCGAAGGGCTGCTCCAGCAGCAGCAGCTGGAGCCACAGCCTGAGTGCCAGGGTCCCGTGGAGGCTGAGGCCAGGCAGCTGAAGAGCTGCATGAAGCCGGTGAGGCGCAGGTAATGTCTGCCAGCGCCACCTCCGCCAACTGCAGGGCTGTATGTAGAATGGAGGGCAAGCATCCCTGCCCAGGAACCCCTCAGGCCTGCTCTTCAGAACAGGAAGGAGAGTGCAGTCAGTCAAGTAGTTGTGGAGACCAAACATGTGCTAGTAACTGTTTTAATTACTGGGATTTTTCATTTATTCATTTATTGAGCTCCACTGTAAAGCCCCGAACAAAACAGACGTCTTCCCTCTCCTCAAGGATCATACAGGCTCCTGTGGGAGACAGTTTGAAAAAGCAAACAAGCAAGCAGATAAGTAGGGATAAGGTTAGCTTCTGAGAGGAAAGAAGAATAGGGAGATAAATTGGGAGGGAATGGTTGTTTTAGAGATTGTGTTCAGGGAAAGCCTTTGAGATGAGTCCTGGATAATGAGAAAGAAGGGATGGGGGAAGAGAATTGGTAGAAAAGGAGACAAGGAAGACTTTAATGAGGAGGCATCATTTAAACTGAGTTCTGAACGATAAGGAACAGTTATATACATATAGGTAAGGAAGGTTCTAGGTAGAGGGATGACAAGTGCAAAGGCCCTGAGGCTGGAAGGAATTTGGTGTGAATGATGGGCAGTGTACTAGAATGGAGAGAACTGAAGTGACATGTAGTGTGGAACAACAGCCTTGGAAGTAGTGGATAGGGAATCATCCCCATCTGGCAGAAAATCAGGTTTCCTGAGGTACAGAAACTGGTTGAGGAAGTGATGGCGCCTGGCTTTTTGACATCAGCCTTTTCTGACCTTGAAGTCTGTGCACGCTCTTTACTGTTATGCTCTATAATCTAGTTTGAGGACTGCAGAGGTGAGGAACTGAGGCCATGCTCTCAGGGAAGCAGTGGTTTGGGCAGAGGCAGAACCAGATAGGGAGTAGACTCGAAGCCCATGTCCCTTTTTATTTGCCACACTTCCAGTAACCATTCAGGGACTGGGAGAAAGAGCCAGTTATATCCCAGGAAACCTTGATACAAGATCTTCCTAGGTTTCCTCTATTATAAGTTTTAACAACAGCCACTAGGCCTGATTCTTTATGTGACCATCTAAGTCTAGCTTGGGATCAGTAGGTTTTCCCTAAACTACATACATTTCCCAACTCCTGGGAGGACTTGAGGTGGGGAAATGCTTTTTTAGACCTTGTATATGCTTGACTCGATGTTCCTGGTTGCAGCAAGGTGTTTGTGGGGTCTGCTGGTCCTGGGAAAGCCTTAGGCTGTGAGTGGTTTAGAAGAGTATACCTCTTGCCCAGCACTGAGGTGCCTGCCTGTAGTCCCAGCTTCTTGGGAAGCTGAGGCAGGAGGATCACTTAAGCCCACAAGTTTGAGACCAGCCTGGGCAAAGTAGATCCTATCCCCCAAAAAATTATTTAAAAGAAAGACCTTTCTCTTGGCTGGTGGGCAGATGTGCCTGAGTAAGTGAACAAGCAGTCAAGTGCCTGCTTACCAGCCTGTGACCCCCTACCATACCTGAGATTTAGTCTAAAGGAGGCCAGCAGCATGACTTTACTTACATCATTGAGTGTGGATTCTGGCCAGGCATGGTGGTGCATGCCTATAATCCCAGCAGCTTGGGAAGCTGAGGCAGGAAGATTGCAAATTCAAAGCCAGCCTCAGAACCTTAGTGAGGCCCTGTCTCAAATATATATATATATAAAGGGCTGGGGATGTGGCTCAGTGGTTAAGGGGCCCTTGGTTTAATCTTCAGTACCAACAAAAGCAATAAAAAAGACTGGATTCTGGCATCAGATTGCCTGGGTTCAAATCCTAGCCATGCCACTTACCAGCTTTATGAACTTGGCCAACTTATTTAACCACACTGTGCCTCAACTGACTATACCCTCATCTGTAAAACAGGCGATTATGGGCACCTACTTCACAGGATACAAATAAAAGCACTCAGAACTGAGCCTGATTCAAAGTAGTGCCATAGAGATGTTAGCTAGTATTGATATCTAGTTACTCACATACAGTTCTCTGAGTTCCCCTACTAAACTCAGCTGCTCCCATCATCAACTGTGTGGCCTGGCCTCAGTTTCCTCATTTGCTAAAGGGGAATGACCATCTTGTGGTTGAGTCAAATACAGCAACTGTGGGCAAGGCAACAGGCATGGTGGTAGCTACATAGGAGTGGCCAGCATTTACTGAACTTTTTTAAAAAAAATTTTTTAGTTGTAGATGGACACAAATATCTTTATTTTATATATTTATTTTTATGTGGTGCTAAGGATTGAACCCAGTGCCTCACGCATGTGTGGCAAGCGCTCTACCACTGAGCTATAATCCCAGCCTCATTTACTGAAATTTGCTAAGAGCTACAGGTTTGCTCTCTGCTTGAGGCCAACCATGCATGCTATATAGTGTAGGTGCTGTGATAATCTCCATTTAAGAGGGGAGAAACAGGGAACTCAGGTGAGCCAGTTTGCTCAAAGTCACTTAGCTAGTGAATGATTGGACCAGGTAGACATGCTAAGGACATTTTTTTTTTAAGTGCTGATCCTCTTTGAAGTCCTGGCAGGGTTCAGGGCATTTCATTCTTGGTGTTGTCAACGTGTTGTGCTTTCCTTTTACCTTTTGTGTGTGCATTACATTTTATTGAGGTATACCTATAGAAAATGCACGCTTAGGAGTACAGCCCAGTGGATTTGTACATGTATGCAATTGTGTAACCACCTCCCAGATCAAGAGATCCAGTAGTCCCAGTGCCCCAGAATTGCTTTCATTTCTATCATCTTTCCCAAGTTGTCATCTCAATCTGCTGTCACGGGAGCCCTTTCTGTAAGATAGACAGTTTGGTCATTTTTAAGAGTTGTGAAAAGAAGAGGACAGAGAAATCAAAACCTTGCTGGGGCAAGGTGGGTGGAAAGGGTGTTTTTCTTTTAAAATACATGGTGGTTTTAAGGAGAAATTGAAGCAGCCCGTTTAAACAATTGTTTTGGTAGGTGGCCCCAGGTCTGTGGTTCCTAACATGACTTGTGATATTATTTTAAGTGGGCAGATGGCTTTTTGATAGTTTATCTTTTGATCTCAGCTCTTGCAAAGGGGAGGCTGGTGCTCATTGCAAGATCAGCGATAAGATTTTTGTAGGTTGGTGGCTTTCCTGGCGAGTACATTTCAACTTATTATTGTTTTAAAACCTGTGTGCTACTGGTAACTTGGAGCGCTGTTGAAGAGCCACCCCTGTGATCCAGCCCTCTGGGGAAATAATGAAGGATCTCAGGGGATAACCTTTATCTATAGGAGCCCCATTGTAGAGGCCTACAGGAAATACTAGCTGCAGACCCCCTGTGCACTGGGTATGACCACACCAGGTGGGGAAAATGGGAGAAGTTTTTGGTAACCATTGGGATGTAATTCAGAAGCCCCAATAGCTGCTGCCCCTGGGTTGTGGGACCAGGCTTTCAATTCCTCATTAGGCTTATAGATAGTCTATCAACAAGCATTTATTGATAGCCTTCTGCGTGCTGGCACAGTGCTAGGTTCAAGCAGGGAAAACAAGATGCAGACTGGTCCTAACATACCCAAGGGCTTTTGGTGGAGCTGGGTGGGAGGGGAAGATGCAGAGGACTTGTGTGAGACCTGGCTGCGACCCTGCTAGGCACTTTGCCAGGTATTTTTGTGCAGAATTGTAGTTATACCTGGCAGCAGACCCTGTGAGTTGCATTGTTTTGAATCCCTCTTTCTTAGATGAGCAAACTGAGGTTCCTAGAGTCACAAGTTCCAGGGCCCATGTGGGAAGAAGCCCTCTTGTTCTGCCTTGGCTTAACACCCCAAGAAGTTCTCTTGTTCCTCTTAAAAGCAAAGACCAAAAAAGCCTAACCATGGCCTTCAAGCACCTCCCACTCCAGTCTCCCAAACTGGCCTCCGCTGGCTTCTAGTCTTACCTCATACTAGACTCTGTTCCTGAGTTCCTTTCAGCATGGTCTTTCCTTTCAGCAGGCCTAAGGGCCTGGCTCCTTCCTGCCTCAGGACTCTTGCTCATGCTGTTTCCTTTAGCAGGAATGTTTGTCTCTAGCAGTCTCCTGGTGTGGACCCTGCAGTTCTAAGAGGGCTTCCTTGAGAAACCCATCCACTCCAACCTCCTTGGGTCCCCAGTTTTTTTCATAGTACTGGGCAGCCTAGCAGGCAAGCCCTGGTCTAGCATGCACAGCAGATTCTGGATCATTTTCCACCCTGAGGTGCAGGCCTGCTGTATTTTTCTGATCGACTCTCTCTCTTTTCTCATGTAGCTTTTTCAAATGTTCTTTACCTTCACACTTTCCCTCCTGCTTCCCAAAACACAATAGAAACCATAAGAATGGAACTCCTTACAATTTGCAGCCTCCAAGCCTGCCTGCGGATTCTCCTCTCCTGTGTTACAGGTGAGGAAATGTCCCTTCACCTTTAGGCCAGTTCCCCTTTCTGTGCTCCAGGTTCCCATTTTCTGCCACCCACTGCAGAATATGAACTCATTGACCTCCCTTTTTGTCCTGGCAGTTTTTCTGCTGCCCTCCCTGATCCTCTCTGTTGACCTTTCCCCAGGCCAGTATCTATCTCTACTGATCACCTCTCTGCCCTTGGCTCCTGGCCAGCACCCGATCACCCTCCTCCTTCATTCCCACCCTGTCTGAAGAATTGGCGGCACTCCTTTTCTCTCCCTGCTCACCCCTATGTATTCGTCAGCTCCCTGCGTAGGTAACATTCCATAGGAGGTTTTGCGGGTTTTCTTGAAGTGGCTGACCACTCCTAATTAAGTCACTTCCTTCCTTGGTCTTGGGATCACACTCTGCTGTTTTTCCTCTGAACTCTCTGGCCCTTTTCTTTCACCCTGTTCTTTCAGCCTTGTATCTAAACTTGGTGTTTCTGTTTAACAGAGTCTTAACGATTCTTCAAACTAAACCTTATTGAGGGCTGTATTCATCCCCTCCTCTCAGTGCTCCAGAGCAGCCTCTTACTCCCTTTTCCCCTCCCTTGCCTATTTTTATTCTAAACATCCTTATGCCCTCACTGACCCTGTGGTCTGGGCCAAGGCCCCTTGTTCTAGGGCGTTCTTTCTTTCTTTTTTCTTTTTTTTAAGGGCACTGACCTGTTTGTAGTCAGACATTTATTAGGGGATTACTGGATGACTCTGCCCTGATAGACTGTAAGCTCCGTGAGGGGTAGGGACACAGTCTGCTTTTGGTTACTACTGTATTCTCGCAGGCCTGCCATGGTGCCTGGGACGTAGTAGGTGCTCAATAAATGTTTGTTGAAAGAACGAGTTTGAGTATTTTTTTAATGTCTTCCTCCACAGTGAATTGTAAGCTTCCTAGTTGGGTTTGCTCACCAGTTTATCTCCAGGGCCTATCACTGGACTGATGCCCAGTAAGCCCTCAGTGGGTTTTAGGTGCACCTATAACTGAATGGATTGGGATCCAACTTGATAATAACTTGAGAATGTGAATTGGCAGCCTTAGGACCAATGGGAACAATTGGAATTGAAACAGGATGAGTCAGGTCATCAGAGTATTCTGGAGAGAGAATTTAATGGAAAATGATACCCATTTTATTCCACAGAAAATTGGTAGGGCATCACAGTTAAGGACATGGGCCTGAGGTCCTGCATTAAGAAAGTGGCAGAGCTGGGAACTGAGCCTGGGTGGTCCTGCTCTGGTGCTCCAGTTCTTAACTGCTCTACCTGGTTGGGCAGTGTGTCCTACCAGCTGGGCACTGCTGGGCAGGTTGCTTTCTTTTTCAGATCCTGTTTCCCTTAGTGCAAATTTGAAGAGAATTACTTTTAAGCACTTTATAGACACTTTTCATGTATTTCTTCAGTTCACCTAACTTACTGAGGGGGGAAGTCACTATTATCCCCTCTTTATAGATGAGAAGAGTGTGGCACAGAGGGGCTAAATAACTTGCACCAGGTTACACAGCTGGTAGGTGGCAGAGCTGAGATTATTAAAACTTGCATGTCCCGACCATTTATTGAGTTGTGAAGTCAATTTACTGGGTTCTAACAAATATTAAAAAGTGGTATAGGAAGTACCAGAGCACGTCACACCATGCAGGAAAGGTAAGTATTCAAATTCAAAGAACAACCATTTTTCAGTTCTATATATGTAAATATATTTACTCATGTATGGGTATGCTGGGTTATGATGTAAAATGGTTTTCTTACTAGTGGGCTATGGCCAGGGAATTGTCACTGCAATAAATGAAGCTCATTTATTGCAAATGCTTTCTTCCCTCCACCTTGTCATATTTTAAGTCTCACAGTTGAGGCTGACATTGCTTGGGGAAGGCAAGGCAGTGTCCCATGTAACTATGGCTTTCACAGCTGCCTTCAAACCCCTTTCTTTCCTGAAAGCACGTGGCCTAGGGTAACTGTGATTCCAAGTATCATAGGGCAGCTTTCTGAAACTACCTTCACCCCACCCCAAGCGTCAGCAGCAGCATCAGGCCGTGTCCATGGGAGCCGGGCACTACTGAATTTCCCTTTGGGTTTCAGTGCCTGACTCACTTTGGGCTGGCAACGTTCTTTGAAGATGTGAGTGCTGGGGGCACTCACAGAGCTCTTGGGTGGTGGTGGTGGTAGCAGGGATGTGACCGCTCTGAGTCTGCTTTGCTTTTCTCCATGAGACTTGCCAGCCCTCTCTTGCTTGTTCACTCTCTAACCCTGGCAATGCATCTTTCTGTTGTGTCTCTGCTGGCCTAGGCAGGGGATGGTACCACCTCTTTCCAAGATCTCTCTCCCTTATTTCCTGGGGGTACTCTGAGTTCAGCAGTTCCTGATGGCAAGAGGAATTTTCACACCCAGGAGACTGGTGTGCAGGCCTTAGGCCCTTCCAGCCAACACCAACTTGGCTATTGCTCACAAGCCCTCCCAAGGTTCGTGCCTAAGACATCCCCAGGAGTGGGTGCCCTGGCTCTCTACTGCTTACTACCCTTGAGAGGATGCCACGTGGCATTTGTGGGACTGGTGCCAAAAGAGCAGGTTTCCTTCTTGAAAATTAGCAGGCACACTGTAGGTACAGTTTTGTTCTTAATATCTCTCCCCATTTTTCTAAGAATTCTTCTGTTATTGATCAGTGAGTCAGTATACACTTGTACTTGATTTCCCTTACTGTCCTCATTTTGATTGTAGTCAGAGCTGCCTCTAAATTGTTATTGTGAGCCACAGTTCAAGGATATATCTATATTTTAGGCCTCCAATTTCAGACATTGTTTTCAAAGTGGAGCCCACTTTGTATGTTGTCTGTGGTGTGGAGTAAGTGTGCATAGAGACAGTTCCTTAAGCCTTACTTTCTGCATTTGTAAAAGGGGGAGGGTGCTGTTTTGAAAGATGGATGTAAAGGTTTTCAAATGACTTGGTGTATTAATGAAAAGAGCCTGCTTTGGAAGAGGTGAACAATAAATTCTGGAGCCTCCTTTCATTTTTCTGACTTTTAGAGTAAGAGAACGACTTGTTTGCTTCTGCAGACTTTATGGACCCTGGGATGGGCTTAATAGCTTGACCTGATTTTCAGGTGCTCTTCTTAGACTCTTGTCAAAGTAATGCTCTGGCAGCTGAAGAATTTCTTTTGTATTTGTTTTTCTTCCTACACTTCTTCCTCCAGCTGAATTGTGAAGACCTTTTCCTTCTGACTGGCTGCTTCTTGAGTTCTTCCCTTTTCACTTGCACATTTAAGACTTTGTAGTAGCTTTTATTTTTTTAAATATTTTTAGTTGTAGATGGACACAATATCTTTATTTTATTTTATTTATTTATATGTGGTGCTGTGATTGAACCCAGTGACTCACGCATGCGAGGCAAGCGCTCTACTGCTGAGCTACAGCCCCAGCCCTGTAGTGGCTTTTAGAAGCTTGGTTGTCACGCATGTCAGAATTGGGCCAGATGGCAGGAAGGCTTGCGTAGTCCTGTCCCTGGGAGGGAGGACTGGCTTTCTGTCTGTTCAGGAGTATTTTTGAAGAGGCTTGCTTTAGAAAATCCCAGGAAGGGTTATTATTTTTTATTTTTTAAACAAGGAAGTCAGTGCTGTTGGGCAGAGATTATGTTGAGCCACAAGTTCATAGGCCTGGATTTTAAGTCCACTGAGGGAACTAGTGTAGGACTAGGGTGATTTGCTCTGAATCCCCCTTTCTCAACTGTGAGATGTAGGGAGTTGATCTCTGGGATCCCAGTGTCACCCATCTGAGATCCTATAGTATTCTGATTCAGATGCCTCTCTGATGGGATTTGTAAGCCCTAGACCAGAGAGAATGATACACTCTTCCTTCCAAGGCTTTCCAGATTCTAGATCCATATACATGGTTCAAGTTTCTTCCTCAAGGGTGCTAATAAAACGTTCTGGCAACCATTCTTTGTGCTTGTTGGTCTCCCAGCTCACGTGACCATGGAGGCAAGGAAACTGGGAATGAATATGAGGGGCAAAAGGCAGGTCCAGAGAAAAGGCTGGATGAAAGAGGATGGAGATATCTTGTCTATGAATGATGCCTCCATTTATTCACTTGGAAATGGAATTGAGTAAGACCCCCATCTTTCTCATCCAAGAAGTGGCAGCTTATTGATTCAAAACCAGAAGGCCTGTGTCTCAATCCGGTCTGTGTGACCATGAGTCACTCACACCATCTCCAGTTCATCATCTACAGGATGAGGATAGTAGTAGTGCTTAGTTTAAAGAATTGGAAGTACCTATCTCAAGGCACTGTGAAGATTAAATTAATATATGTGAGGCACACAGACCAGTGCCTAATGCCATAGTACTATGTACAGGTTAATTAGTGATACTTTTTTTTTGGTACCAGAGATTGAACTCAGGGGTGCTTAACCACTGAGCCACATCCCCAGTCTTCTTTTATATTTCATTTAGAGGCAGGGCCTCACTAAGTTGCTGAGGCTGGCTTTGAACTCATGATCCTGCCTCCGCCTCCTGAGCTGCTGGGATTGCATGCATACGCTACCGTGCCCTTCTTTATTTGTAAAGGCAATTGATTAGGTGTTTTCATAAAGTTTAAGCTCTTTCCAGGAATGTCAGTATCACCCCATTGCCTCTGAGGAAGAAAAGTCTAGGCGATTGCATTAGCTTCTCTCAGGTCTCTGAACATATAATCAGTGCTTCCTTCATTCACCTTATCTGTATACATGGATACTCCCAAGAAAGTGAGAACAGTTATGAGACCCCAACCCTGGCAAGGGGGGTATCTGGTTGAAATATACTTGGTTTAAGTCACTCAAGTCATACTTGGCTGGCAAGGGAGCAATAGCCACTTCCTATTGATTTAGTCCCTGCTCTGTGGCAGGCCCTGATATATGGCTTTCTATTCTCATTCCTCTGCATTTCCCTGTGCTTGATGTATACATCCTGACTTATGTTACAGGGGAAGAGGTGACAAGACCAGGCAGGCTGATACAGGGATGGTCAAGGGCTAGTGAAGGGACCCAGGCCTTTCCGACCCCTTTCTCATTCTCCATTTCCTTTTCCTTTCTCCCCACTGTTGTTTCCTGTGTCCTGTAGTCGTCTCCAACTGCCCTTTCTTGGAGAAGATGGCTTTCTCCACAGGCAGGAATGTACCCTAAACAAATAATCAAATTTTTTCTTATTGTGGGATTAAACCCAGTGATACTCTACCTGTGAGTTACATCCCTAGACCTTTTTATTTTTTATTTTGAGACAAAGTCTTACAAAGTTGTTGAGGCTGGCCTCGAACTTGTGATCCTTCTCCCTCAGCTTCCCAAGTTGTTGGAATTATGGGTGAGCTCCACTATGCACAGTGAACCAAACATGTCAATGAAGCTATGCATAACACTGTTTGCTGAAGTCTGTTTTGTGACCAAAAAGTAAAGGAAACAACCTATTTGCTCAGCGAGAAGGGAATAGCTATGGGAATTATGGCAAGCAATATGCTATGAGTATTAAGCAGCCATTTTCAATGTTTGCAAAAGCCTGTAATGTTTCTTACTGATAAATGAACAAAGCCAGCTGTAAAAGTATATCTGTAGAATCTAAAGAATTTCAGAGAATGTCTGGAATGAAATTTTCCATAATGGTAATAGTGGTTGCCCCTAGCTGATGTGTGTGATTGCTTTGTTTCCTGTATCTTTATACTTTCCTGTATTTTGCAAAACTTCCATGAGCATGTAGGACTTTCACAGCCAAGGAATAAAAAGCAGCAGCAGAACGTATCAGCTGTCAGTTGAAGATGGGCCACCACAGAAGTGCAGAAGGTGTCCACGGGTAGCAGAACTGGCCTCTGAGGATGCCAGATCCATGTGTTCTCTCCTCTGCCCCACAGGCCTCATGAAGAGGAGCTGAGAATGAAAATCATGGATGATAATACCCCTGCCATGGGTAAGCACCTGGCAAGCTTTGCAATGCTAGTCCCTTTTTATAACTCAGTTGTTTTTGTTTGTTTGCAGTGCCGGGGATTTGAATGTAGGGCCTTGTACACAAAGTGCTCTATCACTGAACTATACCTTCAGGCTTTCCAGCTCCTTTTTATCATGTCTTTCTTTTTTCCTTCGTCCTTGGGCGCTTTACCACTAACCTATATCCTCAGCCCTTTTTTATTTTGAGCTTGTTAAATTGCTTAGGCTGATCTTAAACGTGGAATCCTCCTGGCTCAGGATCGTGAGTTACTGGGATTACAAGGCATGTGCCACCACATCTGGTGAAATAATAACAACAACAATAATAATGATAAATACTACTACTACTATTAATAATAATAATAACTATTATTATTATTTGTAGTGCTGGAGATTGAACCCAGAGTCTTATGCATGCTAGGCAAGCGATCTATCACTGAGCCACATTTCCAGCCCCTACCATTTCTTTCTTCCTACCCTTTTACTTCTATAAAAATGAAGAGGCACCCTCTGCCTTAGACTGCCACAGAAAGCTTCAGAGACAAACTGCCATTTGGCCACACTCACAGATTTTCTTAACAAAATAAGACATGCTTTTACATCTGTCTTGCCCTAACACTGCCCTTCTCTTCTCTTCAACAGAGCATCCTGATGTTCAGGAGCCACTGGGCCCCTTGGTGGCTCCCACCCCTCTCCGTCCATGGCCCCAGATGACACTTCAGGTAAGCAGGCCCTTGAATCTGGGGGTGCACAGCCCAAATATGACCTCAACTGGGCTACGTAGTGGAGCCAAGTAACTCTAAGTTCATTCTAGGTCAGAGGGAGGTTGCAAAAACTAGAAGCTGGTAGGGGAGGGGGAGAATCTGACTTACCTGGGCTTAGGGAAATTTTAGTTGTTAATTTGTCAAATAGGGAGTGTTTTTTGTGTTTAAACACTGGAAACAGTGATAAACAAACATGCTGTTTTCATGGGGCTTACATGTTAGGTGAGATACGATAAAATAATAGTTAAAATATATAGCATATTGCCGGGCGCGGTGGCTCACGCTTGTAATCCCAGCCCTTAGGGAGGCTGAGACAGGAGAATTGCGAGTTCAAAGCCAGCCTCAGCAACGACGAGGCGCTAAGCAACTCAGTGAGACCCTGTCTCTACATAAAACACAAAATAGGGCTGGGGATGTGGCTCAGTGGTCGAGTGCCCCTGAGTTCAATCCCCGGTACCAAAAAAACAAAACAAAACAAAACAAAAATATATAGCATATTGGATGAAGATGAGTGCTAAGGAAAAAACCTGGAGGGAGAGGGAGAGAAGGACAGAGAGAGAAAGAGTGCTAGGATGTTTACAACTTTAGATCAGGTGGCCTGTGAAGGACTTAGCAATGATTGAGATTTTGAGAGAAGATCCAAAGATGAGAGGGTGAGCCATGTGGATAATTAGAAGAGCATTCCAGGCAAGTACAAAGTTCCTCAAGTGGGGCCGTGACTGATGTGTGAGGGACAGAGGAGGCTGTTGTGGAGGGAGCAGAGTGAATGGGGAGTAGAGTGGTGGGAGTTAAGGTCAAGAGAGGTGGCTGGGCATAGATTGGACAGGGCTTTGTGGGCCACAGTGAGGACTTTGGCTTTTACTGTGAGAGAAGGAGCCACAGGAGAGTTGTGAGCAGAGGAGGGACTTGATCTGACCTTGGGTTTAACAGGCTCCCTCTGGCTGCTGTTTGGGAATAAGCTGTTAGGGGAGGGTGGAAACAGGGATGCCATTGCAGTGGTCTGGGAGAGCCCTGATGGTGGTAGCAGGGGAGGAAGAGACATTTCAGAGCTGTGTATGCATGTGTGTGTGTGTTTTAACTTTTTATTATAAAAATTTTCAAATATGTATAAATGTAAAGAGACTAGTATAATGAACTCACATACACCATCACCTAGTTTCAACAAATATCAACATGTGTCCATTCCTACTTTATACACTCCTTTCCTCCTCTCCCATTTCCTATGGAATTATTTTGGAAAAAAATTAGACATAAATCGAGTGTGATGGTGCATACCTATAATCCTAGAACTTGAGAGGCTGAAGCAGGAGGATTCCAAGTTTGAGTCCAGCCTCAGCAACTTAGCAAGACCTTGTCTCAAAAAAAGAAAAAAAGAAAAAAAGAAATGGCTGGGGATATAGCTCAGTGGTAAAGTACCTCTGAGTTCAATCCCTAGTAATAATACATATTCATATCCCTATCTATCAATCAATCAATCAATCTAATCTCCCTCCCTCCCTCCCTCCCTACTTACTTACGTACCTACCTATCTGGATGACGTAGTCTTGGGAATTTAAAGAATTAAAGAGGGCTCTTTAAGGCATCATCTAGAAACTCCTGTTGGGCTGGGTGTGGGCCGTCACCAGTTCTTATTGTCTTGCTTGTCCCATCCTTTCCTCTACTTCATTCCCTTCCTTTTCTCTCCCCATTCCCATCATGACTCCAGGTTTCTGAAGTTACGGCAACTGGAAAACCCCCAGAAGAGGGTGACATCCCCAGAAGCAGTCCACCAGTGGCTTTTACAGAAGTCCTCCAGGCACCAGCCATCAGGATTCCCCCCTCCACCCCTCTCTGTGGTCTGGGTGGCTTCCCCAGGGACCAGGCCTCAGGGCCCGATGCAAGTGAAGGGGCCACAGGGCCCTTCCTGGAACCCAGCCAACAAGTTGAGACCACGTGGGAAGTATTGAGTGAGAGTGGAGGGGGTCGAAAGGACGCCATGGTGGGGGCTGTTATGGATGAGCCTTCTGGGGGTCTGGAGGTCGTGAGTGGGTTGGAGGAGCTGCTTGGCGAAGACACCATTGACCAGGAGCTGGAGCAGCTCTACTTGTCCCACCTGAGCCGCTTGCGGGCTGCTGTGGCTGCAGGTGGGGCAGGGGGTGGTGGGGAGGGCCCCACAGATGGAGGGATGTCCCCCAGCCATCCCCTGGGCATACTCACGGACCGTGACCTGATCTTGAAGTGGCCTGGCCCTGAAAGGGCCCTGAACAGTGCCCTGGCTGAGGAGATCACCCTGCACTATGCGCGCCTGGGGCGTGGTGTGGAGCTCATCAAGGACACCGAGGACCCTGATGATGATGGGGAGGGTGAGGAGGGGCTCTCTATCACTCCCTCCAGCCCAGAAGGAGACAGCCCCAAAGAATCGCCTCCGGAAATCCTCTCTGGGGCCCGCTCTATGGTAGCCACTATGGGAGATGTGTGGCTCCCATGGGCAGAGAGCTCAGGATGTGACAGTCCTGTGGTTATGGGTACAGAGGGTCAGTTTACTGGGGATCCAGAGAAAGGGGTGGGCAAGAACACCACTTCTTTGCACATGAATAGGATCATAGCTGGAGTGACAAGGTCCCCAGGGGAAGCCGGGACAGAAGCCCGGATGGAGGTCACTGGTGAGAGGGCAGGCAGCTTGGTTTCTTTATCTGGCAAAGAACCAGCTGCTCCAGTCCTGCAGGAGCAGAGTCCCACCCTCCTTGGTCCTGTGGGGGCTGAAGTCTGTCTCTCTAGCATGGCCAGACCTCATGTGATCTCCCAGGATGAAAAGGGCACAGGCCCAAACCTTGAGCCCTCAAAGAAGTCTCCTACCCTAGCAGCCCCTGCAGAATGTGTATGTGGCTTACCTCCTCAGCTCCGGGGGCCCTTGACCCAGACTCTGGGAGTCCTGGCTGGGCTGGTGGTGGTCCCTGTGGCTTTGAACAGTGGTGTGTCCCTCCTGGTGCTTGCGCTGTGCCTCTCTCTGGCCTGGTTCTCGTAGGGGTTGATTGTGGGATCAGCAATAACAGGCTTCTCCCTCTCTAGGGTCTGGGGAGGGGCAGTTCCTCTACCACCCCAGAGGGTTGATATGAGATTTTTGGCCTGTGCAGTGAGGGACCTTGGTCCTTTGCTTCTGAGAATGCTCAGTTGGAGAGAGGCCTTCCTTGTCCTGGAGCTGTCTAGTCAGCACGGGGCTCCCTGCAGTGATACCATGGAGAGGAAGGGATAGTGGATGGTGTGAGAAAAAAGGACTTTTAGAATGAAACCAGGCATGTCCTCCCCCTGCTCCCCCTCCCCAAGCCTGTATTTATTTTTGTATAATTCTCTGGATGAGGGAGAGTGGTCGTGAGCTGGTCTTGGGGCACAATTACCCAGAGATATATTTATTAACAGCCAACCTGTGCAACCTGCTGGAGCTTTATTTTTAATTTAATTTATATAGAGTACCTATTATTATATGCCACAATAGAGCTCTATGAGAAATGATGTGTCTTGCTGTGCAATGGTCTCCTGTTTGGGCCTGAGTGTGCAGGGTGGTCACATTCTGGAGGAGGATCGTGGTGGGGAATGGGCGGTGGATGTGGCCCTGCCTGCTGCTACCACTTCAATATGTCCCTGGGGATCTGTTTCTCCTCATGTCAGGTTCTAATATGTACAGTCCTTTGGTCTTTCCATATTCTGCCTGTGGGAACCTACCTGTGTATATAAGGGTGGTGGTGGGATCCAGAGAGGAAGAGTTGTGGCCACATCAGGGTTTGGTGTCAGTTACATGGCTGCAGTGGTGACTGTAGTCATTTTTGGTTATGGGGATATGAGCTGTGAATCAGTCAAAAGGTTTTGAGGTTGCTGAAAACACAGCCCTGGACCCAGCAGGAAGATCCCACCAACCCCCAATTTGGGGAAGCCTCAGAAAGGACAGAGGCATTAATGTACTGTGAAAAATTCTCACCAGAGTTGCTGTTCACAGACATCACATTTCTACTCAAAACAGGAAACCCAGAAGCTTTGAAAGAAAGGGTACATATATCTATTGCATGCAAATAAAAACTCTTTGCATAGCAAAATAAAACCCCATATATGTATTTACTTTACAGAAAAACTTCTCAAATATTTATAGCAGCTTTCTTTAGTTCTCCATTGCTCCAATGCCTTTCTGAAATAACCCCAGTTTTTTTTGCCCAACCATGTCAGCAAAATGGTTGAAGTTACTGATGATGTTCACATTGATCCAAATACAGTTACATCTCAGACCTCATCTTATATGGCCTCTTAGCAGCATTCGACACAGTTGGTTATCTCTACTTTCAGCCCTTTCTTCACTTGGTTTCCAGGATGCTACACACTCCTAACTTTCCTCTTTCTTCACTGGCTACTTTTGTAAAACTGTGCCTGACACATAGTAGCTGCTCAACATATAACCATTGAATGAAATACATGAAGGAACAAACAAATGTACGTGGGGATATACAGAGAAACATGGCCAGAAAGCTTAGTTGGTCACTCAGTGGTTACAAGCTCCACAAGTATTGACCGGCCACCTCTGCTCTGTGGACACACAGAAAGGAGCTCACAGTCCAGCGGGGTTCACAGAGAAAGAATCTCAGTGCATCATGGTCAGTGCATCAACAGTGATAAGTCCAAGGGGCTGCAGGAGCCCAGGACATGCTGAGCCCAGGACAGATGATCAGCCCAGTTGAGGGAGTCTGGAAATCTTAGAGAATCTAGTGCCTGGACTGGGTTTTGAAAACTAGGGAAGAATACATGAGGTGATGAAGAGGAGGAGAGGCAGAGTAGTCAGAAGAATTAGCACTTCGGAGTCTGGAAGAGGAAAACAGCCAGTGAACAATTCAATATCCACACATCTCATCTGCTTTTCAAGGAGGATATTGTGACTATGTCCAGTATCAACACCCAGATAATGTTTGTATTTCCATTGGTAATTAATTTGATGTCTAAAAAGGCAACTTTATGCCAATTTTGTTGACAAATCAAATATACCAGACGTAACTTGCCAAAAGTGTCTCCAAAAGGAATGGAAAATTTGAATAGGTCCATAACAATTGAAGAAACTGGGAGCCAACAAGTCTTCCCATATAGAAACACTTCACCCAGAAAGCTTTGCTGAAACACTCAAGAAACAAAAATTTCCATTACCAAAGCACTTCTAGGGTATAGAAAAAGAGGGAGCATACCAAATTCATTTTATAGGGCTGATATAATCTTTATTTTAAAACTTGATGAATCAAAAAAGATCAATAAAACAATCTCAAGAACATAGATGCACATATTCTAAATGAAATGATAAATTCCCAAGCACAATGTATTTTATAAAGTTTAATATGACCAAGTAGGATTTATCCCCAAAATGTAATTGTTTTAATATTTGAACTGAGCATAATTGGCCTCATTCACAGATTAAAGGAGAAAACCTCTAATCATCTCAATAGATAGGGATATAGGGTTAGATAAAATTTGACATCTATTCATGATTTTTGAAAAGAATCTTAGCAAAACAGTCAAACATTCTAAGACTAAAGGGTATCTACAAAGCATTGTATACTTAAAATAGCTTTGACAGGGGCTGGGATTATGGCGCAGTGGTAGCGTGCTCACCTGGCGTGCATAAGGCACTGGGTTCGATCCTCAGCACCACATAAAAATAAAATAAAGATATTCTGTCACCTACAACTAAAAAATAAATATTTAAAAAAAATAGCTTTGACATTGGAAATGTGCCAAGGATGGCTGCTACAGCTATTTGTACTTAGCATTGTACTGGTGGTCTTAGCCAGTATAATAAGGTAAGGGAAAGAAAGAAACACTTAAAGATTGGATATAAGGAACAGAAAAATTGTAGGCAATACCATTGTATGTGTAGAAAATCCAAAATATGGGTAAATTATTAAAATTACTAGGAATTTAGAAAGATTTCTGGATACAAAAATTCATACTTAAAAATTTATTTGGGAGCCGGGCGCGGTGGCACAAGCCTGTAATCCCAGCACTTAGGGAGGCTGAGACAGGAGAATCGCAAGTTCAAAGCCAGCCTCAGCAAAGGCGAGGCGCTAAGCAACTCAGTGAGACCCTGTCTCTACATAAAACACAAAATAGGGCTGGGGATGTGGCTCAGTGGTCGAGTACCCCTGAGTTCAATCCCCAGTACCCAAAAAAATAAAAAATAAAATAAAAATTTATTTGGGGGCTGGGATTGTGTCTTAGTGGTAGAGTGCTTGCCTCGCATGTGGGAGGCACTGGGTTCAATCCTCAGCACCACATATAAATAAATGAATAAATAAGGTCAATCAACAACTAAAAAAAATTTTAAAAATTTTATTTGGCTTGGTGTGGCACACACTTGTAATCCCAGCAGCTCTGGAGGCTGACAGAGGATTTGCAAGTTCAAAGCCAGCTTCAGCAACTTAGCGAGGCCCTAAGCTAATCAGTGATACCCTGTCTCCAAATAAAAAATAAAAAGTGCTGGGGGACGTGGCACCTCTGGGTTCAATCTCTAGTACCAAGATAAATAAAAAAGGACTGGGTGTGTTGCTTGGTGGCAGAGTGCTTCTGAGTCCCCCCTCTGCCCAAATAGTAATAAAATAAAAATTTCTTGCTTGGGCTGAGGGTGTAGCTCAATGGTAGAGTGCTTACCTAGTACATGTGAAGCCCTGGTTTCATCCCTGGCATCAAAAACTAAAACAAAACAAAAACTATTGCTTTTGTACGCCAACAACAAGGAATTTTTGAAAGTAATGATACCATTTATGAACTACTGAGAAATTAACAGGACAAAAACTTTATGGAAAAACATAAACCCTGATTGAAAGATTTTTTTAAAAGGCTAAATAGAGCCAGGTGTTGTGGCACACACCTGTAATCCCAGTGGCTTGAGAGGCTGAGGCAGGAGGATTGCGAGTTCAAAGCCAGCCTCAGCAATTTAGGGAGACCTTAACTCAGCGGGACTCTGTCTCTAAATAAAATATTTAAAAAAGGGCTGGGAATGTGCCTCATTGATTTAAGTGTCCCTGTGTTCAGTTCCTGGTAATAAAACAAAACCAAACAAAAACAAAACAAAAACTAAACCAAAACAAAAAAACCCAAAACCCCAAAAACTAAATAGATAAGTGTATACATTGAACAAAAGAGTCAAAACCATAAATCTACCATTACCCTCTAAACTGTTTTATAGATTCAATGCAAATCCAATCTCAATTCCAATAGATTTTTATATATGTGTAGATTTTGACAAATTAATTAAAAAATACGTGGAAGTGCCAGGACACTTATAAACTTAGCAATCAAGATGGTGCAATATTGAGCTGATGTAGCTCAGTGGTAGAGCTACATCATGTGTGAGGTTCTGGGTTCGATCCTCAGCAACACATAAAAATAAATAAATAAAAAATAAAGGTGGTGTGTCCATCTACAATTTAAAAAGATGTCATATTGCTGCAAGAGTAGATAGGTGGACCAATGAAAGACTTGAGTTCTCACAAGCAGACTCACTCCTATGTAGACACTGAATAAGTGACCGAGGAGGTATTGCAGACCAGTGGGGAATGGTTGGACTTTCAGTAAATGGAAGAATGGGTTCTATTTTGCAAAAAGAAATGAAATTGGATGCCTGTCTTACAACACAAACAAAAATAACTCTTGGTGGATTCAAAACTTACATGTGAAGCCAGGCGCGGTGGCTCAAGCCTGTAATCCCAGCACTTATGGAGGCTGAGACAGGAGAATTGCGAGTTCAAAGCCAGCCTCAGCAATGGTGAGGCGCTAAGCAACTCAGTGAGACCCTGTCTCTACATAAAACACAAAATAGGGCTGGGGATGTGGCTCAGTGGTCAAGTGCCCCTGAGTTCAATCCCCAGTACCAAAAAAAAAAAAAAAAAAAACTTACATGTGAAAGGCAAAGTCAAAAAGGGTTAAGATTATAATATGGCAGAAAATTTTCTTTCTGCAGTGTTGGGGATCAAACCCAGGGCCTCGTGAATGCTACACCAGAGCTCTATCACTGAGCTACGCCCTAGCCCCAGAAAACCTTTGCATATTTAAGGAAGAAAAATTTTTTTCTTCAACAAGACAGAAAAGCATTAACCATAAATGAACATTATAAAACATTCAATGACATTAAAATTAAGAATTTATTTATCAAAAGACACCATAGAGGGCTGGGGTTGTGGCTGAGTGGTAGAGCACTTGCCTAGCATGTGTGAGGCACTGGGTTCGATTCTCAGCACCACATATAAATGAATAAAAAAAAGTCTATCAACATCTAAAAAACATTTTAAAAAAGACACCATAGAGTGAAAACTCAAGCAACATATTCATAGAAGAAAATGGAGACACATATAACTGATGAAGGGCTCACACCTAGAATATATTAGAAACTACAAAAAAACCCCAGACACATCAATAAGTGAATCAATAACTTTTGGTATATTCACAAAAAGGAATATTGCAAAATGAGAAGGAAAGATCTACAACTGCGTGAAAGGATCTGGATGAATCATACAGACATGATGTTGAGCAAAAGGAGCCAAATGAAAGTTTCACACTGTATGACTGACCCATTTACCGGAAGTTTACAAACAAGTGAAACTAATGTATTACCACATGAGAGGTAACATTATAAAGAAAGATGAAGGGATCATTCTCATAGTCACCATAGTGTTTCTTGCTGGAGGGGAGAGGGATGTGACTGGGATGGAGTCTCTGGGACTTCTGGGATGCCCTTATGGCCTACTGCTCAATCTGGGGTGGTTTGTTCATGGATGTGCAATTTACTTTGTGTGCTCTTTATATATTTTGGGGGATTGAACTCAGGAACACTCTACCACTGAGCAACATTCCTATCTCTTTCTTAAATATTTGAGACAGGGTATAGCTAAGTTGCCCAGGCTGGCCTCAAAGTTAGTGGTTCAAAACAACACAAATATATTATCTTACAATTCTGAAGGTTGGAAGTCTCACAGGTCAGCAGGTGTGTTCCTTCAGGAGGCTCTAGGGGTAGAATTTGTCCCCTTGCTCTTCTTGCTTCTAGAGTCTGCCCATGGTGCCACTTTTGCTGGTGCCCCTTCCCTCCATCTTCAGAGCCAGCAATGGACAGTTGAGCAGGGTGCCCATCCTATGTGGGTCAATAACATGTCATGTCAATTGACACAGAATGATTCTAGTAATAATAACAATAACAATATGCCAGCATTTACCTCAGTTAGTCTGTATCAGACACTGGCTGACCACTTTCCATGAATTCTGCTTTCCTCACAGAAACCCTTGAGTATAAATTCTACTTGTATCACCAGTTTACAGATGAGGAAACTGAGCCCCTGGGGCTTCATGTGTTCTTATCATCCCTGAGCACAGTCCTTTGCAGGGGCCTTTCTGATCATTCTCTCTTTCCTCCTCCTTATTACTAGGCCCAAAGTCTGAATGTCCCAGTAGCCCCTGCTCTCTGTTCTTAGCTTTCAGACATTGGTCACCTGCCCACATCCTACAACATTTTCTCTATCCATTCTTGGTGTCTCTGGCCCACAGTAAGGCCAGGTTCCCACCTGAACTTCCAGATAAATTGAAGTGAATTTTTCTTTCATTCAGGGTGGCTTAAATGTAGCCTGTGGTCCCATGGTGGTTGTGGTCCCATGGTGAATCTTTGATGTCACTAGGACTGTCCACATTATAGTGATACCCACCTTTGCCAGCAGGGGGCACCTCATCACTTAGTCAAGGGAGGCCTCACAGAAGGTGGAAGAGGGTCAGTCTTTATCCCACCTGCTCACAGTACTGGAGATCAAAGGGCACTTTACCACTAAGCTACATTCCCAGCCCTTTTTCAAACAATAAATTTTATTTTATTTTATTTTATTTTTGTTGTCCGTGGGATTGAACCCAGGGCCTGTGCATGAGAGGCAAGCACTTTACCAACTGACCTATATCCTCAGCCCAATAAATTTTATTTTGAGACACAGTCTCGCTAAGTTGCCCAGGCTGGCTTTTTGTCTTGCAATCCTCCTGCCTCAGCCTCCCCAGTAGCTGGGATTACAGGCATGTACCACTATGCCTGGCAGGATTTACTGGGCAGGAGAGAGAGTTTTAAACATTCACTCCTAGTCAGGGTCACAGGCCTCTAAGGGTGCATGAGCCCTAGGACAGGGTGTCCCTTGTAGCTTCCCTCTGCATGTGGACAGATGGGGCAGCCTAGGATAGGTTCTGCTCCTTCCTCCTGTAGAGCCCAGGTTTTGGTGGGTACTGTTTGGGGTCTTCTACAGATGGCCTTCCTCCTTCTCCTGTTCTTCCTACCAGCAGATCATTTCTATGGCTAAAAGGAGATTCTCATATTTTTAATCTTCTTATTCTCATTTAGAACTTGTATGAGAGGGTTTTACCCCCCATAAGATGCACTGATTCTGTGACCTGGACTTCAAGCAGGTTAGGCTACAGTATGACCAGTCCTGTGGGGACAAACTTGGATCATGAAGACTTTCAGTACAATTTGAACAGAGCCTGGGTGCCAGCACAAAGGGAAACCGAGTCAGGCGAGGGGAACCTTGGATGACAAATCACTCACACACACACACAGAACAAGGCAAGAGACTCTTCTTTATTGAGCTCAGGTCCCTCTTTATATATGCTAAGAGGCCCTTTGTCCTCCAAGCGCTACAGGGTGCATAGGGTGTGACTATTCCATTAGCACCTTGCTGCTATTCACAGGAATGCGGCTATTGTTACATTATGGAACTATGGCCAAAAGCTCATGATTGAAAAACCTGATATAGTTGTATTATGTACTGCGGAAGCCCTCAGGCCAGCTCTCTCCCACACCTGGGGTTTAGGAAAAGGCCATCCGCCTCCAACCACATCTTGGGTGGCCTTGAACTTGTGATCCTCTTGCCTCTGCCTCATGAGCTGCTGGGATTATAGGAGCGAGCCAGTGCATCCAGTTTATTGTCTTTATTTTCCATGTCAGATCCCCCACTTTTAGGGCACTTACTGTCAACTCCAGCAAGGCTGTGGAAAGGGATGATGAACTTACTTTTAGTGATGGTTCACCTTACAGTTTTTTGTTTGTTTGTTTTTCTGCTATGATGGGAATTGAACCCAGGATCTTGTGCATGCCAGGGAAGTGCTCTACCACTCAGCCACATTCACACCTCTTCCCTTATATAGTTTCTCTGGGCTTTTCCCAGCTTGTCCAAATGTTCTACTTATGTCCATAGCCAAATGTTTTGGAGATGTTTTAAAATCTCCTTCATGTTCTTACTAGTGAAATTAGGGATTCTTTTTCTAGGAAGATGGCATTGTCTCTGGAGAAGAGATGTTTCTGGCGAAGGGTACAACAAGTTCCCAGAGGGGAGGGGAATTCAACTCATGACCACTGGAGTTCTTGGCATAAGTGATCGAAAAGAATTTCAGCATGAGCCAGACAAAGGCATAGACAGAGGTTGATTTAGGAAGGTAAATACACATTCAAGGGAGAATGCAGGCTACCTCGAGAGTGAGAAGCACCTCCACTTTGGGCTGGGGGTCTAATATTTATAGAAGGGCTGTATCGGGGAGCAGACTGGAGGTGGAGTCATGCTGGAGCTGCACAATTTCAAGTTAATTTTCCCTCTGTTTGTGTATTTCCCTTATTTAACAAGGGTATGGGGGCTGAGGCTGTGGCTCAGCGGTAGAGCACTTGCCTCGCATGCGTGAGGCCCTGGGTTCGATCCTCAGCACCACATACAAAGCAATAAAATAAAGACATTGTGTCCATGCACAACTAAAAAAATATTAAAAAAAAAAAAAAAAAACAAGGGTATGGGCCAAGGGCCTGTTGCTAAAGATTTACAACTGTGATTTCAGCATTTCAATGACTCATGGATAGTTCCTGTAAGAATCAGTATTTCTCTCACTCTTTATCCTAAATCCCTATTTCAGAATGATCCTCAACATTTCAAAAGTTCTCCTTCTCCTTCTCCTTCTTCTTTGGTTTGTTTGTTTTTTTGGTACCAGGGATTGAACTCAGGGGCACTCGACCACTGAGCCACATCCCCAGCCCTATTTTGTGTTTTATGTAGAGACAGAGTCTCACTGAGTTGCTTAGTGCCTCACCGTTGCTGAGGCTGGCTTTGAACTCGTGATTCTCTCGTCTCAGCCTCCCTAAGTGCTGGGATTACAGGCGTGCTCCACGGCGCCTGGCAAAAGTTCTGTTTTTTAACATTGTGGGTTCCAGATGCCATAATCTCTTAAATACCTCATGGTATCATGGCATTTTAGCCCAGCCCTAGCACTGATAAATTGCACCTGGCAGCCTATAGTGTCCCTTGGCTCCCAGTCTGGACCCCACTCAGAGCCATTCAAATGCAGCCCCACTCTGCAACTTCTTATTTTGAAAGATTTTCCAGTGTAAACTCAGTTTTCTTTGTGTTGGTGGGACCTCATGCATGCTAGGCAAGTGCTCTATGTCTGAGCTACATTCCCAGCCCCATATTAATTCCTTTTTCTGGTTTTAATCTCATTGATTTCTGCTCCAATATTTATTGTTTCTCCCCTTCTGCTTGCTTTGGTTTTTTTATTGCTCTTCATTTATTTATTTATTTAGGTTCTGGAGGTGGAAGCTTTCTTTATTGATTTTTTTTGAAAGCACTGGGAGCCTTATTGCAAGCAAGGCAAACACTCTACTACTGAGCTACAATTTATTCTTGTCTAATGCAAGCATTTGATGCTATAACTTCCTTCTCGATTTAACTGCACTCTGACAATTTTGGTATGTTGTTATTTTAACTAATTCTATTCAAAATGTTTTTGTGGCACTGAGGATGGAACCCAGGACCTTGCACGTACTAGGCAAGTGCTCTACCACTGAGCTACATCCTCAGATATATTTATTTTATTTTGAGGCAGGGTCTTTTTTTTATATTTTGGTTGATGGATCTTTTATTTTATTCATTTATTATTTGTATGTGGTGCTGAGAATCGAACCCAGTGCCTCAAGCATGCTAGGCAAGCGCTCTACCACTGAGCCACAGCCCCAGTCCCTTGAGGCAGGGTCTTGATAATTGCCCAAGTTCATCTCAAACTTGCAATCCTCCTGTCTTAGCCTTCTGAGTAGCTGGGATTTCAGGGATGTGCCACCATGTACACCTATTCAAAATATGTTGTAACCATCCATGATATTATCTCTTTGATCTATGGATTACTTAGAATTGTATTATTTAGCTGTGTGCAGTGATGCATGTCTGTGATCACAGTTACTTGGGAGGTTGAGGCAGGAGGATCTCAAGTTCAAAGCCAGAATCAGCAACTTAGTGAGGCCCTAAGAAAATTAATGACACCCTGTCTCAAAATAAAAAAATAAAAAGGGCTGGGGATGTGGCTCAGTGGTAAAGCAACCCTGGGTTCAATTCTTGTATCCCCTCAAAAAAACCTGAAGTGTATTATTTAACTCCCAAGGGTTTGAGATTTTTCTGTTAACTTTATCATATTGATTTCTAGTTTATTTCCATTATGATCAAAAGCATTATCTGTATGATTTCAATTATTTTATATTTGTTATGATTTGTTTTACATTCCAGAATATGACCTATCTTGGCAAAATGTCAATATACAATTGAAAGTAATATTCTGCTCTTGCTTTGTGAAAGATTCTATACAAGTCAACAAAATCCAGTTGGTAGGTGCTGTTGTTTAGTACTTCTCTATGTTATTGATTTTCCCCCACTAGTTTTATATATTTCTGGTTTTGAAATTTATTTTTTGGTGCTGGGAATTAAATCTAGGTTCTTAGTGCATGCTAGGCAAGCACTCTACCACTGAGCTACACCCCCAGACCTAGTTCTACATAATTTTGAAGTCTCGAACTACAATTGTAGATTCATTTATTTATCTTTTCAGTTTTGTTTGCTTTTATGTATTTGGAAGCTCTGTTGTTTAGTGCTTTATGGAAAAGAGTTATGATAGCAGGCTTGAGATGGCTATCCTTAGAAAGGCTTGCAAGGTTGGTCTTTGTCTGGAGTCTGTGAACTTGGATGTCAAGAAGGTTCCCATCAATTCCTAGCTGATAAGGGTGGCTTACTCTGCCTGAACTGTGTACATCCAAACTATATGCTTTATAATGAACACTTACTTTCCTTCTATGATCTGTAATCTTTATATGTACTAGGCTGAGATTGCCTATGTGTTTCTATTAAAAATCTTGGCACTGAGTCCTGGTTGGACAACACTTCACACAGGTCACAATTCATTGCGGGAGGAATGAATTGTGTGATGAAAATGGGAAAGGAGGATTCTTAGAAGTTTGCATTGGTTTCCTTTGGACTTCATCCATACACTGTTTGTCTTTGCTAACTTTACTTAGTATCTGTAAGCTGTAATTAATTCCAGGCATCAGTTCAATTATATGTTGAGTTCTGTGAATCCTCTTAGTGCATGATTGAAGCCAGCTGATTTGCTCATAGGAACTCCCAGTGCAAGTGCACACATATTAAGTATTATTACATATTACTGGTGAAGTTTTTAAAACATTTGTTCTAATTAGTTATACATGACAGTAGAATGCATTTTGACACATTGTATACAAATGGAGCATGACTTCTCATTCCTTTGGCTATACATGGTGCAGAGTCACACTGCCAGCGCCTGCGCCAGCACAAAGGGAAACAGAGTTAGGCGAGGGAGCCCCGGATGACAAATCACTCACACACACACACAGAACAAGGCAAGAGACTCTTCTTTATTGAGCTCAGGTCCCTCTTTATATATGCTAAGAGGCCCTTTGTCCTCCAAGCGCTACAGGGTGCATAGGGAGTGACTATTCCATTAGCACCTTGCTGCTATTCACAGGAATGCGGCTATTGTTACATTATGGAACTATGGCCAAAAGCTCATGATTGAAAAACCTGATATTGTTGTACTTATGTACTGCGGAAGCCCTCAGGCTAGCTCTCTCCCCCATCACAACAGGAGTGTAATCCTACATGTATATAGGGTAATAATGTCTGTCTCATTCCACCATCCTTCCCATCCTTACACGCCCTCCCCTCTCCTCACTGTCCTCTGCCCAATCCAAAGTTCCTCCATTTTTCTCTTACCCCCTCCATTATGGATCAACATCCACTTATCAGAGAAAACACTGGCCTTTGATTTCTTTTTTTGGTTTAGCTTATTTCACTTGGCATAATATTCTCCAGCTCCATCCATTTACCTGCAAACACCATAATTTCGTTTTTCTCTAATACTGAGTAATATTCCATTGTGTATATATACCACATTTCTTTATCCATTCATCTGTTGAAAGGCATCTAGGTTGGTTCCATAGTTTAGCTATTGTGAATTGAGGTGCTATAAACACTGATGTGGCTGTGTCACTGTAGTATGCTGATTTTAAGTCCTTTGGGTATAAACCAAGGAATGGGATAGCTGGGTCAAGTGGAGGTTCCATTCCAAGTTTTCTGAGGAATCTTCTTACTACTTTCCACAGTGGTTGCACCAATTTTCAGTCCAACCAGCAATGTATGAGTGTACCTTTTCCCCCACATCCTCATCAACACTTATTATTGTTTGTATTCTTGATAATTGCCATTCTGACTGGAGTGAGATGATTTTTTTTATCAGTGTGTAAAGTTTCTCTATATCCCTGGTAATTTTTTGCTCTGTAATCTATTTTTTCAAATATTAATAGTTTGAAATTTCTTTTATTGTTTATCTGTTATATCATTTTCCATTTTTTGGGGAGGGTACCGGAGATTGAACTCAGGAGCACTTGACCACTGAGCCACATTGCCAGCCTTATTTTGTATTTTATTTAGAGACAGATTCTCACTGAGTTGCTGAGTGCCTCAGTTTTGCTGAGGTTGGCTTTGAACTTGCCTCAGCGAAACTACCTCAGCCTCCTGAGCTGCTGGGATTATAGGCATGTGCCCCTGCACGGGGCTCATACTGTTTTAACATACCTATATCATTATATTTGGAATTTCTTTTCTTTATTTTTATTGTTATTTTTAGTTATACATGACATTGGGATTCATTTTGACATAATTATAAAGGTATAGAATATAATTTGCTGTAATTCAAACATATAGCATATTTTGGATTTTTCCTTCTTTAAAAAACTGATTCTTATAATCTTTGATTTTTAATTGGTATGTTTAAACTATTTGCATTTAATGTTTGGATTTACATGTACCATTTTATCATTTATTTTGTTGTTCTCTGCTATTTTGCTTTCCTTTGGGCTATTTGAACATTTTTAGTATACTTTTAAAATTTATCTATTGTGTTTCAACTGTATTTTTGTATATTTTAATATGATTATGAATTAAAATACATAACTAATTCTTTAAAAATTTTAGTTGTAGATGGACACCATACCTTATTCTATTTATTTATTTATTTATTTAGGTACCAGGGATTGAACTCAGGGGCACTCGACCACTGAGCCACATCCCTAGCCCTCTTTTGTGTTTTATGTAGAGATAGGATCTCACTGAGTTTCTTAGTGCCTCGCTGTTGCTGAGGCTGGCTTTGAACTTGCAATTCTCCTCTCTCAGCCTCCCAAAGTGCTGGGATTACAGGTGCGCGCCACTGCACCCGGCTAATTTTATTTATTTTTATGTGGTGCTGAGGATCAAACCCAGTGTTTCACATGTGCTAGGCAAGCACTCTACGACTGAGCCACAACCCCAGCCCTAATTAATTTTTTTAAAGAAATTTTTTTCATTGTAGATGGACACAATGCCTTTATTTATTTACTTTTATATGGCGCTGAAGATCAAACCCAGTGCCTCACACATGCGAAGCAAGCGCTCTACTACTGACCCCAGCCCCAGCCCGTAACTAATTCTTCATAGTCTACTTAGAATCAATATTTTACCATTTTATTTATTTATTTATTTATTATTTTTTATTTTTCAGGTACCGGAGATTGAACTTAGGGGTGCTCGACCATTGAGCTACATCCCCAGCCCTATTTTGTGTTTTATGTGGAGACAGGGTCTCACTGAATTGCTTAGTGCCTTGCTGTTGCTGAGGCTGACTTTGAACTCGCGATCCTCCTGTCTCAGCCTCCAAAAGTGCTGGGATTACAGGTGTGCGCCACTGTGCCTGGCTTATTTTATTTATTTGTACATGGTGCTGGGAATTGAACCAAGTGCCTCACACATGCTAGGCAAGCTCTCTACCATTGAGCCACATCCCCAGCCCCATTTAACTATTTTATTTTATTTATTTATTTATTTATTTTTGCACCAGGGACTGAACTCAGGGGCACTCGACCACTGAGCCACATCCCCAGCCCTATTTTGTGTTTTATGTAGAGACAGGGTCTCACTGAGTCACTTAGCACCTCGCTGTTGCTGAGGCTGGCTTTGAACTCGCGATCCTCCTGTCTCAGCCTCCCTAAGTGCTGGGATTACAGGCGTGAGCCACCGCGCCCGGC